>JAWWEV010000001.1:92386736-92429319 GCA_035583235.1 Hafferia zeledoni
GCCTCACCTAAAAAATCCACTGCACAGGCTGGAAGGGCACACCCACATGGGGAGAGCCCTGCCCAAATCTTGGTTCGAGAAGTCTGGCCATACAAAGCGCACTCTATGACTGGAAACCTCTTTTCACTGTAACAACCTAAATGTTGTTAACGAGTCACCTCTGAGCCCTCTTTGGCAACTAAGAAAGTCTTTTACTACTGCTTCATTTCCTTGATCTGAGATGAACTTTGTTTCATTTTCCTGAATCCAATCCTGTTCCAATTTGTCAGTACTTTCCCCTGGATGAGCAGCCATTGGAACAGGGCACAGTACTCGCCCAACGACATCACCACTGCCATAGATCCTCATCCTTTATTCCTTAGTCTTTGCCAGTACACCTGCAATTTTTCAGCTGGCTGCATGAGCGTACTGTAGTTCAGAATAACGCTCCTTGTAATGCAACTCAAGATGACTTAAATAATTGACACATCTGCAGTTGTGTTTATTCTCCTCTGTCCAGTTTTGACTCTTCTCTAGCTGTTACCAAAAATTGATCAGTATTTTCTTTCAGATAATTGGTCATGGAGCACTTTTGTAACCAGATCCCTGTAGGCCCCATTAAATAAGCTACTCTCAGAGGATGAAACCCGTTTATGATTAGAGGGGTTTCATTCATGTGTGTGAACTCACTGTCAGCTGCTTTTTAATCGATTTGGCATCAGCTGCATTGATTTTGTGTAAGTGCTTTTAAGAACAGTCAGAGTTGCTAGCTGCTTGCATCTGGGTGCCATGCAGAAGTCTGTCCTGGGACTGTAGATGGCTTCTGCCCATCAAATTCATGATTCTGTTGGAAAACAGCAGCATATTTGCTTGACCAGACTTGTTTCTTGTAAAACCATGTTGATTAGAGTTAATTAATTATGCTATCATCTTTTCATATGTGTATAGCTTGGATGGCTGTGTTTAGAAAGTAATCGCTTTCATTTGTCTTACAAAATACTTAGGACCCAAGTCCAACCTGCAGTTTATTATATATATGAAATACATTTTATTTGTTTCCCACAGGCTTTCATCCATAAATTCAGGAGTGTGGGGAATGATGAGCTGTGATTTACCAGCTGAGCCATTCCTGAGTGTCTGCCTTTTCTTTATTTGTCGATTCATGTTCCCCCCAAAAAATGTCATGACACATTATGGGTTTTAAAAGGGTGTTTGTGTGTGTTCTTTCCCCTTAGTTCTCTCTTCTGTCATCTCTCTACTCGAGAGCTTGACAGACTGTTTTAGCATTACTGATTGCAATAACACACCAACCAAAATCCATTTGTGAAACAGAGCTATAGTGGTGATTTCAAAAGCTTTAACAAAAGGCGTCCCATCTGGAGCATTTAAAGCTCACGTATGGTTTGTTTTAGAGTGTGAAAATTGAAACGCTCCATTCTGAGAACCCAGAAGTAAAATTGGTTTTGATGTATAATGTGCTCAACAGTTGTTTTCCAACACACTTGTTTTGTGGGGGTTTTTTTCTGATTTTTTGTTTTTGTTTTTTGGTTAGGGTCATAATTCATAAACAATTTAGGATGCCATTCCATTCCCTATAATTTTTATTTTTGCTACCTGGTTTATGCTGAATTAAACCTTAAATGAAAACAAAGTTTATGTGGTGATGATAACCAACTCTGGATTTGATACTGCTCCAGACTATTTTATTTGATTGATTGAGACATTTATTATTTCCCTTTCTTTGTCTAGTTGGGTAGTTACCAATGACATATTCTGTTTAAAGGATAACCAAGTATGTTTGTCTGGCACTTACCATCCATTGATCTGGAAGTACTTTCCTCATATTCCCTATGGATGGAGGAGCCATTGTTATCTCAATCCTAGCAAAGGTGAAAATTAGCCATAGATAGGATAAATATGGCACTCAGCAGCAGAGAAAAGTGGTTTATTACACATACTTTTACCTTACGATCTAAATCTTACCTAGCAGTGGGGAGCTGGAAAGAACCGACAATTCCTGTGTCACTGAACAATTTCCATCACTCTCATGTCAGGTGATTTTTTTTTTTTTTAACACAGCAGATATTTAAACAGTTGAAATTTCTATGGCTTTATTAAGTCCACTGACATGTATTTCAACTTGAAGGAGTAAATCCCTGGGCCAAAATGAATCAAGGACATTGCTGCAGGCTGAAATGGTGTTTTGGTTCAGTGGTGTGTTTTGTGACCTAGGCTGACAGTAAAACACAGCAAAAAGAACTATTTTATATTTTAAATGTTCTGAGCTTGTTTTAATGGTATCTGAAGAACACAGGATTTGCCAAAAAAAGCTGTGAGTGCATTGAGATGGCAGCCCCCCTTTTCTCCCCAGATTTGAGTGGACTGTTCTGGGAAAGGGACTATGCAGGTGTGAGCACACTGAGAGTGGCAGTCAGTGATATTTAGCAGAGAAGAATCCGGTGGCTCAAATTCAGGTGACAGTAAAGAACCTGAATATTGAAACAATTAAATAGTTGTACTTTTTTGTTAAACTTAGAGTAGCCAAGCACTCCACCAGCCTGGGACATGAACACTCTGATTTAGTCTTCTGAGAGCAGGGAAATGGAAAGGTAACTTGGCAGTGTAAAACAACCTTAAAACTGATTTTTTGGGTGTTACATGCTTGTGATGAGTGAGTTTCCTTCAAAGCTTCTGCTAAGGGCTGGGGACTGGGGAGGATATATTTGGGCAGCATGGATTTAGCCATGATGAAGAACTAATGAAGGTAAGTGAGAGCGAGACACCAGCATTTTCTTACAGCAAATGCTGCTGAGACTTGGTCTCTGTGCAAAGTTTTGCTGTCTCTCTTATTTCTTAATGTAACCCAGAAACAGAGGTAAGAGACATGTGATGTGAGAAATGTAGCTCTGGTATGAGTGGGAGAAGCATTCATTTCAGCAGTACCGAAGTATTTCTGCCAGCTCCATGTCTTTCCCTGCTGAGCTCTACAGTTTTGTTTTGCTGCACACGTGGCTGCATGCCCTGTTGCAAAGCCTTTCTCCTTAGAGAAGCATCCTCCCTGCTGATGCTTGCTGGAAGCATCTTGTGGTACCTTAGGGACACCCTTGGTTTTCAATATGGTGGTAAAGCACAGATAGCACAGGAAAGTGGGAAGTTTATCTGAGCATGCTGTGCTGACTAGCACTTGTTTGCCCAGTTTCTTCTTTGCTGCTCCAAAGGAGGTATGGTGACACTAGTTTTTAAGTTTTTTACTCTCGTTCTAAAATTAAGAGAACATTATTTGTGTTAATATAAAATCCTCCTGAGATCTCCTTTTTAAAGTGTTAAGAGCACAGAAAAAATATGAATCCCTTAAAATAATGTAACTAGTACATTCCAGGCAGAATTTCAATTTGTTTCATCTTGGACAATAGTGATGGAGATGTTTCCAAAAAAAAGAGATGCCTTGCAGCGTTACTTTCATTGCTGTCTGTCACAGCGGACACCATGAAGAGAGGATCATTTTTGTGTTTAGGATGGTTGCTCCCACAAAGTAACGGGGTGATTTCAGTATTTTTCATGTTTTCTGAAAATACAGAAATGTTGTTAATATCATTCTTGATGAAGGAAGAAGCTGATATTCCTCATTTGCACAGGGATGATTCTTCTTTCCTCCCCTCCCCTTCAGCAGAAGTATAAAAACATGGAATACCACCAGGGTGATTTTTAAATACAAACTTCTACATGATTTTAAAAGTTGGGAGATTTCAATCTGATACCGTCTCATCTATGGGTATCAATGAATCGATAGCATCGTGGGTTTTTTCCGAGCAGCCGGCAGAGTAAAGAAACTGGGGGGAAGGAAGGTCAGTGATTAGAGAGGAATGCCTTGACCTCTATTCCAGACTTAAATGAAAAAATACGAGAAATACCCCCTAAACTGCCAAAACCACCTGTGGATAAGTGGTGGCTGTGGTAGTTAAGCTGTCATTCATGAAAACTGAAGAAAGGCAGAGAGATGGCTGTTTACTTTAAACATCATGGGGAAAGAGAAGATTTCCATGACAACATGGAGTTAAATGCTAGCACTGTATAATAACAACAAAAAAAAGTCTCTTTCAAGAGACTGAGCTCCTCTGTCACCTAAATAGTGTAAGTTTAGGGTGTTGAATGGGGGAATGTATGAAGGGACTTCAGAGAAAATCTTTGAATCTGTGGAAATCCGCTAAAGCATCAATACCTTGCCTTTATGGTTAACTGGTAGGTGCAGGAGGATCAGGAATTTTTGCACATGATTTACTGTCTGATGTGGGCATGTCTGTACCAGAAGTTACCCCTCTGCAGAATGCTTTCTTCACAGAGATGTTGTGCACGGGGTGGTCAGGCATTGGAACGGGCTACCCAGTGAAGTGTTGGAATCACTGTCCCTGGAAGTGTTCAGAAAGAGTGTAGGTGTGGCACCAGGGTCATGGTTTACTGCTGGACCTGCCAGTCTTAGTTTAATGGCTGAACTTTGTCGTGATCAGAGAAGTGTTTTCCAACTTTAGTGATTCTATGATTCTCTGATTTGTGTCCCACACAAGTCATAGACGCTCTGTGAAATGTTCTAAAAGCAAGCAATTCCCAGTCGTGTTTGTATAGTGGTTTTGAAGAAATCAGAGAGATGAGTTTTGTGAAATAACACTGAAATAAGCAAGGGAGTCAGAATCCACATGGTGCAAAGTAGTGCAGTGCATGTTGTCCATCCTGCCTTACCCCAGTAATCAGCTGTATGGGACAGTTCTTTTATAGGAAGCATGAGAATAGCTTGACCTAAGAAGTATCATTTCATTGTCCTATGACAAATTTAATTAACAAGATGGGAAGTTTGGGGCATTTACATATTTTGGAGTTCTGGTAAGAATAACCCAAGATATGACTATTACTAATCAAGCCAAGAGGGTTTCCTGCCAACATTTTTGCACTCTGTTGTTGTCAGCCCCCAGAGTGAAGGAGTTAGGGGGGAAGATCTGTTTATACCCTGATGAGCATCTTTTCTTGACTCATGGATTGTGGTAGTGAGTGAGACTTGGAGATTTTGGAGTAATATGTGTGTGGGCAGACTTGCTTTATGTGCAGGGTACCTTGCTCCTTCCCAGCTGTCCCAGCCTCTGTAGAAACCTTCTCCCTGCAGTTTCTCTCCCAATATAACCATTATTTCACCTTCACATCAGCACTAGCAAGGTGGAGACTGTTAATCTTGGTCAAATACACAATAGAGAGCTGCTCATTTGTAACACATTTAACCATCACCAATACAATGGCCATGTTTGGACTACTGGATAGTAAAAATGTTGACAGTTGTCAATTTTTTTGTCTGCCATTTCTTTTAGTTCCCTTTTTCTCAGGGAAAGATTTCCTGGAGAGTAAAAGGTGACTTTACTTTTGCAGGTGGTTGCAGGGGTGTGCAACCACTTTGCTCCCTTTTTGTCCATAAGGTGGCTGCTGCATCTCATCCTGTACCTGCCCTCTTCTCTTCCTCTTTTTTTTTTTTTACTTCCTCTTTCCTGCTTTGTTTTAATAGTCCAGTGTAACTAGGCAAGACCAGCAATGTGACTGTAATACAGACAATTTAGAAGCAGTACTTCCAGCTTTCTGCTAGAGAACTTTGCCAGGTCTTGCTGAGACAGATAAGGCCATATTAATGACATTTGCTAAATACTAATTTGCAAGAGAGAAAGGTTCCCAAAGAAAAGCAGGAATTCCTTTCATAGGGATTCTTTTTCTCTTTATGCTTAAATTTAAATTATTTTAAAAAACAGTTTAAGGTCAACTACAGCTCTCTATTTGTTCACCAAAAGAGTAATATCATTAAAACCATTGAACCATTAAAACCATTAAAATCATTGAACTATATATAAATAATATGTTTTCTCTTTTTAAAAAAAGATCTCCTTAAAAAGAAGATATTTAGCATTTTTTAACTTGTGCCTTTAGTAGAACCTAATTATTTTATGTGGCATTTATTTGTTAATGTATTAAAAGCTTTGTGTGTGTGCATTACTTGTTTTGTAGGAAAAAAAAAAAAAAGCAAAACAGGAGAGCTTGATATAAAATCCCAAACTGCAATTAATAGCACACTTATTCATTCTATAGTTCTCTGATGAAGAGCAATCAATTGTGAAAAAAAATGGTTTAAATCAAGACAAAGCAATTCTTTCTTGCCCGAAAAGAAAGAAAAAACCCCATGCATCTTGTTCCAGTGTTTTCTCTTTCTCTGTGTCACATTTCATCTTCAAGCTCTGAAATAAAAGCAAATGAGATAAAAGCCTGGGTTAGAAAACCAAAGAGGAAGGGTGAACCCATCGCCTTTTTACTCAGTTGAAGACAATTATACCACTAACCCCAGACGTGAGAGGCTCAATTCCCTTTACTGCCTGGGGGAACTTGAACCCATTTCCAGGAACAGTTCCTACAAACGTGAATGGGAGCGGCTGATCCCAGAATACGCTTTTTGCTTTGCCAATGGTATTCCCACTTTGCACAGCTTACTTAAATATTCATTAAATGAGGAAAAAAGCAAGCTCCCCGCAGCAGAGGCGGATGTAGAGAGGTGCTCAGGGAGCTTGTGGTCCTTGGCTTATCAGCCCACTGCCAAACAGCTACCACTATTGCATGCGGGCTGCAGCATCACCCAAACCCCAAGCTGGCCCACTTTGGGGACTGGAAGTAATGCACTTCTCTGTGCCCATAGACTTCTCTATTTCCTCCAAGATGTTTTAGACTTTGTAAGGAACAGCCATATTATTGCTGTGAAGGATGCTGTAAGAGTGGTGGCCATGCATTCACCTGTCCTCCTATCAAGAAAGGCAGGTGTGCAGCAGGTTCAGCAGATGGAGGAGGCTGAGGTCTGCTCCCTGCCCCAAGCTGGTGCTGCCTGGCAGTGGGGTTTTCAGCTGAGGGTTGGAAGGTCTTGATCAAGTCCCTGCTCAAGGGCATAAAATGGCCATTGCAGCCGAGAAATGCAGCCCTTGTACAAAAAGTGCATTTCCTTCTCTGGCCTTTTCCCACAGCATTTCAGGAATCTGTATCTTTGCTTTCTTGTTTTTATTAAATGTACCTGGACTTCAAAGCATTCTGGAAACAGTGCTGTGAAAACTGGGAGGCTGTTTCATCATTTTACTTTAAGGCACCTTTCCCAGTAAATTGATACGAGTCCCAACTCTAATTAACTGGTTAGTATTGCAGCAGTGATCAAGGGCTTTACAACACTCTGGTTAGGAGACATCTCCCCCAGATTTATCAGCACATTGTATCATCCAAGTCTAACCTTATCTTTGCAGTGCTCTTAATAACTGCTTGTCTGCTCTACCCATAAATTCCTAACCCTTTCCATATACACAGTCCTTTTTACTTGGGGAAAAAAAAAAAGAAATGTTATGAAAGATAGCATCTTGTTACCTTCTAAGTCCTTTCTGAGAGTGAGACCTGCAAATCTTTACTGCTGGCTTCTTCTTCTGGTCTGGTGGTCACTTCTGGCTCCAGGGCCCACAACTCTATAGAGAGTGTATCATTCCACCATATCATTATCCTCATCTCTCTCCATTTGCCTCCTGCTTTCCTTGGTGTATTTTAATCTTTCTTCTAGCTCTGATTCTGTAGCTAATAGGAACCTAATCCCTCCTGTGGAGTTCCAGATGTTACACCAGTAAAAATAACTTGGTAATGCATTTTCTATTCTGAATACTTAACACAGGGAGTTATTTCTTAGTGTTTGTTTATTTGTGATTTGTAATCCCTCTGGAAAAAAACAAGGCTGCTAATCTCATTTATAGATAAAATGAATGTATATACAAAGTTTGTAAGTTTAGTTAGTATAAGTAAGTGTAAATACATTTTTACATGCAGATATTCTGAGGATGTTTCTGTTTCTTATAATACTTTCAGTTTTATCTGTCCTTCCAGGTGTTCAGTTCTCTGATTTATCATTGCTATCTTGATGATGTTAAAAAAATAAAAATGGAGAAGTATTTTCAGGGGGTAAATAAAAAGCAGTGTTCACATGTAGAACTTCTTTCTCTTCCTTTGAAACTCACAGAATCAAAGACCTGGTACAAGAGCTTTTTTGCAATCCAAACTGTATACAACAATGTCTTTAAAGTAAGTTTGATAGTAGAAGCAAGTCAGATGAATGTAAACTAAATGCACCAATTCAAAAAATAAGTAATCAGCAGTTCTGTTCTGTGAATAAAAACATTTTAGTTTAACAGAGTCACTCTGCTCTCAGTCAGCTCCATTTAAAGTAAAATATTTCAAAATCAAAATTAGGATCTTGAGAAACTGAAGTCTATTTATTCAAGTCAATGGAGCCACCTACAGATTTGACCCTGAATATCTGATAAGATACTCAGCCCAAATTTTCACAAGCATGTATACTAGACATATGCAAATCATGTTTTGTAATAAAATTTATTTACTTGCAGCGTGTATTTTTATAAATGCAACTTTCAGAGAGGAATACCTGCTCCTGTGCTGTTTGCCACCATGCTGCTCACTTCTCAAAGCCTGGCTCTTACACAGCAGTAGACCTTTACACTCAGTACTCGGGTTGACAGTGAAGGCTGACACTGAGACAAACCTGGACCTGTCATATCTGAAGGAATTGCACTCATTAAGTAACGAGATAAGTCCTGTTGCCTTCTTCAGTACTTGACTGCAGGTGGGACACTCTTTTTAAAAAAAGAAAATAACAAAAGTTAATCTTTTAGCAGTTTGGGGCAGTGTGGAGATTGCCATGGTAATTCACTCTGGAGGTTAAACAGCTGGGGATAGCCATAGGGAGGTAGATGTAAATAAAAAAGGCCTTAGATGCTTTCTGCAGATGTTAACAAATACCCTCTGAACAGTTGCTGCTCATTTTCGTGAGTAGTCTGGGGATCTGTGGAGGCTCCTGCTTATCAGCAGATGAAATCGGAGCTAAACCTGCCCACTGGCCAACCCACACTGATCTCCTGCCCTTCATCTCTCCAGACTGGCTCCTCTACCCTGTGCCAGAGGCAGTTTAGCACATTGGAGCTTTGATGAATCCTAAATACATAGTCAATACACTTAACAGTGCTCAGCAACCAGCAGTATGTTTTCATTAGGAGAAGCTTTCTTGGCTAAAAGTGTGATGCTTTGACAGTACATCACCTAATCGATTTCACATTTTTCAAAGTAAAGCATGCAGGTTACGTTCTTCGTTCCTTCCCTCTTCATATAAATACTGACAGCTGTCAAAAAAAAAAAAAAAAAGAAAAAGAAAAAGAAGGAGGAAAAGATATAAAATGCTATCACCTTAATTACCATTTGTCACTGACCTGTCTCTAGTGGCATGCCCAGCAGAGGAGCTCAGGAGTGGAGATCAGGGCTCAATGTGCCCAGCTCCTGGAGCACCTCTTCTCCATTGTGCTTGAAATCCTTACAGTGAGCCCAAACAGGGTTTTCCTCTTTAGTACAGTTTAGGCTTCTGTCCAATTGGTCCAGATTGGCAGATTTCAGTCCAGATGGTTATGATAGATATGGTACCCTCTCTTTTAATCTCAACTAAAGAAGTTTTGACAAAGGCCTGTGAATTAAGTGGGCTATGAGTAGCAATGACTGCGTGAATTTCACATTTTTGCCTAGTCCATCTGCCAGCTGAAAAGAGGGAAGGCAAGCAAGCCTTTTTAGTATAAATTAGGGTGCCTGAATTGCATGAAGCCAATTAGTTAACAGGCAGGACATTTCTCTGCTATTACTACTATTAAAAAAAAATTCTCTTTGGCAAAATGCATGTTGAGTAGTAAATCTTTCCTTTTCAGGCTTGCCGTCCATTTGGTACCTTTGTTCCACATTTACATGGAAATTTTACTCCCCTTGAACACAAAGCTTGTCCTCTCAGCATGCAGGCTGCATTAATTGTCAGTAATGTGGGCAGAAATATATTCCATGGCATTATATCATCAAAACTGAATGTGATTAATGGCCTGTCCTGTTGTTACAAGGAGTTTGGCACTGTGTGTTTTATCTGTCAGTGAGATGACTATATTGTTTTTGGGTAACTGGCATAATAGCCTTTAGTGTAATTGCTTATGTGAACGCACACAATTAAAACTATTTCTGGGAGGACTTTGTGCTTGAAACCCACTTTGGTGGACACTTTCTTTGCCAGGAGGGAGAGGGCAGCACAGTGTGCTTCACGTGTCACTACAACGCAGCTCCCCTTGCTGAATGTGACCCTTTTTCAGTGACAGCTGCCTTTTGTAATATCAGCTTGCCTTTCTTTTAACATCGCCCTGTCAGTCCTCCCTGTTTCCTCATGAGGAGCTGGTTTGCAGCCCTCTGAAGTCAATGCAGTTCCCATAGCTTTGAGCCACGCTGCAGGAGTCCAGATCCTTCCCTCCTTGCTGCCTTCTCTCTAGCGCAAACATCCACAGCTCTTAGTCTCGTTGTGTGACAGATTTTTGCTCTTGGTTGCCAGAAGCACTGGTGTGGACCTTCACTTTTCTTCTTCTCCTGCTATTTGATTTAACTTCTTTCATAGAGCTATAAGGGCTGATGGAAGGCCACAGCCCACAGGAATAGTTTTCACCCACATTGGTGTCTTCTTCAGGCATGGTCTGTGTGTGGATCCTCCTCTGTGAAGGGTTTTGAATCTTAAGTTTCAGCAGATGAATTCAACCTGCCTTTGCATCGTGGGGAAAAAAATTAGTAACACGTTCTGGTATCTATGCATATTTAAAAACATTAGTTCAAATGGGTATTAATAGTAAGCTAGTTCTTCATTTGGAGAATGAAAGTGGGGAAGCAATTTACATTCTGTATTCAGCAGCAGCATTGCAGCTTAAAGGCTGAAGTGCCAAAGAGATTGCACTTTAGAGGTCCATTTTCACACTTTATGAAAACTGAGGTCACACTAATAAAGCATAAAGTTGAATGTGCTGCAAATATAAGTTTTCTGCAAGTCTTCAAAAATTCACGTGTGTCCCAGTGTCCATACTGAGGCTTATTTGCTGTAGATGGGTTTTTCAAATAGAAAGTGCATTAATTTGACTGATTAAAGTTCCTCAAACCCCTTCTATTCAATGCTTTAAGGAAGTAACAACTTAAAAATATCTGCATTCAAAAAACTGAATTTTGTCAGCCCTTTAGATGAACTGTTGGTTTTGAATAGTTGAATCTTCTAATTTGACAAAATGTTAAGTTTATCTAATGTAGATTATTTTTAGTTTCAAAGAAAAAAATATTGATTCTTTGTTATTTCCTCCATTCTCAGTCATGCACAAAAAACACAGAAATATGAGTATTAAATAGTCTTTTAAGCTGTCACCAATTAATATAGAGCTTTTTAAAATTAAATTGAAGATCAATAAGAAACTTAATTTTAAGAACATTTCTTGACCATGTCAAACTGTTTGAGCTTGTTGGTATCTTAATGGATAGTAATGGAGATGTTTCAAAAACAACAATAACTTGCTGAAGTAGCTGGTTATTTTTAACACACACATGCACTGGTTGCAATTGTTTTTTATTGCTATGGGAATAGCAGACTAACAACAATAAAAAATTAAGATTAAACATGTTTATTGAAAAAGAAGGTTGTTTTGAAAATAAAATTAGGAGATGGCAGACTCCATACATTCCCTGTACAGCAGTTCTTTCTCTTTACTTAATGCAAGCTCATTTCCCAGTGTTATTTGTTTATGATATTATTTTGTTGAACACACATGATTTTCTATAGAATGTTTTTGAATTTAAAGCTGATAAAAGTTCTAGGACATACATTTCTTCTTGATACTGCATGCTGCCTTTCACATGTAGTTTCTAATAGTAGGGCACTCTTCAATATGTTTACAAATCCATGCTTGGAAAAGCAAGTGTGTATTCTAAGGAATAGGTTTTCAGAAGGATTTATGTACAAGCCAAGGTGTGTTCTTGGACTGTGACATCTCTGCTTGCAGAAGAGCCATTTGCATTCCCATAAATACTGCCAGACTTGTGGCTTTGCAGATCTGCCTGTAGGCAAGTGTCCAGCCAGGTGGGGCAGTGCTGGGTCAGTGGCTTGGCAATGCTCAGCTTTATAGAGCAGTGGCAACATCTATGTATGCTAATACCTCCATTTTAGACAGTGCTTGCTCCCTCTGACCCCTGTTCCCCAAACCTGAGAGACCCTTGAGGAGCAGACTGGCCACATCCACACCACATAGCCCTCAGCCCTGAATCTTCTTTGAGCCCTATGTAGTCTTTGGTGGTCCTAAGACACAATTGTTATTTGTTGTGCATCTTTTTAGTTACAGGTTTCTGGAAGCATCAGAGTGGTGTTTTGGTAACATGAAATAGAGGATGTTCTGTGCCTTGGGACTGCAGAAGGAGAGCAGCTCCCACATGAGGACATCACTGTGATGTGCTCATATAATGTTAGAGGTGGAATGCTGTAAGGAGGACACAAGACAAATTTGGGGCAGTCTTCATCATGCTAGCCTTCAGGGATGGAGCAGCATATCCCAGGACCATGCCCAGAGACTGTCTTGAGGTCAAAACAGCAGACAGCAAATTCAAGTGAGCCATCAGGAGCCAGCACTTGGCTTCACTCCCTGGCCTGATTTTGTTTAGTCAAGCAGTCCTGAATCACAGCAAAGCAAATGTACAGAATTTCTACTTACTGCAAAGAAAGAAACACGAGAGTGCATCTAGTGTCATCTAGATGCTCAAGTAGTGGAAAGGTTCAAGTAAATGTGTGACAGGTTAAATTAATTTAGGTTTCTCTTACTGACACGTCTGGTCAAAATTGCTGAGTTAATGAGGCTAGTTCTTTTGCCTTCATCTCTGGTCAAAATGATCTCTAATGTAAAGAATCACATGACTGACAATTGGGTGTCACTTTAATGTGTTGCAGGATGACTCTGTGTGCTTAATGAAAAAGGCTGAAAAATTGCCTTCAGAGTGATTTTTATGAAAACACTGGAATTTTGGATGAACCATTTATGAGGAAAACATCAGCTTTTACAGAAAATGAAGACAGAGAAACCTGAAAATTGGAGCATGTTGCTCCAGAGCCATCCCATGATGCTGCAGAGCAGTGGTAGTTTGGGTGCTTCACGTCCCCCACAGCTGGTGAGCTGTATTCCCAGCAGGACTGTGTTTCCAGAAAGGTAGCACAGCTCTTTGCTATGATGTGCAGGATTACACTTCTTTTAAGGACAGGACTTCTTTTCGGTACCAGGCGATAACGATGGTGTGAGGTGTATTTTGGTGCTCTCAGTCTGCAAGGTCTAGTCAGTTCACAAGTTTCAATGATTTTAAACCCCAAGATGTACAGTCTGATAGCACAGCTCTCTAACAAGCCTTGGCCCCAGTCTACCCTGGGACCTCGTTCAAGCATAACTTTGTTGAGCTGAGTGGTGATAAGGTATGATTTGTGACCGGCATGGCTTTGCCAGCCAGGACTCCTGGAGTGGGCACAGCTACACAGCCAAATCTGCTGTTGGAGGAAGCTCACCTGGCACTGAGGCAGCTTGGCCCCAGTGCTGACCACATCTAGGGGAGAAGCTTGTTAGTTTGGTAGAACCGTGCAATCTACACCCAGCTTTCCACCCACCACTGCAGAGAGCATGATCTGTCATTTTTAATTTATCACATCAAATCATGGACTGTTCTTGCCTCCTTGATCCTACTCCCTTTCAAGGCAGCTGTACTAGACATCACCAGCACCGGCCAGTGCAAGACCCAAAGATATTTGAGATGGAGGCAGGAACCTTAAAAACAACAACTTGATTGTTGTAATTTGTAGTCTGATCATGCTTTTTTGCTCAGCAATATCCCTGACAGGTCCCATACACTGTGTACAGCTGGCCGTTTTGGTCGTATGCCAAATGAGAATTTCCTGGTGTGAAAAGAATTCTCAGTTGTCTATTTTGAATCCTTTCTGGGCTTCCAGAATAGTACAAATCATGTTTAACTGGACTGTAGAGCTAACACTGAATACCTTGAAGCAAACCCATAAATTAGAAAGTGAAAACTGGGTTTTATTGTCCACAATATACAAAATGGAGTGTCTTATGTTCCCCAAATCATTCCTTGATTGAGCCATATTGTGATGACTATTTCTGAATGGGGTGCTAACGTACAATTTTTCCTCAGGCACCTAATGGTCATGCTTCCCTATCTAATTCCCTCAGCGGACGAGCAGAAACAGGAGAGAGTCTTTTCTTCTGCATCACTGCAAATTCAGGGAAACTTCATTTGCTGGAGTAGAATTAATCCACTCTGTATTTAAACCATTTCAAACCTTGTCATGGTCCAGCCTTTTATCTACAATAAAGGCTGTGGTGGAGTATGAAGAAGTAGAATAGAGGAACACAGATTATTAATAGTTTAATAACTTGACAAACAAAACCTCAAATCAGAAGAATGTAAGGCTGAAAAAGGCTTTACTCATGTCTTTCTAAAACCTTCCCAGCACCTGTGCTGGGGAAAAAAAAGGAAACTGGTTTTCAGGCACAGTTTTCCAATAACAGAAGTCCAGACGCAATTCAACACTGGCTTTTGCTATTCCATTTTAGTCTGGCAGTGTCTCTGAGCAAAGGTGCCCATTTCCTAAACAGATAAAGCTGTGCTGCCAACTACAGGGTTTGTGGCTTGGCAAGTCCCATTCTGGCTGCCAGCTGCCCTAATGAAACTAATTGAAGGTTCATCTGCAACGTGGGGAGTCCTGTGATCGGAGAGGTTTTGCATTTGAATGTTGACTTTAAAGCAGGAAGCTGCAGCAGGCTGGATTTAGATGGCTCTTAGGCTTTATTAAGTGCTTTTTGTTTGACTGTACTGTGTGATCACTCCTGTCTTGTTCCTACTGCATGACGCCATGTATGTCACCTTTGCACTGTAAGAAGGCCCAACTTTACAAAGGAAGGATGTTCCACTAAGCAGCCTTGCCAGTGTGGCCTCTTACTCACAGACTGTGTCATGTAGGGATCTGTGGCACACAGAAGGGCCCTGAAACAACAGCAGCAAACCAAGACACCCTTGAATTTAAATATTTTGGATACAAAATCAAAAGGCATTTATGGTTTCCTTGATGTTTGAAGGGTGTCAGCCCAGCTGCACCTTAGCCCTGCTCCTTGTTAAGCACATCACAAAATGCTTCATGATCCATGTCAGAGCACCTGGACCCATGCCAACCAGGTGCTTTCTGGGATATTCTGTAATCCATAGGACCATCTGACAAAACTGGCTTATATGTTGTACATCCTGTAATTACCATTGTACAGTTTAGCAAGAGGAAAACAACATTTTTTCCCCCCAGCCCCTAGTGTTGCATCAGACTTTTCTTTAGGATTGGTTTGCAGTCAGACTGGCATGTTCTACTCCTGAATACAATAGGTGGTGAGTACTGGGAGGCCCTGTTATCCACCCTGGCCATGTCCAAGTTGCCAGTAAAGTCTTTGATTTTCTGTAGCTGGAAGAGTACTGCCAGTTGCTGAAAGATCTTACTGCAAGTAGAGAGGGAGCATCACAGACATGCTGCTAGGGAGAATTCATGGAGAAAAGAAACAATGTGCAGGTTCACCTGTTAGAAAGTGGAAAAAACATGGTGTAGTCTGATGGATGAGATTAGGAAGACCTGACTTTTCACTGTCTTTTTAAGGTCTTCTTTCTGTAATCTAGGCAACTAGACCTGGCTGTTGCTGTTCTGACTTAACACCTTAACTACTGAGCTGTTGTGGAAAACACCAAACCCTCAGTTGTGCCTTAAAACAAGGCTGGGGGAAAGGTAGATGCTGCCTGTTTTCCTGAAGAGACAGAGTATTCCCAACAGCACTGTGCTGTTCTTACTGCAGGCAAGGGTGGGAACATTTGTTTCCAAGTTGGCTCCAACACTCAGATCCCTGAAGATTTTAAACATCCCTAACTATGTGTAAACAAAATTTGCCTAAACGTAATCCCTCCCTTGTCATCCTGATTTCATCTACACATGCAGCTTTAGTGGTGTGGCTTTTCTCTTGGCTATGGCAGCAAAACTGTTACCTGTGTCCTTAGACAGAGAAATGTTTTGAAATGTGATGATCAGCATAAAGTGTGTGAGACAGTGGTTTTTCCCTTGTGTGTGTGTGCATGCAGTGGGGTGACCATGTACAATAGCTGTAAAATTTCTCATACCAAGCTCATGACATGGATTTCCTTGCTTCAGCTCTTTACATCCCAGTTCATTTTCTGTGCTGAGAGAAAAATGTTTCCAGCTGATGACAGGAGGACATTTTTTCATCATAAACCAATATGCATTTAGTTTCAGGCTGCCTTACATTTTTACAAGATACAGTTTTTCTTTTCAGAAGTCTATTTGACAGTGAAATTGAATGAGGGTGTTTTAATAGTACATGAAGGATGTGGGTGGCTTTGCTTGCTGTGTTTTAGGAGATGCTGCACCTTCAATTTAATGGACAATGCTACGCTTCAGTAGACCATTATATTAGTCCACTGTTCCTAACATAGCAGTCATATTGAAATTGTATTGCTACATTATACAAGTATGGTTAATTAAACCCAGTTATCACCCCAAGCTCATACAATAGCTGTGTGTGTGTGTGTAAAGTAGAAGCAATGAGTTAGGAAAAAAGTGTATCTTCTAGAGAAAAAGAAAATGAAAAAGAGAGGGAGAGAATGGGCACATTTAAGAGACAGAGCATGGATGGCAGAAGAGCAATTGGATGGTGACCACCAGTGCTTTAGCCTGACCTGTGCTGTGCCCTGCAGCTATTCTGAGTAATTAGGGAATCTGTTAATTCTTTGCATTATTATTACAGGAAAAGACATACCTTACCACATGGATCTAAAGAGGGATAGTACAAATGAAGCATAACCGACAGTTTTTAAGACAGATGTTCAACAAAGGTTTACTTAATGTCTCTGAAGTGCAAAGCATAATAGGGCTGTGGGTTTAATGTGTCTAGAGTAAAAAATGTGTATATCCTCTGCACTATCCTTCCTTCCTGCTCCAGCTGGCTTTTAATGCACAATTGAAAACAATGAAGTATAAATAGTAGTGCTTGAAAGAAAAGTGGATATTCAAACTGCAACTGCGCAACTACAAAAATTACTTGTTGGGTCTTTGATCATATTCCAGGAAGGCATGAGAAACCACAACAATAGTACCTCTTGCTGTTGAGCAGGGCACTCTCAAACCCATGAAGGGCAAAGCAATGTGGGAATCCTCTGCAGAACTTTGCAGAAAATCAGGGTCCCAGTATGTTGCCTAGTGTAGGTTGATCAACACAGTGTTATCATTTTATTTGGTTCAGTGAAGTCTAGTACCTGAGCTTCAGGGAACAGTTGGCACTTTTAAGTGGTAGTTAAAAACCCCCCACTTTTCTTTGTACTCTTTTTGTTGGTGCCTGTTGACCATAAACCTACCAGGGAGAGTTCAGTCTGTCACCAGTCTGTCCTTTAATACTCCATTCATAGCATGACATATTTCTATTGGAAACAAGTCCAAAGAAATCCCAAAGGCACAGATGATTTTTTTTGAGGGGAGAAAAAAAAGGTCATAGTATACTGAACTGTTTCATGAAAGGACTAACATTGGCTGAATTATAAAACCAAGTGAGTGTAGCTGTGATGCCAGCAGTTAGCATTAAAGTGCATTTATTCATGGCAGGCACTGCCAATTTAAGCTTATCTGTTGCTTGGTGGGCTTTTATTTACTGCAAAAGGCTTGTCATTGTTTACATAAATATTGCATTAATCCTTGAACTTATGTCTTTGGCATATCAGTTGAGTATAAGTTTAACTAATTCTCTGAAGAAGTGAGTTTAAGAACCAACATGTTGCTGCTTGATCTGTGTGGTTTGATTGAGTGGCTTCTGGGCATTGTCTGTGGTCAGGTGTGGATCTGCAAGGAGGAGGCTGTAGAAGTGGGAGTCATCATATCCAGCATAGCCTTGGCCATGCTGTTCCACAGCCTCTGCTGGTCTGGGTCAGCTTGTTCTAGGAGCCTGGGTTGAGGTGCCTCTTAGTAGGTCATGTTGTATAGGTGTGGCAAAAAAAATGGGAAAGAAGGATTTTTAGGAGAGGGGACTGTATTTTGGGACATGGCTGTCTCAAAGGCAGACTCTGAGATGGACAACTTTCAATGCCTGTTTTGGGGTTTTACACTGTAGGGCAAAAATGGGCAGGTAAAGAACAGCTTTAATGTATAGCAAAACCCTGTGCAAGACATTGCAAACACATGGGGGAGACTCTTAACAGGATAATTTCAACTGTTACCAGAAACATTACTGTCTTTAGTTGGCTGGGTTTTGGTTTTTTCATCAATTACCTTCCAGAGCAGGACACATTAGCACACTTGTTTCCACTGGCTTACATATTTTTCCTCTAGAAAAAGATTTTCCCAATTTTTAATTATCTTTAAAATGTGAATATGGTACTACATTCTTTTTCTTATTCATTAAGTGCTCCCTACCAAATTGTTGGTGCTACTAACCATTAACAGATTCATCTCTTTCTTTCTTTTTTAGTAATGGAAAATTTCTTCACTAGGCAGTTTCACAAATTCACTAGCAACTTTGGTGTAAAGGCTTTCAGATAAAGTAAGAAACTTCACACACATGACACTCCACAGTACATTAGAAAAATAAGGCTCTTCCACAATAGTATTGTCAACCTTTATAAAATGACTACCAAATCCTGGGTTATTCAATACATGTCTATATTTTGGCAAAGCAGGTACAATTTAAACAGTTTTAAACATTTCATCATACGATGAATCCTTTTTTATTTTCTTAATTCCACTGAGAGTACACTAACCTCAGATGTAAATATCATTAATTTTGGGATAAGTGCCTTATAGATAGAGCCTATAGCCATGTCTCACACTCACATCTCAGCTTACCTGACAGTGACACTGTTCAAGTTCACATCTGAATTTAATTTTCATTGATTTGGACAGTCTCTAAAATTCTTTTTTACATTATTTATATTAGAGTAACACTTTTTCTACATTTCAGTTTCCCTGCCCTGCCCCCTCCCCCTTACTTATTTTCTTTTCTCTTTCTTCAGGATCAAAAAATTCAAAAGCATATTTGATAGTAATACATTTCTTTATATACCTGTCCAGTGTGCTTTTCGACTAGGCTATACAGATTGGTGAACTACTTGAAATCAAGCAGTCAGCAGTTCTGTCTTGCTCCCAAGTCCTGAAGTTGTTTTTATTCCCTCTGTGAAAGTGGCTATGTCAGCAGAGAGTACAAAAGGAATCAAATTATACTTCATCGTATTACAAAACCACCTGGAAGCCAGTGGAAACATCCCACTCTTCTTTGCCTTCCAGGACTTTGATCCACTTGAAAAGCTTCATCCACTGTCAGAAGGGCTTATCTCCCTGCCAACTCAGCACTACAAGAAAGTATAGTTAAACTGAAGTTTAGTCTTGAAAATGCCCAACAGTTTTCCCCATGTGTTTCACCTTCTTTCCAATCCTTGATTAGGTTCTCCTAGGCACAATATTGCCGACTCTACATACTGGAAATCCAAGAGGCAGCCTCCTTTTACCTTCCTTCTCTCTAGAATAACCTGCAAGATTTCCCTTAATCACAGGGGTCAGCAAGAAACTAGTGTTATTCCATCACCTCATCTCAGAAAGTCACCACTATTGGGAGTGTTGATTCTGCTGCTGTCTCCAGCAGACCACGTTGCTTGTGGGACTTAGGGACTTGGACTTCTTCTGGAGCAAGTCCAGAGGAGGGCCACGCACAGCATCAGAGAGATGGAACATCTCTGTTATGAGGATAGGCTGAGAGAGCTGGGGTTGTTAAGCCTCATACAGGCATTCCAGAACCTAAATGAGACCTACTGGAAAGCTGGAGAGGGACTTTTTGCAAGGGCGAACAGAACCAGACCCAATTCTTTCCTTTCCTCCTTAAGAATTCTTCCTTTTAGGGCAACTGAGAATGGTGGGAATGTAATGCAGTTGGGGGCGTTTATGGGCTTATTTGGTGGTCTTCAGGATGCGCCCTGCCATGAAGACTCTCTTGCTCATGTACACAGAGGCACACGCGTGCACACATGCACATTAAGGCTACCATGCTGTGATCACACAATCTCCTTTCAGAGCTCTTGCTCATCTCTTTAATATTTGATAGCTATTTGGCAGTCAGCAGAAAGAAGCAGAGCTTTTTGTTATGTAACTCCTATTAGAAGTTAAGGTTTTGTAAAGCATAAGTCGAGTTTCTCATTATGAGAAATAAAGTGTGTTTCTCACTTTTTTGCATCCAAATGCCAGCCTTTGATGTCTGTACTTGGCCCTCACTGCAGCTAAAATCTCTTGTGGCATGTACTTCATAACCATGTAAAACAGCAGTGTGTTCTTCGTCCTGCTAGTTAAGGAGATGCCAAATGATGTCAGGTTCAGGCTGAAAGTGCTTTTCTGCTCTACAGCCAAACAACTGAGCTCTGGAAGCTTATTATTGCCTTTTCAGGATCTCCAAACCCAGTTGCAATTAGCTTATTCCATTCCCATTTCTTCTTCTGCCTTCCTCATAAACTTCCTCTTCCCTGTTTTCTTGCTCTTACTGCAATGCAACAAAGGGATTAAATGGAGTTCATCTTCCCTTTTTGCCTTGATGCTTTAGTGCATTTCGAAACAAAATAGGACTGTGATAAATTGCACCCTGAAGAAACCAGAAGCTTAGAAGGAGGTTTTAAGTTTTTGGAAAAAAAAATAAAGCATCCAAAGCAGCTGGCAAATAGAACACAATTTGAAAGCTTAAAACTCCCTCCACTTGTGTGAATCTGAGATTTTCTCCTGGACCCATCCCTCTCCATCATCTGTGTTCTTAAAGGAAATCTCTTGACAGCTATTATGCCCTCTGTTACTACAACACTATATTCAGTACTGTAAGCTTTACAGGGTAGGAAGGATGTCTAGCATGACCTTCAGTCTTGGGCATCCTTCTTTCTTTATCTTTTAGAAAGACTTCCCCAAATAGTCTTTATTTTAGCTTTTCGTTTCATGTGGTGTTGAAGCCAGTCCTGTGATTTCATGTATTCTTAAGTTGATAGATTGAACTGCAGGTGATAAAGGCTCTACTTTATCCTGTAAACCAAACTGCCTTTATTAATCCCCCAGGCTTATCATGAGGCTCCAGACTTTTTTCTTCCTCCCTCCTAAAAGCGAGCTTCATGTTTGAGAGAAGCAGCTAATTGATGGTGGGAAATGTTTGTTTGTCTGCTTGCTTGGTACAGCGCAGATGTGCTCAGGAGGAAGGAGCTTCTGGGGAGGAGAGGGCATCTGGGTCTTCCTCCCCATGTGCCCCCAGTGGTTTCTGTGATGTGCCACCTGTCCTTCCTGAACTGAACTGAGACCATCCGTTCATTTCCTATAGGCCCCCGAGCAGCCATTACCTACACTAATGGCTTTTAGCATTACTGATGTAGGCTGAAGTTGAATCCTTTATGGGCTTTGTGTCTGGGGATAATGGATAAATGTGGCAACCAGTTTCCAGCTTACCCAGTTTAAAGATCTTGCTATATCAGCAAGTGCTTACTTTTTACAGATTTTTTCGTTTAGTTTCTGTATACCAAAACCCACTTTCATTTACATCTCTATGAAGAAGAGCCATAAGGAAATACCATTTTGAATAGCTATTACCAATATTACAGAGGACATAACATGATGTGCACTAAGGAAGTTTATTTCCTTGTTTGGACTTGGGAAGGATGTAATTTTACAAAATACAAAGACAATATTATTTTAAAGTGTGACTGTATTAGGTATTAAATGTGCATAATTTTAAGTTTTAATAAGTATTGACTAATCAAAGCTGAAATTAATTTGTCTGTAAGGAAAACATTTCTACAGCTTCTGTTTTCAAGTGCCAAATTTCAGATGTTAAATGGTCTGATCTTTAGAGGTTTCTTGTTGCCTAACCTTTGAAAGTCAGCACTGAGATATCATAAAACAGAGGTGTTTTAAAACTAGTTTTGACACATAACTGAATATTCATAAAGAATAAAGCTATATCCCATTCAGCTTGCTATGGGAGGTAGTTGAAGCCATGTAGCAACACAAAAACAGGGATTGGGAGTTTATGAGAAATCTTGCAAGATTGATCCAGAATTTTTGTAGTATCTGTCAAAACAGATCTGAAGTTCTTGTTGAACTGTATCCTAAGAGATCAAGGAATATGACACCAAACTAGTTATATTATAAGTACAAAAGTTTTTCAAATTATAGTAATGTATTTTGCACAATTTTCAGAATATACCAGTATCAGGCATAAAAAGCCACCATAAATTTGCTACAGATTCTTATGTGGTGTCTAATACATTAGACAGAATCTGCTTTGTCAGTTACTTTAAATACCTCCAGCATCACAAAAATAAAGCTTAAGCTGAAGGATGGAAGTGGCCTGTCAGTGCACTTTTTACACTGCTCTCATGAGAACAGGCGAGTCACCAAGTCAGGCACAGCAACTGCTCTCTCTAAAGATTGTAGGACTCTATTAAAGTTTTCAAGTCACCTGAATGGATATTTTAAAGGTTTGGAATTCAAACTGACAAGTGTATGTAATTTCTGAATATGCATTTAAGTCAAGTGGGCAGTAACACAAAAATCACAGTCTCCAGCAGCATTTTGTAATCTCTGTGAGTACGTGATGTTTGGGCATAGAAACATGTAAGGAAACTACATCTGGGATACCATCCACCTCAGAGTAAGTAAAATTGAATGTAAACATTATAGAATATAACATGCAGTGAGTTGTAAAACACAGATTAATGTCAGAAGATTAAATTTCTGGAAGAAATAGAAATACAGATGTGTCAAAAGGTTAATGAAAAGCAAGTGATTGTTAATACACAAAGGCCATGAAAAGACTGCCTTGGTCAGGTCTTTGTGGCTCTTACAGTCTGAAGAGTTAAGAAAGGAAAAGTCTATAGCAAAATACTGCAGTTTTTCTAGAGAAACTGAAAATTGTGTTCTATTCCTTTCAATTCTATCTGGAAGATTATTTCTCAATACAAACCTTGTCTTTCATGGCAAGATTTACATGTCTCTGTGACATGAAATCCATTAAGCAGATCTGATTAGACATCCATGCCAAAATGTCCTCTGAATTAATGAAATACATTCCAGTCAAAAGGAAATCTCAGAGGAGCACCTAAATGGGAATAATGCCCACCAAGTTATCCTTTTTCTCTGATAATGAAAATGTTCAGGCAGCCAGAATTAATAAGACTGTGAATGGCAAATAATGAGTCCCAGAATGCTGGAAGTAAAAACTAAGTTGGACTTGCAGCCCTTTGACAAAGTAACTGAAGGAGTAAAACTGAGCATCTCAACCAAAGTGCAATTGAAGGCTTATTCAGCCTGGTAAATAAATATCATTCTTTCTGTTTTAATATAGCTTTCTTTTTATTTTTTTTTCAGTATTTTAGTATTCAAGGTTATAATATGTCATATATAACTAATTTGGCAATTTAATCAGGAGTTGCATTGCATCTCATTTAAGGCTGAGTTATTTCTCCATTATGAGAGATAGAGAGAGACAGACAGACAGACAGACAGACAGACAGATAGCTTTTTATAGATGATATCTTCCTACATCATATCAGAAATGAATGTCAAAGCAGACAATAAAACCAGACACCACTTCCTCTTGAAATAGTGAAAGGAGGGACAGGTAGGAGAAAAAGCACTGAGCACTAGGGAGAGGAGAATGGTTTGGACAGGTACACTGTTCAGTGGGGAAAAACTAACTGTGTAGCCAGGCCCAGAGCAGTGGTGAATGGAGTTACATCCAGCTGGTGGCCAGTCACTAATAGTGTTCCCCAGGGCTCCATACTGGGGCCAGTCCTGATCAGTGATCCGCATGAGGGGATTGAAGCCACTCTCAGTCAGTTCACAGACAACACTGAGCTGGGCATGAGTGTTGAGCTCTTGGAGGGCAGGAAGGCCCTGCAGAGGGATCTGGACAGGCTGGATAAATGGGACAAAGCCAAGTGCATGAGGTTTGTTCAAGGCAAAGTGCCAGGTCCTTCCTTTAGGTCACAATAACCCCTGCAATGCTACAGACTTGGGGCAAAGTGGCTGGAAAGCTGCCTGGTGGAAAAGGACCTGGGGGTGCTGGTTGACAGCGGGCTGAACATGGGCCAGCAGTGTGACCAGGTGGCCAGGAAGACCTGTGACTTCGTGGCTTGTATCAGAAATAGTGTGGCCAGCAGGATGAGGACAGTGACTATTCACCTGTGCTCAGTACTGGTGAGGTCTTGCCTTGAATCCTGTGTTCAGTTTTGGGCCCCTTGCTACAAGAAAGATGCTGAGGTGTTGGGACGTGTCCAGAGAAGGGCAAGAGAGCTTGTGAAGGGTCTGGAACATAAGTCCTGTGAGGGTTTCCTGAGGGAGTTGGTGTTGTTTAGACTGGAGAAAAGGAGACTTGGGGTGGGGAGCATTATCTGTCTCTACAACCATCTTAAAGGAGATTGTAGCCAGGTGGGTGTCAGTCTCTTCTCCCAAGTGACAAGACACAGGATGAGAGGAAGTGGCCTCAAGTTGCATCAGAGGAGGTTTAGATTGGATATTAGGAAAAATTCAATCATCAAAAGGATTGTCAGCATTGGAACAGGCTGCCCAGAGGAGTGGTGGAGTCACCATCCCTGGAGGTATTCAAAAGATGTGTGAATGTGGTGCTTGGTTTAGTGTTGGACTTAGCAGTGACAAGTTAATGGTTGAAGTCTATGTTCCTAAAGGTCCTTTCCAACCCAAATGATTCTATGATCATATCAAAATTAGCATGATGAGGAATAGAAGAAGCATGAGAAAGTTTCCCCTCCCTTTTGTGCCCACATAAGCCCCCTCTGCATTAGGGTCTTTTCAGGTGGGGATAGTCCTATCCCCAGGACCTGTCACCCTATGCTGAGCCAGCAACTCCCTCACCTCATCATCAGTGGGTGCTTCTGAGGGGACAGGTATGTATCTGCCTTGCTTACTTTGATTTGTCTACTCCACTGCAGTGGGCTGCTCTAGAGCTGGCTTTGGAAGTGTGAGCCCTTGGGAACCTGAAGGGGGAGTCCCTACTGCCCCAAGGGACTCAGTGGCACAGGTGACAGCCTCTGAGTAGACACCTGAATGGTTTGCAAGGCTGGCCTCCAGCTCACAAATACCCACAGCTTTCTATTACCTCGCTCAGTTGGTCAGGCTCCTGGCCATAGCCAGCATCATGCTGTGTAGGATTGTAGACATTGATTTTAGATCTTCTCTTTTAACTTTCCTGTCCTAAACTGAGTTTCTGCCAGATACTGTAACAACACATAACACCATTTCTATTGCCTTGATTATCCTTTAATTCCTGTGAAAAAAGCCACATCTGCAAATAAGCTGCCTATTTTAATGGCTTTACTCCTTTGTAATATTTGTCCTAGTCAAGGCCTGGTTGCTAATTATTCTGGCTTTGGATTTACTTACTCATTCCTTCTGAAACATAACCCTAACACAGGTTTACTCAGCACACAGAAAAGAAGCAGTGTCAGGCCTTCTAGCTCTTCCATTACTTTTGACTGACAGCTTAAATTAAAATCCTGTACTTTGCTGACTTTTTAAAAAAGCAACAACAATTAATGTTTGGGTGGAGGACAAGAGTAAAGGAAAAAACAATCAGCCTCCAAATATGAACTTTCCAATGCTTTGGCACTGCATAAACATCATCACCCCTTCAAATCTGTAGCTGATGCAGCAGAGGTTACAGCACAGACCAGACTACACTGTAGCATTGCCAGCTGCCCAGTCGTTCCCAGTTTACATTGCCTCTAGCAAACAGAAGTAAGATGGCTTTTGGATAAGAAAAGCCTGGGGAATGTTAATCTTTAGGAACTCATGCCATTTAATTTTATTTTATTATGGGAGGGAGGAAAAAGGGGAGATGAAGACCATAACCCTGCAGTTTTCTACATAACTGTGTGTGTGTGTGTGTGTGTGTGTGTGTGTGTGTGTGTGTGTGTGTGTGTGTGTGCACATGAGCATATGTGTCTGTGTTTTCACTGTCGAGTTCTCAAACAATTAAGTTACTGGCTTTTCCTGACCCCTCAGAAGCTTTCAGAAGCAGCTAGATAAAAGATCCCGCAATAGGAACTGGCCCTAGCCAAGGTCTTTTCTTTGAGAAAAATTATTTCTCTGCCTAAAATACTCAAAAGGGACAGAATTCCTTCATGCTATCAAAAATGATCTATAAAGCAAAATGCCTAGCATGCACTATTGGTGGCAATGTGCAGGGCTACGTATACATTTCTGTTGTTAAACTGGGGGATTAATTTAGGCTTGGCACATAATGAATCAAGGAGATTTATAAATAATTGCCTTGGAGATAAGTCATAGAAAATCTTACATCTGCTTCTTTGTTAGTGCTTCTGGAGTGTAGTCATTTTAGGAAAGACTAAAACTAGCTGATGTAGATATATTTTCTTTCCATAAGTCATCTTGTTCTGGGCAGTTGTTGGGTTGATTCAGAGCAGAGCATGCAGGAATTATGATTTGTATGCAGACCTGTTGTCTAAGGGATGTCCAGCTCCTACAATTCACAATTGGAGTTTTCCCTGAATTACTGGGAACTCTGGATATGGTTTTGAAGAGGTACGCAGTCCCAACATTAGAGAATAATACTTTCAGCTTGCTGCCCACGCCCAGAGTTGGATAGCATCCTCCAAGCCTGGCTCTTGAGCACAGTAAATGCACCTACAGCACATTTTCAGTGTCCAATAAATATATTTTCCCCATCAAACTAGGAGATGTGGGCTAACAGGGACAGTGAGTGTAGCTGGAGCAAAACTCCTGCTAGAGGGTGGAGAAATGGCTGTAAATGCACCAAATTCTTTGTTCTCCTCCTGGGTGTGTTCTGACTTCTCTTCAGAGAGGCTCTCATAAATCCTGAGTAGCAGCCTGAGACCACGGGGGATCTGCTGACATGAAACCTTTCTAAATCTGCCCTTTGGAGATGTAGGAGGGACAACAGTAATGCCACCAGTATAATAGAGCCACCAGAAACTGCTCATGTTTCTTCGGTCCAGCCTCTGCTTCCAGATGAGCCTAAGCTGCTTTCCTTTCTATTTTTATTTAACTATTTTTTCTTGGTGCTCAGTGTTTCTAGAGATTACTTTGTCCTTTTTTCATATGCCATCAATTCATGCTGTGATCTGAGACACTGAGGGAACAGAGGATCTGATGCCAAAATGTTAACAGATTTAAGGTATCAAGAGGCAAGTTGCAGGAAATAACTCATTTGTTCAGGCATTCAGAGCAAATATTTATAAATTTCTTCAGAAATAATTCCCACTTCCCAAAGCCAGAAAGCAAAAGGCAGTTACCCGTATTGGTAACTAAGAATAGCCTGGAGAACAGGAGAGGGAAGAAGCAATCTGCTTTGAATTTTTACAAGATCTACCTCAGAAATTAAGTAAAGTAGAATGCACTATGTCCAGACAAAAGGACCTGGATTGTGAGGACTCCAGAAAAAAAAACCCTGAAGGGCCTTTCCTGACTAAAGTGAATGAAGTGCCAGAATCAGGAAATGGAAAGCTGAATACTTTGGAAATAGTCTTCATCATAGTTCTGTTAGGAAGCACTCGTTACTAAGGCTAATCAAAAAATATTTGCTCCACTGGAAAGGTGTGATGAGAAAGAGAAATGTTGAACTGAAAACAGGAAATCAACATACTCTTTTTTTCTTCATAAAAGTTGAAATTTTCATAATTTTAAATCTCATTGCGCTAACGGTAGTCTATCAAAATGATTTGAAATACGGTGTTCAAACTTTTGTTTTGAATGGTGCAATTACATTTAATTAATGAAGTTAGGCCTGATTTACACAGATGCAAATGAGAATTGAACCACTCACACTTTGTCTTCTTATACATGTGCCATCAGATCTGGGGAGGATGCATGAGTGACTGTTGTGTTAATCAGGATACAACTGGGGAGTAAACCTCAAGCACTCTTAAACAAAAACAGAAAAATAGCAAACCTAATCAACTTAGTTTCGTGCAAAAGTTGTTTATGGGCTTTTTCAATTTGGAATAAGAGTGTGAGGAGTTGAGAAAAGCTCGGATACTAATCCAGCACACAGCTTGTGCAGTATTTATGAATGGATGAGGCAAGTCAGACATCACAGAAAAGGGGCGTTTTGCAGCTCCTGTCCACTCCTGTGGTGTCCAGCTATTGCTGACTGGTTGGAACTGTGATCTGATGGTGAGGTGCATCTTACACAGAGATTCTGGGAAGACAGAGACCCACTGGCACAGTGTGGGCTGTCCTTAGAACCACATCATTAGTGTACCCCTGTTCCTCCTGGCTTATGCAGTCAGGCAAATACCCATTACATTGTCCTATGTATTGGACACATAGAAACATGTCAACACCAGGGAGTTGATACCATGCATGAAGGAAGCTGAGAGACCTGTATATTAGGTTATGATATTGATTTATGTACATCATAGATCTCTTCCTCAATATTCATATTTTACTGGAGGAGCCATTTGTTTTGGTTTAGCTGGATCCTGAAGAAAACCCCAAACACTATTCCCCACTCTCCCTGATGACACTGCATGAAAATAAACTGCTTCAAACTTGCATTAAATTTGTCCTAAAACCAATTTGAAATAAATACGGTTAAATCAATGCATGTATTGATGAAGCACTTTTCTCTTACAGTTGACAGGATTGGTCCAGTTTCTTATGTCTTTTCAGCTTGTCTTTCCTTAACATTTCTGGATTAACAAAGGCACAGTTTTTCCAGGTGCAAACCAGGTAGGATCCTGGTGCTGGGGGTTTTCTGTGCAATTTGTGCTGAGGTACTTTAAATTCACCCTGCTGAATGTTAGCTTAGGATAAAGCCTTAATGTGGTTATGAGTATTGCTGGAATGCACTTTTGGCATGAATTATAGTAGTTATTTTAGCAGTGCGGAGAGACATAAAATGATAGTTTAGGGCAGAAAAATAATGAGGCTACAGTACTCTGCTGAAACTGCTGTAGAAATAGAGGTAACAGACAGGGTATGACCATTTGCACTGAAATGTGGCCAAGCAGCCAGAAGCTGAGTGGCAGTTCTTTTGAGTAGAGGCAATGGTAAACATGTGGTTTGGTCCTCTGGGCAGAGCTGCACAGTGACCCCAGGAACAGGCTGAGGGGTGGGTTTGCTGCTGACTCAGTGGCAGAGGTGCCAGATTTGGAATTGCCAGGAACATTTTGGGCAGCACCTTTGGTTTAATTTCTACATTTCCTGTTCAAAGACTGCACCACCTCTATGTGCTTATGTTCTCAGATGTGATACAGTCATGGTCCAATGTAGTATGGCTTCAGGCAGTGAAAGCTGTAAGTGCTTTGCCTGTGAAGTGGAAAGTATGTATAATGCACATGGTATCAGTGACTAGTGTTTTATTCATTAAAGGCATCCTCGTTTTGTACCATTAAGTCCTCAGCAGACCAGGCAGAACATATGCTTTGAATTGTGATCCAGAGGTTTAGTATATATTTCAGAATGTCTGATGTCATCTTTAACTGCACAGACCATTAAAATATTTTACAATTGGTGCACGGCATCAATAGACATGTGTATGAAAATAATTCGTACCATCATTTAGGGTCACTTGTACTCTACTCAGACACTAATTAAGGGAAGAATGCAGTACACACCAAGTGTCAGAGTCATGAACTGAAGATTTTGTTTGTCAAGTTGCTGGTCCTGGAAAGGTTTCACAGTGCTTCCCATCGCTTTCTCAACTAGTTCTGCTGTCAGTGGTACTACTTGAGTGGACAATAGTAAACATGTCTTTACCAAATCAGGCTCATATATATTAAAAAAATGGATATTTTTTTCCTAGCCTTTCTGCAAGCCTGAGTCTGCAATGTTATCAGATAAAATAAGGATAGGAGACTGAAAACAAAACAGAACAAAAGTGAAATGGCCTTGCTTCCCAAAAATCCTGTTTCCTCTCTCTTACTAACATTTCTATTTTGCCTATGATGTCTTTTTTAAAAAAAGTGAACTTTTTGTGCTTTTCGTGTAAATTTTGGTGCAGCTTTTCTCATGGATTCCTTTTAGGCTCCAACTGTATCTGATATCTTGAAGCTCATACTGTCTTTTCATTTAACCCTTTTATTTTTTCCCCCCAAGCATTGCTGGCCAATATTTGTATAGCATGTTGCTAGGCATACATGTAGTTGTACCTTACATGAGCCTTGAATATTTGACTGCTAAGGAAAGACTATAGTTAAGTACTGTAAATATTATTATGATTAAATAGTAATACCTGATTCAAATCCCAGTCTTTTATATCCCACCAGAAGCTGCTCCCTTGAGTAGTCCTACCCATTTTGATGGGATGAGTTCCGGTAGCAGAGCCAAACCTGTTGCAAGAGTGTGATGGTCTGATTGAGAGGTTGCAAATCACCTTGTCACATCCCCACTGAGTCTCAAAGGGGTATTGCTTCTGGAAGAACTCACGGCATGTTGGCTCTGTGCATACAGAGAGGAAATTTCTGTGAACTGTTTCTGCAGTGCTGTTGGTTTCAGTCTGAGGAGAAAAGGGCTTCAAGCAGAACTTCAGGCATCCATGTGATTCCTTTGTTGTAATGATCAAACATGTCCCTTACTGCAATTTGCCAATGCAATCTATCTTAAATGTTGTTCCTAACACCTGGACATTTGAAAAAAAACCCCTTTCTCCTTACAGAAAGGTAAAAAAAAATTGTATCTGTTTACTTTCAGTATGTCTTTAAGGCAGAATGCCTCAGGTGGTACAGTAGGCTGTGGGAGGCCTCCTTCTTTGGTTTTAATTAACTCATTAACTAACTTTGTCTCATTAAAACTGCTGAGTACTGTGTTCCACCTAAACTGGAATAAATTATCCTTAAAACAAAATACTAATTTCTAAGCAGGAATCAGCACAAATTTTGAATAAATGTTATGAAAATCTGTGTTAAATATAGATGTTCTAACTTGACCATGTAACAGAAGTCTGATCTTAGCTTTGTAGATGTTAGCTTTGTAGGCTTGCCTACCTCTCTACTCATGTTTAGGAATATTCTTATTTCTTGTGGTTGTTATTTATAACTTCCTAGACTTCCATTTTCCTCCTCTCACCTGCCAGTGCTCTTCTGGCTGCCCACTGATGATAGTGGCCTTTTCTCTCCCCACCAACTTACTCTAATCCCCATTCCAGTTCTTTGTGGCTGAACAATGTCTCTTGGACATCATCTGTACATCCTCTTCTTAGAGGACAAAGTGTAATTTTTCTTTGTATGATCCCAAAAAAGTATAGAGTGATTTATGTGATGAACTTAAGCCGAACAATTGCTTTCAATCCACCATTAGCAAGGGCCTTTGCTTTCTGGCTTTTAACATATGACCTCAGCACATCAAAATTACCTTTTCAAATGTTGGAAAACTCAACAAGATGTGAAAAGAAGTGAAAGCCCAGAAGTGTGTCATAGCAGCACTTAACAACTGGCCTCATTGCAGAGCTTGTCAGGAAAAGCATGTGAAGACTGGGACACCACACATCCTCAACATTTTATATTCTTAGGTTACCTTAGTACTAAGGTGTTTTTAACACACTGAATCACTGGTTGTGTCTGTACAGGATCACAAGATCTGCCTGTTAGAATAATTCACAACTAAAATAGCAGTTTTGGAGGAAGCTGACCAGCCTATTTTGGGAAAATACTGTAATTCAAAGGAGGCAAACATTGACAATTTTCTGTGGCATTTGCTAACTGCTGACCTTTGTGAGGGACCAACCCACCTAACTCATGTTGCAGAGGCCCTCTCTATACAGTCAGGGGAGAGGAATAAGCACTTCCTGGAAGGAAGGTTGATTTCAGTCTCTTTTCAAAGAAGTTCAATCTGTCATTCTCCATTGTGTAAATATGGATGGAAAGGTGACTGTGCTTCTAATTTGAGTGCCTCACATGGGTTTCTGAAGTCAGGAGGGATGGCTTTAAGACTGTATGCATAACCATAGCTGGACCCCTTGTGGCTTTTTTCCTTTTGACTGCGCAAGTTACATAAATCCAGACATAGATTACAATGATGTATCTCTACTAAACCATGTAAATCTTCAGATAATAACCTAACTGAAGTATTGTTTATTCTTCAGCAGTCCTAAGTGAATTAGTTGGAGGGACCCAGGGAGATACAGTTTATAAAATCAGAGTGGTTAAATACTACCTAAAATATAGACAGGGATGTGGTAGTGATTATGCTAAGGAGAGCTCACCTCGGCATGGCAGGAATTGCAGGCTGCTCTCTGGGTGAGGAAAAGGTTTGTCTAGTGTTGTGACAAAGCATTTGTATGTGTGCCATTCTCTTATTGTTTGTTCAGTCATCTCTATTGGACAGAGAGACGCAGGCACTGATCTCTTCTCTGTGGTGGCAAGTGACAGGATCTGAGGGAATGGCCTGAAGTTGTGTCAGGGGAGGTTTAGGTTGGTTATTAGAGAGAGGTTCTTCACCCAGAGAGTGGCTGGGCACTGAACAAGCTCCCCAGGGCAGTGGTCACAGCACCAAGCCTGACAGAGTTCAGGAAGTGTTTGGATGATACTCTCAGGCACGTAATGTGATTCTTGGGGATGGTCCTGTGCAGGGTTAAGAGTTGGACTTGGTCATCCTTGTGGGTCCTTTCCAACTGGGCATATTCTGTGATTCTGTGACTGGCAAAGCAAGGTTCTTTTGAGCCTCTTGAAAACATCTGAATGTTTAGGCAGCAAGGGGTCCAGTGGCTCTCTGATCAGACCCAGAATTTGGAGCTACTTTGGACTGACTTTTCTTGATACAATGTGAGATTTCCTATATGTGAATGCAAACTAATCATCATGGCTTGTTTTACAAGCCTGGGTCCTGACAATGTGTAGCATTTGAAAGAAACAGGCTTGGACAACCAGATGCTATTGACATAGAAGGAAAAGGATAAAAGGAAAAATTCGAAGTCAAAGAAATATGATGACATGATAGAAGCCAACCAGAAGACATGCAGCCTGATAAATCAACCCTTTTTCAGATAAGTACGGAAAAAAATTACGTGAGAATAACTTCTTGCAGAGTAGAAGAGAGAGCCACTGGAGAGATAGTTGAAGGGTTACAGCTCGTGGAGTTGAGGAATCAGTTGGCTGCCACAAGGTTCTCCAGTCATCCAAAAACTCAAGTATCACTAGCAATGCTTTGTTTAGGTGAAGTAATAGAGAATTCAGCAAGAAATCCATCAGTTGTGCCCATAGCTTAAAAATGAAATTAAACTGTAAGGTTGGAAAGTTTCCACCAATCACTACTAACAACAGAGGAAGTTATTTGGGTAAATGCGGAATTATGCAAATATCCCAAAGTATGTGGAGAAAAGCCAGCGTGATTTTCTTAGATATTTCAAGCAAATGAGTGAAAAAATGCAGAAGGTAGGAGACCTGCAGTTTGGAGAGATTACTGCTTTTCTGAGATGAAACTGGAAGTTACGTTTCGATGGAACAATATGTGTCACTTCCCACCCAGATCATAGATTCCTATACACGCAAAGTGCAAGAAAAAGGAACCCATTTTCCCTCTCAAAAAAGTAATGCATCAAGGAAGACAGAAAACAAGAGAAAGCAGTAAAAAGTTCAAACTTAGATTTTTTTGCAAACGAATTGAGTCAATGTGGTATAGAACATCAGACAAAGAGATAAACTTAGAGCTTGGAAATTGCATTAGTACTTCAGACACGCTGTAGGAATGAAACATTATCCCTGAAGAAAAGATACAATTATGGTACAAATGCCACTTCTGAAAACTAATAGGTTGTTTCCTAACGCTGAAATATTCAGATCATTGGTTTCTCTCTTACAAAAGACAGAGAGGGCAAGCAGGGTGGGACTGGGATGGAGTTAGTACAGTCTGCATAAAGCTGCCTGTTTTATGAATATGGATAACTTTGGGATCTTGAAAGCATGTGAATCAATATTAACCAGCAGAGCCTCAGTGAGGAGTGTGGTGATGGACATTCTCAGATTGCTCACCACATTAAGAGAGTAAAATCTGTAAGGTGCAGCTTACATTTCTGTCTGATCAGTGGAAGGAAGAATGGCAGTGATGTAGGGCATCACAGTGGGAGACATGCTGCCTCTTGAAGACAATGCTAACACATTATTAAAGTTTGAATAAAAGATGGATGAGAATATTCTACCTCAGGAAGCAACTGCCTCTAAAATCTTCTTATAATGGATAAAGGTGTTCTACCTGAGTGGCTCGTGAGGAACTTGTGATCACAGCCTGATTACATTCAGTGTGGGCATATGGGTGCATGGCATTAAAGAACAAGTAACATAGCTGCTTTGCTCCTCAGAGGGCCCAATATACAAAGCTGAGGAAAACCAGTAGCAAAATTAACTGTGAGAAAATCTTTTGCTATAAAAATGCAAAGAGTTCAATGCAATCTGCTATTGAATGAGCAGATATAGATTCTCCTACAGAGTGGGGCTATCGGTTGAAAGCCCATTCTGGTTCAGTATTATGAAGAAGGCAGTAATTAGAAAAGAAGCAATATTGTAGCTAAATAAAAAAGCATAGGAGATGGTAATCAATATAAGTTAGAAGTTACAAACTGTAGAAAATTGATGAAGGGAGCTAAAGACATCAGAGAAAAATCAATGATTAGCAGAGCTGGGGACAGTAAAGATTATTTAAGTATGTTAGAAAAAAAAGATAACCTAGCAACAGCATAAGGCATTACTGGATGGAGATGGCAAAATTGTTAATGGTGCAGAAAAGAGAGGTCATCAATAAACATTAATGTTCTGTATTTTTTCTGGAAAAAAAGCAAGGTTACGTGTATGAATAAGGTGATGATGGTAAAGCACTTTCCAGCTCAGTGGTGATGAAAGAGGACATAATGTATCTTCTAGGTTAAGACAGACTTATAGAGCAATTAGCATGACTTGCTCAACTGGCCCATTCATTAGGAAAAATTCATTAAAAATGACTCCTAATATGGAGAAACTATAAATTAAGGCAGCAAGCAGAAGAATTATCTTCATATATGTGTAGAGTTTTAGGATATTACAATATTTTAGATGATCTAGGAGGTCATAGTTACGAGTTGCAAGACATTCAGGAAATGACTGACTTCCACACTCTATCCTTACTTCTTCAGTTACCATGTTTGTCTTGCAAGAGCAGTGGGAAGTGGACATGCTGTGAATGAAGACCAGACTTGAGAAGGGCAGTCACTGACAGCACTGCCTTGGTTGAGTCATACAGGTGGAGCTGGAAAAAGACTTTACTCTGGATATGGGTGAGGTATGCATGGCAACATTAGAATAGTTAAGGCACCAGATTATACTGAGAAGTTACATGAAGAGTAAGATGGCATAAAGCTCTGGCATGGCCTTATCAGAAGTGCTCAGCTTTTGTCTTCATTTGCTCCTGTTTGGTTTTCATAGGAACAGCCATTTCAATAATGAATGTAGTATGTTGCATAATCCTTCCAGAAACCTGCTCAGTACCAGTACTCTTCTGTTGGAAACACTTAGGGAGATGAAACAGTGGTAACAGAAATTTAAAATACTGGCAACAATTCCTTTTCAGTGATAGAATCCCTTCAACTTTCTGCTAATCATCTGTACTTTACCACAGAGTTGTTGATATCATAGCACAGAAGGAAATTTTCTCTCCTCTTTGTGAAGGTGACACAAAAACTCAGCTGCATTTGTTGTGTTTCTTATTAAATAATGTAAGGGAAAAAAATAAAAGCCTGTTAACAGCTGAGGTAATTTAACAGCTAGAAATATTTATAGTTTATGTCTCTACTGGGGCTTCCCTGTTAGAAGAATTATTCTGTGAGAAAAAAATTGGTCTTTATCAGGGTTTCTTCATAGCCTGCAGCAAAACATGTAGGGCCAGCGCTGGCCCCCCAGCTCCTCCTTCTCTCTGGTATGGCTTTGCAGCCTTGTGCCTTTTCTCATTTGACCTGTCTGTCCCCAGCAGAGCCTTGTTTCAGAAGGACACTGTATGTTGCATGTCTGCCTCACGGGGCTTGTGCTTTTGCTAACCTCATCCTTTGGAACTCAGGTTCACTCCTGAATTCTTGATTCAAGACACCATCATGGTAAGATTTGTTGTAAAGTCTTGCCATTTAGTGGGTTTTTGTCTTCTGGTTTGGAGTATTAGAGCACAGTATCAATATGTTCTGAAGCTCTGCTGTTCAGTGACAGCTTCTAAAATTTCATTTGTATGAGTCTTATCCATAGTTAGTTTTTATTGTGTATAAAGGAGGCATTAAAACTAAAGTAGTTACTTCAGGTAGCCCTCATTAACCTATAACCCCACATTACAAATACATCTACCTTAAATTGTTAAGGCTTTTTCCTTAACTTGGCTTCCTTTTTTGGTATTTTGCATTCTTCTTTTTGTAGACTTTTCTCATATAAATCCATGTTCTGCCAGTACACAGAAGGATTTTCTGAACAAAGTTCAGTTGTAATTCCATTTACATGTGTATTGCTAAAGTAATTATGAAAAGAATTGCTACCTTTTATGTCTTCACAATTGAGTGTGTCTTAGCAGTGAATGAGTGACTTTCAAATTGTACAAATGGGTGGGCTTGAAGAGTATTTCACATATTGACATGTTATTTCAGTAATTCCCTTCCATATGGGTTTTCTCTTTAGGAATTTGCAAAATATTTTCTTTGCCTTCAAAATGGGTATTGTCTTGATAAGGCTCAAATCTCAGAAATTGATAAAGTTTCACGTGGAGCCCTTTCATTTGTGCTTCATGTGATGATGGTAATGAGGGCAGTTGTGAAATGTAAGTATGGCAGCTGTGAGTGACTTTGAGGAGACTGGACAGGCACACACCATTCCCTTGCAGCATCCACCAGTGCAGATGTACAACATCTGCAGGGAAAATGGACATAGAGCTAAGATCTGTGATCTGAAATACAACAAGCTTTACCTGACGATTGGCAAATCAGAACAGCTCTTGCTTGTGCTCCTGCTAATTTCATGCCCATGCAATTACAGTTAGAGACATACTGTAAATCTTTTGGGGTGTTTTTTCCTTCTTTCTTATTATATTGTGAACTCCACTAAAATGTGATTTTATGCCTGGGATACGAACACGTGGAAAATTAACTGAGCTTGAGAAAGGCACTAAAGCTCTGCTAGCGCATTAATTATCTGGCAAGTGTATCTGAAAACTGGTAAATCACCCATATCATCAGCAGACTGATGATAGGAACTGAATTAGGAACTAACATTTTAGATGTGATTCTTACTTAGACACATGAATAAGGGGGAATAGTTTCTGTAATAATCATTGGAATTCTGCTGCCTGACAATTAGTCCCAAAAGAGATGATTCTGATTTCTGTGGCTCATCCTCTTTGGCACACTACTTGTAATGTATGTAAAGTGCAGTACATAGAATGATTTGACTTTTCTCAGCAAACTGTACGTCTGTTTAATAAAACAAACCTCTGCATTTTAGTGCATTTTCCTAAAAGGACATTCAAACACCATAAAAAGCTTCTAGACTATGCCATGTTTACATGACACAAGATACATGTTTACTAGTAGGAGATAGCACTTAGATGAGATCTTTCCCAGTGCCATCATTTCACTTATTTTTCTTGCTTCATCTTACAGAGAAGTCATTGTAATGGTGGGTTGACAGCACAATTTCCTTGCAGAGCACTGTATCCAGTGCAATACTATGCAGAATTCTGTGTATACTCTGTGTTAAAGTAACAACACAGAAGAAGAAATAACAATTAGACACAAATAATCCACAATAATAATACGGAGAATAAGAGAAAAATGGCAAAATGTATTTTACTGCACAGTAATGGTCTTTTAATTTGAATTTTCCACAAAGATTCCGTAGTGTCTAAGTGATATATTAGGATGATTTTTATTTACTGAAGAACAGATTTGTTACTCATCTTTGGCTCTAGAAAAAAACATTTTTCCTATTTTTCTTTAGTAAATTAAATTATGCCCAGACTCAGTTAGAATGCACTAGGAAATATATGCTATTTTTTTTAACCGATGAATAGCTGAGCTGGGTGATACTATTCTGCCTTGTGCTGAGGTTTAAATCACTGGAGCGTCTAAAGATAAACCAATGGGGGAAAAATCCCAACAGTAATAACTTATTAGGAAAACCGTCCTTGGGATGACAATGGAGAACATACCGGTATCTGGGAATATGGCACCTCCTTGCCTCGTTCTGGAGGGCCCTTATGACGTTTCATTTCCCCTGGCTTGATGGTGGAATGGAAACGATGCCAACTGTCAGCAGACACTGAGGTGGGCTGCCATGGCACAAGCACAGGGATACCCATGAGGACTTTCAGGTGGGTGCAAGACTCCCTGCTGCATTTTGGTGCATGCAGGCAGGGCAGCAGGCAGGCAGGCTTGCCCCAAGAGCCATCAGCAGTGGTCAGCACCCTTGGAAAAGGGTATCCTCTCTCTTATTGCTTCTGCTCTGGTTCTCCATGAAGGCAGTAGTGATGAGGAAGTTTATTGAGATTTCTTGTGCAGGTTTTGGGAGGGGAGGGGAGGGGAGGGGAGGGGAGGAAAGATGGTTGGTCAGAAGGAACATACTGGGAATATGAAGGATGCAGGGCAAGAAAAGCCTCATTTAAGGATGGGCAGAGTTCATTGCACAGCTTTTAAATGTTCTGCGAAAGGTGACCAATCAAAACAAGCAGTGGCTGTGTGAACACTTGCCACTCAGGTAGAAAACTAGAGGTGAACCACAGTGAGACTGAAAACTGCTCCTTGTGCTGAGCTTCAGCTGGGAGCCACTACTAAGTCCAAAGCATTTGGATTCAGAAACAGAAATAAATGCAGTTTTCCTTGTCTGAGTTCTTCTAGTGTTCATCATGGAGTCAGGGTGAGGAGCGAGCTATAACAAATCAGCATTTCCATGGTGATGCTCACTTGGCCATGACATGGGAGCTGCTTCTCCCTGGGGACTTGGGATGATGCACAGAGCTGGCGAAGTACACCAGAGACATGGCCAGTGTTTCCCAGTTAAGGACTATGAGAGTTTTTGGTCTGTGCTGACTGCCAGGGTCAGATTCATTTTAAAACTAAACATCTACCCTGAGATTCTGGGGGAAAACATTCCCTATAGTCACTTCTTGATGGTAGCAATTCCAGAGGTCTATCTTCCTCTTTGTTTGAGACACCTCTCCCAGAATGTGATAAATTACTTAGTTGAACTGCCAGTTTCTCTCTGTTGTCCGGAGACATTGCCATAAAAGCCAGATGCCTACTTTTCAAGGTGGATGAGATACGTCTGGTCGTCGGAGTCTGCCTTATGCTGAAAGGTCACCTTGTGTGATGATGCCACAGCTTCTGCAATTGTGTCGTTGAGTGATCTTAAGGTCTCATTGAAGCCCATGGTCATTCTTGAAATAACATCTAAAGGCTGAGTTCCTACACCTAAAGAGGAGCTGTTATGAACTGGAAGAAAACATCATTAATCAACTACTGAGTATTTCTGTTGCCATTACACTGGCATTTTGTATTTATGTGTAAAAAACTATTTGAAGTGCTGAATACGCCTTCCCTATATTAAAAAACTTTTTGTAGAATATCAGATGATGAATATGAAAAATGCCCACTGAGCAGAGGATGGAGAACAACAGGCATTTATGTTTCCCAGTGCCTCTGAGGGGGAAAAAAGCGTGGTTTCATGTCAGACTGAGAGTGAATTATAAAATTTTCACTGAATTGAGAGCTAATAACCACTGTACCCCACAGACTCTGAAATGCTTTGGGTTGAGTGAAACATTTTGTTTGATGTGGAATAAAAGGTTTCATTTTGGTTTCAAACAAATTCAAATATTCTACGAAATAAGGGAAATTTGTATATGGAAGTAACTTCAAATGCAAAAATCAAAGCCTTTCATTTTCAAAATGTTAAAGTGAAGCCTTTCCATTTTTCATTGATTTCTTTTGTCTGAAGCAAACCATTCAGCAAATTTGATAGAAATTCATGAAATATTTATGTGATGATGAGTCTTCATTTTGTTTCAATAAATGTCTTACAGTTAAAAACTATGCCCAGCTTAAGCATTGCATCATGTTGCCCAGCCAGCCCTTTAACAACACCAGATTCTTCTCTCAGATATTCTCAAACCTGAATAGAGTCTATTACAGACACTAATAAAAATGACAGATGTGTATCTTTCTTCATGAAAATAGAGTTGCTGTTAAAATGTAAAGTAAGATATCTTAACTCATTGCAAAATACTTAAATTACAAAAATGAGTGAAATAAATAGTTGAAATTATGAGACATGACATAATACTTAATCCATTTACTGATAACTGAGTATTTTTAAAATCTGCTTCTGCAAGTATTTCTTTACAGCTTTTTCTGCGGTTTCACTGTGGATGTTCTTTGACTTGGTCCTGTTTTGCTGGAGTTCTTCCTCCACATTTTTACCGAAGGGGCTGGGTTAACACTGAGCACATAAATTGCGAATATATATGCATGACTTGCTGTCAATTTGCATGATTATTGCAGCAAATATAAGCCTGGCATAAGGCAAGACAGCAAGCTATTGATAAGGCCAGTTGAGGCAGGCTTGGGTTGTGTAGCTCTTTCTGGACTTGATTTATGCTATAAATAATCAGTATTGGGTTTTATGTCGGATTTTGTGTGGGAGCTAGAGGGGATGACCCAACCTTTGAAACTATCTTTGTTCTCCAGCTCAGGAGTGGCACTGTGTTCAGTGTCACAGCAAACATGAAAGGGACCTAGAAGAGAGGAAGAGTGACGCAGTACACCCTTGTTGCTGTTCATGTTCCATTGGGGATCCTCCTCACATTCCTTTTTCCTGATAGGCTTCAAATTTTTTTTGTGAAGCATTTTCAGAAAATTGTCAGGAAAATACACACACCTCCAAAATTTAAGAACAGCAAAGAATATTTTTGGAAGGGGGAGGAGAGGCTGTAACATAATACATGTAAAATAACATGCTGGTTTTGCTTGTACATGTGTACTCATATACAGAAAGTGGAAGGATTATTTGTTCATAACACAGATGAAGTATTTAATTATGTGGAAACCTTAGGGTAGGGCTGGAAGTCAGATTTAACGCCTAATGCAATTAAAGAAGTAGAATCTATAGAGGGTACAATATAGCACTGAAGTAATTAGAGCACCTTTTCTCTTTGCTCAAATGATTGCACAGGAAGAGTGTCTGTGCCAAATGTAAAGTGTTCTTCATGGGTAATCTTGCTTACTTTTGGGGACAGTTTGAGTAAGTCCCTTTGTACGTGTCCACCAGATCATTCTATATAGTGAGGAGTAAACCTCAGTGCGTAGCATGTCCTGCTGTGGTTTCTGATAAATTACATTGCAGCCTTGGCTTTGTTTTTTTTTTGTTTTCAATTTCAGTTGCTTTAATACTCTGGGATTCTGGCTTTACAATGAGCACAATATAGGAAGCAGCTATGAGTCTCAATGTACATTGTTCTTGGATTTTACAGCAAGTGACATCAGAATGCAGTCAGATTTCACTCATGCCATAATTGAAGCGACATAAAGCAAGGCACACTGGTACACTTCTCACTGCTGGTGGATAGAGTCTGAGGTGGGGGTAAAATGTCAAGGCATGGAAAGCAGATATGTGGAGCAAAGCCTTCTGGACTTGGCAGGCTTCTTGGTCCTCCTGTAGACTGATGAGACCCCTCAAATACAGATACAAATTTCCTATCTCACACCTTGCTAGTGAGTGCAAATTGAGTCCCATGTGAGGGTGGCTAAAATAAACTGCTAATAGGTCTATTAAAAAGTCTTTGGGATCTGTATCACATCTCTTCAAGACAGGCATACAAATGCTTCAGAATAGTCTTAAAAGTTTGATTTTGGTGGCTTGCTTTCTCTTTTCCTTTTTCTCCTGGAAATGTAAAGCTATAATCAGCTGGGGTAACAGGTCACAGGGTTTCATTTTAATGGAGGAGAAGGGTGATAAAGACACGTTTTATTCACAGAGAATGTTATCATGCGGCATGAATGGGGGCTGGAAGTCATTTAGGCCTTTTCTGCAGCCTCTCAGATCTGTGCTTTACAGAAGACCATGTTAGAATTTAGGAAAGTTTTGTAACTAGGTCTGTCAGGCAGCATCTGTCTGTTGCAAAGACAAACGCACTGAAATTCTGAAGAGTAAAAGGCACATCTCTTTGAGGCCGGGACAGCAAAAGGGTCTAAGGCTTAGCCCCAGTGCTCAAATCTTGGCCTTCAAGAGTGCCCAAATGTCAATGAGTTCATTAGGATGCCCCAGAGGCTGGAGGAACTTCAGTGTCTAATGAAATAGGTTCTGAAGGGTGACATGATAAAGGAAAAATTCACCAATTTTTACCTTGCTTAGAAAAAATATATGTCAAAAATAAGATAAAATCCTGCTTTTTCTCAGCAGCTGACATTTTTCAATGAGGCCTTTAATTCCCTAGATAAAAAAAGAGAATGTCTTGGGTTGAGCTGGCAAAACGCCAACTGCCCAAAGACAGAGTGAAAAGGGTGCCTTCTCCCCCCAACCAGCCAAGGGAGAAGGAAGAGGGAGAGGAAAAAAACTCTAAAACCCAGGTTTATGCTTAAAACTAACT
>JAWWEV010000001.1:92434777-92463247 GCA_035583235.1 Hafferia zeledoni
AGGGCAGGTAGTGATAGGACAAGGGGTAACAGCTTTAAACTAAAAGAGGGTAGGTTTAGATTGGATATTAGGAAGATATTATTTACTGTGAAGGTGGTAAGGCATTGCCACAGGTTGCCCAGAGAAGCTGTGGGTGCCCCATCTGTGGAAGTGTTCAAGGCCAAGCTGAAAAGGGCATTCAGCAACCTGCTCTAGGGGAAGGGGTTTTTTTTAAAGGTCTAGGAATTAACTTCAAGGAGTGGAAATATCCATATTCATAAATAAAGCACTGGCCTGAATTTGTGCCCAAATTTAATCAGAACCAAAGCCAGGTTTCAAAAATGAAATGCCTTTACAGCAGAGGAGGAAATACCATAATGTCCCAGTATTCACTTACTCACGACATTCTAGTTTAGGTTTGTATACTGAAAATATTCAAAGTGTTTGACATAGACTTAAATAAACATTTACCCTTTTGGTGCTCCATCCAAGTAGAGCCCAAGACAGTACTTGAGATTTATCCATTCATAACCATGAGAGGAATGTAGGACCTTCCCTCAGAGTCATTCCAGCTTGATCAGCTGGGATTTGTAGAGCTGGGTTGAAAAAAGGGCTTTTTTTTCAGCTTGCTTTCAGGTTTTTACTTCCCAAAATGCTTTTGTCACTTTGGCATATTTTATTGTTTTATTTTTGGGGGTTTTTTTAAGTTTAGTAATGTGCAAACCTAACTAACATCTCAGCTAGACATGAACTTGTGCATGAACTTGTCTGTCATAACCCAAAGTGCAGCTTGGTCCCGATGATTCCAAATTCCTGAAGCATGAGAAGTTCAGACTGAACTGCGTGCGTGTATATACGCAAGTCATGTTTTGCCAAGAGGAAGGGAGATTTCCCTCAACGCCATGTAGCTGAGTTTCTCAGGCTAAACCTCTGTAATTTGTAAATTAGAAACTTTGGAGAGCTGGAGGAGTAGAGAGTGCTAAGCGTACAGTGTGCTCTGGGGAAAACAGCATTGCTTTATCATGAGCTTGTGCTGCACTGTTAGAGAACAAGGCTGGGGAAAAAAGAGGCTTGTTTATGGTTGCACGCAGTAACACAGTTATCAGGGAACATTGTATTACCTACACAGAAAGTATTGCTTTGGATATTTGGGTTCCCTCATAATATTTGTTGATGCTTTCAGACTTTAATGCAGTTGTGATTCATTTCTGGAAACAGATCCCCCATGTTTCTCACAGTTATGCTAATTTCTTTATTGAATGTTTCAAGTCAGCTCCCCCATTTATTTTGGGGGTACACTTTACCTTCTTAAAATATGTAACTACATACCCGCATGCATGCTTGTTCTTTACTGATTTTTAATCAGAAAGGATCAGATTTTTATTCTTTGCAAATTTTTAAAGGTCTCTGCTTCTGCTAAGAAGTTTGAAAACATAAAAGACTGAAGTTAACTTCATTAACAGACATAAATATGAGCATGGTCTGTCTGTGAACCTTAGAACAGAGCAAGGTTAGAGAAAATGAGCTGCTGGAGTATAGACTTCTTTTGGGTAAAAACAAAGGTTTTTTAAACATAAATCAACATGCTAACATCTTTAGAGTGAGCAACTAAAATCCAGTTCACTCCACATAGCTCCTGCAACAGCATTAGAAGCAGAACAGAAAAAGCTTTATTTTTATTTTTAAAAATTACTAAAGAGGCCTTTGACATTGTTTTATAGGCCATTGACAGATGAAACCCCTTAACTTAAACACTGAGATGTTATATTAAGCTTTAAATAGTGTTTGTTTCAGAAATCAGATAGTATTTAGAATCCTGCAAAACAGACAAAATACATTTTTGCATTGAAAAGGAATGTGCAGAAGCCTTATATTTGTTTTTTCTGGCATAGTGAACTAGATGAGTTTAATTTTCAGCTTGTGAAGTCAACTCTTTCCACTGTTGTCTCATTTCGGTTTTAATTGTGGAAAAGCCAGATGAAAATTCTTGTCTCTTACTCAGTGTGTTTGCTTCTCAGGTTATGCTTTCCTCCTAAACCTAGATGTCCCCATATTCTTTTTCATGCTGTATTCATTTTTCCCTCAGCATGTCACAGCGGGAGGTGTTGTCTCAGCTAATAAGCAAATAGCTCCATGAGCAGACAAACTAACAATGCCTGCTTTCCAGTGGATGCCTGTCTCTTGGTTGATTGACTTTTAACTGAATTAAGCTGCAGCTGCAGTGTGTGTGCATCCCTTAGTAGGCACCACAGAATCCTCTTCTTCGCCAAAGTTGTTCTCCCATAAGGATGCTCTGTTGTTTAGTTACATACATTTCAACTGCAGTTTTTCTACTATCTGAGAACTCAGGAAGACTGTTGCTCTCTTTTCCTCCCCCTTTCTGGCTCTCCTCACTAGTGTGGATCCACCACCATCTCCTCTGTATGGCCATCATATTACCTTGGAACTCTATTCTGCTGCCTCAGGTTTGGCTGAAAGTGCTCAGCAGGCTCAAAGTCCTTAGGCACCTGGAGATGGAGGCACTTTGGAGCATTTCATAATCCTTAGAACACCAGGCTAAAAAAAAATTTTAAAAAACCCAAACCAGTTCTGAAGTATTTGGAATAGTTCATGTTTGGATTTTTCTTCTTCAGAGTGGATGCTTTAGGGGACTCAAACACTGTTTGCTCACCCAGCAGGGAAGCCCATGACAGCAGGAACAGGAGGACGTCTATGTCCTTATTCCTCTCAATTCAAGGCAAATTCACACCCCTACTAGGACTATGCCTTAAATATCAGCATGGTTGCTCTCAGCCATTAGTCCTAAAGGTGTTTTGTTATGAAGTACTAAATATACTAACCAGAGCAGAAAAAGAGCCTCAGTCGTGCCAGTGGTAGAGCTGGGAAGGGAGCAATGTGGATTCCTGCTCCAGTGAGCAAGTGCTTTATAGAAAGTGGAACCGTTCCAGTAAATAAACAAGTAAATAAATAGCATCCATCTCCTGTGTGCTCACAGCTGTCCAGAGACAGAGGAGATGTGAACTTGGGTCATCTATTTCTGAAATGCATGTTCTGCTCTGGAGCAATTTAACTCTCCAGGTTTTTTCATTTTGGAAGTGATGCCCAAATCCCCTGCTGAACATGTCCTTTTGCTTAAGAATACCGCAAATATAATTAAAAATTGCCCAAATAAAATTAAAAACTGACCCTAAAATGGTCATGTACTTGCTGGAATGTCTCCACAGCCTCACTTTCAGAGAAGAATGTATTTTTATGCACATATATATAAGCAAGCCAAAAGGTATTAGCTACTTGATTGTGGTGGATTTTCTTCTTTTTAAAACCCTTTTGAACCAAGTTCTTCCACAGTTATTATGTATTATTTCAGGAAACATTTTTCCCTGCTGTTTTGAGAATAAAGAAATGTTTAAATGTTAGCATTAATGGCATTCTAGTAGTGCATGGTTAGTACATTACTGAACATGCCCTGTATTTCAGAGGTGCTTTGCACAGGATAGTAGAAATAGGCACTTACTCCAGGGGGGAAAAAAAAGAGTTAACATAGTGGAGCAGCAAATATGTGGTTATTGGGCACAGAATCACAGAATGGTTTGTTGGAAGTGACTTTAAAGATCCTCTGGTTCCAACTCCCCTGCCATGGGCTGGGGCACTTCCATTAGAGCAGGTTGCCAATTCTCTCAGCATGTCTTCACAGGACATAATCTATTGTGGTCCTACTTTTTTTGTGACAGTTCCTAACAACACAGTTGATTTTCAGCCAGCTTGTTTGGACAATGGCTGAATTCAGAAAGGGTGTTGTTCTTTTAAATGTGCATTGCTCTCCAGAACTGCTCCTAACCCATAAACTGGAATTATACCTTTGAGATCAGCAAGCTTCTTTAGATTTACAGTCAGGTAATTGAGATAAAAGTCTGCCTCAAATATTCAGTCCCCCCAGGACTTTCCCAACCAGATAGTAACCGTGCAGTGAACTACTTCAGGAAGAGGGAAGCCATTAAGCACAGTTAAAGTTTTGCACTAAGGACTGTATGAGCACTGTGTATCTTCTTTTAAGATTCCTTTTTGCCTATTTTGGTCCACTGTCATTTCACTTATTGTTTTTACTTGCTCAGATATTAGTGAATGTGACTGGGAGGGCAGTTGTTTAAACTGTGGTTTACCGACTAAAGGCTGTAGAACAAAATGACACTTTGTAAATGCCATAAATTCAGAATTTTTTTAAACTGCCATGATGAAATTGCTGTTAGGAGGACTGCTAGCTCTTTTAATTATATATTTTAAAGAAAGCATTTTAAATGACCAGTACCCCATAATTTCTCCCTCTAGAGTATAATTTAAATAATATGAAGGAATTAAATTCCTCTGAGGTTACAGGCAGACAATGATTTGAAATATTGCCTGGAGATAGGCTGGGCTTTCCTGTTAATGGGATTCATTTCTATGCAGGGAATTGCCACATTCAAACAGACACCCTTTCGCTTTAATGTTCCTTTTTGTTCTTCAGTCTCTGAGTGACAACATCCTAAAAGAGCAGTGTGTGACAGATGATTAAAAAGGACAAATATTCCAGACAGCATCCTGAATTACCTCCTGAGCTGCACTGATGATTGCTTGAGCCCGCTCTGTGGCTGCAGAGGTGATTCAATAAGCTCTAATTGAAACAAATATCTGAGAAAGAAAAAATACGCTCTGTTGATTATCTGTACTCACAGCTAGATCCAAAACCTGGTCTCCTCTGGGTATTTCTGTATGTATGTGCTCACCTGATGGTGACTTAGTAGAGGCATTTCCTTGTGCTGTCAGGAATTAGCAGACGCAGGCAGGCGGAGTGAGCGGCTGGCAGCAGAGAGGATGCATTAAGACACATAGAGATCTAACATGTGTTTCATTATCTAGATCACATTTTGAATGGCCATTACAAAGTAGTTCTGTATGGTCTGTGCATTATGGATAACAAAGAATGGCTGCTAGCGGGATTCATTAAGCTGCAACTAAATTCCTTCCTTTGTGAAAGCAGCTAAGAACACTTTTTAGTATAATATTTCCCCTTAAAATCTCAAATCTCCAGAGACGAGGAAGAGGGAGACCTGTACAAGAAGGCACAATGTTGCTTGCATCTGTTTAGTGCTTGTTTTTCTCTCATTTTTTTCGTTGCTCAGAAAATAAAAGAGCCCCATGAATTTTAGTAGAATCACTCCTGGAATCATGTGTTAAGGTGAACAACATCCAGCAGTTGAAAACAGGAATTCAAAGGTCCTGACATGAAGTTTTGTCAGGCCTGTTATGTCTAGACATCCTTTTTTCCTATTACAGAAGGCATCAGGAAGCTGGCCTGTGGTGCAGGGGTGGGGGCACATTTTCCTATTTTGACCACTGAGAAAATCTGTCCTTGAAGAGTAAAACTCACAGGAGATGACAACAGTAATTTTTCAGATGGTGCAAGCACTGTGTCACACTGCCGGTTTCTGAAAGCTGTTAGAGGCTCCAATATTCCACTCTCTTTGCAGTGGATTTGTTTTGATTATTAGGTCTGTTATGCAAAACAGCAATAACTTGTTTTGAAGGTAACTCAAAGCCAACCTTGATGTTGCTGCTTGTTACTCAGCATTCTAAGTGTATACAGTCCCTTGGGATTTCCCAAGTGGTGGTTGGCAGACCACAGAGATGCAGTAAATGGCCCAGCCATCACATTCAGGGGGCACAGCATGCTCTGGCAGGGGTGTTTCACCTTCAGGAGGGCAGTTGTGTTTGGGTGGTGCAACACTGAGGCTTTTACCCTTACTTTGATGGGAAAATGTTTTAACACGCAGATGCAACAGTAATTTTATCTGGGCACTTAAATTAAAAAGGCACATGTGCCCTGAAGCCTTCTGCAAATATTTGAGGCACCTTGGATATAATTTGAAAATTCCCCCCATCAGAAGTGGCACTCGAGGTAATTGAAGCTCAGGAGTGACCTTTGCAATAACTCAACAAACTAGACAAATAGAAAGCTAAAACTCCTGTCTTGCCAGCAACTTACCTCTCTCTCCACAAATAAGCTATTCATAAAATGCTGCTGAGAGGGTAAATTGTGTGGCACATATTTCATTTTCTTTGTCTTCAGTATATCTCACCAGATGCCCTGTAGTTTCCAATAGATGCATTTTTTCAGTTTAAGCACTTCCTAAAAGTAATGGTCCTTGATAGCAAAACTGGAGAATGATTTGCTGCTTGATTAGAGACCAAGTCCATGAAAATAACCTTTTTGATAGATGTACTGCATTACAGTGAATGATCCTCCCCTGCCTGGTCTTTGCATGACTTGATTTGGCAAATAGCACTGATTGTGGGTGGACTATGACAGTCCAACAAATGGCACATCCAGTAGAATAAAACATTGCCCAGAAGCATGAGTTTATCTAAAATACCCAGTTGACTAGTTCGGATATTTCTATCTTTCTTACATTTCTTTACATTAATTATCTTGCCCGCGAGCTCCTTTTATTTTGTAATGAGTTTTAGGTAGGAAATGTTGATGTAGTCATTCTTGGGTTATGTAAGTCCTTGCTTTCAGCCTTGGAAGATTTCTGGTCTCTTCCAGGCTTTCAATATATTGCTGTTAGATGGTGGCATTCAAATTAAATGGGGTGTTTGGCCCCTGAGAATTCAAAATGTGGGCAATTTAAGTAAATCACTTTATTAAACTCTGGTTCACTTTGAACTTAAGATGTGTGCACTTCAAAGGGTCAGGCTGGATGTACATCGAATAGTTCAGCAACCTACGCGATATTGTTAAAGCTGCCAAAGGCAGCTGGAAATACTGTGAGATCAAGCTTTTTTTTTTGTATGCAGTTTCCACATTTTCCTTTTCTTACCTTTCAGGAAGCTAAAGAAATTTATGTATTGAGGGAAACAACAAGGAAATATTTCTTTCAATATTTCTGAAACCCAGAATTAGTTCAGATCAACCTTGAATCTAACAATGGCTAAAGGACTCTTTATTTTTCCTAACCTTTCTGTAACACCCTTATTTAGGTCTTTCAAGTTTCTAGTTCTCAATAAATCATAGTAAACTTGCTAAGAACCAGGGCTTCAGGACTTGCAAAAACCAATCCAGGCCAAGGTTCTTGGCATCTCCAGACTTCTCCCAGGCAATGTCCAGTTGTTAGATGCTGATTGAAATAGGTAAGTCTCTGTGAAAAGAAAAGGGGGGAAAAAAGAAAAAAATGGGAAAAAAATCCAATTCTGCTTCAGTTGGTAAATCCTGAGATGGAACATTTTCCTTTGGGGGATAAGAAGGACTTAATTATTTGTGGCCTGGAGCAATCTGATACAAATCCATTCCATGTTTCCCATACACCAAATGGACTTTCTTCCCTCTCCACCCCCCAGCCAAACAGCTTTGCTCAGGTCCATTAAACAATTCCTTATAAATTGCCATATTCACTGAATTCTCATTTATCTCAGCTGGAGTTTTTATTTGGGCCATATTTTTGGAAGGACTCAGGACTTCTCAAAAGTACTGGTCACCTGGATTGAGTGATTCTTTGGACACTGTCTGGTGAGCAGGGCAGTGAGTTAATTTTCATGCTGTCAGCACACAATGTGTTTGATAACCTAACCTGTGACAATTTCAGAAGCTTAATAAATGGTGCTTCAGTTTTATTTACTGATATTTCACTCAAATATGAATGGAATCTAACCATGGAAATATTAAATTAGCTCTATCATGCCCTTCTCTGTCAGAAGGAGGTGAATTATGAACAATAAATAAGTGTTGAATGAAAGACTCTCATAGCACTTTGCACAATGTCTGGATTATTAGAAATGAAGCAATTCCACTTCATCTGTCCTGTCCAGGTTCTCCAGGTTCCTGAGACCCTATTAAGGGGAAATTGGTCTTTGGCATGCTGGAATGAATGACACGCAAAGCACGTTTTTTAAAAACAGTTGCTGAATTTTTAATGCTCAAGTGCCCTCTTTTAGTTCCTGGGACGCAAGAGGCACATAAATAAATACACACTATATAAAAGACGCAGATAAACCCAAAACACAATATTGGCAAAACTGGAAGACATCAGATCTAAATGAACTGGAACAGTTTTGCTGGGGGAGAAACTTGACAGGAGGAGGAAGGGCTGATAAAAAAGCACTGCTTTGAGTGGACTGGAGTTAATAGGAGAATGCAGTGCTCTCAAGCAGCTGAAGGATAAGCAAATTAGAGGGTTGTGTGTTCATTCATTCAGGATCTTTGGGCAGAGAGGCTATTATGCTGGAGGGGATGAGGAAGCACATGGGAGGGAAATATGAAGTCTGGCCTGAGCAGACTTCATTATAGCGCTTCTCCTGTTGCCTAGGTGGGAGGTGCTTCAGGAGTCGCTGCTCTCCCCATCTTGCAATAGCTCTGCCTCCCACTGCAGGAAAAATCAGCTTAGCCTGGGGCTTCCCCTAAAGTGACCAAATATCCATGGCTTTCCGAAAAGGATCAGGTTTCTCATCTCTGTTTGCCAAAGGCAGTCAGATAAATGCTTGTTTGGTCTCTTGTGGTTCTGCTGCTTCCACCCATATCTACATTGTAGGGCATCAGGGTAATTATAGCATTTCATGGGGCAGCACAAATGGTGAGGAAAGAGTGATGAACTGCTGGGCATGTTACATCAGGTGTCAGGGTGGTAGAATGAGTGCTGGCGGGGAAAATGCTGGACTTGCTGTGGGCTGACCCTGGTCAGTTCGGGAGGGTCTCTCTCATTGATGGGGCACTGCTGCTGCCTGGGCTGAGGGTTCACACACACCTCTTTCACACTGGTCTGAAACTACTGGTCCTGTGTCCAGTGCAAGTTAACAGACTTTAAAGACTAAACTCTATGAATGACTAGTCTTAGCACATAGTGAACCCCTAGTACCTCTTTTTAAGCCAGCTGATGCAAGTACAGAAGCATGAACATCAGGGAAGCAAGAGTTGTGAAAGGCTCCTTAAGCTGCATGGCAAGGGTAGGAGGTAGCAATAGGGCTGAGGAAAAGTAGTACTTTGTTCTGTCAAGTTTCCTGGGCAGAATGAAATGCTTACACATCTGTCTGGTCAGTGTGGATTTTTCTCTGTGGATATTGTTATCATTTGGACTGGGAATGTGTGTTTGAAGTGTTTCTTCCAAGCATCCTACTTAACTGTGCTTTGACTCTGTCATGGGGTGATCTGGAAGCACACAGATTTGATTCTTTTCAAAGGAAACTGAGTGGGAAGATGCAGTCCAGCACACATCACACGCCCCAGCTGGTAATGGATGTTTAGTTCATGGCCACAGAGTGGAGTCTTGTGTGAAGTTAAGCTCCCAAAGCACCTGCGGTGTGGTCCTTAGGCCCTTAGCACCAGCTCTTCCACTCTGACAATCCACTTCTGTGACTCCAAGCCATGGGCTGAAGTAGGCAGACACTTTATCTTCTGAAGTGTCCCTGTGAACTTTTGGAGCATGCAGTGGGAGTTGGCTGAGTCTTGCTTTCCACAGCATGAAAATGAGTCCCTTTCAGCTTCTTGAAGAGTCAGAGAATGATAAATCCAGAAATGGGGAAGTTGATCGGTGTTTTTAAAAACCCTTTGGGGTTTTTTTTACTGATTTTTTTTAATCCCTCAAATAGATGCATGTAGCATTTGAGACTACAAAGTAGAAGTGATGGGAACATAGTGTGTTACTTTTCAAAACCCCAAGTTATTTAATTCTTCTTAAAATAAAAATAGAAATGGTAAATTTTACACTAACTGACAGAGATTTTTTTTTTCTGTCCAAGTCAAGTCAAGAACATAAATGTTAATTGCATTCATGTATGTTTTCCCGCTATGACGTTAAGTGAGGGTGGAATAAGAAGGATTTCTCTGGCAGAAAGAGAATTTTCAGTCTGTGATTAACATAAATCAGGAATTCAAATCTGGGTGGCTCCCAAGTGAACCAATTAGAGCATCACAGAGCCTTAGCTCACTGTGTCTTTCAGGAGCTGGAGGGAGGCTCTCCTGACTTCCAAGTGGAAATGCAAAAACCACCCCATTGTGGTTGCATGGGTTAAGGCGCAGCCTTTAGGAGAGGAATGAACAAGACAGATTTGCATTTTTGGCCAGTCATCAAGCTAATTCTTGTCACCCTCACTCATGCTGAGCTTCACCTCACTTCCTCAGTAACACTCCCTTCAAATGTCTTTGCCTACCTCAATGAACAAGGACAGCCAAGTCAACCTCTCTAACCTCTGTGGTGTGGTTCAAAACTTACACTGGAAATCCATCCAAAACACTGGCTTTCTAAACCAAGTCTCATTCAGGAGGAAAATTAAGTAGAGTATACTCTCAAAGAAGTATTTTAAGTTCAGTTGTGATGAAAATGGATCAGTGTGAAGTTCATCATCTTAAGGAGATTTTAATGAGGTTAAACCTCAAATTGGTTGAAAATATGTAGTAAATATTTCCTTAAAGCAGAGAAATCTATTGCAATGTGAATGAAAACAACATTTAAAACCCTTGAGTCAGATTTCAAAATCAGGACAAAAGTGTTTGCTGTATTTCCAAATTAATGTTGTGTGGAAGTAGTAACTTTGAAACTGAAACAGAGCCAAGGCTGGCTTTTGAATAATTTTATTCCACAGCAAGCTACATGCCTTCCAGTTACTGAAAAACAAATGTGGCATGCTCATACCTTTTACATTATGGGGAAGGTGACCACCAGGAGGAACCCAGGAAATATTTCCAAAGCTGGAAGCACTGAATAATGTGGAAATAATTACTCAAGTAAAAAGAAAGTTTGGATTGCTTTCCGAGTATTAACATAACCTTTCTCAAAACTACAAGAACAACCAAAGAACCAGGAAAATTTAGACCCTTAATATCAACAGACAGTCAAAGCCCTCAAAGCACATTGGCTACCCTGAAAGTATATATATTCAGTTTTCAGCAGGTGATTAACAGAAATGAGACTTATCACGGCAAAGATCCTCAGTTCAGGATCTGCCAGGAGAGTTTGGAATTTCATGTTGAACTAGAATAAAAGGAGGTATCCTTGGTTTAGTATGTTATGTGGTTTTGAACCATTCAAAAGTTCCTGCTTTGAGATATCTTGAAATTTCTCAGATTTTGCATCCAAAAAAATTGTTATTCTCTTAATATGATTCACAACAACAAGTGATATAGATAAAGAGAAGTTGATTTCATATGAGTCTGTTGGTTTTGTACACAAGTGTATTCAGTAGATTAAATTTTTTGAATGGATGCAAAAACTCCATACTCCTTTTGTTTTAGACTCAAAATGTTATCTTAAGGAAAACATGATAATTTTACTCCCTAGGAAAATGTCTCTTCTTTGCTATCATCTTAGACCAGTGCAAACAATATTTCTAGGAAAGGAACAAGTAATTGCATTTTTTTTCTTCTTGTTTGCAGAGTGCTCCTTTGTTCAGCTGTTATTTGTATTTTTTCTGCTGCCTTTGTGCATCTGTGATTTTTTCGTGCTGCTGCTCCTGGGATGTGCTGTGCCCCTGGCAGTGCAGGACTGGGAGGATCAGGGAGGGCCTGCTGCAGCCAAAGCAGGAGCCTGTTGTCCTCCTTGGGCTGATCCTACCCTTTCAGCTTGTATATAGCAATGGCAAAGGTGACCCACCAAATCTCCACAGAGAAGTAGCAGTTAAAAGTACTTTTTGATGGCTGCTTTATTTATAAATGCCTTCAATACATCAGGTTGAATATTAAAATTAATTTTAGAAGCAGAAAAAGACTGAACAAATTGGAATTGTAAAATTTTTTAAATTTTAAATCGAAAGGATTTTAATGAGGATATTGTTTGATGTAGTCATCTTAACTATTATTCAGGCAGCTTGATGTAGTTTGGGGTTTCTAAAGTGGTTAATTTGGTTTCATGATGTTGTTCTCCACTCTTACAAAAGCCTTAAATTGTTCCTGCCTGTATCTCATAGCTCTTCTTTGTTTTCACTGCTGCTGGTCTTGTCTTTAGGAAGAAGTGGTGATGTTGCACTACAGATAGCCCAGCGTTGTTGCTGGTGTTGTTGAAAAGTACCACAGCCTCTCCATGTCACACATGGCATCTCCCAAGCACCTGGCTGGGCATCACCACATCCCCTCCTGTGAACTATTTGAGAGCCCTTGCAATGGCCATTTCCAACTTGAAACTGACAATGGTGTCCTTAGTATATCCCAGAAAGGGGTTTGACCGTGCTCTTGGGTGAGCCTCCACACTTGAATTTCTTGGGAGTGGTACAGGCAAACTGCTTTCTTTTCAGAGCAAGAATATGTGGCTCTGAAATTGTCAGTTTTATCATCCTAACAGAGACAGCTGCCTTGCAGATATGAGTAATGTGAAGTAGAAATGAGAGGACCAAGGTAAACAAACATAAAGGAGTAAAGAAATGTGTTTCCTATCTGAAAATGTTGAGTGTGCCATGGATAATACAGCTAGGAAAAGTCTGTCACAAGATTCACAGTCCCTGGGCATATTTCATTCATGTGAATGGTGCTTACACAGCATATAATTTGAGCTGGTTTTACCTTCACAGCGTTGACAGAGAAATATTTTCATCCCCTAAACCAGGTCTTAAACAATAGCCCGATCATGTTGCATGCACAGGGAAATCCACTTGGGGTTCTGCAGGGTTTCTTGGGTTTCTTGCTTGCATACACATTTGTTATCACAGCGGATGACAGAGTCTGTAATGTAATAGGTCCATGACTCCATTCCATGTACAGAGAGATTTTTGAATTTGTACACTTTTCACCTTCCCAGTGCTAAAACAATCACAGATAAATAGTAAAACAGGGCACTTAGTACTTGGAAGCAGAAGATTTTTTCACTTGGTACAAAATCTCATTTTACTTTCAAGGAAATGCTTGATAATTTTAGACTATTTTTACAGCATGAAGAGGCTCCCTGAAAAGCACCACTGACAGGAGGTGTTGACCTGTAAACCACAGACCTTGCCCTCAGTATTTCCTCTGTGAAGGACTGAAGTCCTGGTATCAAGTGCGCCTTCCATCCACCAGATTTTTGCTGGCTGGTTTACTTTATGTATTCCTTTAAAAAAAAAAAACAAAATCAAAACAAGAAAATAAACAAATAAACCACACAAAACCCACCAACACCCACACCCCCCCCCCAAAACAAAACAAAACAAAACAAAACAGAAAACCCCACCACAGACTAGTTAGATCAAAGGGTAAAATTGTCTAAATTTTAAATTCATGTTACTTCAAAAACAGATTACAGAAGTGCCCCAATTATGATTATCTTTTGTCTTGCAATGTGCTGTCTTTTGGATCTATTCTAAACCTCTCTTCCCATATAAGGCTTCTCTTCCCCCACCCTCTTTCGCCATTTAATTTAATAAATTGTTGGAGCAAATGTACCATGTCAATTGAAATATGCAGGAGTGTCATATAGGCTGAGAAATAATGGGGATTACCATGTGATAAGGAAATTCTTTAACTAAATACTTGCCTCCCTAAGTCTGTCTGGTTTTGGTGTGTTTTCAAAAGTCTGATGGTGCTTTTTTCTTTCAGTAAAGGGAACCTTTTGGACTGGAAATGAAAATTGTTCACTTCATGGGATGAGGCTTATTAACACTTACAAATAATAAGCAGCAATATGTATCTTTCAGGCAATTGTGTTTTCTTGATTAGAGTATGGCTAGCTAGGGTTTTTAATGATTTTTATTAAATGAATAAATTTTTACTTTGAATACATGCACTGCAAGATAATTGGTTTTTCACCAAAATCTGCCTCTCCTTTTTAGACAGGAAAATCACCTGGTGAGGTTTCACCACTAAAGGTTTATGTAGACAAGCTTTCTGACCTCATATACCTGAAGGTGTGAGTTAAAACCTTCCTGAATTGTAAAAATACATTTGTATTTTAAAAAATACATTTACAACACCAAACATGATTAAAGGGGGAATTTGCCACTAGCTTCTGCTTGCCCCTGTGGAGAAGAAATGGCCAGTGGACATTCCCTCATTGAGGTCTCCAATGCGTTTTCCTCTTCACCAGAACAGGACAGGAAGGCTCTGCTGGCCTCCAAGAGCTAAGTATTTTATGAAAGGTGAAAACCTGGAGATTTCTGATGGTTTTATGAGACTTGGCACTAGCTGGAGGACGGTAACTTTTATGTGACTAATAGTTTGCACTATCAATCTCCTAATTTATTAATGTTTTCAGATGTTTCTGAGCAAAATGCACGCTGTGCTAATTTGTTTCTAAGTGGATAAGGGGGCATGGGAGCTTGGCATGTGGTCAAATCACATCATCTCAGCAAGATACTGCCCTTTCTTGAGGTGTCAGTTGATGCCTTCACCCCAGGACTGGGTGGGCTGGGAGCAGGCAGAGAGGACCAGGGCAGCCTTGCCAACCCCGTTAGTTCTTCAGCATCAGCCCCCAGGTGCATCCAGTCCAGTCCTATGGCTGTACCTCACGGAGCTGAGAGCAGCAAATTTTCTGAAGTCAGAAAGTTGGTGTCTAACCTTCGTTATGAAAGGTGAAGCAAAATAGTCCTTCTTCCTCAGGTCAACAATTTAGGGAAATGATGGGGGACTAAAAGAAGTTGTCCTGTGTGCATCTTCCCTTTTAAATAAAACTTGCGCTCAGTGGCACACCCACAGCATAAACAAAAGACAGTGGTAAGGGTTAAAGACAAAATTTTACAAATGTTATTAAAAAATTATTGCTAGGTACTGTATACACAGAACTCTGAAGAGGAAATCTATTTTTAATAAAGTTTGGAATTTGAAAGAGGGGGATGTCAATAATTTTTCTAAAGTTTGATTTACAAATGAAGTGCTAATGAATAATTCCACAAATGGAGCTTCTTAAGAGTAAAACATGGAGGCAGATTTTCACTGCTGTTGGTACAAGAATAAATCTGAGTGAGTAAATCTGCTGCATGTTGCCAATTTTTATCCTACTTGGATGTGAAAATATAATCTTGTGCAATATTTAAGAAACATAAAAACTGTGTACAAAAGGGCCAGTGTCAGCTCTCCTAGTTGTAGGAGCATCCTTGACAGTGCCAGTCCTCAAGGCAGAGTCCCACAGGGCATGCAGTGGTCTACACTCTGCTGCTGGCAAACCTTATTAGCACTCAGGTTTAGCAGAGGGGAGGAATATTGTACCTATTCCCTTTCCCAGCCCTATGGAAGTGCTGCTGTTTGCACAAGTGCATGTCCCTCTAGCTTTGCTCCTGGGGGAGGTGAGAACTACCAGGCCTCAAGGGTAGCGGGTGTGGGCAGTGCTGTCTGCCACACTGCCAGCCAGTGCTGGAATGGCACCTTTCTGACACACAGAGGGGCCAGCGGGTATCTCCCATTAATGCCAATTAGAGCTACACAGTGTTTGTTGAGGGTGGGGTCTATTACCATTGCTTAGGTTGTAAGCTTAATGAGATTAGACAAGATCTAATGAGAGGAGACAAGTATGTAACCAGTTTGTAGTAGTTAAACTGCTGTGCACTGGGATTTTCTGGGGCTGACATGGCATGCTTTAATAGCCTATTCACTGTCACATCGGCCTGTTCCCACAGGTGCCTTGCTGGAAAGCTGTCATATTGTCAGCAGTGGTATTTTCCTTGTACTCAGCTGGCAAGGGGTTGTCAATCCAATTTAACTGGCAGTCCTACATGTACATGATCAAATGATGGCATCCTTTTAATAAATGGTGAACTGTGCACCTTGTCATTGATTCCTGACAAATTGGTCAGCATCACCCTGCTATCCAACTTCCCCAGCTCAGCTGCCTCGGGGGGCTTCTAAGCCAGAGAAGGGGTAGCAGCAAACTGACAACTGCCCATCACACAGATAATGGTGGGAAAATCTCAATGAAAACCTGTGTGGCTAATGATGGTAGAAGTGCTGCCTAGGAGGGGTAGGTAAAATCCTGCAGCTGAGATGAGGGGTTGATCAGGTAGTCCAAGAAACAGAAAAGTGCTCCTGCATAATTGAGCATTGGTGACCACATTGCGGACAACAAGAACAAAAACCTGCTCATCTTTGGCATCTCCAACATACTTTTCAGTCATCTTCCAGTCTTGGCTTCCTTGGACGTTTAAAAAAGAGGGAAAGTGAAGCTGTAACTATTGAGGTTGGGAATAATTTGGTAGCCATCAGAAATCTGCAGCAGGTTACCCTGCATTTTCAGGGAGTTTGGTATCAAAGGCCCTCCTGACATTTAACTGGATGCTGACAGAATCACAGAATCGTTCAGACTGGAAAAGACCTCTAAGATCATGAACTCCAATCGTTATCCTACCCCCACCCTGTTCACCACTAAACCATATCCCCAAGTGCCACATCCACACGCTTTTGAACACTTAAAGGTGTGGTGATTCCAGCATTTCCCTGGCAGCCAATTCCAATGTTTGACTACCCTTTCAGTGAAGAAATTTTTCCTAACTTCTAATCTAAGCCTCCCCTGGCACAACCTGAGGCCATTTCTTGTCATCCTGGAGGGATTCACTATAAATTAAAATTAAATGCAGAGACACGTTTTAATATCATTGTGTATTTATTTTTTCAGGACGAAAAAAATCATTGCTGTGTTGGGCCAGGCAAAGAATTACACTTCTTTTCAACCTTTTTGAAAAGAGACTGGGGAACTGATAGGTGCCTCATGTGCTTAAATTCCCCTCAGGGAACTGCATTAAAATAGAGACAAGACATTACAAGAACATGGAGTATTTTATGGCATGCCAAGGGGTCACTGCAGCTTAATTAATCAGAGTTTCTCATTTCTCAAACACGGAGTGTCCAGCTGTCTCATGCCCCCCCCCCCCCTCCTCCCAAGGTATCAGATGTTATGTGTACTCAGAATTTCAGAATTTATGTCAACATTTGCCATCTCATTGAGTGCCTTCATCCTTTAACCAGGTGATAGGCCATTGTTATTTGCTGCCTCATTTTACCAGGCATTCCCATTAGCACTGATAACCGGGATGGGGGGGAGCTTCGTTTTGCATAAGCATTGTGCTGACCTTCCTTGGAGAATTTCCCCATCAAGGAAAGACTCTTTGCAGAAGATGTCACACTACTGTAAGGATGTATGTTAAGGAGGGATGAAAAGGACATGAATCATCTAGGAATTCACACTGTACGAAATCTTCCATTCTTCTTCCTTTCAATGTGCAATCCTTTTTCTTTTTTTCCATTGGTATTTTTTTGCTGGAATACTCTTTGCAGAACAGAAGACTGGAACTCTTCAAAGCCACAGTGCCAACTGTCTCCTCTCCCTCCTGCTTCCAAATAAATCATTCTCCTGGTGGTAATGAGCAATACAGAAAAATGCAGGCAGCGAGGATTTTGCCAGGGAAAGAGAGATTTGCAGTGCTGTGCTTTGGCTTCTATGCAAAGTTCTATTTAATGGCACTGCCACAGAAGGAGTATTATATTATCTGTCCCACTGCTCAAGCCTTCAGTCTCAGCATTGTAAAAGCACACTACTTTTTTACATTTATAAGCAGCAAGTGATTCCAGAGAAATTCCTGTTCCAGCTATACAACTCAACAGACCACAACTGTGTCATTACCTCACCCTGTTGGGGCAAGTCCTGCTTCTGCAGCTGCAGAGGGCCTCTGCCAGCTGCCCTGGGAGGCTCCAGCTGCCCTCTCCAGGAGCCTGCACAGCCCGTGAGACGAGAGGGGACTGTTCTTCCCTCTCACAGCAAAATCAGGATCAAGGGGGCGGCAGCAGGGCTGCAGCCACTCTTCAGCATCTGTGGAAGTCCCAGAGGGAAGGGCAGCGATAGGGGCATGACTGGTCCTTGCCTCTCAGAGGGCACAGGGGTAACCTGGACCCTTTAAGCTGGCACTGCTGATGCAGTGAGACAACTTGCATACTCTCCCCACAGCACTGCTGTACCCAAAGCAGTCTGCTGATCCCCAATGTTTGGTGGTTTTTCCTGCTAAGTTTCTCTTGATTTTGGAGGGAAAGTTAAGAAGTTCCTTTTTCTGTTGGATTAACCAGGTTGGTTATGACATTCAGAGACAGTACAAACGAGATTTTACCTTTGAAATTGTAGTTTAGAAGAACAAGTTGTTTCAACAAAATTAATTTTACTCTGCCATCTGAATAAAGTGTTTCTGTAGATTTGTTTCCCAAGAGTTGCTTGAAAATGCCAGCTTTCATTTGGATGGAACACATTGAATGAATAATATTCACAAATAACCTCTACAGTCTCACCTAACTGGAGGAACCCCCTGCCTGTCCCACCAGTATGCCTTGACCTCTTCCTGAGGGACAGATGAGACCATTTAACTGTGTCCCCAGCAGTTGCTCCCTAGAAAGATAACTAAGCTGCACTGGGTTTTACTTCCACAGTGCAGAAGCACATCTGCCAGGAGCACAAGGAGGGATTGAGTCCCCCTCCTGGCACAGCCATTCATTCACAGAGATCAGTGTAAACCTGGGCTGAGCTGCAGCCAGAAGTGCGGATGGAAGTGCCCCTATCCTGTTACCAAGCTCCTGAGCTGCTTAATCTCTCCAGCTGAAAGCTGACCTGCAGCAGTTTCCAGGAGTCAGAGATGTCCAGACATGGTTTATTCAACATACAGGGCCACTTTCTCTGCTGAAGTTAGTTGCCCCAGCTCTAACGACACCAACAGCATTACACCAAATCATGCCATAAATAAGATTAGGCCATAATTATTTGAATTTGTCATGGCTCGTGTTTCAGTCGCATAACACAGAGACAGATTTTTCAGTCAACAGACCCTTTGTTAACATATTCCTGAATTTCTCAGTATCTTATGTGCCAAAAGTAAAATGGTTCACAAGACTCATTTCCTCAGAGCTGCCTTTTCAGCAGTGGCATAACCTTGATTTACAGCACTGTCAGTGGATAATGGGGCCCATCTACCTGGTGATTTGAGGGCACTATTATTTGCAGAGACAGTTGCCAACTCAGTTCATGGTAAAGTGTCTGTGGTGGACACTGTAGTGACCATCCTGCTTTTTTTGGGGACACTTGCTGAGACACTGGCATGGCTGAAGGGTGCTTTTTGTGGTGCCTTACTCCCAGTGCTCAGGAGAAGGTGCTGGCCAAAGTGACCTCCCAGCCCTGCCATCTCAGATGCACATTCATATTTCTCCCATCATTATCTAGTTGAGCTTTTTAGCAGGAGATGAATGCAGCTTAATGCTTTAATAAATGAAGATACTGTCCTTAAAATCTGGCAGGAGGAAGGACAGCTTTTTGCATGACAAAAATAGTGTTTATATTAATGGTTTTCCAATTAGCAAAAAGCAGTTGTAGTTTTCCTTGATTTTTACAATCCCTCATTTAGGGTTCATTTTCCCAGCAGGAGACCAGAAAAGCACGGCTTGCTTTGGCATTTCAGCAGCATTTTCTGGCACATACAGGATTTATGGTTGGTTTGATGATGTTAAAGCTGGCACAGCTTTTCTGCAGGTGGAACATTTGAGCAGACAGGTTTATACAACTACGAAGAACTGCATCAGACTGGAGCAGAACTTGATTTAAAGGAAGTCTGTGGAAGGTGGAGTGCTATGAGAGAAGAGAGAAAAATACATGTAAAATAAATTCAAGTGCTAGATTAGATGCCTTCCTCACTTTGCTGCTTGTTCACACTCTTGGAGTCCCTGGCATCCCCTAAATAGAAGGCAGGCCCTCTAAATCAAAGCAAATGTTTTATCTGTCGTTTCTGACACAACTCAGTGTTGCTGTAGATGGGCTGGCAAATCAGGTAGGCTGTAACCATCTTTCTCACCCATGATGCTGTACTTGAAGGTACTGCTAGCACAGTGGTTGCCCATGATTCAGAGGCACAGCACTGCCAGAAGGCGAGGGGTGCGTGGTGGGGAGCCCTGTGTCCTGACAGGCATGAGATGAAACATCACGCTCACATCCACCTTCCCTTGATGGCTCAGATGTTGTCACAGTCCAGGCCTTTAGTGAAAGCTGGAACAGTGCTATAACATTATTTCCAACGTAAATGGGAGCTCTTTAGTTGTTGGCTGCGTGTCCCAGCGCATGGTGAACATAAGTTGACTGGTGTTTGTTTATGAGTAACATCACACCCTACCATGGCTTCCCTTCAATGAGGTTTTATTCATACACTTTCTTGGTCATGGCAGGGAGAGTTTTCTGGTTTTCTGTGATTCACAGCAAGTGAACTTTATTTTTTTATTCATAAAATTCCCAAACAATCACACATAAATGCCTCATTCCTGCCACTATCCTCCCTAAGAGGAGGATGGTGCCAAAAAAAGACTTGGAGCTGGCTGACTAGTAATTTCCTGATTTGCAGCCGTTCCAAATTTACTCAGCTACCAGCCACCCCCACGATGAGCATCGTTCCTGTTGGAATGACAGCAGACTTACTTGTGTTGTGGTTTCCTTTCTTTCTTCTCTGCTGCAGGTTTATGCCTGCCAGGTGCTGAACCTTAATTTCTGCAAAAGCTATCAAAGAATTCTGACTATTGTCATACAACTGGGCAATGATGTGACATCTGGATCTCCTATATGCTGAAAGTGTTAACCCCTTTTGAACCTTAATCTGTAGCAGCTGGCTGTGGCCCATGAATCAGTTTATTTCTACTCCAGTATGGCAAGAAATGGTTCCAGAATGCTTTCTATCCCTTACCTAAAATTGTAGACACCAAAGTCCCAGAAAGTGATGAAGAACACCTTTATTCCTTAAGTATCTAAATCTCCTCATGCACCTCAGTGTTTGGCCCCAAAGTTTCCAAGGTCTGTAGGTTCAAGGGCAGCAGACAATTCTGTTAGCTTAGGTTCCAAGTACACCTGTGCCGTTGCAATGCAGAGACAAGACAAAGTCTGATTTTCTCTTCCCGAATCCTGGGATAGACCTACTCCACAGATGTGTTCAAAGCTCACAAATCTGTGAGATAGAGGCCCAGAGAAAGGAGATAGCCAAACTTGTTAAAAATGGTATAGCAATTATATAAATTATGTATTTATATTGTATATAAATACCCAAAGGTGTCATCCATGAAATACCCTGTCTGCTCTCCAGGTTGCTGTGCCACCAGTCTAGAGGACATCTCTAAAGGCTTGCACGTGCCTCCTGTTGAATCTGGGGCACAGTCAGCTAGACTAGGGTCAAAAGATCACCTGGAGGTAGTCTTAGGATAAGTGACTACTTTTGCCACACTGGTTGCAGAAGCAATCTGCTCATTGCAAGGAAATTCAGGCTTAGCCATTGGGACATAGCAGTGTTACTGGTACTTGCAATGGGCAATATACTTTTTAATGGAGTTTCGTGATCATGCAAGTTTCAGGTCTCATTTTATTTAAATGAAAACTTTCTAAGTATTGTGTTTGCAGAGAAAACCCAAACTATGCAAACCTGAAGAGTTCTGTGTCCGTAGGCAAACAAAAATTAGTACTATGTAATTATTTTTTTAACCCTTCTTTTTTGCTTCTTTATTAGTGTTATATTATTGCTTGGATGTAGTGAGTGCTGGAAAAGCATGCATAGCTGATTCAAGTAACCTTGATTTATGTGCTGAGTTCCTAGTAGGGACATGGGTCCTGTACCTTTATGTATCTGCAGGTTCAGGTCCTACCTGCACGATTGTGCTCTGGGCTGTGTTGGTACAGACAGCAAAATGGACAAGCTGAAAAACCTGCACAGTTCTCTTGACCTGCAGCGGAACTGCACAAAGGAGGGGTTTGATGCAGTGATGTGAGGGAGGCTGCATTGTGTCAGTCATTTGAGCAATTGGCCCCTGGTCTTATCCTTAGCACATACTTAACACATCTTGCCAAATTATGCGGTTGCTTAGTAATGCGAACAAATATCCCCTGGAGATTCAATAACCAAACTCATTATCACTTGTCATGTAGGCCAGGAACTGAATCCAGATCTCCAGGAGTGAATGACTGGTGTGTTAACCTAGTCTCCTACTGCTAAAATAGCAGAGTGAATATATGCAGAGTCAGCTCCACGCAGAGGGTAAAAATATGCCCACATTAGAAACATAGAGAAGGTCTATTAAAAATAATTCTCATTATGTAGATGCCATTATCTTAAATAAGTAGGAGAGAATTTAGCATTTGTTAATGTTCTGAAGAGAGACATAAATGGCGACTCAATTTTTTTTTTTAGCAATTTATTTTTGTTTTTTCAAACTAAGCAATATAGCTGGCCTGGTCAAGTGTTGCAAAGGAAGAGGTTGTTGCATGTATTATCTGCTGCATCTGAAGAGGCCACTAAATCCCTTTGAAAACAAGATCTTGTTCCCGTATCACTTGTGGAGTCTGTTAGGTGGGTCTACAGCATTGACCTCGGCCATGTGCAAAAGCATCTGACCCTGCTCCTGACAGGCCACTTTGCCACAATATGGCCACACTATGGAGGCTCATCAATGGTGCTGACACTTCCCCAGGATCCAAGCTCGTATCCCAGTCAGAAATGTGCTGTGTGGCAGGGACATACCAGCTCCTCGGGGACTGGCTGGATGGCACTGCATTGTGCACAGCATAAATCCATGATCTGAAATTTTTGCAAAGTACTCTACTTTGTCTCCCCTCTCTTCAGCAGGTCCTTCTGGTTCATCAGGAAAATGCAGATAGTCAGCCAGTTTGCTTAACAATGATTTTGGCAGTGAATCCAATATTTGTAGATCTGCATTCTGAATACATATGCTGTTGGCTATAAAGATACCACATTTTTTCACTCATAAGCAATCCCAGCTGCATATATGGTTTTTAGACTTCTTAAAAAAATTTTATTCTGGAGTAAATTTCAGACCAGCTGCTCAGCGTACAAATGCAAATTGGTTTAATTCATGTAGGTAATGTATGCACATCAGACATTGAGGGTGTGTGTGCACTCATAATGATGGAAGTTCAGAGGAGATGCAGATTGATAGTTTGCCTGAACAAGGTCAATACTGGCAAACATGGAAAGGAAAATCTTGAGCTGTTGTTGCCCTTTCATGTAGTATCTACTTAAGGGCAAAATGGGTGTCATCTCCCTTATGCGGCATCTTCTGTCACTTCCACTGGACACTGTTAGCACAGATTAATTGTTTTCTAGAGTTCAGTCTCCAGGATCTTTCCACTGTCATCAGCACTTTTCAACTTCTACTGAAATAACCTTGCCTGAAAGCAAGTTTACAAAGTTTTATCCATTTTTTTTTGTGTTCAAATAGCCAACAACTGTTATAATGGAGACCAAATTGAGGGGATGACACCTTCTCAGTGCAATGTTTGGGAACTGGGTTTGATTTTCCCCCCCTTTTTGTTCTATGCAGAAATTTGTGGTTTTCAACTATTGAACACATAATTTCTCAATTCCTAGCTGTGTGAAAAGACATTGATCTAGTAGCTACAGGATCTCACTAACTGAACACTCCTCCTATCTCTCTGAGGATTTGTACAGTTATCGGGTTCTTGCAGGGATAATGGCCTGCTTGGTGCTCTAGAAATATGAATGATTAGGTTTTTGCTACACCGATATGCCCAAAAGGGATTTTAAAGCTACTGTCACATTGCATCATGCTTATATTGCCTTCATGTTGTGCTGCAGGACTTTTGCAGGTTCTGTGAAAAAGCTTGACTGAGGTTGGAATTCTTGTAAGATTTGTATATTGGCCACATTGGGAGCCAGGACACAGTCAGAGTGCACTGGGGCTCAAGAATTATACCAAGTCTCTGCTCAGACCTGTATTAGTCTTTTCATCTGTGGACAGAAAGGAGCTTGCTCTTCCACTCAGGTTGTGTGGTGATGTGTTTTTGAATTTTTCTTGTTACCTATCATCTCATGTGGTGAGCAAGCCCTCTTACCAAAGTTTGCTGAGCTCCCTTCCTTCATCAGGCGCAGGACATTGACGTTGCTTCTGCTCTCTCCTGCTGTTTTCATTTACCATGTAAGAGCTGCACCTTTTAGTCATTCCTGCTTGGTGTTAAGCTCATGAGAGGGATTTCGAAGGTGCTTTGTTGCCTGTGGGGAAGCAGAGCATGTATCATAAATGGCTGACAACCTGAGAAATGTATCTATTGCAACATTTCTTGTTGATTGCAGAGGACTGGACTCAGAGGCCATGTGAGGTCTAGAGATCTCAAAGGGGGTCTGTCCGTCATTTCTTGACTTTTCTCATAATTGCTCAGATTCTGGATTTGTTCATACTTGCTTTGCTCCAGCCTGCACTGCTGGGCAATTACAGCTGAGTTATTATTGTGCTGTAATGGACTTATGCATAATTTCTGAGCACAGGCATACTCGTTCAAATTCTGAATCCATAGAAACATTACAACAAAAATATGGTCAATTCCTTAGTTGAGAGTCTGGCAGGCAGGGTGCTGAGGTGGTGAAGAGAAAGCACTGGCATGATATGGAGATTAAATTCCCTTCCTTTGAAATACAGCACGGTAATTCCCATCTGCTCAAGTGAAGGATCCAGTGCTTTTTCTCAGACTTGGAGCTATCACTTACTGTGACACTGAAGCTGTGGATTCAGACTAGGGGTGAACCTATGCAGCCCATTTAGGGGCTGCTGCCCTAAGAGGAGGTTTCCACCTGAACCTTCCCATTAAGTGTGTGGTCCCATTGCCTGTGCAGCACATTATCCTTGTCTCGCAGCCTGAAGAGACAGCTTGGGGAGCTAAACTCACAAGTCACATTAACCAGCAAAGATTGCTTGAAGATGGGCTTACTCATATCATAAAATCACACCTTTGGCCACTCCTTTCTCAAAATCTTTCTTCTAGGTGTCTTTGCTGAGAGAGTCAAGGGGGTTGCAGCTTTCCCCAGCAGCTCCACAAAGGGAGATGTTTCAGAGAGAGACCACTTGACCACAGAGCAATCGCTGCTGTCTCACAAAATGTACTTGCAGACCTTTAGTCTTCAGGTGTGCTGAGGTCACACGACACATGTAACTATGAATAGCTTTTTGGAGGAGGTATGATAGAATAATTAGGCATAATGAGCAGATAAACAAAGCTTAATTAGTTTTGATATCATGGAAATACAAGATGTAGTCTTTTTAAGGGTATGTTTTTATTTTTTCCGATCAACACTCAATTACATGCTTTACCTGTGTTTTTCACATGTCCTGCTCCCATACCAGAGTCCACTGTACTGAAATACAGACTGAAATACAGACTGAATACTGAAATAATCCCAGTGAGAAGAGTTAGGGCAGGCTGGGAGCCTGAGGTGTTAGTCTGATGAAGGAGGGGAGGGGTAAAGCTGGTGTGCTGATTTAGCTGCTGTGAAGTGTTGACTCTTGCAGAATGTCTTAGTTCTGCCCCTCTCAGGGGCCAAAGTTTCTTCTACCTTTAGAGAGATATACTGTAATCCTTTCTTGGAGTTGTGTCTAAAATCTGTCTTTGGAAAGCAAAATACTCTTCAATTTTGTAGCATGAGCAGAGAAGAAGCCTGTCTTATACAATATCCCAGTGATTATAGCATTAGCTGAAGGTAGAGGCACAGAAGTTCAATTCTATTCTGAAGGGATCTGAAACCTTACAGAGATAAATAAACAATAAAAATATATACACCAACACTATTCTGCTTTGTTGTTAAGTCTATTTCTATTGCTAATATGCAGTGTATCTAATTGAAAACCATTTCTTTATCAGTAGTGAAAACTGTTTCAGAAAAAGCAGTTTATTTCACCAAGTTAGACAGTTACCTTCTTAAACCTGAAAAAGACATGCCCAGACATCCCATTGTTGTTGGTTTAAATTATTTATAGCCTGTAGCATTTTACGAGACATTGGAAAAGCAAATATATCTCATTATTTAAATATTACTTGGTGGTAAAAGATACATGCAATGAAGTATAGGATTGCTATCATAGTATTCCTCCTGGTTCATTTGCCATGGAACTTGACTGCTGCCACAACAGTGACAATCAGGAATAGTGTCATTATGGTCAGTGGGGGAGCGCTTGATTTATTTACATTCATGTAAGCAAAGTCAGAAGTTGGCCTTGGAAAACAGTAAGGTCATTGCATCAAGCAAGGTGCAGCTGCAGTTTTCAAAATGACTGCACAGCTTGGCAAGATAGAGTTTATGAGCTGACTTTGTATTAATAGCACATATATGTGAAATATTTTCCCCTCTGAGGTTTACAGCCCCATATTTTCTGACAGAAAAGCTGGGGTATTAGCTTTGTTTTTCAGCTTTGTTAATGTCAGATGCAGGTGCTGATGATGCAGATGTCTAACTAAGTGGGATGAAATTTCAGTGATGATTGTTCACCCACTGACCATTTGGGTCCCGAGATTTCCTGGGATAGCTAAGCTGACCAACATCTCAAAAACTGTACCTGAAGTCAGGTGTCCAGGAATCAGTGCTTACCACCAAGACACAGAGAAACCAGAAAGCTGGGAGGGAGATTGTGTGTAGGGAAGGGTGGGAGTAGTGCTGACACTTGTGTACCTGTACCTTTTCCTCCAAAATCTCTGAGCATCAGGCACCCCCACATGAAGCCATGTGTGGCTATGCCTGGACCACACGGGGAAGAGAAGGCATACAGGCAGCACAGAGCATGCCAAGCTGCTCCCGCATGCCCTGTCTGACCCATGCCCACAAGTCAGTGAGCACCTAGGCCACATCCTGTGGCAGGACTTGGCTCCCAAAAGCTCTGGAGTTGAGCATGTCTACAGCTTTGACTATGCTCTGTGGAAACACACTCACAGATGATAGAAGAATATGTCAAATATGTCAGTAATACATCAGGATATGATTGAGAGCATAACAAGTCCTTTGATGCTCTTCACCTTGGAGAAGAGTCACTCCTCAAAACAAGTGAGCTGACTGTGGCAGCAGAGACCTGGGCAAGCAGACAGCAAAGCTGCTGCTTCATCACTCACATATGTCCCTGCAAATTGTGCTGGGGGGTTTCTATCTATTGGGGTTTTAAAAATTTTTTTGTACTTCATTAGCACCAGTGCTTGCCATTGGGTAGTACATACTCCAGGTTAGCCATAAATTCGAACACTTAGGTCATTAATATCAATGTCTCTGCCAGAGGGCCAGTCACATCTCAAGTCTTTGCTTTTTCCCTTTCCTAAAGACATTTTTCACCCAGATCAACGACTAGTGATTATCCAGTCTAAATCAGGATCCCTATTATGTGAGGTAGAGGAGATTCTTTTGACTACTGCTGAAATGTATGTAATAATAATAGCCTTAGAGAGGAGTGAAATGTAGCACAAGCATCCTGTGTGTGTCTCCTTAATTAGAAACCATGCAGAGTTTGAAATCGAAGGTGCTTCCAAACATGCACAGTGTTCATTTTAATCATTCCTCAGAGTGCAGGAGGAAGCACCAATTAAGTTAAGCATGAGAGAAACTCCTGGGAGTGGGTGCAGGAAATGAATTTTTTTAGTAATATTATTAAGTTGATGATGATGATGATGCCCAGGGACAGCACTTTGAAAGCATTAACCTGAAAAGGCACCAAGAAGCCTTACAGATGTCAGCAAGCAGCCAAAGCACTGCAAGATCCTTAAGGCATAAATTTGACCCATATTCTGTAGATAATCAACTTTCCTCTCCCCAAAGGGGATTTAGGAGAATGACATAAAAGCATGATTTGCATTATGAAGCCTTGTATCTTCCTTGATGTTTTCCTTATCTGCTCCAGCTACTGTTGCTTCCTAACATCAAAATGCACGAAGGTTTGCTCCAGCCAGGGGAGAAGCTGAACTGCTCCTAATGGGCTCCTGACACTACAGTGGAGGGCACCTTTCCTGCTGCAGAGGAGATGAGGACTTGCAGCATTGGAGTGTGAGATACTCTTTGACCTCTTCAGTGCAGCCCTTTGCTCTGACTGCCCGGCACATGTCAGAGCCAGGGGTGATTAAAGCCCTTCTGGCAGTCAGCAGGCTAACATGAAGGAAGGAAGGTGCCAGCCTGTCCTGTCAGCGGGACTGAGGCTTGAAAGTGATTCCTAATCATCGCTGTGAAGAAAGCACGTGTCAGTAAATTGCAGCTAATGAGTCATTTCAGGGCAAGGAACCTGGATGGGAGGACAAAGTGGAAGTAGGGTGCGGGAAGGCAGAGAGCTTGCAGTCTTCCCAAGGAGTGGGTAGGGATCTGGAAAAATAAGGTTCTTTTGGGAGGGAAAATAACACTGTGATTTAAAAAGCATGGATTTTTCATTTTTAATGGATGCCAGATATTTTAATATTGCTAATCGCAACAAACAGAGGAGAAATAATCTCTAAATTCTGGCAAGTAGGTCATCATGTACATTCTTCAGCCTGTGAGCATGGAGACCCCCAACGTGCTCTCACTTGAGAAGGTCTCTGACAGCCCAAGGACGAGGAGGCTGCTCACACTGCACAGATGTGGATGAGCTGACTCCTCTCATGCTGACATTTTGAGCCAAGAATATTTCAGCATTAGCATCTCCTAATGCAGTTTCATCTCCCTGGCTATAAAGCCTGTCCTGGTGCAAAAGAAACCTCTGTGATTTTCATGTAACTATAAGAAAAGAGCCATAGCTGTTTTTGTGTAACAGGATTTGTGTGGGCTGTTTGT
>JAWWEV010000001.1:92463347-92543601 GCA_035583235.1 Hafferia zeledoni
CCTCTGTGATTTTCATGTAACTATAAGAAAAGAGCCATAGCTGTTTTTGTGTAACAGGATTTGTGTGGGCTGTTTGTAAGGGCACACTGCTGATAAATAAGGTTCAGTTGTAAATATTCTCTAGTGACATGGGAATTTATCCACCTATTGAAGTTTACAACTGAGCTACCAAGGAAACATGTTCTTTAGCTCCACTGCGTATGCAGCCCATGGTACATTTATCAACCACCCTGTCAGTTCAGGGAAGGCACAGTCCAGGAAGTACGGTATTTATGAAACTGTGAATACCACCTCAGAAACTTCCCTTAGAGTACATTTTTTTAAAGCTGTCTTATGAAAACTTCGGCAAGTGGAAAGCAGAGGATGTATTTTTGGTTTTATACTGTGGGAATGTGCTCTGTGGTCACATGCAGTGAAGAAGACAAAGCAGAAAGAGGTGCTTCCTAAGAACCACATTTATTTATCATAAAGCATACAATAAAAGCTGTGTAAGCAAATTAAAATCTATCTTTTGCAGAAGTGTTAGCGTTTAAATAGCAATTTTAGATCCTCTCCCTCATCAGAAATAAGAATTAAGGCTGCCTTTCATCCTTCACCTATTCACCCATTTCAGTGTACAGGCCACTCTGACACCACAGGCAGGCTCTTCAGGTCGGCACTTTTTCACCCCATTCCCATATCAGAGGATCTTCATGGTCATTTGTCTTATAGTGCCTCTGCCATACTCCTTGGAAACCGTGGAAACCTGCACACTCCCCTGTAAAACTATCCCTGTTTCACCTTTCAGACTTTGCAATACTCAGTCTCATAGACTCCTCAGTTCCTCAGCAAATGCGTGTTTCAGTATGGAGGAATGCTTCCAAATGGTTCTTGAACAACAGTTTGTCACCTCAGAAAGATTAATTTTAAAAAACCCTTCATTTTTAAATTGTTCTAGCTTGCTTTCTCTGGGTGTCGCAGCCTGTGAGCTAAGGCTGCCAAAGTGGCTTGTGTTTTTTCAGGCACTGATTTTCTTGATTCTTCGTGATTGAAATGATGGGTGAAGCTTTTGCGTAACCTTTAAGTTAACATTTGTGTGAAGAGAGGCAGAAAGAGAGGACAAATATTTTCCTGGTGTGCATTTATTTATGTTAAAAAAAAAAAGGAAAAAGAAAAAATAAAGTCTACTGGTAGCAATCCCAGCAAGATTCGCCGGAGTGGGGCTCCCTCTGTTGAGCTCTGGGAGCTTTGCCAGATGATAAATACAGCTGCCTGCTCCATTTTTGGGGACATCTTCATCTCCAGGCCCTTTCTTATCCCTCTCCTCTCTCTGTGGTCCACCTGAGAGAAAAAATTGCCATGGAAAAGTCCAGACAAAGCACAGTCTGGGAGTAGGACCTCTGAGCTGTGATTTGCCTGGTCTCTGTCAGGAGGAAGCCCAGCTCTGACGAGTTGTAGCAGAACAGGACCATAAAGTCCTTTCTGGGATGCAGCTGGGAGAGGGTTTCTGCTAAGGAAACTCTTGAGTCACAAGGCAAGAAGCCAGAAAGAAAGATGTGGAAAGGCTGGAAAGTGAACCAGTGGTATTGGGCAGAGTTGCAAAGGCACCACTGGAAAATGTAAGCTATCCCGTGCTTCGTCAGCTTCCACCAGGAGAGATCAAATGAAGCAGTTATTATAGCAGAGATTCACATTATAGGCTTGTATGCAATACTGTTTCGTATTTTCCCCAAAATCTTCTTTTTCCTTCTTGCCATGACCTACAGCATAAAGAACTGTGTAAAATTCCAGAGCTGTAAATGTTGTCATTGTGGATGTGAAGGAGCCTGAACAAACTTAAGGCTCTCAGAATTGCACAGTGAACTGACTTTTAACTCATCCCTTTTGCTAAAAAACAAGTAAGGAACTGAGTTCTGTCAGGTGGCTGGGAAAACTGGGTTATGATTCTTACTGAAGAAGTGTTGTCTGGGGAGTAATCAATGAGAGATTTCATGTTTATTTAAAGGATCTGAGACACACTTTGAATTGAGAACACAGGGCAATCTTAAATATATAACTGCTGTAGTGCCTTGAATATAAGGTTTTATTTTGTGCTTCTCTGCAGCCTCAAGGGAACTAAACTCCTATTTGGTTTGCAGCCTGTCTCTATTGGTGGCTCCAGCAGACTAAATGTAGCCAACTGTGCTGTCTTTCTTACTTGAACTGCTCAGGTAGCACACTGCTGTCAGATTGCCTGTTATAGTTGCGGTGACAGATGTTTTATTCTGTTTTTTGCAGGGTTTTTTTGCTGTCTTAACCTGCCACCAGTTCCTGAAGCACTGGCTTAGGAAGCATTTGCAAGGCAGTCAACTGAGGCAAATTTTTGTCTGATGGTTTCTCAGGAAGCCACATTGCATGCTTGGGTTAGAAGTCATCTCAGCTATTGGCTGGGACATTTTGTAGACCAGCTTCTGCTCTAAAGTGTCTGTGTATAGCAGCTGGTCCTTTCACTGAGATCCCCACACAGAATTATAAGGGTAAAATTTGGCCCTTAGGATCCAGTGAACTTTTTTTGCCTGAAAGGTGAAGGACAGATTCTCAGAGCATACCTAGGCTTTGTAAAGGCCGTGGCCAGCACAGGACATCACTATATTTCTTCCTTGGTAGAAGCTGGTAGCCATTCAGCTTTGTTTCAGAGATTCCTTGTAAGATAAAGCTCTGTACTGGGTAGGAGTTTTCTGCACATCCACACTGCTTCATCAAGGTTAACGGGTTTACAGTGGTTTTACTGAAACCAGAATTGGACCTATAATGCCAGCAGTGTGTTGACAGTACCACTTATTAAAGAGCAGAGAATCTGGAAGCATTCAGGTTTTGCAGAATGTGAGGGACTTTGCGCTGACACAGTTAAACAGCTGGCTGGTGTTACCCACTGATTCTCTGGGCAGCAATAGCTGTGAATTCATTGCTAGAAATCCAGCCTGACCCTGAACATCACATGTTGTTTAGTAGGAGTGAATGTAGTTTTAGAGTACTTCACTTAAACAACAGGTTACTAGGAAAAAGAGATCTTTGAGTGTGTAAATGTTGGTAGATACTGAGTGAGGGGCTGAAGCAATAGATCAGCTCAGTTGGTCAAAACTTGGTTGTAATAATGCCAAGGTCATGGGTTCAAATCCCCTATGTGGGCCATTGACTTAAGAGTTGGACTCGATGATCGTTGTGGGTCCCTTCCAGCTCAGAATAGTCTGTGATTCTGTGAATTCTGAGATGTGTAGAGGATGTGAAGTTTTTTTAGCTGCAATTACAAGTTCAGATGAGCTCTTGCATTCAAGTTTTGAATTGTCCTAAGAGAAATGGTGTTGGACTGTAAAACTCAGCTCTTACTTTGGTAAAGTGGAGAAACCCAAACCTACCTGTGTGACAAGCTGTGCAGTGAAAGCCTGCTGTTTTTTTCTCGGTTGTGCTGCACACATCAACTGCATTGGCCAAAGGAAACTTTGAAACATTCTTTAATATTGCTGTGTACAAAAATAGACCTTATAAGGTAAAATGCAAGGTGGACCTGTTTGCTGGATAAACTACAAAGTAACCTCAGGAGATGTTCTCTTTGAAGAGCAGTTTGTGCTCCATTCACCTGTGGCTGAAGAAGATGAACACCATCCTTTACTCTTTTCGAGCGGCAGTGTAGATGTTCCCTGCTCTTTGGAGAGCAATGCCAATACGCTGGAATGATGTACCTGCCTGCCTTTGTGCTCCATCTGTTGAGTAATTCCACTGGTATCTTCATGCTAATGGCAAAAGTCTCTTCTGGAAATGGCAGATAGGTTCCTAATCTGTTGGAACACTTCCTCTCCATGTATAAAGACCACCTCTTGGGAATGTGTAGAGGTGTTTCCAAGATCTTCTAGCACCTCAAAACAGTTCTGGGAAACCATTTTAACTCCTACTCCAGGTAGGAGCTATGTGCAGCTCAAGTGCAGGTTGCCTGCATGTGGTTTCAGGTATCACAGCACCATCTGCCAGGATCAGGGCCTACCATTAATTAACCCATTTGGTCAAATAAAACAGTAGAGCTTTAGTTAAGAAGTTTTATTTTTATCGTGATTAATTACTACTTGTACGGGACTATCAACAAGCATGCCACTTTACAAGGTATATAAATTATTGCATTCAGTTTTCATTCTTCATGATGCTGTTTTTATTGTCATCTTTACTTTTATTCTCAAAGCTGATTTCAAAAAGTTTGTATGGGCAAAGTGTGATTTTTCAGACTTTTACTGATTGTTCATGCAGAGCTCACTAATAGCATGTAACTGGTTCTTGTCTTTGCTACTTTGTGTAAAATTAAATTCTTTCTGATTAATTTTATGTTATTAGCTTTCTGTGAAAGCAAATGCTGCAGTGTCCTGTCAAGATAAGTTGGATGGGTGACCTGGGGGGTGATAGTGCTTCTGAATGGCTGTACATAAGACAAACCGTATTATACAGAAGACAAACCACTTTTAAGAGTTTTTGCTGTGAGATATGATGATGATTTATGATCTGTCACCCTGAAAGTTCCTCTCAAGGACAGAAGCCACTAAAAACTCTGCAGGTCACAGCTCTGGTGGCAGGATGCATTTGTTACAACTGCACTGTCTCAAGTTTGCCCTAACCTTTTGTTTCTTCAGCTAGTTGCATGTACACCTGCTCTCTTGCTTCCCAGGGTTGGCTAAATGATGTGTTCTAAGAACTGCAATTTATTTAAGTGAACAGTGTTGCTTTGGAAAGGTGTTAAGCCAAGAGTGACTGTGGCAGGCAGGATGGCAAGGAGCAAGTGGGCAGTGCACAGCCCCTGCTGCCCCTGCCAAGTCCAGCAGACATCAGACTTGGCTGTCATTGCCACCACAGTCGAGATGCTTCTTGTGCCAGACTGCCTTCCACTTTTCTGTCCCGAAGGGATCCTAGCAAGCATTTCATGCTCACGATTTTAAGTGCTCTCAGCTGATTTCAGTGGGCATTTTCCATGCCAAGGTCTGGGTGCTAGGAACAGGGAGTAGCCCATCTCCTCCTCAGGAGTCCTGCTGATGGATGCTCCATTGCACAATCCCTGTCCTCTCCAGCACAGCTGCTGCAATTTCTGTGGAGCTCTTATGGGTGGCAGGAAACCATATGCTGAAGTGTCACTCAGCCTGCTCGTGGGGAGTTTCCTACCAGTTGGAAAAAGTGAATTCAGTCCCATTCATTGCCACTGAATCTTTCCTTGTGTTGACTGGAAGATTCAGAGCAATATGTGATGCTTCAAAGTAATGAGGCAAAAAATCAGCAGTATGTGTTTTAGTTATTAGTTATACTGTATAGTAATAATTTGTGCTTAATTGTATTTTACCACTGAGATGTGCATGCTTTTCATTATTTTTCATTACTTTTTCCTTTCTGCATCTTTTCTTCTTTATAAATTTTTAATTTACTCGGGATGTTTACACTTGATAGTACTTCGTGAAGGAGATAAATGTAAATACATTCATTCAGAGGAACAGACCCTTCAGAAATGTATTTGGAGAATGGGAGATGTGGAGATAGATGTTGGAAAATTTTCAAGAACTGAAACAAGCAACATGCCAGTGTGTTTTGCTAAAGTGACTTAAGTACAGGCTTTAAAAAAAAAAAAAATCACTGTCCCTAGCAGTGTTCTTATCAGGTTGTTCCAGCTACGTGTTCTGAGGCTGTTTGACTGCATCCATTCCTGCTTTACCTCTAGCTCTGACTATGAACAAGACCCATGAAGCAAAGGGAAAGAGGAGCTAAACATTCCTCTACCTGTTGACCTTTTGCATTTCCCCAGTTCTTTAATCCTTTCATTGCCCTGACACAGGGGTCAGGTGACAGTGCTGCCCCATGGGGCAGGCACCATCATACCTGCCTTTTGTGGGGCATCCCCGTTTACAAGGGAAGCCCCTGAATCAAAGAAGTTGTGGTTTCCCTTCTTTGCACAGCTTGAGCTGCATAATAGCCTGGGAGAGAGAAATTACCCTTCAGCATTAACGTGGCTTTCACATTGCAGTAAAACAGTCTTCTGCTCTGGTGTTGCAGGCAGAAGTTGTAGCTGGAGCCTCAAGAGGTTTCTTGGGTTTCAGGGATCTGAACATAAACTTGGTTTGAGAGAAGAGTCGGGTCATAGCATTTCTGTCTGGGTTTTGTAGCTGGAGGCCTTGCCCCTGTTTATTTTTGATTTCTTACTTTGTAGGCACATGCCCTGTACTTCAGACAACTACTTTATAAGTAGTGACCTTCTCCATCAAATACTCCACACAGTCTTTGACCCATGTTGGAGCCTTTGTTGCTTTTGAGCACATTGGGAAAATGTTTATTTTCTGTAACTTTTGAAAACTTACGACCTACTCTGTCTGTGCAATTCACATTCTACTAAGCTTTCTCCTGGGAGAATTTTTTGGAAGCAAGTATGTTTGGGTTTTTTCCTGTTCCTTTTGTTCTTCAGGATACATAATAAAGAATTCTCCAGCTTTGCCACTTAATTGCTTCATGGTTGTTGTTTGTCAATTTGCCAGCAAGTTTCTGCTTCACTGCTGCCATTTGACATTGCTGAAACACAAATGCAAAATGATTGAGTTGCCGACATATCATTGAGTCTTCTGCAAGGGGGATTTTCAGCATATTAACGCTTCAGGCTTTTACGTCAGTATTGATTGCTGAAATTGAAGAGAAATCTTTGGCAGTATTCAGCATTGTGCCAGCATGGATTTACTGGCAGGAAAAAGAAACTGGCTGTTGCCATTGACTGTGACTTCATCCCTTCCTTCCTTCCTTTCTTACATTCTTTATTTCTATACACACCCACACAGAGTTTTGAAATTTAATACACATCATAGCCAAATGCCAGTTAGCATCACAATAAACCAACAGGGCAAATCAATTACTTGATACATTCAGATGTCAAGGCTGTTTAAGTTTGCAGCACCTGCCTTATGCCTGACCAGTTTTCATGGCAGCTGGGGAGGGGTTGATGGCAGGCATCCCTCAGAGTGGAAGTGCAGGTGAAGAGCTGACTGGGAGGAAGGGAGTGGAGTGGTGGTCTGTGCCAAGCTCCTCACAGGACAGCCAGCCTGCCACCATGTTGCTCCCTGGGGGCAGGAGTGCCATTGTGGAGCTGTGTGCCATGGGGACAGGAGCAGTGTGATGGTGCTGGGGCCAGGCTGGGAAAGTGAGTTTCCTTCCCTGGACATAGTGATGTGGAAGATGCCAAGATAGTGTCCCATGGATGAGCAGGAGCTTAGGCTGCAGAACAAGAGATGAAATTCATGGTGAGGGTGTTGTAGTGCAGTGGCTCAATGTCGTCCACCAGCTGTTGCTGTGGTGGGGCCCATGCATGGGATGGGCAAAGGAAGGGTAATGAGGGTTTGCTCTGCTGAAGTAGAGAGCAAAAGTAAGGTCTAAGTCCTCCTGCAGTTGCTGGAGAACCATCTCTATGTGCTTTGCCTCATCATTGCCTGTCTCTGCTTTTCTTTAGCCTGATCTCTTAGATGACACATTACAGTCTGTTTTGCATTAGCTAATTTTGTAGGAAGGGCCACCTGAGCATGCTGAGGTGATGATGTCTGACTGAAATGCTGTTACGTGGAAGAAAGATATGAGAGGAAATAGGACAGGGCATGGGGCAGAGATTTTGAACATAAATTGAGGAGGACATGCACAGCAGGGCTGGAGTTTGTACGTCAGTCAGATACCAACACTGGTATCTGTGGCTTTCCCTTTGAATCGAGGAAGTCAAGTGAGGAAGGGAGGAGTGGTTAGGCTTGAATTGCCTGCACAAAGATTTGGCAAAGAGGGAGATAATCATAGGACCATAGGAAGATTTCTAAGAACCACCTAACTGTTGATGAAGTGATATTCCAACTAGCAAACAGCAGCAGTGATTGTTTTAATTCTTTATGAGAGATGCTTTATACTCCCTCTGTACAGGGGTAGTTCAGAGGAGCTTTCTGAATCTGATTTGCTTCTCACTTGTGGATTAATCAAAAGTAGGAATAATTATGGGAAACTTCAAAAAATATGCTTCTTAGGGACCATTAATATAATCTGACCATGAAAGGTCCACTGAAAGCTAGTCCTTTTGACCAGAAAATATCACAGAGGAAGCTTCAGAATTTTATTTTGGTTGAGGTTTTTCTTGGGGGTTTGTTTGGGGGTTGGGGGGGGCGTTGTTTGGCTGGTTTGGTTTTGGTTCTTTAATTGTGATAATAAATTTCCCCCTTTGGTCAATTTGAGCAGACACTTAAAGCTTTAGAACAGGAAAAGTAGCCTTATTTGAAAAGGTGGAGAGGACTCTTGTATTTCTTTACCCCTGGGCTACAGTAAATGCAAAGTTTATCTGGGATGCTCAAATCAAAATGGGTATTTCTGGCCTTATGGGAAGGCTGGGAAATGTCTCAATTGCAGTAATATTTCAATAGGAGGGTATTCTTTCCACTAAATAACACGTTCATTTTTAAAGAAAGGCCTCTACAGAGTGTTTAGTTGAAACAGAATTAGAAAAGCTGTAGCTGATAATTGGAACATTTTGTTTTGAAAGAACCTTCTCACTGGCAGTTGCAGTTTAAGTACCTTATGTGCAGAAGATCTTCTTTGTGTAGGACTGTTCCTAGATGATGTGATCCATAGCTAAGCCCCTGAAAGAGGAGAGGAACACAAGCACTTAAACTGTAAATTCCCACATTAAGGTCTCCAAATAAAACATTGTCAGATTTCAAGTGAAAACTTACATCTTGCAGTTTGTCTGTTTTACTTAAAAGTCTGCATTTGCATCAGGGGAAGGTAAAAACAGGCACCTGAACCATCTTCTAGCCAGCTCAATTAATTAGCAATAAAAGCCCAACATGTGTTGTGGAAGAATTTCATTGATGATGTCTACCATCAAGTAAAATCTGGTTTCTTTTTCTGTAGCACTGGGGGCTGTTGCCTTTTTACACAGTAAAATGAGGCTTGGGAAGAGAAAGTAGTTAAAAAGTAAAGAGAGTTATCCGACCTTGAATTGCTACAAAGATCTTGGGAATAGTAAGGCCCCGTCTAGGGTAAGTGATACAGAGAGTGCTTGCCAGGCATGTGCCTGATCAGCAGTGGTTCAGTGCACACCTGGCAGAAGTCTCACTCTTGCTTTGATAAATTGTCTTCTCCCAGCATGAATTAAAGTAATGAATCTTTTACTTCTCAATTACTACAAGGCTCTGTAGTCTTTCAGCTTAATGTGGAATTTTTTAGTTTAAAGTAAGTAATGCAACCTGTGCCTTACCTAAGGAGTTTGGTGGTATTGTAGGCTTAATCTTTAGAACGCTGGGGAGGGGGGCAAAGCTTTGCTGTTAAGGGAAATAAACATCCTGGCAGAGAGAAAAATATCAGTGGGATGCTGCCGCTGATTTGGCAGACACTGTTTGGTGCTTTGTTAGCTGGCTGTTGATTTTATAGAAGTTTTTGTTATGTTTGAAGGCACTTCCAAAATACTGGTCTTTAACTGGGTACCTTCATTCAGTTACAGCAAAATCCAGAAGAATACACAGCAAAAAGAGGAACTGTAAATTGCTAATGAGAAAAGTTAGAACTGGGGACACATGTGAGTGAAATTAAATTTCTCTCCAGACAACATGGATAGTGCTCTGAAGAGCTGTGCCTGTTTGCCTGCCTCTTTCACTGCGTGCTGTAGGCAAAAAGATCTGTTGCACAGGCTTTCAAAGACCCACACGGCTACTTTCGTAATAAAAATCGGTAAATTAACGCCTGTGCGTGAAGGTGCATTCAAGAAACTTACTTTTTGATCAGCGTGGTGTCTGCCTGCCGCAGTGACCATCTGGAGCCCAGAAGCAGGCGCTGGCAGCAGTGCAGGCAGTGGGCTGCTGCTTCTCCTCCTCCTGCCCAAAGATGCAGGTGTAACAGCATAAAGCCTGCCCTGCCAGAGCAGGACCATTTAATGCACCCATCGGGACTGAAAAATGCCTCTGCCCATGCCTTTAACAAATACCGTGGAAAGTCATCCCAGCATCTCATTTTCTGGCTCTGGTAGGGAAATGCACTGTTTCTGTTGGGCCACTCCACCTTCTCCCTGCGGAAAGCATCCAAGTGTTATTTTAGGCACAGGAATGTTATCCAGAAGTACAGGCATAAGAAACACCTGGAGGAATACCAGGGTGTTTTATTAAATATAGCTTTACTTTTTCATTGTCCCTGTAGGACAACCAGAACACACAGCAAGGAACAGACTGCTTATGGAACAGAAAACTCTGTCATTTTTGCAAATACCTCTCTGAAAAAGTCTCTTAGGGAAGGTTGACTTTACAGAACCCCTCTTTACAGAATCCCCTGTGGTATGTGCTGCTACATATTTGCATTGAGGCTTGCAAGCTGACTCTTAGGTCAAGCTAAATAAAATGAAAAATTATATAGGATAATACAGTGATACAACTTTTCTATCCCAGTATGGGTTAAAGAACTATTATAGGACCAAAGCAGCAGGCAGCTGTGCCTCCCCCTGCTCTGTGGGATTCAGCAAGAAGAGGAGTAAGTAGCCAAGAGGGCAAGGGCTGCATAAATCAGGACTTCCACCAAAAAGTCAACCATGCAATTGCAGCCTGGGTGAGATAATCTCGCACCAGCACGAAGTGAACTTTGGAAAAAATTCTTCAAAATCAAGTAGCTCCCGTGAAATAAGTTTCTCTTTCCTATCATACCAAATTATTAACTTTTTAGGCTTTTTTTTTCTCTTGTGCTGTGTTTTTTAGTAAGTTTATTTCATTCTTTTAATGAGCATGAAAGCCTCAGAGCTCTTTTTAGTTATAAAGAAAGATTGGAGGTATTCTGCCTATTCCACTTTTCCACAGGGACTTTAATTCATAAGCAACAAAGAATATTATAACTGTTTGCAGTAGCCCTCAGTGAGCAGCATGAGATTTGGGGATATTGAAAGAAGTGAGAGCATTTAGTTACAGATTCAAAAGCTAAGTGGATAGCTTCAAACTCAAAAATGTTTGGAGTTACTCAAACAAATGCAATGAAAAATTATCAACTTGCCAACTTTTAGAACTATATGAATCTTCAAGCTTGTTTTGTTTCTCTTCTGAGCTTCAGAAACCAAAGCAACCCTGAAGGTCAAAATGTCTAAATTTTTACCTTTACACATGTCCAGATTAACTTGTTTAAAAACATTGTTCTGCTTACATAGGGCATTTTGCAAATTAACTGATGCTGCTTGATGATGTAAAAGATACTGCAGGTTTCAGCTGAGTTTCACAAGATGGTCTATGCCTGCTGTGCTATAACACACATAACTTCTCAGGCTTACTGTCACACACATCCTAGTTTTCCTGAGATCCAGAGTACAGAGTCGTGTAGCAAACATCTGCAGTCATTGGGGTAATTTTGTCATGGCTGATCAGTTTGCTTCTGGCTAAAAATGACTCTAAGAAGGATATTGCTGCTGACTGGAGTTTGCTTAAAGGTGTTGTTTATTTTGTTTCCCCAGAATGTTTCTCAGCTTCCTTATGGCAAAGCCCTCTACACATATGAGGGAAAAGAGCCGGGAGACCTCAAGTTTAACAAAGGGGACATCATCATACTGCGGCGGAAGGTGGATGAGAACTGGTACCACGGGGAGCTCAATGGGAACCACGGCTTCTTCCCCGCCAGCTACATCCAGTGCATCAAGCCTCTCCCACAAGCTCCACCTCAGGGCAAAGCACTTTATGACTTTGAGATAAAGGATAAAGATCAAGACAAGGATTGCCTGACCTTCACCAAGGTAGGGGAGTAGGTTTTTAAAAAAAAAATCAGAAAGCTGCTTCTGTAGGGAGCAATAATGCACCTGTGGTGCTGGTAGCTGAGTCAGGAGCACAGTGGTGCTGGTACTGGTTACTGGTGGGACACCTTCCTGGCCTCCTTGGCCTCCTGCACTCTGTTTCTTTCAACTGTTTTTTTAATGAGAAAATGAAAGTCCTTGAGCTCAGGCAGCCTAGTGGCGACAGGATGATGAAGCTAAATTTTCTTTATTAAGTGGGATTTCTCCTCATGCAACATGCTGAACTGACTTTTTCCAAATCATAAATCCTCCTCCATCATGGTTTAACCTCAGCCAGCAGCCAAGCCTCACACAGCCACTAGTCCACTCTCCCTGCAGCAGGATCAGGTAAAGAATTGGAAGGGTAAAAGCTGGAAAACTCATGGGCTGAGATAAAGACATTCTAATAGGGAAAGCAAAAGATGTGCACACTAGCAGAGCAAAACAAGGAATTCATTCACTTGTTCCCATGGGCAGGCAGATGTTCAGCATGCTCAGGAGAGGAGGGTCCCATCACACTTAACAGTGAGCATGATGTCATATAGTATGGAAAATCCCTTTGGTTAGGTTGGGTCACCTGTCCTGGCTATGTCTCCTGTCAACTTCCCGTGCACCCCCAGCCTCCTTGCCAGCATGAAAGTACAAAAGGCCTTGGCTCTGTGTAAGCACTGCTCAGCAATAACAACATCTCTACATTATCAACCCAGTGTTCAGCATAAATCCAAAACACAGCCCCATACCAGCCACTGTGAAGAAAATTAACTACCCAGTCAAACCAAGCACATCTTCCCTGCACAGGCAGAGCCTGCTCCATGTCCCTGCAGTGTCCGATGTACCAGCCATGCTGCAGGACTGGGTAGGCATAAAGACTCCCATCAGGGTCAGCCCTGTGTGAGCATCATTGGGAAATGACTCCCATTATGTCTAAAGGAGAAGCCACTGAGATAGTCTGTGTATAGCAAGATGTATAGATGTATAGCAAGGTTGGTATAAAGCTAGAGAAACTAAGCAAGTAGAAGTGGCTACACACTTTCTGAGAGCATTTTTTCTGTCTGAAAAGCATGCATTTCATCTGCATTGAAATGTTCCCCAAGAACAACTCAAATTTCAGACAGAAACTAATGGAAATGTGCCTCTTAATGTTCCTTATTGAATCAGATGTTCCACTGTTTTAGAATGACTTTCAGCTTCAAAATGTATATTGATAAATTAACAGTTGAAATATGCGATCATCATAATACATCACAGTATTTCCTATTTAAAGAACATAAAGACAGTAAAAAGCAGACATTTAAAATGCAGTCTTTGTTTTTTTTAAACCAAAATGTTTAATAAATTCTCATTGGAATGAGAGAAAACTGAGATATTGTAATTTCCTTTGGATTTAAAATGTCACGTTTTCCCTTACACCCCCACCTCCCCACCTGCTTTTTGCTTTCCTCTCCTCTCCCCTCCCTAACAATTTGTGTTGACCTTAGATGGGATTCATGGATATCAAAAAACCCACAGTAAAATAAAGCATATCCTCTATTGTTAATTTATGCCACTGAATGCCGTGAAGAACCTGTTCATTGTCATTTTCTGTTTTATTTCAGCTGTCTGTGGCTGTTATAGTATCACATAAAGTAATAACAGTTATGCTGAAAATGAATATGAAATAGATGATAAAAATATCCTTCACCAGGATTTTACTGACCCCCTCTTTTGAGGCTACTTATTATAGCTGAATGAATCATTTGCAGCATATAATTTTCTCACCAAATGTAACCTCTTTTTCACTCATGCAACGTTTCTCAGCAGAATGCAATTTCCTAGACTGTATACTTTCTCATATTTATTTAACAAAAGATTTGTAAGCATTTTTGCTCCATAGCAAGTGAAGTGTTTGATTGCAAACACTGCAAACCCTGTGACTAGCCAGCCTCCCTGGAGCTGTGAATCTCTGGAAGAAAGTGTGCTGCTTAGTGAGAAGTAACAGCCTGCACTAACAGAGAGTTAGCCAGAAGTTACCTTTTAGATCCTATCAGTAAATATAAATTTGCTGGTGTGCTGTTTTCCTTGCTGCTTGCCCAGAAATACACTGGAGACTTCTCTAAGATGCAATCTTCCTTGACTGCTTAAAGTATTCCTTGCTTGTTCAATCTAAGACATTTAATAGGTACAACAGGCAGTTGTGGTCTTTTTTGTGAGAGCAGGCCCTTTCCTGGACACTTTTGTATTTGATATATTTGGTGCCATATATTAGTATACATTCATTACAATAACTGCCTTTGTGTAGTGATAGTTCTCATTTTCTCAGCTGTCCAATGTCATTCTTACAAGGAGCATTTCTTTCTGCTGTATGGCTCTATTCTCAAACTCTCAATTTTGCTTGTTACTGTCTGCATCCTTTTATCCCTGATGGCTGTGTTTTTCCCAAGGGGGTTCGGTTTCTCTGCTACTGCTATTTTCTTCTTTAGCTCCTTCCACTACACGCAACTGTCACCTTGTAACTGTTTTTATGTCCTGCCTATTGTTCTCCCTGACAGTGAATAATCTATTTTTCGTCTTGGGACTTTACCATCATGTTTTCATCAGCTTTCTCAATGCTAATTTCAGCTGTCACCTGTGCTGATGAAGGTTCCTGTTTAGCCCAGATTATAGATCATCTGCTGATGCAGTCAGTTCCTCTGCATAGAGAGTCCTGAGTACTGCAGTGCTGTAGATGTGATTTGTCACTTTGAGCAATATGTATCATTTCAGTGTCTCAGTTTTGCATCTCAAGATGCCGGGCCTGATCTCAATTTCATTTAAGCTATTTGTTCCTTCCTGTGGTAGAGGGATTAGGTCAGCCATTTATACTAACCAATATAATCTACTTGTTACCAAACACTTGTAATTGGATTTTTATTTATAAACATATAATGAAGAAGAGTTTTCCTCTAAAGAAAAACTATAAGAAGGAAACTCAAACATGGGGATCTTCTGTATCATTATGTTTTGTTGCCCTTTACTGGGCTTTGCTTTTTTCCCATCCCCTCTGTTACTGTGCATTCAGAATACCTATTGGTGCAGTAAAAGAAAACAAAGGAAGGATATTTGATGTTTCCTCTTACTAGTCTGTTTTGGTTTGTTTTGTTCTTCAAGATTAAAATGTTCAGTTGCTCCAGAGATGTATTGCAAGAAAGGGAAGCTCTTCATGAGATGTGCTGCAGAGGGCTTCTGCTATTTACCCATTTTCATCTCCTATAGACACAGCACTGTCCAGATAAAAAGGTCAAAGATAAACCAAATATAATGATTTTGTGTGTGCAAGAATAAAACCAGAAGGGGCAGAGAAAAATCTGTCTTGAGTATCCAGTGCAACAAACAAAGCTTACTCCTGTCATTCTCTTACACCATGTGGACTGCAACCTCAACTCCTCCATACATACAGTTAGAGGGTCCCACTGCTGTTCTCTCCTCTGCAGTGGTTATAAGATGATGGAATATCTCAGATTTGCTACTTAACATATTTTCCCTCAGCACTTGGCAGTGATCAGTCAAACCAGGCATCAGCAGTTATTTTTTCTCCATAACAACTGTTTCCAACCTTGTGTCACCTTTGCACCAGTTTAACTCCAGTAGCTTCTAAAGTTTTACTCCTGACATTCCCCAGTGTGGTTGCAATCAGCATGTGGCCTACAGAGCCTAATTGTATGCCCTTGGGATATACTTATTGACTCAGCTTTCTACTCGGACTTTATGTGCTACTGCAGTATGGGCTTGGGCTCTTGCTGTCTCTGATTTAAAAATTATCCTCTCTTAGACTGTGCTCTCTCTGGTACAAACGATGCGCAAGAATATTCTGCTTTCAGGCATAGCAGTGTAACTCTGTAGTAATTGCATTGTTGTTTGTTTGTATAGTTACTCCACCCTTAGACTGAGTCCAGTTTCAGCTCACAGGTTTGTTTAGGTGTTTGACCACACTTTGGATGAGTTCCCATGGCAGATGAGTCTCAAACCTGTCAAAGTTAGCATCAACTGCTCACCATGTGTTGTTGCATACCATCACGTTTTTAATAACATCAACTATCTCCTTCATTTTCCAACACTTTTGTTCCCAGGCCACAGTGGTGTTTAACAAGTGCTGTGCCAGTCTTAGAACCATCACATCCAGTGCTAGTTCCTGGCTGTGGAGCTGCATCCCAGCCCCTTAGCACTCAGTTCCAGCAGCATTTGCTGTTCACAGAGGGACCATCCCAGCAATAGCTGGCGACAGGGATTCTCGTGCCAGCTGGCAAGCTCTGTCGCTGGACTCACCGAGCATGGCACGGTGCCATCCTGCCATGGCTGAGATCTCCCCAATGCTCTAGATGGAGTAGTTATCTCTGCAGAATAGCAGTCACATCTGCTCTGTATTGCTTCGTTAATGGCCATCAATGACTAGAGTAAAAATCAGGCTGTGAATCAGGACTGTTATTGGACACATTTTTATGCTGTTTTCTCAGCAAAAGGATTCATTCCTCTGTCAATTGAATTGCTTTTTAAGTGATTCATCTTTGACTTCTTTTCTGATAATGATTATAAACCGAAGCTGCAGGTCGCACATGCCTGTCACAAGGCTGACCCAGCCCTGATGAATAGAGAGAAACTCGAGCAAGTAGGAGAGAGCAAATAATTAAAGACTTTAGCAACAGGCATAAAAAGAGCACAACATATCTTTGTCCAAACTACAGTGGATACTATTGGCTTTTGAAATGAGATTTGAGGCTTGGATTCCTTTATGCTGCCTGGAAATCAATTTAGTCAATGTGAAATAGTGAAGTTCAGAAAGTTGGAAGTGGTATGCCAAGAGATCTGTGGATTTTTGCTATTCATGATCCTTTTGGGAATCTTTCTAGGAATTTATAAGTAGCATGGCTATCCAACTAATACAAGGTATTAAAATAGTTCATGTTGAGGCTTTCACCAGCCCTGTATAGAATGATGCTGTTGGCTGTGAATTCAAAGAAACTTTATATTAATAAAGAATTTTAAAAGATTTTTCAGGATTGCTATAATTCCTGGAGATTTTCAACACCCTCTGAAAATTAATCATGAAATGGAATTCCCAAGGATTTGCACTTTGCTCTCCCACAAAGATATACATTTGGAATGTTAGCCTATCTCAGGATACTTTTCTCATATATGACCACATTCAGCAGCCAGACTTGGCCAAGCCAAACTAAGATCAGTGTATGGAAATGCTTCCAGATTTCATAGATCCATAGAAGGTAAAGTTGAAAGGGATTGTCAAAGTTCACCCATTCCCCACCTCATCCCTGAGTGGAGTATATTCAGGATAAACCTTTCCTGCCAGGTATCTCTACAGCCTGCTCCAGGAATGGGATTGCACAGTGCCTTTAACAAAATCTCATCAAATATTTCTAGGGTTTTACATTTAAATTTGTTTTCTGAATTTCTTATGTGTATATATATGCAAATATATAAATATATACACACATACATCAATACACAGTGCTGGGTTGACAGTTGGATTCAATGATCTGAGACATCTTTTCCAACCTGAACAATCTATGATTCTATTCATAGGCATGTGCATGCACTACACACAATACCATGTATGCACATGTAAACATATAGTGTAGACCCATCATATTTTGGGTTTTTAAAAACTCTTTTAAGGAAATAGCTGAATAAATACAGAAAATAAGAACACTTTCCTTGAAGTGATACAGTACTTTCTTTTCCTCACTTACCCCTTTCCCTAGATTTTACATTTCTGATAATCAGTCTTTAGTAAGAGCATGTGGAAACTTTGCAGATTACTGTCAGTTCTTTACACAGATCAAAAATGGCTTGTGCAGCCAGGGCTTTGGAAGGGAATGCTGTCTGTTTCTTTAGGAAATTAAATGCACAAATTCTTTTGCATTCTTCTAGCTGTAATAAATAGCTGAAGGACTCAGTCTGTGGCCGTTTCTCTAAGCTTTCCCCTAACTGAACATTCAGATGGATAATTCAAAGGAAACATTTAAACTATTTCAGAGTGCACATGTTCAAAATGCACATGGTCAAAAACTACAAAGTACATCGCATCACATCCCTGTTCTGGTCATTTTTCTATCAATGCAAATCCACAGTCGGAACATCCTGGATCAGGAATTTGTGAGGGTTTCTTTCTACATGAGAAGTATCTGCAAAAAAACAACTGCCCTTGCCTGACCATTTAACATCAGTACCTTGTTACATGGAGGGTGGTATACAATATGTAGCTCTTATTTTCACAGACTGAGTAGTGGAAGTAAAGTGAGATCAGCAGGGAACTCTGCCTCAGGTTTCTGGAGGAAGAGATTTTCTTCCTTTTTGTAAATTTCTGCACAGGAACAGAGAAAGATTGAGAGAATGAAGCTGACTTCGCAGCTTCTCTTGGACCACTCTTTTCCTTTCTTGCAGGAGACCTGTCTACCCAGGCAGGGCCCCTCAGAGAGGGCTGCCTTCCACAGCCACTCTAGCAAGCAATGATGGCTCAAGCCTGGGTTTAGCACGACAACCCCAGCAGACAGAGGTGGTAACAGAAATCCATGGACAAGCTGAGTAGCTCAGACTGAGAAAATTCAGGGTTTGGTTCTAGTCACTTGAGCTTTTCTAATTACTAGTATGTTCTAGGTTTTAACTATACCAAGAGAAAGTTTGAGCGGTATGAATCTGATTTGCACTGCTTTAGCTCCTGTTTTGTAATCAAAAAAATTCCGTCATTGGCTGAAATTCTTGTAAGATCCTTTAGGTTAAATATAATACTAAAATGCCATTAGTTTCAGCAAATGAACTTGTATCTTAACTGAAGCTGGTCCAACAGTTGAATGCAATTTGGTTTTTACTTTGTTATCCTTGGTTTTTTATCTGCTTTGCACTTTTACCTTCAAATATTTTTTTTAAAAAGAAAACTGACATTCAGCGTGTCAGCAGTGTAGGCCAGTTGCTGAGCACCTTGCACTATACCTTATGCTTCTTGTTGGAAGTGTTTCCAGGACTACCTGTTCTATAGTTGTGCTTCCCTTTAAATTGTCTTCTGGAGCAGCCAAGCATCACAACAGGCTCTTGGATGCATAGAGGCAACTTCATGCTAGGGGGTTTTCACCTTTGAGTTAGAGGTGACCTCCTGGGTCAAACATTTTTCTCTTCCTACAGTGGAAAGCCAGGAGTTATCTGTTCCCACCTGCTGTGCCCAGAGCCTTGGAGCTGCTGACAGCCACCATGAGCTGCACTGGTCTGCAAGGTGCTTAAATGCACTTTGAATGGGATGCCTGGGGTAAGGTGCTGGGCCAGGAATGCTGCTGCGCCAGGATTCAGGGAACATTTTTTACTGGCTTACGACCTCTTCTGTGTACTCTCTCTCTAAGCTGTCATGTGGGTAACTAAAAACTGGCATCTTTCTTCTGAAAAAATCTGATTATGTATTCTGTGTATCTATGATTTTAGGATGAAATTTTGACGGTCATCAGGAGGGTGGATGACAATTGGGCAGAAGGAATGCTGGGTGACAAGATTGGCATTTTTCCTATCCTCTATGTTGAGGTAAGTTCATAATGTGTGGTAAGGGATGCTGGTCTTGATGTCTTGTGGGGTTTCTGTGCCTACAAGGGCAGGATAACTCAAAAATTCTTAGATGAGAAGGATAAATTACAACAGAATAACTGAAAAGGGATTTTTTTTGGTCACTATCTGCTAAGTCATTGGAAGGTATGTGTGATTCAAAGTGGCCAAAAAAATATGTTCACCAAACTACTTAAAAGGCTGCCCATGTAGCATTTCTGGTGTAATCTCCAAAATACATAGGAAAAATAGGAGAGAGTGATTGTAGTCAGGGCACCTTGCACACATCTGAGGAGAGGTGGGTGTTGCTGGCTGGTGAGGAGCAGCTGTGCAGGTTCAGCTGTGATTTAAAAGCACAGACCTTCAGAGAGGTGCTTTTGATGTCCCCGACCCCAGCAGGAGCTCAGGCAGTTCCACCCCTGTGCCCAGGTCCAGTTTGGTCCTGAGCTCTTTCCTGTGGTAATTTCCTTGAGAGTCTTATTTCAGAGTAAATGCTGAAACTTCACTTTCTCTGAGCAAACCTGTTGTGCTGCCTCATCCCACTGCTGGCCCCTCCTGCTGGTGGTGCCCCTCCACCCAGATGCTGCTTGGGAGCAGGGCTGCAGCCCGCAGTGGTGTCCCGTGGCAGCCCTGCTGGGGCAGCTCGGTTATTGAGGTGCCAGCTGATGCCTACAAGGAGTATTTGTCTTCATGCATGAACCAGGGGTGCAAAGAACAGATGGGCACCACATGCATATGTGTTTTTCCGAGATGCTGCCACTGCACCCAGTACTCAGAGCAGCATCTCCCTGACCCTGCTCCCAGACATTGTCTGCTGCTGCTTTCTGGGGTGAAGTGTCTCTTGTGCCCACAGCAAAGCATGCTCTACTGTGTGTGGCTCTGGTGCCTGCCTCTAAAATTGCTTCTGCAGATTTCTTAGTTAATGATTTGAGACAAAATAGAGATAATTAGTGCCTGACTACCTAATTATTAACTCCGACAATGACCAATTTGGAACAAACCATCATTAATATACATTGCATTCCCATAGTTGACAAGAACAATAATATTAAAAACAGAATGTGTAGGAGCTGTTACTGGCAAACCAGCTGCCTCTCATAAGTTAATGACTACTTTTCTTCTATTCTGAACATGTAAGACATTTTCAGTTTGTTGTGATTAAATGAGAAAGCTGGGTTTCTCCCAGATTTCATTCTTTTTCCCTTCTTTTTGTTGTCTCTGGAAGTGTGATGTTACAGTCCTGACTTTTGCTGCAGAAAGAGTGAACTGGGGACCTCTGCACAGCCAGCCACCATTGCACTCCACTACCTTTCCCAGGTCTCGTTTCATCTGCAGGCTGGCACCGTACAGCATCCTGATCCCTCTTCCACTCCTAAGTATCTGTTCTCCTTAATTACTGCTCTCATAGGGTGAAGGGCTCATAACCTCAGAAAAACTGCCTGTTGGGAACACATGCAATGTGTCTCTGAAGTTCTCCAGGCAGTAGCACATCCTGAGTGGCTGTGGAGGAGCAGGAGGTAGTGCTGTGCAGAGTCAGAACAGCAATGCTGGAAGTTTCTAGAGATGCAAACAGCACAGATGCAAGCCAGCACCACGGGAGAAGAACTCAGTAGGAATGTCTGTGTGCATATGCATTCATATGCAGACACACACATGGGTAAAATAAATATACACTTACACATGTATTTGTGTGTATACACACACATATATTTTATCTGTATAAATTTGAAATCTAATGGCTTGAAAGGCCTTTTCAAATTAGATACTTGGGTGCCATTGGCATAATATTTGTGCAGTGGTTTGTAAATCCAAGGGGAAGTGATCCTCCAGACAGCAATATCAGCCACCTATTTCATCCACATCCTGGTGGATGGAGGCCTTGTTCTGAATATGAGATGAGCTTATGCAAGTATTTGAGTTATGCAATTATGTTGCTGTTGCCAGCTTCAGATGTTACTTTACATTAAAAATTAAAAGGAATCAGGTCAAATCCCAAAGAAATTTTTAAAATCTCAATGCTGATGTTTAAAAAATAAATCCATTAAACAAGTAGTACTTGAATCTAAAAACACCCCTCAAGTCTGTCCAAGTCCATTAAGTGGTTTTCAAAATCTTGGCAAAATGTGCGGAATAAGCAAAGCTTAACTCTTACAGTAGCCTTCCACTTGTGTGAGCTGATTGGCCAAAGTGTGTGGGATTTCACATGGCATCCTAATCCCTGCACTCTGGATAGAGTGAAATCCAGCTTGGCAGGCTCTAATGTCCCCAGTTGCTCCCATGGCCCAGACAAGAGCTCTTACCCTTGCGACAGAAGCCAGAGTGTGAGACAGCAAGCCGGTCACTTCAATGATCATAGGGTTGAGCATGCCAGGGCTACAAACAGTAGATGTAATCCTTGTTGTGGCCCCCTTTGGTAACACAACAAGGAGCTTTTAGAGGCAGACTGTGGTGTCAGAAAGCAGAGGCACAAAAAGTAGCCAAAGCCATCAAAATATATCTGGACCCTGCAGTGTGTTAGGAAGTCTCTATCTCAGCATTATGTTTGGTTGTCTGTGTAGTCACAGGAGTGTAACGTGGCTTCGATCTTATGCGTTATTCCCCATAAGTGTTCAACAAGAGTGCTTGAATGCCTGCAGAGAGGCTTTTTCCTGCCTCTGTCCCAGCCTCAGAGAAGCTAGTCCGATAAGGAATAAATATTCGCAGCTCACAATGATGACTTTTACAGCATGAGTCACACACAGTATGTTCTGTCAGAGACAGTTTGTACTATTGCTTTTTTCTTACTTTGTTGCAGTCCTTTGTCTTCAGTAGAAGTAATTTGGGCTGATAATTTATGTTTTAGTTTGTCTACAGAAAAAACACAGCATAATCAAATTGATTCTCAAGGTGCCTTCTGTCCTGAAATAAACATCTAATTAATAATCTGTATGATTTGAAGTCATATTCTTGCTGGGAGGAGTTTTGACCTGCAAGGAATTGAGAGTCCTAAGAAAATGTCTTTTATTTTACTGTCTTCAAGCTGGCTTCTTTATTCTTAATAACTGCTGTTATTATCTCTGTTTGAAAGTTGTGTTCTGCTGCTATGTGTAAAATTGAGAATAATGAAGAATAAAGTGTGTCCTAATAGATTTAAATGTGTGGGAATGAAATTTGAGGGCAATGGTGTGCTGAATATTTGCAAGGACGCATCCTGCTCAGATGGGCAGGAACTGGAAATTCAAAAAGCCAAACTGTTAGAGCGAAATTTCTGTCTGCAACCCCCAGAGCAAGAAGTATTGACCGAGATCAAGAAGCCTTATGAGTTAGTGGTAGAGCAAGGCAATTATGTCGAGCGCTACTGTGACTGTAATATCTGCAAATTACAATTGATGAAGTGCCAGCCCATTGTTATAATGTTTTATGGCAGCAGGAGCACTGAAAGCTGTGATTAAGTAATATTAGGAGTTTTAAAATTCTTTTTACAGAGCAGTGAAGCAGGGTAATGGGGATCTTCTCCTGTTCTTCACAGTCAAAAAAAAAAAAAAGAAAAAAGAAAAAAAAAGGTGGAAAGGAGGTCTAGGAGAAAGAGGGAGGAGGAGAATGGGCAGAGCCGATGGTTTCAGTGCCCTGCAGCATAGGGGTCCAGAAGACTCCTCAGGGAAATAATTCTTGCAAGTCAGTGTTTAAAAAGAGTTCACCCAGAATGGGGGGGGAAAAAAAAAGGAAAAAAATCCAAAGCAAAATGCATTTCTTAAGGAAAACAATGATTTTTCATTCCAAAATTAGCTTTGCAGAGCAGACCATCCCGTTTAACAGTTTTGTACTGTACCACAGGATCTAGCAGTCATTCTGGAACAGCTTAACCCATACAGGGGAACCTAAGCACATTCACCAGGATCCCAGCTGTGGTTGCCAAATAGTGTGACGGAGACCCATCTTCCCAGCAGAATTTGTCCTTAGCTGTATAACTATGTACTTTGCTGAGGGTGTGCTTTAGTTAGCCTGCAGATGAATGTAGATGGTTTAGACATTCAGTCTGGGTGGCAGATTTTATCCTTTTTTTCTCTATGTGCAGATTCCCATCTTAGCCATTTCCCAGTATGCTGGTGACCCCAGTGGCAGTCATCACAGTTATATTCTTGATGTCCTCAAGTGTGTATTTCTAGCTATAATAGATATTTTGGCCATGTTCAACAAATAATTGTTGCCCTGTCCACTACTTGCCTATGTTTTCTCTCTCCTCAGTCTGTTTGGTTTCTCCCTTCAGCTGCAGGACAGATGGGTCCCCATGGAACTCCTATAATGAATTCAACCTTGATGTCTGACCCATCATTTATGTATGTGTGGTCTCAGTGGCAGCACACTCTGAATCTTTCAGTGTCTTTTATGAAAGCCTTAAAAAAAAAAAAAGGAGCATTATACATTCATTAAACTGTAACATTTGTTTGGTGCCCTTCTCAAAAAGAACATGTAATCTCTGTTTTTAAGGACTGCCAAAATGGTTCATTTTAGCCTTGCTAGTATCATTTAATGTGAACAAAAGTGGATGCTTTTGAAAGGAGGGTAGATGGAAACTAATGTAGATGATTTTAGAAAAGCTGGCTTACTAAATCTCAAAGGAGCAAATTCATCCCTGTAGTAAGTAGGTGTAACACTAATGAGGTATGAATTATACCCATTAACATCACAATTGATTTTTTTCTGTTCTCTCTCCTTTTGTATGTCAGATTAAAATGGAATAAGAACCTTGTAAAGCTGACAATAATGTAAGCTCTAAGAGATGTTCAGCTTTTTCTGTTGAAAAGATTTATTGATACGAATTTTCAGCTTTTGTATATACATTGTTTTAAGAACTTCATTCCTGCACCTTTGCAGCTTCTAAAAAGTTGGTCCTACTTGTTTTCACTCTGCATAGAATATTGTAGAATATTTCAAGATACTTTTTTGTATCCCATTTCTATGTGAATAGAGTACAGAATACAGTTCCCATGTTTCATATTCAAACTCAAAAATGCAGAATTTGCATTGTAGGATGCAAGAGGGACCTCAGTAAGGGCCTATACAGCTACTGATACTTTCCATGAATAAAACATACTGATTTTAAGCACTGTTATACACATACAAAGTAAAATAATTTATGTAACTTCAAATAGCAGTAGTGTTAGTCAGGAAAGCTAAGAGTATTAGCAGTCAGAGGTGAGAAGCAGATTAAACATACAGCATATTATAATACATAATTATATATGTGTGTGTATATTTTGTTATTTTTAATCTGTGGCCCATCTTTTCTGCATAACAGCTTAATTTCTGATGTTCCCTTTTGCTTCTATAAATAAAGAACCTTTTGCTCTTTGATTTAATTTCCTATGTAAGATATAAATTAGTATGAGCAGAAAAGTTTTTGTCTTAATTTTGAGTGATTTCTTTTAAGTTTTCATTTAATTTCTGGCATCCTTCAAAAGGTGATCGATTGTACAGATTCTGTAACACTTTTTTCCATTTTCAGGATACAAAACTGAGCTGTATTGTCACCTTTTGACTTAAATGTCAGGTTTTCCCTGGATAAACTGAGCTCCTCAGCTCTTTAGACCTTTTCTAGTCACCTGCTCCCCTCAGGCTATGTCTGGACAAGTCAATGCAGAATTGCTTTCCAGTTTCTTCATCAGGGAACACCACTTTACGCTAAAGTTCATCTCAGGTGGGTGCCACAGAGGGGAAGCCTGCATACAGAGATAGGTGGGAGTACTGTCAGATTTGAGTCATCCTCCAGCCCCGACAATTATGAGATCTGTGGTGAGCCTTGGTGAGATCCAGCATGTAAATTTAGACATAGCTGTAGGCTGTGAAAATTTGCCTTTTGAGAATTGACAGTTTTAGTTACAGGTCTTCTTTTGCTTGTACTTCTGCCTACTTTCACTTGAATGAACTTGTAATTAAATTATTCGAATTTATATCTTATGACCAATATTTCTGTTAATCAAAAGCAGATCCAAGTTGTTATCACCTCTTATTGTTGCAGGGACTGTTGAACCAGAGATTTGCCAGCTGTCACATCCAGAAATATCTTTCCCGCCCACCCCTCCTCATTATGAGTAACATCTGAATTTCCTAGACTACATTTTGTAAAAATAACTCTCTAGGGTAATTTATAGGGGGGAAAAAAAAGGTTTCCAGCCAACCAATTTAAGCACACAACCTTCACAAATAAGCCCATTTCCTGAGTCTTTCAGAGTCATATATAGCAATTCTGTATCTGTACAGGGCATTTTTGAAATGCTGCTTCCTAGGTGCCAAAAATTAGGTACTTAGGTATCTAAGTAAGATGAACTGACTTTTGCTCTAGATCTGATAACAAGACTTTGGTCTCTAGCCACAATCCACTGAAGGACTTCCAGCACTTCCCATGCAAACTCCTGTTTGTCATCCTTCCCAGTGCAAACTGACTGGAGTCTGGCCTGCTGTGTTCTGCATCTGCTTCCACTTCCCTGTGCTATCAGCACAGCAGCCCTTCCCTTCACCTCCGGATCCCTTGAACTATGCTTGTGCTTGAATACATGTTTTCTGGTCCTGGGTGCAATTCTGTCTCGTTTCTACACTTCGTTTTGGTTTCTGCCTCAAAGTTTATGTTCTCCTGTTATGGTTGCAGGACTGCTTGTGTTACAAACAAGCACTAATGATGATCCCTCTATGTCCCTGAATGGAGAGACCAAAATGTTTTCACAAATTGTTGCATTGTGCTTGATAATTTCATCCATTTTACTGATTTCTTTCTCTTTACTGTCCTTTCATCCCTTATTCCACTCTCTCTTCAGTTGGATGGTAAGTGAAGATAGAACTGCCGAAGTTCAGTCATACTGGCAGGTCACACCAAGAAGAAGCATCAGCAACAGTTCTGCCCCCAGTAGCACTTTTGGACTGGGAAATACGCTTCCAAATCCTTTGCAAGACTTTGCAGGTCCTTAGGTACAGTTCATCTGACCAACAGCAGGTAGTTCTCTGCATCTGAGCTGATTGTCTGGATTCTCTTTTACCGTTGAGAGAGAGAACCAGGTGCTCATAGGGAGAGAATGGAAAGAGGTAAACCAATCTTCTACTTGTGGAAGAGGCTGTTTCTCTTCATCATCAATTAGGAGGGGAAGGCAAGGCTACCAGCTCCAGCCTAGGGAAGGGGGAACTACTCCTCACCTGTTGTGGTTGCTCAGGCTGTGAAAGGAAAGGGCCCACAGTGCTCATTGCACATATACCCTGCCATTTCATCAGCAAAGAGTATCTGTGTTCAAGTCAGATCTCTGATGCTATAGGCAATATTTATCAATTTCCAAAAGTACCCATCAGTCATATACCTGTCAATATTCATTCTGATTTTGCTGAGGGATCTTAAAACTTCTTTGTCTTTCAAAAGCAGGCAGACACTCTGAATAGTAAACTTTTGGCAACACTTAGACACATGTTCAGTAAATATTGGGGAAGCTTAGGTTCACTCTTTACTAGCCGTTCCTTCCTCATTCTGCTCCTGTGATAGCAGAAACCTGCCATGGGTGTTGAGTAAGTCTCTTCCACCTACAAGAAAGTACATCTTCATGCAGTCCTGCAGTGTTTCAAGTGAAAAAAAAAAAACCCTCAGGCAAAGCATCAGTCCATTTGGCTTTATATCCACTCAGAAAGACCAAGTAAATAGGTAGGAGATTACTTAAGGGTAGCTTCTGCCTGTGCAACAAATGCTTTGACTTCCCATCAGTGCTCATCAGCCTCATAGCACAACCATTCCAGGGAAATATTTCAGCAATGGTGCAGGTTTCCAAGCAGTAGAAATTATCTTTCCCCATTGACTGTACCCACTGTCCCAGGGCTCTGGGCAGGCTCTAGAGCACATCATCAGTAGTCCACTCTCTCTAGAGGAGGAAGGAGAAGAGACCTTTTGTCTTTTTCAACCAGCTTCTAAAGATTGTTTCAGCACTGATGAATTCCTGGGATCTTTTTCCCTTTAAAAAGAAAGTTTCAGTCTCACTTACCTAGAGCTAATGCATGAATGTATATTAAGAAGCTATATGTCAACAGATACACGATTTGTCTAGCAGTTAATTAAAACAAAATCCTAGAGGATTTCGTTATTTCTCACAGAGGCATTTTTCATTTTGTTTCCTAGTGTCCTTGTTAGCACATGTTGCACATCTTAATTAGCTGCCTTTTTGTAGAGCTTTCCTGGTGCCTTAAAAGCCTGAGTGGAGATCTTCAATCCAAATGTAGGCACAGAGAGTGGGTATGAGGGTTTTGGAAGAGGGTCCTGGCAAACTGTCTGTCTTCTCTGCTCCTTTGTGGGTGGCCACAACCCTATGAACAAAGAGCAAAATGTTTCCATACATCTTCCATGGCACTGTTGCTGGGAGTTACAGAGGAAAGGGAGTCCAGCATTAAAATCTCAGACTGAGAAAGGAACTAGAAGAGGTGGAAGCACACGTTATCCTTTGCTGTGCTAGTGGTACTCGGGATGACCTCCATCAGAGGGACAGGAGGGAATGCTGATGACAGTGAAACTATAAAGGATTTGGCAGAGAGTGCTTGTTAGACCCCCTCTGATTTCTGTTTTCAGAAGATAGCATGTTAATGAAGTATTATGGAGAGACATGGATTTGACAGATGGACCACTCAGTGGATAAGGAATGGTCTGGATGGTCACATTCAAAGAGTTGTAGTCAACATCTGGATGTCCAAGGGGAGAGCATTGCCAAGTGGCGTTCCTCAGGGGTCAGTATTGGGACTGGTGCTGTTTAACACCTTCATGGTGACATGAATGCTATGATTGAGTGCACCCTCAGCAAGGTTGCCAACGACACCAAGCTGTGTGGTGTCATCAATATGCTGGAGAGAAGGAATGCCATCCAGAGGGGTCTGAACAGACTTGAGAGGTGAGACCGTGTGAACCTCATGAAGTTCAGCAAGGCCAAATGCAAGATCCTGCACCTGGATGGGGGCAATCCCGAGCGTAAGTACAGGCTCTGTGAAGAATGGATCAGCGGCCCTGAAAATAAAGTCTTGGAGGTGCTGGTGGGTGAGGAGCTCAATATGACTTGGCAGTGCACGCTCACAGCCCAGAAATCCAGTGGGATCCTGGGCTGCATCAGAGTGACTGGCAGGTTGAGGGAAGTGATTCTGACCCTCTGCTCTGCTCTCGTGAGGCCCCACCTTGACTACCACATCCAGATCTGGGGCCCCAAACACAAGAAAGATGTGGACCTGTTGGAACAAGTCCAAAGGAGGATGCTAAGATGAGCACCTCTCCTATGGCAGGCAAGCTGGAACTCTTTAAGGTCCTTTCCAACCCAAACCATTCCGTGATTCTATGATGATTCCATGGTGAATAATGACAAAATGTGACTGAGCTTGACCTTTTGAACTTCTAAAGAAGAGTAGTTTCAAGAATAATAGTTTCCTGACTGGATGTAACTATGAAGTGGTTTTACCCCTTTCTTTATTTCTTAATTGTTGCAGATCCTGGAATGGTCAAACTGTTTTTATTCTAGGCACAAAGAGATCTGGGAGCGCATGTGTGTGCTGAATGCATGCTTCAAATAACTAAAATAACAGATGAAGTTGATTTTTACCCTAAAAATGTCATTAGCTATGCCAAACCCAGATGTTTAAAAGTCTGAAATCCTATTACATTTTCTTAGGTGTTAGAGCTGAACATTGAGAAAACCACATTCAAAAGACTTGGGGAGGAATCTGCAAATTAAAAACAAAAATCAGAAACAGGGTAGTAGGAATTAATTTGGGGATCTCCACCTTTTCCAGATTTTCTCTAGAACATACAGGACTATTGAACGCTCACCCCTTTGTGTTTAGTCTGTCCTGTAGAAGAAATTGCATAAGGGGTCCATGGTTTTGCTTACTTTAGTCCTTTACAAAGTAGAACAGCCACTGTTTATTTTATATCCTGCTGCGCCATTTTTGGATGTGATACTGACATTATTTTAGTCTAGCAAAGGGATTGTCCTGCTTTTGCTTTGTGTGTGACAATTCTTTCCTTCTGCCTTCCATGTTCCACAACTACCAGGCATATCTGCATGCTGAGATGAATCAGGGAAGGCACCCTGTTTAAAGCTATTAATTTAAGTTGGTAAGGCCATGTGGCATCTCACACGGCAGAAAAACATGACCATGAGGGGCAGAAACCCCCACCCACAGATATTCTGCAGGTGATTGCTGGCACTGTACTGTGCTCTAAGCCATCACACCAAAATGGTGAGGTGAGGAATGTGCAGCTTTGTGCACGCATCCTCCTCTATCTCCTGCTTGTCCCTCAATTTATCTAATTATTTTATTAAGTAGTAATTTTATGGCAAAGCAGCACTAGGCACTCCATAAACCAGGTTAATAATATTAGTTTTCCTTTAAGTGAGGCTGGAGGCAGTGTCCTGCTCTAAATCTGACTTTGAAGTCTTCTGATTTGTTCAGACACAACTGAATCAAATTGACAGGAAATTTCATGAGAGAGGTTTCTAGAACAGAATATTTCATAACAGAATTCTTCTGGAAACCATAGAACAAAGCACAGTGTGAGAGGTGCCAGAGCATTCAGGCAATGGTGGACTCATGCTGGAGATATTCTCCTCTCACCATGTGGCTAAAGGGAGTGCACTGAGGGAAGACATAGCCCTGCCTGGTGTTACTGTTTCTCGGGAAGAAAGCAAACCTACAGAAGGAGGTAGAACACTCCCTGATGGTCATCTCCTTGATCTCTTTTCTCTGATCTGCTTCAGCCTCAATAACAGAGTAAGGAATTTATAGGCATGACTTCCTCTCATGTCCTTTTTCTTTTGTTTCCTAGCCCAGGAGGAAGTACTGGAAGTCTTACCTTTGAGAAGTAATGCCCTCAGCATCTTCTGATGGTATTGGGGAGGTTTAGGTTAGCTATTAGAAAGAGGTTCTTCACCCAGAGGGTGGTTGGGCATGGGAACAGGCTTCTCAGGGAAGTGGTCACAGCACCAAGCCTGACAGAGTTCAAGTGTTTGGATGATACTCTCGGGCAACACGGTGTGACTCTTGGGGCTGTCCCTGTGCAGAGCCAGGAGTTAGGCTCAGTGATCCTTGTGGGTCCTTTCGACCTGGGCATATTCTGTGATTCTCTTCTTCCTCCAGTTTAGTGCTTAGAGAGGCTTGACTGCTCCCAGACAAAGCCTTTCACGTCCATAGCTTCACTGCTCAGGAAAGAGAAGTGTGGTTGTATTGATTTAGTGGGTGCATGGTTTTCCTCTCCTTCAATATGTGAACTATGGGAGTGGAAGAAGGGCTATAAAGATGGTTGATAGGGCATTCCTGGCAGTCTCCCAGGCTGGATGAGGTTTGGGAGCTCTTGGTGCTGGCACTGAGCTTCTCTCCCCCACGGCAGCTGGGTCGCTCTTTAACCATGTCCAACCTGATTGCTGAGCATTCACAAAAATCAAACTCTCATCATATCATACCCTGATTATTACTACAGCCTTTTTGCCACCTTAGCAAATGCAGACCTGCCTCATTCTTGACAGTCCAGTTTGCTCATCAGCTACTTCTTTCTCTCTCTCTGAAGCCCTTTTCTGTAGAGCACATACAACTTGCCCTTGTTTGCAAACCTTTGATGACTCATTACTCTCTCTCCCTATTGTCTTTTATTTACTACTGAATGCCAGTGATGCTGATCACTTTTTCAGTTTTTTAAATCCTGATTTTCTTCCTCAGTTCTCTGGTCTTCACTGTTGTGATAAATGCTTCAAATATCTGCGTCAGCATTGCTCCTCCAGACTCCTCTCTAAAATTGTTCTTGGCTGTGATGGCTGCAGATTTATGGTGTACAAATTCCTCTGTCCATGTTGCTGTATATTTTATCTGTATCTATATATTATCTCACTCTCATCTTAAATTGTACTTTCTTTGGGCCAACAACTGTCTTGTTGCTCTATGTTTTTATAATGTTTCTCACAATGGAGTTCTGATGTGTGATGGGCATCCTTCAGCATTTAATGGCAAAAATACTAGAAGTTTTAACAAATGTCTCTCTGTGACTGCATCACATGGTATGGTCACAGTTTGCAAAACTTCAGTTTCCTTGGGACAACTTGTCTCTCTTTCTACAGCATGTAGGTGCAATGCAGCGAGTCAATTTTCAGAAAGGAATGTGTTAGGAAAATATTTGAGCATGACTAATTTCACAAACAGGAAAAAAAACCCCAGTACTCTGTACTTTCAGGAAGATTTCCTACTGTGCAGATTTTTTTGCTAGCCCATTAATTTTGCCATCTCAGAGCTCCAACAGCATGGCCTAGAGCAGTGGTTTTCCAAATTCCTTCCAGTTGTAGCATACTAATATAAACAGCATTTGCATATGGATATCATAAAATTGACTAATGCTGGCAATCATGATACTTTATTGCAGTAATGTGACAAATGTGCCTGAGCATCCTGAAAGATCTGCTCCAAGCTCACTGGCGCTGAAGAAATGGCATAGCTCTTATCTAGTAGTGACAGTCCTGGCGGAGCAGGGTTGGACAGAAACCAGAACATCGATCCAGCTTTAGATGAGCATACAAGAGGCAAGGGTACTAGATGCTTCTCTGCACGACTCCACAGCGCTGGGTACATGTCCTTTACCCTAAACCAGAAATTAAACTCAGAAAGTTGAATAAATAATATTTTCTAGTTTGACAGCTAGAAAGTTCAGTGTACTCTTTGACTGCAGCTGTTGGCAAGTCAGTGGAGAGACCTCTGGCTCTGACCTCAGCCTTGTCCACATTCATATTTTAATATCTTGGATTCTCCAAAGAAGGCTACAAACGGTTCCTTGAGGTGAGGAGCTGAATGCTGCCATTTTCAGTCAAGAATTTGCAGACTTGGAATTCGTCACAGTTCAGCCTTGTCAGATTTTTCTTCCACAAGATCAGGGGGAGGGTTGTGAACTGAATTATGTCATAATACAGCGCAGAAAACACATTCTCATATCTTATAGACTGGCTTTTGGAGCCTTCAGTTACTGGTCAAGCTTCCTACAAAACTGAGATGTGCATGTTGCGCAATGTGCAATATGCCATGTGCAACAGCCACTCCCCCATATTGCCATCTCAGTCCACTGTCCACCTTTTAACAGTATGACAGAAATATAAAGGTCTCCAAGTAAGACAAGCTGATATAAAAATTGTTTTAAAATAACTGGTCACTGCATAGAGTAAAAAGAGATGCTTCCACTGAGGAAAAAGAGCCAGACTGCTGTACCAGGCATCAGCACATCTGTGTGGGAAGAAGGTGCTTTAAATGTGCAACCAATTCCAAGCAGAATTTGTACCATAATAACGACCTAAGCCAACTACGAGACACAAGCTCAGGCTGTCAAGTAATGCCTCTCTCAACACACCTTCTTTTTTTTCATCTGTGTGCATAGGTAAGAAGACTGATCTCCCTGTCACACAGATGATTTGTGTATTCTGGTGCTGCTGCCCATCGCAAACACACATAGTTCATCTCCCATTTCAGAGCAACATCTCAGAACTGACCCTCTAGGGAGTTGTCAGATGGCTGGGTGAAACAGCAGCACATCATCCCAACTGGCAAATAGTAAACCCAAAACCTGGACACAGCTTTCCAACGATACAGCAGCTTTCGTGACAGGTGGCTGACATTCATTGATGTTGGCTGCTTCTGGGGAAACAGGCAGTGTGACCCTGGAGCTGGTGCAGCAACTCTCCCCCACAGCTAGTAACCTGCTTCATAGCCAGCTGTAGCAGGAGCTCCATGCACACAGTATTTAACTATACAGCACCATGGGACCTTATACTATTGCAAATACCCTGTACCACATCCAGCAGTCCTTTTCTGTCTTGTGTTTGGGAAGCAGCAGCCAGAATACTATGTAGTAAAAAATGTCTCTTTCCCAAATATAGTACACACAGGGCAAAGGCTGTTTATCAGAACCCTTTAGTGCTAATGTCTGCTTGAAGTGTGTACACCTTGGTTCCTTTTACAAGCAATTGAACCAAAACATTTTCTTGGCATTTGCTTTCATTCTTCATTTCACTGCTTTTTCAGAGATAGAGAGAACAGTGTGTTTATTCGTATGTGTTTCCCCACAGGTAATCCTCAGTTGCTGCACATAAAACTTAATTTTCCCCCATTGCACAAGATTTCTTATTCTACACAAAGTTGTAAATCACAGCAACAAAGACTCCTTGCTTGCTCAATGTAGGCAAAGCCTTGCAGTGCTTGAAAAATTACTTTGGCTTTCCCATATGCTCCTTGTACTGTAATTCCAAGAGCTTCCATGAGTGTCACAGATTTATCCAATTTCATGCTTTCTGCAGGTAACATTGATAGTGTGAGGTGCATGTAGGCCTTTTTCTCATCACCCACCAGAACAGTTTTGTTATCAAGATCATAAAGGACTTCAGCAAATCTATGTTTTGTTTCTTTCATCCTTGTCTCCTTAAGCTGGAAGCAAGTGTTTTCCTTGAAGGAAGACATAGTACTGTTGCTTCTTTCACACAACCCTGAATGTTACAAAACCAGTATTTTCAAGAACTATATTTCCAAGAACAAATCTGAGAAAATGAGCAAAAGGGCACAATGTTGTATCTGGTAGCATGTGTGCACAGTGCAGCTATCAAGAAGGCAAGAGTCTCTGCAACAACATAAGCATGATGTTGCCTGGTTCTCAATCCTATTTATAATTGGGGTCACACACCATATTTTAGAAGTGGAAGCCATTTGCTTTAAGACTCCAAGGCTTACCATATGCGTTAACTCTGAAGAGATCCTCTGCCTTAGTTGGTGGTATTTAACATGTCATTTTTCAATTAATTCAAAATTTTATGGGTATTATTGACCCCTTGAATAAGCAATGGCAACAGCAGCCTTGGGAAACATTAAGGAAGGGGTAGAAAGTTGCCTGAAAACTCTGAAAACACAAGACTTGGCTCTTTTTAAGGCATACAGGCTCTGCAGATATTGCTTAGAGCTCTCTTGTGATCCACACAGCTCTGCTCCAGGATCTACAGTACCTTCCCTAGCCCATGGTGAAGTTTTTAGGTACAGCTGGCTGAAAGTAGTGAAGGTTTTCCCAAATGAAGGGGTTTCTGGATTCAGCACAAAGCTGCTTTAGAGAGCGCTGCTTTAGAGGGCTTCCCTTCCTTGCAATAGTAAATGGCTATAACAATACAGGGCTCATACAGCTGCCAGGTGTCAGTGAGGCATGAGGACATCATCTGAACTGCTTCTGAAAGCTTCTGAGTCCATCTTGGTCCCCTGTCCAGGTTGCTGCCCAGAGTAAGGCTGCTCACACTTCTCCTGCCAGCACCAGCATTTTCCGTCATGGTGCAGGTGGGCACCTGGACTCGGGGGAGAGTCACAAAGATTTTCCATTCTATAAGAACAAGGGCAAAGGAGATGCAGCATAGCCAGAAAGTTGGTGACTTTCTCTTTGGAAAGTAGCAGTGTTGCTTCAAGTCTCCCATGACTGTTTCTTCACACATGGACTTTGAGCCAGGAGTCCAAGTACTCTGTTGAACTCCCAAACCACTGTAGCCTTGGCCATTTCTTGTTTTAGCTGAGAAACATCATCTCAGAAACAGTTTTATGATGGATGTCTTGTGAAAACAAACAAGTTCTTGGGAAGTACTTAAATTCGAGTGAGTTTCATTTTTTGATGAAAAAATAGTTTGTCAGTCAAATCCACACAAGCTTCAACAGGGACTCTTCTGGTACTGAAATTGGTGCCAGATGGGCACCAGTCCTTCTACCATTGAAGGCAGCTGGAGTTTTGCCACTGACTTCAAAGGAATTAGGATGAAGCCCATGAATTCATGACTGCACTTTTTATTTAGCTTTCTGAATAATTTATAAGTAAAAATAGAATGGATTCTCTTTCACTCTTTCTGATGTTGAGTAAAGCTGTATTTGGTTATGTTTCTTGCTTTCAAAGGAGCTGTAGTGCAATCATGAGCATCTCATTATGAAAAGGGGTGTCCATAGGGGACAGATAGGAAGAAAAAGGAAATCCTTAGGCACAACAAAGATGCACAGCACATCAGAGAGTCAGAGATGACAGATCAGAGAAAGATAGTCCTCAGACTTGGAGCTGAAGGCTAGATAGCATTATTTCAGGAAGTGGAGAGGGCTCTAGAAAGCATACTCCTTTTTTGTGAGTTCATTTATTTTAACGATATTGCATTTAGTTTTATTTTCTTTCTTCTCAGTGATTCAGACATTAATTTCCATAAGATTACTTGCTGTGCTTTGGTCCTGAGCAGAGTTTGCAGCAGACTGCACATTTTTCTAGTATTCACCAATCTTGTTCTCCACCACTGCAAACCATTTTCCTTCTTAAAACTGTTGGGGAAAAAAAAGGAAAAAGAAAAAAATTCCCAGTTCACCACCCGGGGCTTAATGTTTACTTCTTCTGCACGCATCATTTATTTTCATTCTGCAAGATCATGATGACATGCTCATCCAAGCACATGCTGTTCTAATATGCTACATTCTTTCATCCTCTCAGTGTGTTAGAAGTGACATTGCTGCTAAATGAGAAAGATCTTGTAGGACAGGGAAATAGATTGCTAAGTAGTGCTGCCTTTCAAGGAACCATGTTGTAAACAAAAATTACTGTCTTGCTTTTCTGGACTATACATAGTTGTGTAGGTATATGACCTGATTAGGAAGACTATTTGCTGTGTGGTTTTAGGGACTTCCTTCCTTGAGAACAAGCTGACATACTTAGCAGGCTTTTGGAAAAAAAACCAAGATATATGGCTCAGCCTATGAGTGGAGGAGCAGAACACTTGAAGTTTGAGATGTGTCCTAGCAGAGTATTTCTGCAGTTACTGCTCCATGTGAATGTGTTCAAGCAAGCACATGTGCTGTGCTTCTTGTATTTTCTGGGTGCATGGAATAACTCTGCTCTCAATCACAGTGTGGCGTTTCAGAAATCTATCTTCCATGATGGATAAACCACTTGCAGAAAATCTGTTCCACATTTGCTTGTTCCTCCCTGGCAATAAATTAGAAAAGGCAATAGTGAATTTGTAGAGATTAGCACAAGGCCATTAAATAATGCCTTGGTTTAGCTATAGTTTTTTCTCTTAAACTGTGCCTTACTAATTATTCTTCATTAGAAGATCGTGCTTAAATGAAAATTTGAGATAGTATTTTGTAGGTTTTGCCAAATAAAGTTAAACTGTCCATAGAGAACTTTGGAGGCTTTATCTAAACACTTTTAAATCTGAATTAATAAAACATATAAAAGATGAAAATGATAGATGTATTCAATTTGACTTGGTCAAAGAGCCTTTGGCACAATTTCATCTGCTAATACCCCATTAGTAAGCTCTTGGAATTGCTCTGCACCCACTGTACTAGCTGACCAATGAACATCTGAAATATTATGTAAAGTATTACGTACTTTCTCCCGCTGTCCAGTTGAGTCAAAGGCTGTTTTGCTACTTGACTATAGAAGAAGAATCCTGCATTTGTCAGTAGGGATAACAGCACAGAAAAGCTGTTTTAACTTTCTGAAATGCTGGTTTTGGGGGATGAAAATGCTTTTACGGATGCAGTCCTCTCAGGGAAGCAGCAGAGATGGGAGAATCTTACACAATTATACCCTTAGTTACTTATAATGTCCCTGTGCTTCAGAACATAAATTATAATACTAGCAAAACTAGTTTAATGAGGGCATAAGAACTTAACATTTCCTTAAAGTAACTACTCTGAAGTTAAAATGCAGTAATAAATTCAGACTGTTTATTTTAATCACAAAATCAGATATGGAATTCCAAGTTGCCAAAGTTTCCACAAGGCATAAAATAGGGATGTACATGATCTTCTCAATATTTATGAACCGTAAAGTATAAAAATCAGCAGTCCCTAGGTGAAAATATTTTCAGTCTTTCAGGACATTGTTAAGATGTTTTATTAATTTTAATTTTCATTTCTGCTCTGCTCAGTGGTTTCCTTCCAAAACTTTGAGCATGATATTTTTTTCTTACCAATTTACTTTTTTGTAATAGGCATGTATTGATTTGTGGGGTTTTGTAGCTTCTCACTTTCAAAAGGGACCTGTAGTAACATATTTCTGACCTTATACCTGTATTTGAACAGCACCGTTCTTTAGCTAATAGTTTCCATAAAGACAGAGGAGGGGGAGGAAGCTTAGTAAATGAAGCATTGTTTTCCTGAAAGCCTTAATAAACTGTACTTTCTGGTTCAAATTTGGTCCAGTTTGTCAAAATACTGAAGCATGTGTGTAAGACTGAGAATTTAGTCTATCCTTCCTTATTCAGAAAAGTGACATTTGAGTCCCATTGCTAACACTTTGGTCTGCACAGTATCAGGTATGTGCTGAAGTTTGTTGGTAAGCCACAAAGTGAGGTCCTCTCTGTGGTAGGTCAGATCCCAGTCAGAAATTAATCCCTTACCCAGACCTAAATGACTAGGAAGCTAAGAGTATTCAATATCAGAATAAGACTTACTGTTCTCTGTCTTACAGAAGACAGCACTGTCATTTAAAAGCAACAAAACTCAGGAACTGCTGTGGTGATCACAGTGTATCAAAGTGTCCCTTAGGAGTTTAAACTGAGGTAGAATAATTTTGCCACTTTCATGGATTAGTAAATGCACTGGCATATTTGTCAAGGGAGATGCAGTAAAGGTTAATTATTTAAATCTGACCTAAATTTCCCATTCTTCTATCTTGTTCCATAATAATAACAATTAATTCCAAAGTAATATTTTGGTATTTGTTCTAAATCTAGAATAAATTACCATCCACACTGGACAAGAAGTGGATTTTCCTTACTCTTCATCCCAGTTGGTGCATAATGCTGCTCATTGACATTATAGTTCATGAAATCACACTGGGATATTAAGGGCATATTTGGTCCTATGTGGGCATAGTCAGTGCAGATGACAGTTTCTCTCCTGTAGCCCCTCATCCTTAACAGAGAAATATGTTGAAACCCTTTAAAAGTGGTCCCTTTTAAACCTACATGTATCAGGAACTGGGGTGAACTGTGGTGTGTGTGTATATGTGTGTGTGTGAGCACGTGCAACAGAGACTGAAAGTCACCATAATGCATTGTGCAGAAAAAATGAGGTTTATCTAGAGACTAATAAAAATAATTTTGGCAGTGAAGAAGTTCTGAGTGAAGTAGCTTATTATTTGTCACCTATGTGGTGAACTCTCAAGTACAGTATCTAGAGCAGTCATATCTAAAATGGAGAAGAAGAAAAAACCTCTCCCTTAGTTCATATTGCATGGGCTGTCTGGTTGGATGCTAAAGTCATGACAGCTTGCATTGTGGCAGGGAGGGCAGTGCAGCTTCTTCAGCAAGGTCAGCAAATTTCTAATCAAATGCACTTGATTACTGGTCCCTTTGTGAGAGAAGGTTGTTTGGAGGTGAGCAAGGCTCTGTGCACAAAGGTATTCCACTCACACCCCTTTTCACTCTCAAAACCAGATGAGCTGGAGATGTCTCCAGTACGATTCCTTGCAGCTGGGAAAGGACTTCCTAAGAAACAGGCACAGTAGCTCTGTGAACAGAGACTAGTACATCCTTATCTCAGCATGCAGGACTCACAGTCAATAGTCACTGAGACCCTGTGAACAGTTTTACTGCACCGTTTTATCTCTTGCATGGTAGGGATATTTTAAGGCTTGCCCTTGCAAGATTCTGCATTCCTAGACAGGATTGCAGAGCTACTGGGAATGTTTGACTGGTTTGGCATTCAAATCCAAGCCTTATCCCTCTAAATCATATGTCAAGTTTTCCAGGACATCCCCTTTTTAAAGAATGGATTTGGGGTAAAATCAATCTAGCTGTAGTCTCTAGAGCATTTTACAATTTGGGCTTAGCAGGACCAGAATCTCAAATATAAGTTCTTTCTGGAGAAGGGATGAAAACTGAACAGGAAAGTTAAATTCTTGTATTAGAGGTTGTCATGAGAGCTACTGACTTCCAAAAATGTCAAATTCCTGACACTGACTGTGGGTCAGAACTTTCCATTAAGCTTCTCATCTGGAAGAAAATCTGCCTGAAGATCAGATGATAGACACCAGAAAGCAATGCTTGTTTACATACTCAGAGTTTAAAATAAGAAATTTGCAATCATGTTTATATTTAAAAAAGGGTTTCTGGAAGTTTTTTTGTGGAGAGGCAGCACTGTTTGCTTTTACAAAGCAGTAAGCAAACTTTTCTCTGGTATTCATAGCCTATTTGGGAAGTACTTTCCAGCATCTGTGGGCAAAGATGTTTAAAAACGGTTCTCTACAAAAATAAAGTTGTAAAGCTATAAAGCATTTTTTATCTTGGCAGACTAAAATTATTTTTTCCCAGTATTTCAGGAAGGCTCTGACATTCCCAAAAGTTCATTAGCTTGACTGTTCGGGCAGAGGTTTTCTTTTTGTCTTTAATCTCCTACTGATATTGAGAATGACTTTTGTTTGTATCAATATAGGGCTTTTTTATTGGCATTTTAACTAGGTGCTGCTTTGAACAAAAAAAGTAATGGATTTTGTTGTTTTAAAAAGAACAGCTTCAGTGTTAAATTGGATTCCAGACAGTGGGATTTATAATGTAATTCTTACAAGAGATTCAGAGTTTGATATCAAGAGCTGGAGCACTTCATTGCCCATATGGAGCATGTTGCAAAATCAGGAGTTCTAAATTCTTTTTTTTTTAACCCTATTTTTTCATATGTCGAAGAGTTAAAAATACATTCTTTTTCTCCTTGTTGTTGATTAGCAAAGTATTTCCTCACCCTCTACTGTGGAAGAATCATGCATATTTGATGTCTTTCTCTTTTTCTCCTTAATATTTCAAGTAATTCAGCTAGACTATCTCCATCAATGGGGTAAGTGGAGCTGTAACACCTACTTAAGGGAAGGGAGCCATCTGGTTTCCTTGCCTGCTGGCAAATATTAAGTTGTACCAATTTAGAGCATGATGAAGTGGGAAATAATGGACATTTTTGAAGAATCTGAAATAGGATCAGCTGTTATTGGCAAAAATTGGCAGGTGCAGTGCACTACACTGGCTGTAAGGATGGTCTCAAGTTGAAGAGTGCAGCTGGGAAAATGACTTGCTAATTGAATGGTTGCAGGACTCCCAGCAGCTCTGACAGTAGTGGAGCATCACTAATTAGAGGCTCTTGGTTGACTTAGTGGAAGATGTCACAGAATGAAGGATCCTGCAAGTTGATATTTACTTTCTAAGTGTTGGTGTGGTTTTTGCTTGTTACAGAGAATGAGCCCTGGTGGAGTCAGAAGTGTTTTCACACTTAGGAGACTGGCTTAAAGTTACCAATATCTATTTCTTTTCTTGAAATGGTGACAGTAGTTGGGAGTTATAAAAGCTACTCAATTATACATTTGTTTAACTAAACATTTCTATTGTTATCTTTCCCATGTCTCTCTTTTCCCGTTTTATTTTCACTTGTGTGGGTTTCTAAATTGCATTGGAGCAGGAAATATTCTTTTTTTGGTTTTATTTAGAGCCTCAGAAGACCTTGTCCTCAACTGAGTTTCTTGGATGCTGCCATAATTCATAGAAGTGGTTAGAGAAAAAATAGCCTGGTTTTGGTCCAGAATAGTATTGCCTACTCCTCTTTTTGTGGGTGTCAGCATAGCAGTAAATGCAAAAGGACATGTGCATTAGCTGTGTCTCCTTTTTCATCTGGTGTTTTCAGTCATTAAATGCAAACATATTGTGGTGCATCCTAGTTTAATGTAAAGGTCCGTTGGCAAAATGTGGCATTTTTCCTTAGCTGTTAACACTCCTTGAGGGAAGATGTATTGACAATGAGAGCTGTGCAGAAAGCACTGCTGACTTCAGAATGCACTTCATGTATGATCAGGGACTGTAGCATCCCTGTGAGCGACAAAACTCCCCAGCTATGTAAGGTGTAGCTATTCTGTATGAGTTATGGAGACTGGAAGGTAAGAGGCTTCAGTGACAGGGTTGTGTCACCCAGCATGCCTCTCAAATTTATGGATGTGGATTGGATGAGAAACAGCGGGCTGAAAACTGGCCTGAGTGTCCTGGTGCTCTGCAGTCTCCCTTGGGCTGTAGGACTGATGAGACCACTTTTTCAAGGTGTATCCTGAGCAAGTCTTCCAGTGGCCATCAAGGTCTTCCACAGCTTAGGTGATACACCTGAGAAAAATGTCTTCAGTTGCAGCTGCATTTGGATAATCTGTTTTAGGTGGGAGACAGGGAGATGAGTGTGGAAGGATTTGGAAGCTGTACCCCTGGATCAAAGCCACGTGTCACAAACATCAAGCATAAGCCTATGATGGAGCTGGGAATAGCAAAACATTGATGCAGAGGTTCCTGCCCCCTTCCCCAGGCTCTGAATCACCAGCCTGGGACAACTTATTTTGGGGAATGCCATTATTTTAAGTGTCATAGCTTGATGGGGACCAATTTATGGTGCCTGGTTCTAGCCTAACTCTCCTGGATGCTTGTTCTGCCTCTTTTGATTTTCACAGCATTAAGAAGTGGATGGAAATAATTCACCTGACTTCATAAAATTAAATAAATTCATAAAATCATTTAGGTTAGAAAATACCTCTAAGGCCATCCAGTCCAACTGTTAGTCCAGCACTGCCAAGCACACCACGAACATGTAGCCCTGAATTGCCATGTCTTTGGTAATTCCAGGGATGGTGATTCCATCACTTCCCTGGGCAGCCTGTTCCAGTGCTTGACAACCCTTTCTGTGAAGAGATCTCCAATCTAAACCTCTACTGGTGCAACTTGAGGCCATTTCTTCTTGTCCTCTCAGTTGCCACCTGGGAGAAGAGATCCAGCCCCACCTCACTGCAACCTCATTTCATGTAGTTGTAGAGAGCAATAATGGCCCTGCTGAGCCTCCTTTTCTCCAGTGGAGGGAATCTTATCACTCTCTACAACTCCTTTTTCATCTTTTCCTTTTCTTCCCCACACAGCTGAATGAATCGGCCAAGCAGCTCATTGAGATGGACAAGACGTGCTCGGCTGCTGCGTCTGGCTGTGACATGCCACTGGTGATGGACACGGCAGCGGTGGCGGCGGTGGCAGCGGTGGGCCTGGCACCCTGCTCCACGCTGGCCAGTGCTGGCGCAGCCGGGGCGGCCCAGCGGCAGGTGGAAGGCAAGAAGAATGCCAAGAAGCGCCACTCCTTCACCGCCCTCAGCATGACACACAAGTCCTCCCAGGCCTCCAGCAACCGGCACTCCATGGAGATCAGCGCCCCCGTCCTCATCAGCTCCAGTGACCCGCGGGCAGCTGCCAGGATCGGGGACCTGACCCACCTCTCCTCCAGCGCCCCGGCCCAGGTATGGCAGGGATGGAGCTTTGGGCATCCTTAGCACATGGCACACCATTGCATTGCCTCTTTCCAAATGGCTGACCCTTGCACTAAACAGGCACATGGTGCTGTCATCCTGGTGTGATGGTACTTGGTATCTGCCATTCCCATCCTTGCATTAATCAGTGGGCAGGCTGGAGGCAATCAGGAGCTGAAGGGTAAAGCCAAATTTGAGGCAATCAGGAGTTGGAGGATAAAGCCAAATGGGATTCACAATAATGGAACACTTTCAAAAACACAAAGTAGTCCTACAGTTTGTTTGAAGTAATGCAGTTTATGTTGCATCCATTTCTGTTGTAGAATGGAGTAATTTTGAATGATCCCATTACTCTTAATGTGTCTGTTACCCTGCAGGGTAGCAATGTCAGTATGAAATTCACGCATTGGGGATAAAAAAAGTTTTTGGGATAATTATTTCTATACAGATCACTGGAGGATGAGCAAATATACTCCACTTTGACAAGTGTTGTACCCAGCAAAAAGCTGCTGTTCAGAAATGCCTAAGGAGCTTTTAAACTATCTCACATGCAAAGGGTGCTGCACCCTCCATCTTTCCCCCTGTCTGTCAAAGGAGGGTGGAGAGGAGCATCCTCCTGAACATCCTCACAGGTCCCAAAGGGAGCTTCCTGGAGGGTTGGCAGAAAGAGGAGCCAAACAGACTGGGGTGCACTGAAACCCCTTGCAATTTCCCACCATTTCTGTGAATAAGGGAATCCAAGTGCAAATTTGCAATTTGAAGATGTAGAAGAGAAGGGAGAATAATCAGTCCCAAAGCTCTTCTGCCTCAGCTTGCCTACTCAGTAATCTACACACTTGTTGTGCAGATAGCAGACACAGGTTCACTCTACAGACCAGCTCCCCATGGTCTGCACTGCTTGTTAATGCCAAGATAACCTAAGCATGGCAGAGTCTTCCCACACATCATTTCTCTGCTGAAAAAGCCAACCATGTCCTTTTCCTTTCCCTAGCTGTGCCTGCTGGCCCCTCACATCCACATCCCCATACAGGGACAAACATGGATCATTTGCCAGCCCTGTGGTGGCCTGGAGCAAGAAGAATCCACGTTACAGGCACTGCCCATGTGGTATACATGTAGACAGCTGAAGAGGGACAAGCAGCAAACTGTAGGGACTATCTGGGGCAGAAATGCTTGTTTATGTCCATCTGCAGTGTTGGTGGGTCTCTCCTATGAGGTTGGTGAGGTGCACCAGACCATGAGGTCACTCTAGATGGCTCTGATGGACATGAGTCCCCCAAGCCCCTGCACTGCAGGTTTACAAGGACACCAGGGAAGGCAAGGTGTCTGCCTGCATGCCAGTGTGTGCCACAGGGCCAGCCAAAATACTGTTCTGAGAGGATACTGCCACAGTAGAGCAGTACCCTCTGCTCCTGCCTCAGCTGCTCACCTCCCTCCACTGCCCATCCACACGTAGGAGCCAGGGATGCAGCTCAGTCCATCTGTAATTTCACTAATTTTCTTCCACATGCCTTTTCCAGGCAGGGTTTCTGTACTGTAAGGTCTTTCCCCTCCTTTCAGCCCTCAGCAGGAGGGTGAAGGTGAGGATATGGCCCCTACACAAAGCAGCAAGTGTGCCAAGATGTACTGGGACACCTGTGAAGCAGCACAAGCACTAGACACAAGTGAGGGTCCCAAACTTGTCAAGTAAATGACACGCACGTTTTTGGCACTCAGAATGACACATTTGGACTTTACAGAGATGTGACAGACAGTGGCTTTTCTGTTCTTGTGCTAATCAAGAGAAACACCATGCACACCCTTTGCTAGAGTCATGTGAAGACTCATCCTGAGCTAGTAAACCACAAAAATTAGACCATGGAACAAAAAGTGACTTGATTATTCTCCCCTGTTTTAACAGAACAACTGGTATGCAAAACCCTGCTCATTGCTCAAACCATTGCAGCATTTGCACACAAGTGGTAAGGGACAAGAAGGGCCTCATGTTCCCAGTAACAAGTTATGATTATCGAAATCCAGCCTGCAGGAATGTTGGTTGGGTCCTTTGCAGCAGATGGGAAGACATGTAATTGGTGTCATGGTCAGAAGCTCAGGGAGGGCTGTGCTATAATGAAGTCAGTGTGGTGGGAACAGGTTTGGGGAGTGGTTCTGCCTCAGGGCGTAGCGCCAGTTTGCAGACAAGGCAGCTGAGCACATGCCTCTGTCACTGCTGGCCAAAACTGTCTTGGCCAAAATCCAGGGAGGGGAAAAAGAAGTTTGGTGTTTCAAATCAACCTTGGTGAAAAGAGGTTTCCCTCTGTCAAAAAGTGTTATTGCAGCCCCAAAGACCGTGTCGCCCCATGGATCCTGTCACCCCAAGTGTGGCATTTACATGTATAAATACGTATTTCTGCTTTTGGGAACCTTGCTATTTGCTTTCTATTTTGAGTGATTTAAACATTTTCTTTTGCAAACTTGGCTATGAATGTCGATCTATCGGGGAAAAAGCAGGGCAGAAATTTTCACTATGACTACAGGAGCAGCCTTCAGAAAAATGCTTCACCCTGTAGGACTGGCAATAAAATCACAAGAGCTACCAACATGAATTCACCTGATTTTAAGCCTTCTTAGTTAGGTCTGAAAAGAGTACAGAATTTGCCTCTTAGCAAATGTATATTAAAATTTTCCAGATATATTTATATAACTATTAATCCCATAATAATAACTAAGGTTACATTTTAATTAAAAATGTCAGAAATTCAGTCCCTTCTCGACCATCTGCTAAGACCTGACATGGCTCTGAAGCAATTAATGATGCTGCAGCCTTAGACAGAAAATCAGTTCAGCACTTTTATTCAGATGGCTGAACGCCAGCCAAAGTAGCATAAACAATGGGCCTCATGAGCTCTTACATCAAGGCATTCAGGGCAGTGAGAGCGTTGTCTTCAGATTGTTTTCCTCTGAAATACATTTGACATCTTTAAGGTAAATGCCCTTTAGGTGTTGTTCAGGGTTTGACGTCTTGACAAATTTGCAAAGTGATTCTGCTACTGTTTGGAAGAGCTCAGGGGCGTTGCTGAGAGCATGGGCAGGGTGGTAGGAAGGCTGTGCATGTAGTTGCCAAACTCACCAGTGAGCTCTGCTGCAGGAAGATGTCTCACCTTTAATTTCCTCACTTGAAGAGGAACCTCTCTGCCCTGCAAGTCATTGTCACAGCCTTTGAATGGTTCTTTCTGTAACCATCTCAGGGCCTTGCTAATCTGCAACAGCAAATTCAACCAAAGCTTATTTCTTACAGAGAAAGCAACAAATTTACAGTTTCAGTACAGACCATATAGCAAATTTGTGCCTTTCCTTTTAAAATGAGAATGTAAGTTTAGTTTACTGTGTCTTTATATCATGACCTTGAAATCTCCAAGCACTTTTTCATTGTTTATTTAATAGATCTCTTAATAAAAAGAAATAAAGGAATTTTGTTCAGTGTAGTAGGTATTAATTTCTCTGGAACATATCAGGATTGGTATTTAGCTTGCAGGGAGATTCTACATTCTGAAAACGTTCAACACAGGTTTTCTATAGCCCATCCTTTGAACAAGCAGAATTCAATTACAGGAGTTCTTGAATGGCCTACAGTGCCCCTCCGCAAGGCAACGGCTGGTGCCCAGCAAAACAGACTTCTCAAAACAAGCATCCTTTTGCTTGTAGACCTGAGGCATCTACATCTGGAGCACCTGCTTTCTCTCTGCTGACATGAGAAGAAACAGAGACATCCAGGGCTTCTTACTGCAGGAACTTAAAATTTAGGTGCAAATTTTACATGTTTCAGTAAATGTGGCATATATTCCACCCCTCTAGAAGTGATTTCATGCATAGTACTTTATTCATGTGGCTTTTGTCAATTTTTGTGAATTGAAACCAGACTTGCATGCTGAGCTGAAATGTTTTTTGTTTTTATGAGTTGCTAGACTCTTATAAGCCTCCTGCTTCTCCAGGAGGGCAGAGATTTCTATATTGAGCATTGACATGCAGATCAGAGTATGATATCATATGCTTTGAAAGCACTTTTGCATATCATTTCTTTAATAATTGAGTACTCTGGGTCTTCCGTAATATGTTCATTGTTCTTTAAGCAGAACCAACTCAGCTGTTTCCCAAAAGCCAAGATGCATTTTGAAATAAATTATGGTCTTAAAAAACATCTCCACTGACAGCAAACTTAAGGATGCTTGAAAGGTAGAAGAATCAACTTCAAGTCACCTCCGCTGTATAAAATAGTGACTGGAATTCCACAACATCCAGGATACAAAGCATTTAATTTCAAAGAGGCAATGTTGGAATCCTAATTTTTTCTTCAACAAAATTTGCTTGTATGCTTTTGGCTGCATGCTGAGCATCACTCATTAAACATAAGATCTCCATCCGAAAGGCAACAGTGTCTGTCCATCATGCAGAATGTCCTATCATACTGGAAAAATGGGTTTTTATTGAAGGTATCTGTAGTGCTGCAACCTGTGATGGAGCTGAAGCTGAATTAGGTTACGGGTGCAGAGGACTGGTTCGCAACTGAGACTCCCCAGGGTGCAGGGAAGGTCCCCCTGGAAGGAATGGTGCCTAGGCCTCAGATGGCTTGTCTTGCAGCCATTTTCACCCTTCATGAATTATTCATCCCTGCTAGTTGAAAAGGTCATAGGTCAGCACTGCTCCAAATCCCCTGGATTTTGACAGAAAAGGCGTCTCATGAATAATGAAGTATAGCTTTGTGCACACCAGGGTAACAGCTGAGTGAGGAAGAAAGGATCCTCCCCCCAGAAGGAATTTCTGTGTGTGTTTTGAACAACTCATCACCATGCACAAGAAGTCAATTTGTATCTGAAAGTATTAGTACAAGCTCCCAACCAGAGGACACATGTTCAGGAAAAGCTGAGAACAATGTCCTGCACGCACCCAGTCCCGAAGACTGACAGTATTTGAAATGAAAAATGTTCCTTGAAGTGTCTTGCTCTATAAATCATTTGGAAGTGTGTCCTTATCAGTTATTTAGAAGTGCTGAATTTTAGCTGAGAAAATGTAATAGAAGAACTCTGGTTGAGGCATGGCTGATAACCTAAATGTGCTGACCATGAGAAGCATACAGATTATACCTAAAATCCAGAGACTAAAAATGAACCTTGAATTTTCAAGTGCACAACAGGCTCTGGGAAAATAAGACAAATTCAGGTATTTTTCAGCTTTGGCTTGGAGTCCAAATTCTATCCAACCTGCTCTGCTGCTGGCTGTGAATGACAACTGACTGGACATCTATTAATAAGAGTGAGACAGGTGAAACCAAGGGCAGCTATTTCAGGAAGCTGCAGCAGTGAAAATGGCAAAAGAGAAGTAATATAGGTTCAACCTGTCTTTCTGTCATTTAGAACAAAATATGTAATGAAAAATGCATGAGACATTGGTAAATTCTAACCTTAACTAATTCCTTGGTTTTGTACATTCCCAATTCTACTAAAAGTTATTTATAATTGGTTCCAGACATTGCCTATTTTAATAACTTTATTGTATTTGGAGGGGCAGGGTATAGGTGGGAAAGAGTTAACTTTTTTTAAACAGAAAGTTTGAGTAGGGAATGTAAGCTGCCTTTCTTTTTTCTGGCTACCAGTAGGTCTCTGAACACACTCTGTGCATATTAGGATATATTACATTATTTTTCAAAACAGTTGCAAATGAGACACGTGAGCTGAGTCTATCCATGGGCTGATTACATAAACTACCGGGAATCCAGGTCAAAGCAAAATCGTCTTTTGGAAACTACCAGTTTAGAGACAGTGTCTTCTCTTTATCCTATAATATAGTTCATCACAAATACATCTTGAAAGATTTTTCAAGAACCACAAAACCTGATTTTTTACAAGATCTAGGAAGAGAAGGTTGTGCTTTAGATGGGTTATTCAACTGTGCATGAAATCCCATTGCCTGTAACACAAAAACAATATATTTTTTTCCAGATGCTCTTCAGGGTAGTAACTGAAATAATTTTGCCACTGAAATAATTTTTGCACACAGCTAATCCTGAGACTTTATGCTACCTGACAGTCAACTACTGGTTTGGAAGCCTCAAGAACTAGTGAGACACTGTCCTGGTGTTTACACTATACCACAAAATCCTGTCTATCTGGCACACGCTGTGTGAAAATGCATGACATTTGAACAGAAATTACTAAAGTGTGTATTTTTTCCCCTTTTTTGTTGGCTCGGGGGTTTTGTTTATTTACCACTATCTTCTCCCTGGAGGGGGCTTCCTACAGGAGGCATTGCACGGGATCCTGATGAGTTTGTTATGCAGTTATCAAAAGGATAATAATGAATGTGGGATTAAATTAACATCTCGTACAGGTCAGGCTTTCACTTTAAGCTTTCCTGTGTCTCTGCATTTGATTTTTCATGTTCTTTGATCCCAGAATTGCAAGAAACTATTTACCATAAACCTATTTAAAACCTTGTGGTGGAGAGCTATAGACTGGTGTTAGTGCTGAAGGGGTTAAGTCTGAGAGAAACAAGGCTGAATAAAATATAATTCTCATGATGCTCATCCACATGATGCTTAATTAGTCCTCATTTAGGGGAACTGAGAAGCTGCAAACCAGAATAATCAGTGCTTTTATGGATGGTAATGTCAGATAAATCTTTAGAAGCAAATGACAAAAAATACTTGTTTGTTTTTTTTTTTCTTCCAACTTGCAAGCATCCTTAGATTGCAGGATAGTGAAAATGGAAGTTCAGGAAATAAATTTACTTGCCCTTTCCATCACTCACTCCACATAGCTCTAGGAGCTATTGCGGGAAGATATGGTCTAGAGTTTTGGCTTATTAGAAGCCAAAAATAATCAGGACCAACATGGTGCTAGAACAGGCTGACATAATGCTCTGCCTCACCCTCCTCCACAGACGCAGATACTTACAGGTTGTAAGAACCCCTCAGTAAATGCTAAATCATATAAATTTAGCTCCTCTTTTTGCAGGAAGGAACTGGGTATTTATGCAGCTATTTATGCAGCTGCAGCTGTTATCTTGCATATTTGTTTGATTTTTTTACACACATACCATTATAGAAAAAAAAAGCCTTCCTCTAGAATTGCTAAGTCTGTTTCAGCCCCCACTTTGACAATTGGCATTTGATGAGGCTACTTGATCTTGCATGTAACACTTTGCATCAATACTTGGTGGCACTACTATGCATTAAGTGCTAGTACATTATTTCTAGGAACATTAAGGCCCGGAGTGATTGCCACAGTCATTGTTTTATGGAGTCAGCAAATTAGAGGCAAGAATCACAGGAATCTTAAAGACCATTAGCCTATTCTTTATGGTATTTCCAGAGGATGATATGTCAACTTATGTGAGTCGAATGGGTGTTTTTCCTCTTATTTTAAAGTAATACTAAAGAGAAATTTAAAGTAAGCTGTAAATATGCATTTGAGACATTAAAAGACTTTTTCCTGTGAACTAATGAATGTTGTAAGTGCCCTGTGGTGAGATAGTGCTGGATTTTCTTTGAAGTCAAAACTGAGATTTCTATTTGGTGATTTTCTAGGTGATAAGAACTTTCGTCTGATAGCAGCAACAATTATTTTTCAGTGAAGGCTGGTGCAACTTGCAATATCACTGTACTTTTGACTTCTATTCCCCTCTGAGACTGAGTCCCTTGCTTTTTCTAGGCACTTCACTAATCCCTACGAGCACCATGTCTTTTCAAATTAAACCACAGATGTGACCTTAAAGTACTAGTGAAAATCTAAAGTAAATCTACAAGGGAAAAAGATCATTTATGCTGGAAGTCCAAACTTGTAATTCTTATGCTTTCATAGAAGTGTGGATGGTAAGAGAGAAAGGGAATGAATTTGAGGTGAAGTTTCAGCCCAGAAAAGTGGTTATTACTTCTAATTTCCTGGTCTCTCTCGGCTTGTCAGTAATATTTTGGAGGGATTTGTGTTTCAGTGGTCATAAAGAAGCTGTTGTGTTAACAGAAAAAAGCAAAAAGTCCTTTTATGTTACTGTCCAGCCTGTGGGTACATAATGACCTACTACACAAGAGTAGCTGATGATGAAAACAGACAGCACAGCATGAGCTGGGAGTGAGATGCCTGTCATGCAGCATCATTGTGCCTGTGTGCATAGTCTGGGGCTTTTACTCAAGATTTAGCCTTTCACAGTACAGGTGAAGTTGCTGTGCTACCAGTGGTTACAAAGAAGCAGGAATTAGTGCAGAGGGATGTGGAGGTGTTTTTCAGCATGCCTTTCCCTGCTTTTCCCTGTTGGCTGGCACCTGGGTCTGTACTGTCCCATGGAAGAGAAGAGCTGTTGCTGTTGAGCTGAAAACATAGACAGTGGTAAGTGGTGCTTGGAGGATGCCAGATTGAAGAGGGAGCATGAAGAAATCAGATTTGGCTGTTCAGTGGATCAGAGTTGGCAGTGTCTAGATCAGAAAACTGCATGCCACCATTAGAGTAAACGGCCTCCTTATCGGGAGGTGTGCTACATGTGATTACCCAGCAGGTCACGCCTGGAAATTCAATGACAAAATGTTTAAAAGCATTAGAGGTTCATAAGGATAGCAAGGGGCACCAAATGGCGTTTTCTGACATGACACTTATTACTTAAATTGCAATAAAATCCATGGGAATGAGGCGGTGAAGAACTTAATGCCTCCCTGAGAAAACTCTTCAAGGTGCCTGTTTTTATCAATACGTGCTTATGTGCCTCTTAAAAGCCTGGCTGTCAGAGACATCTCCTCCCCATTAGGCTTTAGCAGTGATGAGTAACAGAGATGGAAGAAGGATTAAGACACAAATGCTGAGTGTTTGAGCCCTCCCTACGTAATGCCTGTGCATGGCTGTATTTGTGTGTTTGTTGCCAAAGGAAGGTGGATCATGTAGGAATGTGCCATTAGAAAGCAAGGATGTGGAAAACAGTCTTCCCAAAAGGTATCAAAGCAGAGAATAAAAAGAATGAGAGCATTGTCTTGGATTCCCATTCCCCTGAACAGATGAAAAGGAAAGGAGGACATGTTTAGTACCTTGTTCCTGAGATCACAATTGCAAAAATACAACCTAGATCCAGGGTTAAACAAGGAAGGAAAACAAACTAAGTCCTGCTACCCAATGTGATGGAGAAAGGCCTGCTGTGGTCTCCAGAAGGATTATTAGCATTACCAGTAGCTGAAGAGATGCAAATAAAATTGTGTCAATAGAAACTGGAAAGGTAAACTTTCAATAAGGTAATCAAAAGTATGAAGAAATAGGAGGTTTTTCTTTCACAAAAATCAGTCTCTTCAAAATCTTACTGTAAATACTATCATGCAAAATAATCTAGCAATATTCTATCTTATGAGCGAATTAATGATACACACTAGAAAGAATGGGTCCTTGAAAGAGGCAGCCTAGAAAGCCTTCACCAAATGTGTCAGGGCCAATAGTTCAAATGCAGAGCTGGTGAACATTCAGATGCATAGTAACAATCAGGCAGCCACTGGGAGAGTTCAGCAAAGAGCACAGAAGTAGATGAAGCTGCAGAGCGGGATACTTGTGTGACAGTAAATGCCAAGATGTGAACAGAGGAGCAGAAGTCAATGCGTGGAGGTCCTGTGGAGTAAAACCTGATTATGAAAAGCATTGTCACAGACAGACTGACAGGTCTGTTTTTTTCACAAGGTAGAATGAACATTTTTTCCCTAGTGAGAAAGGGTGGGGACTGGTAGATTTTTCTGTTTTCTTAGAGATAGTTTCTCTAGCTCAGAGCAGGCATACAGTGGTGGCACAACATGAAGCTTGAACCAGTTGGTTTCCAGCTGCCAGGTGTCTCAGCCCAGCGTCTTCCACAATCCTTAACCCCATTAACCACCTCAAAATAACAAATGAGGGACCATTCTCCAGCTAGCCCTGAACTTTTTAGTGGATTGGTGTGTTTTTTCTTTAAGCTGATATAATCTCTCTGACACAACAGGCAGTATCAACACAGCCGTAGTCACAGAACTGGAAAGAAAGCTTACTTTAACATAGAGGACCAAGAGCTGCCTGGATCCTTCTTTCTGTGAGCAAGAAGCCAGAAAGTCAGAGGAAATAATGAGAAAAAGGAGCTGTACTTGTCACTACAACTTCATGATTGAGCATAAATACTGGTGAAAGATGAGACATCTTGCTGTTTTTTGCCAAAAGCTATGGAATCACAGTGCAGTGTCTTCATGTTTTGCTGCATGATTTCGTAATGACCCTATGTTCACAGTGAAGCAATATAGCTTAGCAATGCACTGTCAAGGCAGAACACTGTAATAATTATGTGGGCTTCCTTAGAATGAGGTAACATTGAAATACAATAACTAAGTAGAAATGTGTGTCTCGGTTTAACTCAGCGTCTTGATTTAATTCAGTGTCATTTGTAAATGCAAAAAATGTCCCTATGTTTGTGTTCCCAAAATCAATTATTTATTGCTCGTTAGATAGAATTTGGAAACAGAAAAGCTGCACTGAAGGCCTGTGAACTGCTCAGAATCTTTGCTCTGTGTGACATGGTCTCCTGAACCTGAAACTTGTGTGTCACAACTTTGGTCCCTGCTTTTTAGAGCCATTCTGCATACAGATATGCATACAGCATTTGCTTGGACTTAATCAAAAAAGCTTTTTTCCCCAAGTAAAAAGCTCAAGTCTCATCAGCCCAGCTCTGCCATGTCTGCAGCAAGGATTTGTTGCTACAGGCCTTGGCATTACCTAAGGAGAAGTTTTTAGGCAGGACTCATTTTTGACATAGACGAATGAGGACTTTGGTGAGACATCTCAAAAGAGTTTGCCCTAAATACTTTGGCTGAGCATTGAGCTTTAAGAAATGAATGATTACATTTAGAATTGCCTTTCACATTAATAGCTGGGGAAGGTCAGCCCAGTTGTCTGTATGAGAGCGGAGATTTATTTTCTGGGTAACAATGGAGTAAACTCCTACTTTCTCCATTCAGAGGTACTCCTGTTTTGGGTGGTGTAGTCATCTTTTTTTTTAAGGAGAATAATATTCCTGATAATAAAAACAGTATATAGAAACAAGACAGCATTTTGGAAATTGAATAGTATCTTCTTTTCCATAGATCCATAACAATTAACCAAAAGAGTACCGATGCAAAACCAAGTTTTTGAAGGGAAAAGGTTGCTTTTATCAGAGAAGATATTATTGGAGAGATGCACATGTTGAGCTGATTTTACAAAGCAGTCAAGTAGTTTAATACTCCAAAACTTTTAAGAGCTGCACACAACATAAAACTAAAATGTCTCTGACAGATACATGGAAATTCTGCTAATAACCTAATATCCTTTGTGTCAGAAATGTATTTTTGGAATGTGTAAGGCTAAAATATGTCTTTTTAAATGCAGTATCATGCAGTTAGAAAATCTGGGAATTTATAATAGATGTGGTTTTTTTCCACTTTGTCTTCACCCCATAGCAATTTAGGAAATTATGGGCTTCATCTTAAATCCTTGTGTGTTCTTTGTGTATTTCCAGGATTCCTCTTTGATTGGAACAGCCACAGTGGCTGGTCCCAGGACAAGTGCAATAATTGGAGATCAGGGAACACCACCGAAGGTCCAGCTGCCCCTCAATATGTAAGCAGCTCATCTCAGTCACTGTGTTCTCTTTGTTTCCAATTGTGTGTGTGTGTGTTTGTGTGTGTGTGTGTGTGTGTGTGTGTGTGTGTGTGTAATCTGAAAGCCCAAATCTCAGCTCAGGAGCATTCTGAGAAGAGAGAGATTGCAATTTCATACAAGTGACAGCCTCTGCTGAAATTGAAAAATTAGTAGAGAAGAGCAAGACTTCCCCCTTTCTCTGTGAGCCCTTTTAGACTTTATTTATTATAGCTGTATGAATCACTGTGAAGCAAACTGAACACCTCTCACCTAACAAAAATCTTCCTTCATTTAAAACTCTTATAAAAGTGTAGTCCCATGCAATCAAACACCTCATACATTTATCATTAACCAGAAAAAATTATCCAATTGCAATCTTTTGGTGCCATAAACAATGAATGAAAAAAGGCCATGAATGAAAAAAGGCAATGAATGAAAAAAGGCAATGAATGAATTCATATCTTGGGTATATGGGCTTATTGAACAGTGTGTAGAATGAAAGAATGTTTACTAGATACAGAACAAAAAGAGTAGACTTCATTATAGTAAGTCTCTTCTAGCCCAGTTGGTTTATCTGATACCTGTCTAGTTAAACTACTGAACCCTTTCCTCTCAACACATAGGCCTTGGGAAAGCAGGACAACTGTATAGACACACATACACATACACACACCCATATTTTTGGGCTTTATAATATGGCTAAAACAAGGTCTGAATTCACAAATAAAATCCTAAAAATAACACAGGAAATATTCTTTAAGAACAGTAGGGGGGTTGGAACAGAACGAAACAAATTTCTTCTTGGCTACTAAGGTGAAATCTTTATACTTAAGGGATGCCACACATCACTGAATGCCACACAGAGATCTCATCATCATCCTGTGGTCACCCTGTGCAGCCTGTATGGCACATAGTGGGGCACAATTTATTTCAAACTTTGCCCTGACTAGGAAGCAGTAACTGGCAATATTTCCAGTATGTAGTTGCCAAATCAGGACATTTTGCAGCTCTCTGGCAATGCCCCTGACTCCATGCCTCAGCAAGCCTCCCCTTCTTCCTCCCATGCTTCTCCTGTCATCTCCCTTGTGAAGCAGCCTTGTACTCCAGTCTGTCATTCTGTATTTGTGAGCCAAGTTCCAGTCAAAGTGGATGTGTTGTTTGAAAGCTGTAGCAGTAGTGGGGAGGTGCAACTCTAGACAGAGCCCCAGGGCTTCTGCATTTTAAGTAGAGTTGCAGGCAGGTCCCCAAGTCCAGGAACATAAACTACCTTCTCACTTAGATCTTTTAGGGAACTTCTAATAAACATTTTGGTTTTTTCTAGGTCCCACTCCCTAGCCCTTAGTCTCACTGTTTCATCTAGCCCAGAATAACTTGATACTACATCTTGCAAGATTTAACTGGTTTTTTAACACTTTCTTCTAGGTTGCATTAAAGTTAACTGGTGAAGTTGCACACCTAAAATCTAGAGAATAGTGAAATGTGTCCAAGTCCAAAGACTTTGGCTTAAGGCAAAATCAGCCTCAGCAAATGGGACTGCTAGACCTGATAACCTGCCAGAGGGAAAACCCAGAAACACTTTCTGGTGAGGGAAACTGCCTGCTTTGAAAACTCAAATTGTTTTCAGCCATGAGTAAGAGCAGGCATCCCCCCAGCTCTCTCACAGCATCCCCTCTGCCAGCACATGGAACGTATGCCTGTCCCCACAGGGTGGGCAGTGGACCCAGGCTGGGCCTGTTGCTGGCTTTGGAAACCCCTGTACCTCTTTGCAGCTAATAGAGGAGACCCCCAGGGAAAGATGTCCTCCCTGCCCTATGTAGGTGATGGGATCACCAGTCCATGAGGAAAGCATTGACCACCTCCGTTGTCCCACAGTGACCCTATATGGTTCCACATACAAGCTTTCTCCACTGAAGCCATACAGAGATTGGTCTGATTTGGTGTGGTGTCCATGCTGGGCTGTTGCACACCTTCTTTTAGTCTCTGCAAGGATTTTGATACTCGATCTGGAGGATGTTTAGGCTCATTGTGATATTGGGTATTCAGACTTGCTGATGGCTGATTTGGGGGAATTTGCTAGTAGGAGAGCTAGAGATAGCCACAAGGCACAACAGCCTATGATCCAATTAGGGTAATTTTCCTTGCACCTTCTTCCAGCATCTCCACCTGTAAATTACATTATTACATGTAGCCCCTTGGGGAAAAAGGCTAAGTGAGTCTATCTAAAATGCACTCTCCTTGACCCCCTGCTTACCCATAGCTTCTGAATCTGAGCCCTGTGTAAACAGCAACTTCAAAAGGGGTAGTCAAAAGCCCACTTTATGCTCCCTTGAGTGAGTGCAGTCTGGCACTTTCTGTTATGTCCTTGCAGAGTGCAGTGCTGAAGGATTAGCACTGAAGCATGCAACCTTATTTCTTGTCAGGGTGACACATTTCAGTGTTCTTCAGTTCATACGTAGCCTCATGTTTTCCATCAGATGAACAGATACAGACCTGCTCAAAACCACCTGATTCATAGGCTAAACAAAGGATGTGCAGGGTGGTTTCTCCCATCTGTTGACTAATGAAATAGTTTCTGATTAGGCCTTTGTACCCCATGCACATGGTAAACAGAGCCAGGCACATCAGCATAAGCATTCCCCAAGGAGCTGTTACCAAATATTTCATATTCTGCTCATTACTGCTGTTTATTTACTGCCTTCAGAATAAAAATAAAGAAATCTACCGATACAATATAGGGTTAGAATCAAGAAATCTAACAGGATTTATTCCTCAATTATATTTCCTGGAGAGCAGAAGTAAAAAGTCATGTATCATTTTTATTGGCTGAAAATCTACAATCACAATGGTTATAGTTTTCATTATTTCTCTGGTTCACTGCTATAAGGTGGGCAGCGAACCTCTTCTCACCCACCCCTGAGCCTAAGAGCATTCCGCTGCACTTTGTAGTGTAAATGCACTTTCTTTAAGTGTTTTCCCATTTGTCTTAATCTCTTTTCACTGCCTGTAAAGCACAAATAAAGAAAAAAACTCAAGAAGGCATAACCTTGATCAAGAATTACCAGAAATCCCTTTCTGCATCTGTAGAAAAGTGACAGTACCAAAAAACCCCAGTGTTTACAAAGAAAGTGTTGTTCTGTGTGTGCACTCTTGCTGTTCTATCCCAGCTTTCCATTATTTCCCAAAGTGCAAGCAATCATTCTTAATTTTCAACAAGAATTTCTCTAAACAGAGAGAGAGTATCTTTAGGGACTTGAAGCTGTAGTCATTTCATAACACTAGACACATCCCTGCAGTAGTAACAGAGGAACAAAGGAGAGATAAATAGAAAGATTCTAAACAAAGGGAATAAATAAAAGCTGCAATTAAATAAAGTTCTACATATTCAATTGCATTAAAGATTTATTAGAATACTTGCATGCAAAATATCCAAAGCCAAATGCTACCACTTCACCTACGTAAGTGAAAAACCCTTTACAGAATTTGGCCCTCCATCACTTTGTTTTACCCACGTTGTAAAAGATCTACCATACCAGATCAGAACAGTTTGGTTTGTTGTTTCTAAACCTGAACAGCATAAATAGTATTGAGAAAGCCTACCCACAAGAAAAGTTTCTTCTGAAACTCCACAGTAGAGGTGGCTCCCATCCTGAAGCATATGAATGCATACTTCATCCAAATGTTAGGCTTTGCAAAGCTCTCTTACTCGAGTCTTTGTTACTCTGGCTGTCTCCATCATTGCCTTGTCTTTCTGAAGCCGCTGCTAAGTCCTCACCTTCAGTGCTGCTTTGTGTGGCAGTGTTTTTCTTTGGTTGTGCCCTGAGTGAGAAGTATGCCCCATTAGGGTTAATATCTAAATTACAGTCTCCCTTTACTCTGATTAGATATTCCCTTATTGTCTTGGAATCCAGCCTCTGTCCTTCCTTGTTTGGTATTGTGTAATGCTGTCCCTTTTAACCCCAGTTTCTTAACAGTGCTTCTGCTCACTTTCTGCTCTGTGGGGCTGGAGTTGGGGCAGGACAGGTGGTGATTGATGTCATCTGTGTGCTCTCTTCCTACGTGACCTCTTCCCCACAGCTACCTAGCCCTGTATGCCTACAAGCCCCAGAAGAATGATGAGCTGGAGCTTCGCAAAGGTGAGATGTACCGGGTCATTGAGAAGTGCCAGGACGGCTGGTTCAAGGGCACGTCTCTGAGGAGTGGCATGTCCGGTGTCTTCCCAGGCAACTATGTGACACCTGTCTCAAGGTGAGGACCGCTGGCCTGAACTGGGGCAGAGAGGCATTCTGCATCTGGAGGATGCTGAAAACAATGTAGCTCTGCTTTTAAATCACATTCCTCTTCCAGAAATTTTCTGGTGGCACTGGAAACTTCAGTAATAAGACTTACTGGTTATAGCATTGGAGTTATCTGTGTTCTCAGGAGATTGCAGTAGTTGTATTAGATGATGGCATTTATAACCTGTGACAAGCCCAGGTTTTAGTTTTGTAAAGAATCTGTTGGCTAATGACTTAGTTGTTATTATAAAACTACTGGACATGTAACGAAGCAAGTGACTTGCTTTTCAGTGACCCCTCATGAAGATTTTGTTTTTCTTAAAGCAAAGATCAGGAATAGTTTGGATCTGGACTAGTTTTTGTACTGCTAAAATTCAGAAATGGTAGCAGAGTTCAGTAAATTGTCTGGCTTTAGCTACCCCACCTCAGTTGCAGAAGATGAGAAAAGGAAAGAATATCATTTCTGGGGAGGAATGCCATTTTTCAGAGTTTGGTATTGGACAACACCAAATCAAAGCTTGTTTCTGATCTAGAGCCCACTCTGAAATAGTCTGAAAGCTGAGAAGAAAGTTCATCTCTGTGTACTAGTCTGATTGCCCCATGTGCTCCTCGCAGGTGCCATATGAATGCCTATATCTCCTTTAGAGCAACTGTGGAATTGCAAACTTGGATTGCTGCTTCTCCTATGCTAAGTCTCTGCTCCCACATGCACACTGTCTCCAGCACCATTCACTCCTTTCCTCCAGAGAAAGGAACCCCACAATTCGGTGTACATCTTGAAAAATTGATCAAGCTTTGTACATCTACAGTTAATGTCAAATCTATAATATGTGGATGAAAAGTTTCAAGCAGATTAGAAGATGATAGTCAATAAGACTGCTGACAGTCCTAATTATTGCATTTCAGCAAAAAAACCCCAAACATTAGTTCAGTGGTTCTTCACAGTTCATCAACCTAAATGTATTTACCTTATTTTATAGAGCTCCTTGGCTGCCTTCACTCCTTGCCTCTTCAGCTCTTAATTAGTAAGGAACTTTGTGCTGAAGGGTTGGCGATCTGAATCAGCAAGACTTTATTAAATGCAGCATGTCACAGCTAGAACAAGACAGAGAAGTGCTAAAGGGCAAAAATGCTTTCCACAAAACCTGAAAACCCCTTTATGATTATATTTATGATCCTGTCAGCTAATTAAGTTCCTGTGCAAATCGAAAAGCAAGAAAAATCTGATAGCAACAAAATCTCCTATTTGCTGCACTTTTAACATATTTTGTTCCCTGTGGACAGCAAAGCAGGAGATTAGATTCATGTATGCTTTTCTGCCACTCCCTACAAAAACCAAGGAAAAGAAGTTGTCCGTGAATTTAATAAAACTGAACTAGATTTATAAGCTGCCAAAACACATGCATGAGGGGAGCATGGTAGAAAAAGAACAAGATCCTTTAGATGGACAGACAGGCACAAGGCAGCAGAGAAAATTTGCCACATCCAACATCTCTCCACCTCTGTGGGAGTCACAAATAGTTTCTGTCCTTGTTTGTGTGCATGTTTGCTTGAACACAGCTCTCAGTAGACTGTTAGGTGTGCTTTTCTGGCAAACTAAAGCTAGTGCAGATGGCCAAGTCGGCTCCACTTGAACCTTCCTGCGACTCTGCCAGCTCTTCACAGCAGATGACAGACAGTCAAGATTTCCATCTGGTGGGGTTCCCAGTTTTTCCCAATCTATAGGCTTATAAAAAAAAAATTGAAGAAAAAAAAATCAGATTCATTTAGCAAAATGTAATCCAGGCAAACCTTGCACCATGAGATAAGTCACTGACAGCACAGTGTTGTCTCTCGTGCTGTGATTTTGAGGGAGGAAGGACTGGGCAGAAGGGATAGCTATCTTTTGCACTTTTGGACCATATCTTCCAGCCTGTGCTTTGGTCTTTTTCTATCAGAATTTCACATTTTTGTCTCTTCCCTTTCTGCTCTTTTCCTAGGGTGACTTTTACTGTTATGTCCTCTGAATCAGACCAGATTGTTCAGCATACTCCTTCTTTCTGCTCTTCTCCTCTCTGTGTTCCTCATACAACAATCTTGGGGACCCAGAAGTTCTCTCGGTAGTTGATTCTTGTATTTTTTCTGTTATTCTCTCCTCCCTTGCTAACCCCTTGCACTGTCACATTTCCATTTCCTCCATCTTACTTTGTTCTGCCTCGTATCCCCTCTGGCATCATTTCCTGGAGGAGTACCTTCACACAAGGAGCAGCCTGGGAGAGGAGAGCAGCACAAAATGATCCCCTTGTTTCATGGCATTTACTGCTGGGCATGGAAATTATTCAGGAACCTGAGTAAGAAACTCACAGAAAGAGCTGCTGAGCAGCAGCTGAGTTTGGCCATTGATGTCCTCCTGTCCTCCACAGTGTCCTTCTGTCCTGGTCAGAGTTTCTAGCTCAGTGGTAAGAGGATCAAGACATGTTGTAGTCTAAACTCATTGCACAGGAGAAAGCCTCATCCCTTTCCTCTGAGGTCTACCTGGCCACTCAGATGAAATACAAATTATGCATACAGTTTAAGTGAGAAGTGAAAGAGGGGTCAGTTACTGTTTGGATTTCTTTTTTGCTCAGGTCAGCTGCATTCCCATCCCTTTTACATTCCCTTAGCAAGTCTAACCTAGCGCTGATTACATGAACAGGGTAAGTGTTCAGCCAAGCCAAGCCCTGTGAAGTCTGCTGATTCTCAGTCCCCTTCAATAGTCATACATAGATTTGGCATTTTCCATCTTTATTTCTTCCCGTAGGGCTGTGTGCAGGTTTGGTCCCAAGAAATGATCTCTGGTCTGTTTTAATTATCACTCCATGTGAAATAGCCTCCAGCGCACAAAATGACATTTGGGAGATACTTATATCCTCTGAATTAAGATTTGTGATTTTACTAGAAGCCAGTCAGACAGAAATGTAGTGTAATAAAAAAAGTGATGAGAAAAATTATCTTTTCCTTTTTTATGCTGTGCTTCTTCCTGTAGGATAAAGAGGTGAAAGTGTTCTCCAGCATGCTTATGACTGGGACCTATAAAGATAAATATGTATCTGTATTTCGATTGACTTTAAGAAGTGAAAGAGTATCAGGTTGAAACCCCCAAGTAACTGAGGGTGCTTATCAACACTGTGGTTGGGTGTTGGGGTCTCTGGACCATGCTTACACTGTGCCTTGACTCCATGCAGGGTGCCAGTAGGAGCTGGGCAGCCCAGGAACAGCGGAGCTGGAGGAGTTCCAACAACAAAAGTAGCTCCAGGAGCCATCCACTCCATCGGGACCGGTCACACGAATGCCACCACGGCTGTCAGACCAGTAGTTCCTATCACCACTCCCCAGACGCATCCCCAGCTACAGGCAGCCTCTCCACAGCTCAACAACTGCCTGAGGTACTCAGCTCAGCAGCCAGCCAGCCAGACCCGCAACCCCATGCAGATAGGTAAGGGTACACCCCCGGTGCCTCTCGCCCTGCCTGGGCAGGACTGATGTTGTACCCCTCGAGTGTAAGCCTCTATAAGTTGCCTGTCCCCGCAGCTTTCTTTCTTGTTTTAGTCACAGCTCAGTCAATGTGGGATAGAGTATGTTTTCTTTGCTTGTAATATTTATGTGTTTCTATTGATCTCTGGGAACCACATTGTGTTTATCAGATTGTTCTGTTGCTGCAGCTGAAATAGATTATAGTGTTTACAAATATTTATACAATTTATCTGAGTGAAAGCAAGCACCCTGCATACTGGGGAGATTAACAGTTCTGAGTCCGGTTGGCTTACTGACAGAAAAATAGTGCTCTTATTGGAAGGCAAACAATACACGCCTTAAAATTATGAAGCATTTCATTGGGCTTCAGGGATGAAAGGTATTTATTAAGCAGAATGGGACCCAGTGCTAGTGATAAAATAAAAGATCTGAAAAATCCTGCCACCTTTTTGAAGTCAGAATAAGAGCTTCTTGCACCAGGGGGCCTCTGTTCTTTCTAGGTTCCCTTTCTGATGTACAGCCCTATTTTCTAGAGTACAATTTATTCCCCTTTCCCTGATGTTAAAGAGCTTCTGATGTTGAATGAAGTAAAAGTAAATCCTGTGGTGGAACTTTATAGCAAAATTTAAAACATTTTGTTTCTGATATTTTATAAGGTTGTGAGCCATTGTGTTTACAAAGGCAGATCAGTAAGAACTGTGACTGCTGAAAACTGAGGTCTTGAGATATAAAACAGAGCAAGCACAAATGAGAAATACCCTATGGAGTAAGTCATGGATTCATACCTTCTGAAGCCAAAAGGCACCATTATGACCATCTAATCTCACCTCCTACACAGTCCCGACCAAAGGGAAGAAAACATAGTCAAATACATGTGAATCTGAATCTCAAACCGTGCAGATTCCTCTGCTCAGCAAACAGCACAGGGCTTTAAATGGTATCTGTGTCACGCAGGGGGATAATCGATTTATCCTCTTTTTGTCTAGTTCTGAAAGTGCTGCTTACCCCTCAAGCAAGTCACACCCCTCCAAAAGCTCTTTTGCTCCCACAGTGCAGAGGCAAAAACATCCCCTTTTAGGTTTGGCTTTCAGGAAGTGTTGAGGTGCTCCTGGTGCCTCCTGTGCCCATGTCAACAGGCAGATGACTCCCCTGAAACTGAGGTGACAGATTGTTTTGCCCCACAGACCTGGCATGCCCCATAGCTTCCTTCTGCTGTGCTGCTGTGCTACTGTGCTACACCTCCAGCAGCTTCCCTGATGTAAGATTGCTCCTCCAGGTCACTCTGACATCTCTAAAGTGCCAAGGAGTTGGCAGGCAGGGTGATTCAGGGACTACAGAGCTGTTTCAAAAACGTCCTAAGCAGGGAGTTCTCCAACCCTCCAACAAAGTACATGAGATTGTTATTTTAATTAAATAAACAATTTCCAGGATAAATAAAGGAAATTTTCATGATTATCAGTAATTTTTTCCGTAATGGATGTTCTTACCAGTATCCTGTGGATCACAGTCCCTCAGAAGATCCCTTTAGTCCTGCAGGACAGGTCACTGCACTGACTTTTGCAAAAGTTTTTCAAGAGAGGCAAGCTGGCACAGTATTCAAATCACGTTTCTGTTGGCTTGCAATATACATGAGTAACAAATCAATTTTGCACAAGGCCACTAATGTAGAAATACACCCAAAATGAAATATGAGTGGTGTGGAACAAAAATAGCCTTCAGTGAGCATTGCTAATTAATAGTATGTTTGGTGCAGCACAGTCCAGATCCAGAGATCCCAGAGCAAAGGCATACATTGTAACAGTAAGCAGAGGAAATTACAGAATAAAATGTGAGAGCTCTGCTCAGAGTTGATTTTTCTTAGGCCATTTCTTTTACTGTTTCTCATATCTCCTTTTTCCTTTGTGTCTAGAAACACAAAGTCCTACATGAAATAAGTATTGTACCTAATGCAGTTATCAAATCAGGGTTCTGCACCCAGATCCATGCAGTGATATTCCATTACTGTGCTTTTTCTCTAAATTTAGGAAAGCCATTGCTCCCTACAACAGTAGTGCAAAACTTTGACCCTGCAAACTTAACCAGCCTGGAAAATTAGATTTCTGATAGCAGTGGCTGCTCATCACATAAGTTACAAATGGGAAAATCAGGAGGGAATCACATCAAGATAACTAGTGGTACCCTAGCTGGCTCTCTGGAACGGAATTGCACTTTCAGTGTATATTCTTGGTAATGCAGGGACAGGGAGATGATAACTAATACTAAGAGTAGTCTTGAAGACATCTGTAATAACAACTTTTAGGGCCTTCCTTATGCTACACAGTAAAATCACATCAAGTTACAGACTGGTTAAGGATAGTTTGTTTGATTTGCTGTGAGCAACATTAGTAAAAAGAGATGTTATGAAGTCAAGAAGCTACTGTGAAGGAGAATCATACAAACTTGAGAGGTGTTAATATGATGATCACTGGCCCATCGTGTTCAGTATTGCTTCAGATAATAGGGCATAAGGCTGGGGGATGAGATTCCCTCCTGGCAGGAGTGCTCAGCTGGTGTAGTGAGTATAATTAATGGCACTCTGTAATTTCTATCCCTGGTTATGGGTGCCACTCTTAACCACAGAAACAGAAAATAGCGGTTTGAGTTGTTCTAACATTGTTGTTCAGTTATAGATTGAGTGAATTTCAGTTGCATAAAAATGTGTCCTTCAAATGAATTTGTATGAAAACCGCAGATCGCAGTGGGTCAGAAATTTTCCAGCAAAATGCATCTTGGTCAAAAGAAAAGCTGATTTGCTGAACTCAAAGTTTTTGTCAGGAATGGATGTAGTTCAACCAGACCAACCATAAAGCTGTACTGTTGCAAAGGAAATTGACAACTTCCCAGGGGTGTTCTCCACAGAGGAGAACAGTGCAGTCTTTTCACATCCCAGATGAATAATCTGACCAGAAGAGAGGTTATTGTGCCATGAGTGAGTAGACTGTGCTCAGAGAAATGTTCAGAGGTTCAAATTCTGCCCTGAGACAGAACTGAACAAGATTATGAAACATGGAAATCATTTATGAAATGGGCATTTTCCATTCAGTCCTATTACTGACTCATTTAAGTGAGGGAATGTCTTGGTGTGGACTTGACTTCCACTTGAAGTGGAGTTGCATTTAGGTTATGCCTAAGCAATCAACCAACCTGGAGTCATAGACAATATAGTCGTGGAAATGGACCTGGAGCTTTGTCGCACTTTTTGCAACATGAGGCATGCAACAGGCTCGGGAATGCCTGGAGGGCTGACCCCAGTAGTGTGTCACAGTAAACTAACAGGCACCAATTCCTGGCTCGCACTGCTTGCAGGCAGGGTCTGCTTAGCAGAGGCAGCCAATCTAAAAGGCACTGCATAGTCCCTTAGGGACTTTGCTGGCAGAGAGGAGGCTGAGCTCAGAAATCCTCTGATGCATTTCTGCTTAATTTATCCTGTGCAGGGCAGGGATGTGCTGTTGATTGTTTTGTTAGGGCTGAAACAAGAGACCCTGCCTTGTAATTGCTGTCTGCTACATCAGCGTGGACCATCTGGGCTCACCCTTTAGTTCCATGTTGTGTTGCTCTAAAACCTATCAGGTTAGGAGGGGGTTCCTGGGAGTTTGGAAGAAGCTCCGCTGGAATGAAGTAATGTATTTTAAAAAGACAGTAGGCTTGGTATTTATTTCCAGGCATGGGTAAGGATAGTCACATCACTGGGGAATTAGCTGCAAACACCCTGAAGCCAAAAAACCTCAGAATAAGGAACTGCTTATAGACAATTTATCTTTAAGCAGCAAAGGTATTTATTGCAGCACTGGGAGCTAGCCAGCTCTTGCTGGACACACTAGCTTGACTTGAGGATACAAAGCAAGCCATTTTATACATTCTAGAGGCATGGTTACAACATTGAATTATACATATTAACGAATTCTTTACTTTCTGTGTTCGCTGATCTAGCTGCTTCAAGCGTACAAAGTCCTGGCTCTAAGCCCCTTATATCTAGTTTAAACATCTAAGTTATGTGATTCATAGCCCAGTGGTCTCTTGTATATAGTCCGTAATATTTTCTGTAATGAGAAGACTTTGGTTCAAAGACTTTAGTCCAGGTAACTAAAACAAAACAAGTTATTAAGGGTTTTTACAATGTGTTTCTAGCAAAACCGGCAGAACAAATATTAGGCTTATTATCTCCTTCCAACTCATGAGGGCAAGATGCATCAACTAAGCCACCATTAGCTTTGCTTGTTACCAACCTGCAGGGTGGTCCTGTGGTGTAATGCAGAGCACTCCAGACTCTGAATCCCAAGGTCATGAGTTCCAGTCTCAGTAGGGACCACCCCAGGCAGTTCAAGACTCCCTGACATCCCATCCCATCAGATCTCAGATGCTCAGCAGGGTCAGCCCCGGTTAGTACCGGGTGCTGTGACAGTCCCAAGGACTTCACTGTCACTGTCCAAGCTCTCTCGGCCGTGGCAGATGGACCTCAGGACATAAATGGTGGGGCCAGTTCGGTGCACGCTGAGCTTCACCTAAAAAATCCACTGTGCAGGCTGGAAGGGCACGTGGGGAGAGCCCTGCCCAAATCTTCCTTCGCAAAATTTGGCCGTACGTACATATGCACCTGCAAGCTGAGGTGTCCTGGGTTAATTCTGAGCGCTGATGTCTCTGCCGCGCCCCTAGCACCTCGTTTCATTCATTCATGGCTCCGCTTCGCGAACGAAGGTTTGGGAAGGGCACTACCCACGCTTGCTGCAAGCGTGCTGGTGGCTGACAAGGTCGATGCAGGATAGTCAAGTTTGGTCACAAAAGGCACAGCAGAAAGTCTCCTTAGGCGATCTTGGCGAGGAACTTCTGCGTTGTCTTTTCTCCTCGAGGCCGATTCCGCGTGTGTTCCCATGGCACCTCGTGGTAAACGCTTAACTCTGTGCTCCTCCCGCAGCTCACCCCTCGGGGCCGGCCCCGGACCGACCCACGGCCACGGTGTCGCCCCTGCGGACGCCCAGCTCGCCCTCCCGCCTGCCCGCGGCCGCCGTGCGGCCTCACCCCGCCGTGTCCCCGCAGCACGGCCACCCACCGCCCGCGCCCGGCCCGCGGCCGCTCATCCCGCTCAGCTCCGCCGCCGCCGCCATCACCCCGCCCAATGTCAGCGCCGCGCACCTCAACGGGGACGCGGCCGCGGCGCCCCTCGGGGCCCCGGGCAGCGCCGGGCCCGCCGGCAAGGCCGAGGACAGGAAGAGTGACAAGGTAAGGGCTGCCGAGGAGGGACTCGCCTGGTTTCCATCACCAGACATCTTGGGCATCTTCATCTCGCGTTATTTTCACACTTCATCCTCTCCCCCGCACCATCCCCAGCACTGGGCCCACACTACCTGTTCACGGATGGGAAACGAGGTTGATTGAGCGGAGTCTGTGTGTTTCTTGTGATGATCGGTGCCGAAATGTGCCAATCGCAGCGGTGCAGAGATGCTGTGGTGGGCCCTTGGCTGAGCCGGGAGCGGGTGCCTCGCTGCTCCAAAAGCACCGGGGATGCCGCAGCCCTGCAGCAGGTGCCTCGCTGCACTGAAGGCACTGGGGATGCCACAGCCCAGCAATGGGTGTCTCGCTGCTCCGAAGGCACTGGGGATGCCGCAGCCCCGCAGCAGGTGCCCAGCACAGTCAGACACCGCCTCCTGCACAGCAGGAGCTGCTCTGCTGTCCAGAAACACCTCCACTTCTGCAGGAAACTTCCATTGCAGTGGCACAGCCAAAAGAGGAGAAGGGAATCAAATATAGAGCGTTGGGATGTAGGTAGGATACACTGCAGGTTCAGTCTCCAAGGGGCAGCAGTGGGACCCATAGCTGAGTACACGTTCCCTTGTACACCTTGCTAAGGAAAGCCAGTGTGGAGAGCTGCTTTAAGCACACAGCCTTTTAGGTTCTTGGCAAGTATTTTGCTTTTACCAAATGTTTACATTGTGTCAGCAGTTCCCATATATCAGTGCTGAAGATTATCTCCCTGCTGCCTAGCAAAGCAAGATCCTGGTTTGTATCGCAGTAGGAGAAAGAGATGAGGAGGGCTGCTTTTCGTCTGAACCTGCAAAAAAATCTTCTCCATATATTCCCTGAGCTTTTCCATGGTGGCAGGCACATATCGGTAAACAGTTGCTTTGTACACGATAATACTGTGGTGGCAGGTCTCTCTGGTCATCAGGGTCATAGATAACCACTAGTTTCGCAAAATGAGGAATACAAGTTTAAAATCCTCTCCTTAATCCTATCTTGAACTTTCTCTCAGTGCCTTTGGGTGAAAGAAGAAGGGTGTAGAAATTCTCGCCTGGATGTGAACTTTAGGTACTTGCTTACAAAGAACGGCTTCCATGTGTGCATCAAGGACTGTGTGTGGTGCAAGCAGAACAATACCTGCTACTTCTGCAAGCCCAGGGAAGTGTATGGCATTTGGCAGAAGGTGGTAGATGTGAATGTTACAGAGCTTTGTGTACTGGCTTATTTAATACTTCCTAAAGGATGTTAAGCTATAGGTCTATATATTTAATGTATTTTAATTCAAGACTGCACACTGAAAGTCTATAGGCAAAATTATATTGAGTCCAGTCCTAAGATACTTGTTAACTTTTCCCAAGATGTTACAGCTTAAAGTTACTGGGTTTGGATGTAGAGAAGTAAAGTTAAGAGGTTTTTATGCTCCATGAATGAAGGCGTAGCAAATAATATACAACATCATTGCAATGAGTGTTGCCAAAGACTAATTCACTGCCTGGGAAGTATCAGAGAAAAGTGACAATAAAAATTCTCATCTCTGAGACTGGGTAATACATAACTGCTTTGTGTTGAACAACATATTCCTGAATCTCATCCATGTCATATTTCACTTTCATTTTAGAAAGATCTGAGTTAACAATGTTTTCTTTCCCTTTAGAAATAGTGACTGGTATTTGGCCAGTTAAATCTTATTCCTGTTCTTTGCCTGAGGCCAAATATTTCTTTGAAGCAATTGAGAGCTTGGATAATGCCAGACAGAAAGCTGTATAACAAAAAAGGCATCTGTGAGTCAGAACCAGAACCATATCTGGAAACAGGCTTGATATTTTCAAAGCAGAGCCTGGATGGACAGGTTTTTTGGTAAACAGGGAATAGTCATAACACTCAGAAGGAATATGTGTGGAGGAAGGTAGTATCTTATCAGCACACCTTATAGGAAAAAATCAGACAAGATCAAGGACCAGAAAAGCAGAAGCAGGGACATAGCTAGCAAACTGCCAGATAAGCAAAGATCAGAAGCAATTTTTCTCAGTTCAGTTTGATTATATTAATCAGGCAGGTATTTTGAGATGAAAGGAACAGAGAGGAAGTTAGTAAGAGGAGAGGTAATAAGGTCTTCAGGTCTACTGAATACAGGATGGAAGAAATGTACAGGTAATTATCTCCTGAGAAACTGAGATTAGCAAGTCATATGTGGGGTAAATTGTAATGTGTGCCATAAAATTAGCATTTTTTGTTAGAATGAAAAATTTTTTGTGTCCTATGAAATTATTAACTTTAATCCTGGTTTAGTCTTTTGAGCTTCTTTTGTAGGATAGCCTTGAGGATGAGGTCTGAATGATCAGAGGGAGAATGTCAGTTTTAGGAGGCAAGTTCTTGTTATTAACCATGGTTTTCTTTCATGCAGAGATTGTCAGTGTGAGTTCACTATGGTACAGAGGGCACATGGTAGATAAGTAGTTTGCCTTCAGGGATGGACACGATGAAGATCCATTGTTTTTCCTAGCTCTTTCGAGGATTATGGAGATAAATTGCAATTTTTTGCATTTATCACAGATATATTCGTCTTCGGGAATTTCCTTCAGATGACAAGTTTAGCAAGGTTGGTTGGTTGCCTGAAGGCTGGGCTGAGAGATAGTGGGAAAAAGTATTTTAAGATAGGATCTTTTAACAATTTATGTTTTATGATTTACCATGTAGATTCCACTCAAGGATAGTAAGTGTGACATCAAGGGGCAGCTTCTGCAGGAGTCTGTACATGCTATTTGAGTTCCTTGTTCCAAGATGGAATTAACTTTACGCTGGGAACAGCCTTGCTGAGTGTATGGTGTGATCATCACTGTTAATGCTTTCCATTTGTATGCCAATATCACAGGGTCCTGTTGGTGTGCAGCACTCAGATATAGGCCGATCCCAAGATTTCTCTAAAATCATCAAGGGACTCCACTTCCAACTTTTACTCGTTTCCTTGTGGTTTAAAGGCAACTAGCAGAAACAATCCTAAGGATTATGGTTTTCAGCTCAGCATGAATGGTTTTGTTGCTTACTTTCTATTAATATGGCAAATAAATCCTTAGGTCTATTTTTTAATATCTCTAGTTCTCTTCCTTCAGCTTATTTCTTGAAGATCTTGATCCAAACTTCCAAATTTGCATTCATTTAGGCACCCTAATAATAGTGTCTCACTGTCATATTCCTACTGACTTAATCAGGAAGTAACATTCCACCTCCATGCCGGTCTTCACTTGTCAGTGTGCATCTACCCTGGGAGGATCCTCTCTGCAACTGGGCTTGTGCTCCACTTCTCAGCTCCTTGACCAACCTCCTGTCTGCTTGGGGAACAGTTTGGAATATGATCTCCTTACCAGCTGCTGGTGGTAGCTCACAAAAGACTGAGCAATAGATAGTGCTTAAGTCCACTGTGCAGCAGTGCTTGGAAAGTGCTCTGGCAGCCAAGCAGGCTTAGAAGTAGAACACTTGAAAATCAAAGAAGTTTCAGTGCTGTATGGACACAACACAAAGCAGCAGGAAAGGAGGTTCATGGAGGGATAGTGCAGGCAGTGCAGGAATAAGAAGTCATGGACTGAATAAAGGCAAGGGAGCAAAGAGGTAACAGTGGTCAGGGCAGCATAGAAGAGAGAAGAGCTTTGGGAGCTGCTGGGAGATAGAGCAGGGAACACCAGAGAAGAGGTGCCAGTGGGGAGGGTGCAGGTGATGGGTGCTGGTTAAAGCCCACAGGGAGGGGTCCTGAAACAGGGGAGTTGAAATACAGGGTGTGGGGTGTGGAATGTATCTAAAGAATGCAGTTGAAGAGAGCAAATATTTCCTACTTGAGGCCAGTTTTTCTTCTTTTCCATGGAGGTTTCCTTCCTCAGAAGTAAAATACTGATTTCCCCCTGAAGTCACTCTCTTCCACGTTAGGAAAATCACAGGGACGGGAGAGGGGTAAAACAGAGAGCAAATGGAGAACATCCATTTCCTTCAAGGGTGTGGGATAGTATAAGGGCTCCTTTGAGCTCTTGCTTTGTCATTCACTACTGGTATCTGCATGTGTAGCCTTCTGAAATTCAGAGAATTCAGCCCCAGTTCCCAAATCTTCTGAACATCTGAAAGATAGATATGGAGACCCCAGCTGTGGAACTGGAGCAAGACCCTGTGGTTTAGGGGCTTTTTAAAATAGGGACCCTGCTTTTTCATGCAGAATAAGTAGTACTCAAGTTCAGCTGGTAGATTACAGCTGAGAGCTTGTAATTATGGCATGACTACTCCTTTGACCTTGGTCAATTTTTGCTATAATAGTTTTTGCTGTGCATAATCTGGGTTGATGCTTAATACCACTGATAAAACCACTTGTTTGAATGAATTAATGCATTTCTCATTAAATGAGCTCCTCATTACGTTAATCAAATCAAGCAAATCGTGCTGGGTGGTTTGACCACTGTAATTAAACTTTCTTTAAAATCCACTCATTTGGCTTTTGATGAGGATTTCAATTATACTCTTCCAAAATGTCTGGCCTGAGAACTGATAAAGAGGAAAATAAGAGCTTGCACTAGCAAGCTAGTCAAGTCATTAATTCAACACTAAGTTACACTCATTTCTAACTGTTTTACCTAGCCAGAGTATATAAAAATATTTGATAATTGGCAACATCAAATTAAACTTTTCTTGCAAGCCTGGTGAAAGAAAAATGTTTGCAGCTTCAAATTTAGTAACTGTTCCCAGAATATACAGAGGATCTAAATATTCCCTAGAATATATAGAAGATCTAAACAAGCAAATGGGAAAGTGGACTATGCTGCTGTTTACTGATGTTAAGATAACAAGAGACACATCTTCAGGAAGTTACTTTGAACATGCAGCAACAGTTTTGCATATGAAGACTGAATCAGTAAACATCTGTCTGCTCTCACCAGTGTCACTCACTTTCTGAAGTATTGGTCCTTCTGCTCAAAATAGCTGCATTCCTCAAATGATACAGTATGTTTGGCATGATGCTGGTGTAAGAACTAGTTTGCAAGGTAGAACAAGCCAATGTCTGTTTTCTGGTCCTTCAAGTGTCCCTACATGACTTGCATCCAGTCTTTTAAGTGTTTTTCTCTGCCCAAAATAGGGTGCCTGCATCCGGACTGCTCGAGAACAGTCTGGAAAGTGGTGTGGCCCAAACCATGCCCGTGCATTGTGCTGAGAGAGTGCTAGTTCATAGAATCATAGAAACCCTGAGTTTGAAGGGACCCACAAGGACCATTGAGTCCAACTCATGGCCCTGCATGGGACAACCCCAAGAGTCAAACCACATGCCTGACTGAGAGTATTGTCCAAACACTTACTGAACCCTGGCAGGTTTGGTGCTGTGACCACTTCCCTGAGGAGCCTGTTCCAGCCCAACCACCCTCTGGGTGAAGAATGTTTTTCCAATATTCAGCCTAAACCTGCCCTGACACAGCTTCATGCCATCCCCTCAGGTCTTGTCCCTGGTCACCACAGAAAAGAGATGAGTGCCTGCCCCTTGTGAGGAAGTTCTTGACTGCTATGAGGTTTTCCCTCATTCTCCAGGCTGAATGAGCCAAGTGACTTCAACCACTTCTCTTGAGCCCTTCAGCATCTTTGTAACTCTCCTTTGGATGCTCTGTAATGGCTTAATATCTTTCCTATATCGTGGGCCCAAAACTGCACACAGCACTGCAGGTGGGGCTGCATCAGCACAGATTAGAGTGAGAAGCTGATAGAAGCCAAACCCACAATGGTTAATGGATGCTGGACAGGGTTGCTAAATCCTGACCTCGTTTTATATGCCAGAACAAGCATGACCAGAGAGACTTCCCTCTCCACCACTCCTCCTTTCTGTCACTGCCTTCCTCTATCCTCTTAATTCACAGCCCAGTGCCCAGTCCCACCTGACAGTGTCCCTCAGTGCAGACCCACTGCCTGCACACTTAAGTTACCCACGCCAGCTTTACATAGGGTTGGAGACTGGATCAAAGGCCCTTTTGAAATCTGCCTTCATAAACTGTGAGATGCTCTTTGACCTTAGCTCACATTTCATCTGGTTGGCAGAAATGAAGCTACCTGAAGAACCAGATCTACACCACAGTAGTGCACTTTCAGTTTTTACTTAGTGTTAGTCTCTGCATTGCAACTTCTTCACATATTAACTTGTCCCTGAGTGAAAAGGATTTCTTATCACTTCATACACCCAAAGAAATTTAATTGTTTATCCAGAAAATGAAAGATCAGTCTCAAAAGTGAAGTGTTGAACACTTGCAAGGACTTTGTAGATATAAAATGATGTGGCCAAAATAGTGGTCACCCTGGGATGAGCAAAAGATGCTAAGGACAGAGTTGATGAAGGCAAATTTTTCAGATACAAAGTCAGTATGACTGACCCTGAGTTTTCAGATGAGGAATTCAGTCTTCCTAGCAGATATGAAATTATTTATTTTTTTTTTTACTTTGTGAAAAATGTTTCACTTTGGTTTACCTAAGAAAGTTTACCTAAGTTTTACAGGTATGAACTGGGATGATAACAACTAGATGATTAAATGAAAGCAGCACAAGACATAACAATAAACAAATTGTGCAAGAGCAGAAGAGCCTGATTTGAATTCTTAGAATAAATATAGGATGCATTAAAAGGAGGCAGCATTGGAATAGTAATGTAAAGGTTTGCATGTAAAAGATAGAATAAGCTCTGTAGCACTAATTTTCCTGAGTACTCTTTAAGACATCTGAGTTGGTCCTGGAGCCACCAGCACAAACATTTCACTGATCATTTTCAGAGTCAACTTTGACTTTTCAGTGTAAGATGTTCCAGTTTGTTTCTTGGTAAGGTGCTTTAATCTGGAATGTTTTAGTTCAGTTCTTTCAAGACTTGTGCACAGAATACATCCTGTTAATCCATTTCCTCTCAGCAAAGGTGAGGGGGCTGTCTTCATTACAAATGAGCCACTGCTTCCCATGCTTCAGAAACTGAATCTTGGCTCAATGACCAGCAAGTGATTCACCAGAAACTTGGCCAGGGAGTGGAAACTTCTTTTTCTGGTCATATGCAGTCAGGCTACAAAGTTCTGTTCTAGGGCAGAAAACTCATGCTTAAAATCTCTCCAGCACCTTCTCCTTCATTGTTAGAGCTCAGTTTGAAAGGACAAAAACCTGGCAACTTACTGATGAATATTTTAAGGCTGGCAAATAACCCAGCCAAAAGCATGAGCCCCAGCTGTCAAAACATAGAAAACTTAAGCTTTACAATAAAACAGATTTCTGTTATTTCTGACTGGCTAGGATTCTTTTGCTTAGATCAAGGGCAATAAGTCATTGATCAAAATTTCTTTTTCTTCTTCACATTTTTGATGTTAGGAAATGCTTTCAAACTCCCCACAGATATTTCAAGCGCTGACTTTGCTGCCAAGCAGTCTCCGAAAGCTGTGCCTTTTTTCTCTCCTCTCCCCCTGCCTCTGCTTATCTGCCTCACAGTGCTGTCACAGGATTTCTCAAGTGTCCACAGTGGATTTCTGTAACACTCTTTCGAGTGGTTCTCTGCTGCATTCAGCGGCCTTAAGGGGAAACAGATCCTGGGGAAGAGAAGATGGAGAGTGCTTTAACTTCAAGAGGAAATTCAGTTTATCTACTAACTAGAGATGAAACTGTCTGGATGCCAAGGCACAGCATTCTCCTGGCACCTGTAGAGACCTAATTTTATAGCACAGAGGACCCACGGGCTTTTACTAATCCTTAGCATGGCTTGAGGAAGAAAGTAGAACTGACAAAAGAAAGAGCATGCAAGGGAGCATTGGAAGCAGAAGGCTGGAGGCGTGTGTATGTGTGTGTGTGTCTGCATGTGAACATCCTGGCACTGGCATTCTCATGGCATTCCCCTGCCTGCAGAAGGAGTCACGCAGGACCAGATGGCTGGATGGGGCCAGGCTGTGGGTGGGGATGGCAAGTATGTCCTTGGATTAGTCGGGTGAAATGTAAGTGTTCTTGTGCTATTCGTGGGGGACATTGACACGTTCTGGCTGTTAAGGGATCACAGGGGCCAATCCTCACCCCACACCACGCAACTCTGCAGCTGGGCATCCCCTCACAGCTTCTGCACTATCCCTGCCCTGTTCCTGAAGAACACCATTTGATCTCTCATTCCCTCATAACATCGAGCTCCCAATTCCCATGCACAGGTTAAAAAAAAGAGTGTGAATGCTGTGCCTGTCCCTGTAGTGGATTTCTGCCTTGAAGTAGTAACTGAGCTGGCACAGCCACAGAGCTGGCACAAGCTGCCTCTACCCCACCACTCTCGGGAAGGAAGACGTGCAGGATAAAACCATTCCAGCAGAAAAACAAAGAAGCGGGATACCTTGAAAACAATGAAACAACTTGGAATGTGTCAGAGTTGGTGGCATCTTGGCCTCCCACATGTCCAGGACTCACTAGATTTTCTCAGAGGTTTTCCAACTATGAATTCACAAGCCAGTAAGTTTTAAACCACCAAGAGGCAACAGAGATTATTTACTGAGACACAGGTATCTCAAGTGCCAGTGCAGTTGTATTGCGGAGACAGAGTCTGAACTTTTCTGTGAAAATTGTCTATAATCAACTTTTCAGTGCCCATGTTTCTTTTATTTTGTCATGTGGATATCGGTATTTTTCGTGGGTGGGTTAAAATATCTAACATCAATGTAGAAATACTTCAGCAAGCTCTGCTAGAAGAATTACATAAACTAAATGAAATTGCTGTTTCTGACAAACATCAGTATGGTAGAAACAGCATGTTACAACAGTCAACAAATATCTGTGGCATGTTTCTATTTTTTGTTATGTAACTCGAGGGCACAATCAAGTTATAACAAAGGGATATTTATCTTATTTCATGCATTTTTGTTTATTTTTCATATTGCAGGAGCAGATTCACAAGCCCTCAGCCTTTCTTTTGCCAAAAAATAAAGCCATTTTAAAGTCAGTCTGGGTTGTTATTTTTTTGACTGAATGTCTCAAGCATCTAGTAATTCCCTTCAGACCAACTCAAGACAGGGAGTCAGTGCTGATCTCTGAAGGACTGAAAAAATGCTCTTATTATGCCCTCTGGAGAAAAGATCAGTCTCAGGTTCAGAAAGTGCACCATGCGAAAGTTGCTTTTCTGACACTACATCTATAAGCTGCCTATGATCAATTAATATACTGTGTCAAGCAGTCAACTATCTAAAAACCAATTTATTATAAAGGCAGAACTCGTTGCTTTGCTTTTCTGCATACATTTTGTTTGGTTCATATGCACTGATATATTTCTGTAAGTTAAGACCACAGAAGCTATAACACTAACCTTCAGTCACAGCTCACTGTGTTCAGCACCGTGGAAGCAGACAGGCACTGGGCTTCATCACCAGGTGCCTATGGGAAAGAAGAAGTAATTTAATGTGAGTCCATGGCCAACTTACTTTGCAGTAAAGTAGATTTCCTGTATTGTAGTTTTTTGTCCCAATTCATGATCAGCCCACGACTGGTGTATTTTAAAGCAGAACTATCTGGCTTTTTTATGACCTTAGAGATCTCTATTCCCTCCTGTACAACATCATGTTATTTTTCATATCTTAGGTTTTGAGACAGCAAAGGGAGGAGGTCGGGCAGGCAGATTCTATCAACATGATGGTGCCTGCTGTGGCAAGGGAAATGCATAAGCTAGCCTTTGATCAGGACATGAAAGAGGGAACTGATTTTCCAACTTTTTTAATTTTTCTGGATAGGTTTTATATCTAAGCCAGATACTCCTGGTTGGCAGACTTAGAGGGAACCTGGCTGAGAGGTACAGCTGGCTAGCAGGCACAGAGGAGGTAGTAAGGATGGTGGCCCCAAGGCCTGGGATGGGTTTCCATTCATCAGCTGTGAACAAGTCAGATGTATGCCAACTATCTGTCACAGATACCTGTTTGACTTTTCTTAAAATCATTCAATTAAGACCATTCCGCAACTTCCCTGAGCAATCTGTTCCTCTCCTTTCATATTCCTAGGGTCATAAAATTCCCTGTTACACCTCCCAAATCTTTTTTGGTTACAAATCAATCTTGTTTCTTCATGTTTTGCTCCAGATGGAACTGCTAATCAGCTTTCTCTTGACAGCCTTTCAGGTGTTAGAGAACTGATAAGGTGTTTAGTCCTCAAGAGTTGTCAGTGAGCCCACGCCACAGCCTTTCTTCACAGGTAATGTTTTCTAGCCCTCTGATTACGCTTTTCTTCACTGGGCAGTGTCAGCTTGCTGAAGTATTAAAGAGCAGTGCCCTAGAGTGGAGTTTTGCTAAGACCTTGTTAGTGCCAAGTAAAATGGAATAAGCACTTTCCATGTGTTACATATAGGATATTTCCAGATGAAGTTTGTCCTTTTCATAGCAACATCTTGATTCACTCCCATGTCCCTTTATGCAGAGCTGCTGGCTGGTCAGTCAGTCCTCATTTTGCATCTGTGCATTTGATTTCTCCTTCCTAACAGTAGCATGTCATGCTTGTTTTTGCAGATTTCACTGTGGTGATTTGGGATCATTTCTCCATTTTAGGAAAATTGTTCTGAATTCTTGCCCTGTTTATCCTACTGTTATGAATTAACCCTGGCAGGCAGCTTAGCCTCACACAGCCACTCACTCACTCCCTGCCACAGTGGGACGGGGGAATCTGTAAAAGTGAGAAAACTCATGGATTGAGATAAGACACTTTAATAGGTAAAGAAAAAGCTGCACACGCAAGCAAAGCAACACAACTAATTCACTCACCATTTCCCATTGACAGCCAGGTGTTCAGGCATCTTTAGGACAGCAGGGCTTCATCACAGTAATGGTGGCTCAGGAAGACAAACACCATCACTCTGAATGTACCTTCCTTCCTCCTTCTTCCCACAGCATTTAACTGCTCACCACATCATCATATGGTGTTGGGTATCCCTCTGGTCAGCTGGGGTCAGCTGTCCCAGCTGTGTCCCATCCCAACTCCAGGGGTACCTCCAGTCCCCTCACCAGTGGGGTGAGAGGCAGAAAAGGCCTTAACAATATTCAAGGGCTGATCAGCAATAACTGAAATAGGTGTGTTATCACCCTTATGTAGTCACAAAGCCAAAACATAGGACCATGTGAGCTACTATGATAACTCTGTCTCAGCTAGAACCAGTAAACCTTTCAACAGCTTGTGGACTTAATCAGCTCACTGCCCATTGCTGGTTTTAGAAGTGCACTCCCTAGCTTACCTACCAAGTAATTAATGGAAACATTCATCAACACTGGGACTGAGTCAAGCCCTGATGGTACATACTTGAAATGTCCTCTTGCTTTGACAAAAAAGCATTAACTGGAAAACATTGCAAAGCAACTGGTGCATCTGATTATCTGAGTTTTTCCATTAATACTGATGAGTTAAGAAGAGGGAGAGTGCAAGACTGGAAGGGACTCCTCAAACACACACATTGCTTTTCCAGCAGGAAGAAGTTGAAAAAACAGACTTGTGCAAGACACTCATATTGCCTACTCTGCTCTGGGAAGATTGTCAGATATAGCAAAGTAATCATAGTACAGGAGCTTGAATAGAAGTTGGGATTACTTAACTAATGGACTACTAATTCTCTTATCTTTATAGGCAGACATTCCAATCAACTATGATCAAATTGAAGATGAGACAATTCTAAGTCCGTGTTTGCCCACTCTATTTTGCTAAAATGATAATAAGACAGTCTGTCAGTCTGTCAATCAACCCCTGCGGTCTTGCACCGTTATCTCACTTGTGTAAAGGGGTTTTCATCTTCATCTATGGTAGGCAGGCTCAGAGATGGACTATTACGACAAAGATGTCATTTCTGCTGCAGTGCAGTAGTGATTTTATCTTTACATAGTTTCCGTCATTTTCAGATGTGAGATGTATGTGACCAACATCATCACAGAGGCATTTTTACCTTGTATGTTAAAATTGACAATTTCTTGCCAAGAGTTGGCAGGTCACACTGGTCTCTTCTGATCAGCTAGCTGGCAAAGTGAAGAGGAGTATGCTGTATGTGTGTTGTCATTGGTAATTATTTCTGCAGTAGTTGCATTTGAGGACACCAGCCAGATGTCACTGCCTTACTGGGTAGCACAATCCAGACATGCAACAAATACGTGTTTAGAGAGCTCTAGAGGTTACAGATGTGGCTGTGTGTGCAATCCATGTGAGATGCTGCTCACTGGCTGCATCACTGAAATTACCCTACTGTCTGCTTTGGCATAAAGGATGTCGTCAGACATGTTGGGTTACCCAAATCACCTTAAGCCTGACATTTGAGCTAATGTGTTTTGTCTCACAGTTGGAGTAGGATGAGGAAATGGCTTTGGTGGCACACATCACAAGTGGTAATTAGTTAAATCAGTGTAACTCAATTGCATTTAATTATACAGTCATACCTGCAGGTCATGTGTCAGGGAAAAAGAAGAGGATTAAACTGACAAAGGAAGGGAAAGTAGAATGGAGGGATAGGATAGCAATGTAAAACCAGGCTTTGTGCAAAAGGAAAAAAGCCGCAGTGCTATTGACATCTCTTTCCTACTTATGCCCTAGTTGTTCCCTTTGGTTAGCTCTATTTCTCATTGTTCATCCTTCCCATTCAGCTCTTTAATTTGACAAAGGGAAATTTTATACTCCTAAAGACCTGCCTTTTGTATAGAATATTTTTAGCAAATGTGGGGTTTTAAATTTTTTTTAAGTAACAAAACAGACAAAACTAGGAAAATAGAGGAAATCCAATTTTTCCTGAGGAGAGGATGCTCTTATTACATGTGCTGCCAAGACCTGAGAAAACAAGCCTTTTGCTGTTGGAAAGATCACTAACAATTGTATGTATGTATGGCCAGACTTCGTGAACAAAGATTTGGGCAGGGCTCTCCCCACGTGGCTGTGCCCTTCCAGCCTGTGCAGTGGATTTTTTAGGTGAGGCACA
>JAWWEV010000001.1:92543701-92610702 GCA_035583235.1 Hafferia zeledoni
GTGACCGCTGGAACATCAACTATTTTGTATCCTTTTCTATCCTTTTATTAATTTTTAAGTATTTTATTCTTTTTATTCTCTTTTGTATTAATTATTTTATCCTTTTAATTCTCTTTTGCTAGTTGGTATTGCAATAAATGCTGTTTATGGTATTTTATGACTGTGATTACCTTTATTCTGGACGTGTATCCAAAATGAACTGATACAAGCCCCTCTGCTCAAGCAGGGACGCTCACAGCTGGTTGGTTGCCAGGATCATATGTAGTGGGCTTTTGACTGTCACCAAGGATGGAGACTCCCCATCCTCCCTGGGCAACCTGTGTCCGTGTCCATATTTGGCCAGCCTCACAGTCAAAGTGTTTCTGGATATTCAGGGCGAGCCTCCTGTGTTTCAGCTTTTGCCTGTTGCCTCTGATCCTGTCACTGGGCACCACTAAGCAGAGCCTGGCCCTGTCCTGTTTGCATCCTTCCTTCAAGTAGTTGTTTACCTTGAGCTCCCCCTGAGCCTTCTTCAGGCTGAACAGTCCCAGCTGTCAGCCTTTCCTCCTCGAAGAGTTGCTCAAACAAAAAAAATCTACGAATACATATCAACATAAGCACTACTTAATAGTAACGTACCTGGTTTGTCAGATTGTTTCAGTTAAAGGCTTTGGTGACTACAACAGGGGTGATAACCCCTAGGTAAGAGTAACAGCTAAAGTACTGTATTGACTGAACAGTTCCTGCCAGAGTTGTTATGCATGGGTTTATGGGGAAAGTCATTAAAGTTGTTAGCAAATGGAATGTTTTCAGCAGCGAATTTTTGAATTAACAGAAATGCTGATTTCCTAAAGGTAGGTGATTAGTTTTGTTTAGAACCTCGCATGTGCTTCTCACTTGTTCTCTGAAGGCCACCTCGTGTTCAGCTCCCGAAGATATACTAAGGCTGTGGTCAGACTGCTGTTCTGACTGTGACCAAGCCGTCTGAAGAGATTTCTGCTCTCAGTGGCTTGTTGCTGTCTGTCCCCATGAGCGGTTATTGCCCTCCCTGGATGTGCTGTAATGACTGTAATGTGCAGTCACTTCCTAAACCTGTTCTGTTAAAATTATCTTTGTTTAAACACATCACATATACCCTGTCCCTCTGCTCTCAACTCCTCCTTTTATTAAAGTCTTTAAGCCAGTACAGCTGATTGTAGCAGAATCAAGTTCAGTTTGTGCCTGACTTGGAATGGAGGTAAACTCAAAGGGATGGTAGCTGGGGATTGGAGTATAAGGATATGAGGAAAAAAAAAAAAAGCAACTGAAGTTGATAAACTTTTAACTTATAGTTGAATTAGTATTTGAGAGAAACCTTAGTGAGAGGGATTTAGGTACTTAATTTATGCTGATTTAGGTACCCAATTTATGTTTTGAAAAATCAATTCTGAGAGCAATCTGTTTCTGAGGTGTCATTATCAAAAATGTTATTTAACAGAAGCATTTAAAGAACTTAATTAACCAAACAATTTTTAAATAATTTCTTTCATCCCCCAAAATACCAAGGGGGTGCAGGAAGTCATTTTCACCAAACATTGTGTCTTCTCCTTTTCCAGCATATGAGTTTACAGTAGCTTCTTGCAACATTGCTAATCTGAGTTATTGAAAGCTTTGAAACTTGGACTGACTGTATACTTGGTAGGGTTTTTATTGCACAGATACTATGGAGGAAAAGGTGGTGTTTTCTGTGACTCTTCAGACCATTGCTGTTTGGAGAAGGTTATTTTCAGGGTATTCAACTCGCTGTGAGTATAATAGGAAGGGAAAAGTTGCTACAGGGCGGGTTCCTAACCTTGGGGCTAATTGGTAGCTAATCCTGTTTTATTTGATCAGCTAAGATTTGACACCATTAGTTTTGTAAACTTGGCAATTTATGTGTGTTGTCATGTGTGACTTTTTTTTTTTACTGATGTCTTGTAAAGTTTAAGGAAACTTAGATTAAAAATAAAGCTGTTATCAGTGTGCACACATTTGTCCATCATTCTGGTTTTTATATCAGAACTGCGTAGGAAGCATACACCTGCTGAACAATGTCTCACTGTTTAGAGTTGGGTTTTTTAATTGATACTAAATTATGGCTTTCAGTACACACAGGGTTAAATGAAAAGGTTGAAGTAATATCTACTGAGCTCTTTTCCTTTAATGTGCTCATTAGCAGTGGCAAGCGAAGGTTTTAGCACATGTCAGTAATTTACATTTTGTTGCTGAGTGGCTGCCCTTGTTCAAGAGTTGTTTTTAAGCCTGGTGAATATACTTGTGTTGGGAATAAACTGAGTAGAAGAATTGAAAGCCAAATACCCTGCCAGGCTTTTCAATGAGTGCTGAAGTTTCTAGTGGGTCACTGATTAGTAATGCATAGAGCAGCAAAAAAAGTAAAGATGATGTCTAGAAAGGTTGCTTCAGGTAGGTTTTACCATCAAACCCCCTTTCTTTCTAACTACCTTTACAGTCATTTTCCTCAAAATTTCTCTCTTAGCAGGCCTTTTCTTAATGTGAGAATGTGGTACTTTCGATGGACATCCCAACTAGGTTACTTATTTAGGGGTGGCACATGAAACTAATACTTGAGGAGCAGTGAGTTCTAGAGAGAAATGATCTTCCAGGCCGTGCAGTTTCCTGCTATCAGATTGTGATGATGGGCATCTCGGTGAATACTTGCTCTTGTACTTTTTTCCTTTCCTCTGCCTTATCTGATACTGACTTGGCTTGAAGATGTGTGTGGTTCTCTGCAGTAACAGCAAATATGTGTGTGTTGGGATGCAGTAGCATCGTGGTTGACAGTTGAGATGCAAGACAAAGGTTGCTAGCTTCTGGGGGAAAATTGATGCTTTCATGTAGCAACAGCTTAGAGTGGTAATAAAACCATATGATTAACTAAATATATTCTTGCTGTTTTCCAGGCTGCTTTATTTTCAGAGCACCATGTGGAAACTAACACTGTGAAATCATACTTTCCTTTGTAGAGAGGCCTGCATACATTATCTGTCCAAAAGGATAGGTATTGCTGAATTTACATATGTACACGGACTACTGAGCATTTTTATTCCAGATGCCTGTTAGGATCATACTGACGTGTTCTTCAGAGCAAAAGAATGCTGGTGCTTACTCTTTCCCACTCTCTATAAGGTATTGTGAACACTGTTTATATTCAAGCTACTTATTATACAGTTTGAGGATGGGGAATGCATTAAACATTTAGAATGAGGGGAAAACAAGCAAAAGATATTCCAGAACTTTCTTGTGAATAAAACCTGCCAGTTCATTGTGTAAGAATTTGTGAACCTTTTTATTACCTTATCTGAACATTAGGTGCATGTATTTAAATGAAAATGTTTGCAGAAAGTAGAGCCATTTGAATATTTTTCACAAGCTGGAAGTATTTTCATAGCTGCCTTGGTCAAATATGGAATTCCTATTGTTAATTTGCAAAATAGCTACTGTTTGGGTTGTCAAGGAAGGCTGGTGCTTTTTAGCACTGTGCTAACATGTAAGAGATACTGGAATTCAGCACCTCGATTGAGGCAGGGACTAGACAACTACTCCCAGTTTGAGTTAACAAGCAGCAAAGTATCTGCAGACGTTCCTGGAAAGACTTTTTTGGTTATGGGCCAAGACGTTTTTCATGGCTTGTTATAAAAAAATTGAGGGAAATTATGCCTTTTTTAATGAACAAATGTGTCAGATATTTTGCCTCATGGTAATGACACTTCATGTTCTTTACACTCTCAGAAATCTGGAGATACTTGGGTAGAAAAGAGTCATTGAGACCAGCCAACATATTCAAGAGCTTGCCTGTGAAGAGCTTTTACAAAAGTGGGGAGAACATTTTGACATTTTGCCCTTTAAACTTAGAATGGTTTTAGTTTCTTTTTCGGTACCAACTGTCATATTTGGAGATTTATGTCTTAGAGTTGGACTGTGGTTCTGACTGTATGAAGTAGGGATGGGGTGAAGAGTGCTTTCAGTGAAGATTCCCTCTTGCAGGTTTATGAGGGGCAGGCTTCTGGGGTGGGGGCTTAGTCTTTACTGAATAGGTCCTCGAGCTCTGACCTGCCACTGCCTGGCTGAAAGTGCTTCCTGATGGCTAACAAAAATAGCATGGCTGTTGTGTGTGCCACTGCCCTAGTCATTTAGGGAAGATGAAGTTGTGTGCTAAGGCATTGTCTGCTTGTAGGTATTTGTGTACAGGGTTGTGCAGTTGCTAAAGGCAGGTGAATTACTTGCCTGCTGGTTCTTACGACTTTTTGGTGCTTTGATCCTTTTCTTAATTGAGCAAGAGGTGTGGCTTGTAGCTTCCTGTGTGTGATCTGGTATGTATGGCCAAACTTCGTGAACCCAGATTTGGGAAGGGCTCTCCCCACGTGGGTGTGCCCTTCCAGCCTGCCCAGTGGATTTTTTAGGTGAGGCACAGCATGTGCAGAACTGGCCCCACCGTTTAAGTCCTGAGGTCCATTTGCCACGGCCAAGTGAGCTTGGACAGTGACAGGGAAGTCCTTAGGACTGTCACAGCACCCAGTACTGACCGGGGCTGACCCTGCTGAGCATCTGAGATGTGACGGGATGGGATGGCAGGGAGGCTTGAACTGCCAGGGGACGGTCCCCACTGAGTCTCGAACTCAGGCCCTTGGGATTCAGAGGTCAGAGTGCTCTCCATTACACCACAGGACCTCCCCTCACTAGTAATTACAACTCAAGTATTGTGACATTTGGAAAGCCACAGTGCCTTGGTCACTTTATCAAAGAAATTGTCATTTACAGGTCTGGTTATTCCTCTGACACTGACAGCCACTTTCTTTGCAGCCCTTTAAAATGATTCTGGGATTCCTTCTTCATTTTTTTAAAGAGCATACATGACCAGTTGATCCCCATGAGGGAAAACTACTTCAGCCACCTCAGTGTGTCCTGGGAGTAATTCACAGGGCATTGCTTGGAAACTTAGTAGGAGTGAAAATGCCTGTAGCACAGCTGACAGGGGAGTTGCAGAAAACTCAGCTGCTTTGTTTGCAAAGCATCCCTGCTGCAATAATTGATCGCACATCAATGTGCAGGGCCACAGCATCGCAGCAAGACCTGTGATGTCCATGGAAGAATAACACCTGCAACTCCCTGCACTTGGTGTGTGCTGAGGGGCTGAGCTTCCATTACTCACAGAAAACATGCCTTTTTTGAGATACGCTGTAATGATGGTAGGAGGGAGTAGGAACAAGGCCTGGTGTTTTTAATGCATGAAATTAATTAGAAATTTTTTTTGGATTCTCAGATTTGATGCTGTGGTAGCTGCCAAAACTGGAGGTCAGCTTTCAGAGAAAGCAAAATTTTCATGCTTGTGGGTTTGTTTGTGTCAAGGACCTGTTTCTAAAATGTCAGACCATCTGAGGACCCTCAGGGCCCCTCTCATTTCTGCCCCTCACTCAGTCCAAGCTGCCCCAGGATGTGAAGCCCAGATAATTTTCAGAAATACATTGACTGGGCAAGAGGAACTTCTGCTTTGGTCACTCCTAGGCCACAGGCCATGCAGGTGTGATGTGTTCTGTTAGTCTCAGCTGACTCCCCAGTCTCTAGCTAAATGCATCTTTTAGGAGCTGTTTAATGCTTTGTAGGAATTATCTCACTATAATATGTTCCAGTGTCTAGTACACACAAATCGTGGCCATTTTTCATTGTTCACAGACAGGGGGTTTTTTTCTCTTCCACGGGCAATTGATTTTGAGAGAAGATTATACCTCTTACGATGCTTGAATTTTCCAAAAGCAATCTTTCCTCTGAGTGCTGGCCAGCCCAATACTGTGTAGTTTGTTGAAAGTGCTGAAATTACAGCCTGAGGTGGCACAGCTGCTGGAACAATATCAACCAAGTGGGAATAGATACATCACTGATAAGGGACAAGATGGCCTCCCCTAATCCAAACCATTTCCCCATGTTTCTGCTTTCCATAAAAGTATGAGTGTCACTTGCCTGTCATTTAACAAGATTACAAAGCAAAGCCAAGCAATTTTAACTGTTTGCTTCTGAAATTAAATGTGTGCCTTGTGAACAGGGAGAGCCAAAGCCTAGAGTATGTCAAAACACACTGTCACTTCTGCCATTGATACTCTTTCATTCAGGTGTTCAGTGAGTGCGCTTGCCCTGGCTTTCTTCAAAATGTGAGTGTTGCTCCCAGTGCTCCTCAGGACCAATAAATCATTTTCATTTCCTTATGAGAGACAAGGAGCAGCAAGCTCACCAGTCAGTCTAAATCATCTTATTTAGAAACACTAATTTTAACCAGTTCGTCTGGCAGTTAATGTATTTATACATCTTTTTCTCATTTTGGAATCCCATGCTGTCAGTCAAGCTGTGCTAGATTATCCTCTAGCTTGAATAAGTGAAGCTAGAGTTTCATGCTCTGTCCAGCTGTTTTGCTTAAATTCTCTGGAGCATACAGTTAGTCAAACATGGTTGCCCAAATCTTTGATTTGTATCAAAACAAAGTTTTAATATTTCTAGGCTTCAGTTTAGGGTAGGTCTTCAAGACGTGGTGTGGCATTATGTAGCAGACCCCCATGGTAGCTCCAAGGAAGCTCTTGGTGTGTCCAAAGGCAGTGCAATGTCCGGTTAGGAAGTAAACTGGGATTCAAGAAGGAATAGGGCCTTGTCAGCAGTACTTTCGTAGCTCCTTGGTGCAGTGTGAGTGCTGCAGCCCTTGATGTTTTCCACAGCAGAGATGGAGCCGAGGAATCCAAATAGCAATTGCAGGGCTGTGAAAGTGCTTGGGGGTTGCAGTTCCCAACCTTTTCTGTCTCTTCCTTGGCTGTCACTGCATCCTGATGTCTGCCTTTTGCCCTCTCTCAGACCCTTGCAGCTGAGGAAGTCTCCAAACAGCTGATTTCCCAAAGCTGAGAGGGCACAGGGGAGAGCTCATTCCTGGTTTTGTCCTGTTTCCTAAGCTCTTGCCAAAATACCTAAATTTTTTTACCATAGCAATAATTCTGCAAATGTTACTGTTTTTATGATCTCTTTATAGTGAGGTGGAGTAACCCTGTGTATGCTCTACGTACTATTTCATTTACCTGTTGGGACTTACTGAAGCAGAGTTTGGATTTGTACCATTACTTTAATAGCCCTTGCTAGGTCTGTTCTCCATCAATTTGCCTAATCCCTTTTGAACCTCTTCATACTTTGGCTTCCACAATACTGTGTGCATTAAGTCTCCATTTAATTATGTGTTGTGTGAAAAGGTGCTTCCTATTTTTTAGTTTTGACCATTGCCTGATAATCTCATTAGGTTCCCCCTAATTCCTGTATTGTGGGAAATAACCAACCCGTTCCCAAGTTACCTTCTCTGTGCAAGAAGGGATTTTGTAGGTCACTATCATATTTCCTGTCAGTTGTCTGCTTTCCAAGCAGTCATCCCCAAAGTACATACTTTTTACCTCTCTGTGTAGGCTGTGCAGTGGGCAGGAGAGCAGAGCAGAGAAGGGGAGATCTCTGAGCTCCGAGCTAGAGCTCCCTTAGTGGAATTCTGAGTGAAGAAGGAAGCTTCTCTTCTTCATTGAAGAATATCAAATGTATTCAAGGATGTCATGCCTACTCCTTTCCTTTGTGTCCCCAAAGAGTTTGCTCACACTTTAAAGGAAGAGATGGACTAAAATCAGGACTAAAACACATCCATCTGGCCTTAGTTCTAGAGCGAGTTCCTACTTGGAAATAAGTGGAAATGTTGACACAGTATTTCATGAGAACCATGGTTTCATCTCTTCTTTGGTGGTGGTCTTGCATTTTAGTTTATCAGTACACAATTTTGAGTTACTTCATCACAGCAGTAGTTTTCCATTCTCTGTGCTGTTCCCACTAGAAAATAACACTAAACCTGCTACAGTATCAATGTAGCAGGTCATCTGTCCCTCATTCAGCATTAATCAGGTTAGGGTTCTTTTACCTTCTGCCTCTTACGCATTGGGCAGCCTCCAGAAAGCTCAACAATAGCTGAGACTCTCTGCTTCCTCTTCAGGTTTTTTTTTCCTTTGAGCTAGCTTTTAACTTTGTTCCAGTGTTTGAAAGGTCTAATATTCCATCTATAGTGAATATTCAAATATATTTTTAGATTTCCTCTTTATGTCGTTTTGTACTCTCCGGAGCCTTGCATCCGCCCCAGTTCAACCAAAGCACATGATTAAGTGCCGATGTGCTTTGCTGTACTGGGACCTGAACACTAATTTCTTCTTCTCAGTTTTGTTTTCAAAACATATAAAATTCTGAATAAGATCTAGCAAGTCATTTTACTTCTTTTAGCCTGGTTTTAATACTGGTTATCTTCAAACTAGTGACTGTAAGTCTTAAATGTTTGTGCACATCTATATGCATGTTACTGTCACTGAAATACTGTGAATCTCAAATCTTCTTTGTTTCTTGGCACGTAACTTGTATACCAAGATTATAATAATAGATTTGTGGTCAGAAGCAATTGTCTCCATTAAAAACTTTATCTTTGGCACATATTTCCATACAATGTATGATACTAAGCTGGTCTTTCCTTAAAATCAGAAGAAATTTTATAGTAAGTAATTAATTTATAGTAAGTAATTGCAGTATAAGTAATTGAACTGCCTTGTTCAGTATGTTATCAATGCCTCCTGAGAAGTAATGGCAAACTGTGAAAGATAAATACATATCCAAAGACATTTGAGACCTGAAGCTTTCCTTTGAGATGATGCTGGGTTTGAAATAACTATCAAAATCTCAAGCAAAATAATTTTACAGATTTAAAAAACCCAAATAGCTTTTGTGCTCAAAGATGTAATGCAAAATTCCACCTACTCTTCCAATGCAAGCATCAATCACAAGTAGCCAAGTTGGAATCAGAATAAAAATGCACTGTTCTCCAGACACTGAATTAAATTTACTCAAACAAGCGTTGACCAAGTTAAACAAGCAATAAAGTGGTGGTTTGGGGGTACTGACTGATAGATGAGTTCCTCATTTGTGAGGGCATTTGAGCCCTCATAGGGCTCAGGGAAACATTTAAACAGTTTTGTTTCTCTTCATTTTTGAATGAAATCTTTTTTTTTCTCCCTCTGGCTTTCTTATCTATTGATGTAACTGGTGTTGCATGAGAAATTACCTCATTTCAATGACTCGAGACAGCTTTTCTATCAGCTGCAGTAAGATTTCTTCATTTATTTAATGAACCTGGATAGGTAGAAAATTAAGTATTAGGAGCTGGAGATGAAGAAAACTAAACCAGAATGTTCTGTGTATTAGGATGGTTGAAAAAAAACTATATCTGTGCTAATATAGCCAGTACATATAATTGCTCTTTGGATTATGGCATGATTATTACTTTGCAGACAGGGGACTCTGTTATCAGTCAGTCATCAATGAAGTTGCTGCATTCTGTGCTCATCTCATCTCTGAAGCTGAAAGAAGAGCTAGTTATTATCTTCAAGTGAGTTATTAATGAGGGAAAAAATCATCCCCAATTACTGTGAAGCAAAATATTTCAACATTTACATATCTCAGACTTTAATTTTGATCTAATCCATCATAAGTTCTTAAACTCAGATGGTATTCGCTTTTCCAAACATTCCCACACTGACATATCAAGAGGAATTTGCATCTGTCCAAGTGCTGGCTTCCCTGAGTGTCTGCTTCAGGGTCACAGAAGTGCTGCCCATCCCATCTTTGTCCTGCTAGAGACTGATTTCCACTGAGATTCCTTCATGGTACACCATAGGAACAGAGTCTCAAGTGCTTTATCAGTGAAGAAGTTCTGACTTGACTATACTGTCTATGTTCATGGTCCTTTATTTTTCCTCTTAACTAGAAACAGCCTGGGATTTATTTGTAAGGGCTAATTTTGCTCTTTTGCTTTTCTTTGATCCCTTTCAAAATTAATGGTTTGGAAGTTTTGACTCTGAACATCCTAGAATAACACCTGAGCAACACAAAGGTGATGATTTAAATTCAGTTAAACATGTGGGCAGTAACCAGGTGGGAGAAGTGCTGTCCATACTGTGAATCCATCCATCAACACAGATGCAAAGGTCTGACCTTGGTAGATTCAGGAGGTAGGAACGTCAAACACAGTTTGCAGTCAGTTGGAAATGTAGCTACTAGACAAAGAAAACTCAATAATTACACAGCTGTTTCAGTAGATTACAGATCTCCTAGAAAACAATAAAACCCCCATCTGTGAAGCGAAAAAAAGTAAACCATCATTTTTTTAATTCAAAAACTTAATTCCTGAGAGTCATCAGATATGTCCCCTGTAAACTTATCTCTTTTCAAAAGCAACAGAGTCTGTAACCAGTCGGTGTAGATTTCTCCACAGCGTTTATGCCCATTAATGCTTCATTGATTTGCAGTGAAACTGCTGAAGGACTGTCTTGAATAGACATATAAATATTAATTTCTTGTGAAGGATGACTGCTATTACACTAAATATTAAATGAATTCATAATACTTGGACTTTTGCAATAAATCACTACTGGAACTGCATACTAACATCCCATCTAACATCCCATTCCAATTTTATTTTTTTACTGTTAAAGCCATGGAAAAGGACTGCTTGCTCCCAGAGAAATGTACAGCTTTGTATTATTGGAATCATTAATGAATTCCCACAGCACAAGATGGAGTTTTAACTTAGTCCCATTTTACGGGAAGCGGGAGGAGGCATGAAGTGGTTTAGGTTGAACTGCTGATTGCAGGATGTTCAAACCCAATCTGTTTCTCATGAGAGACATCACAGTAAATTATCAGCTCCTGGCAGTCCTTCTTTTGCTTGCAATGCTCTGAGCAGCATCAGTATAGGATCTGGCCATGTGATACCAGAAGGCTGAAAGCCAGACTCAAAGGGAGTAAGAGCTGGATATATTGCCCGATCTCCACGCACACAAAGTGGTTGGTACCAGTTCACCTCTAAATATCTTGCCCACGGCCACAATTGGAAGGATGGTGCTGCTCAGGTTTTGGCTAGGTTTAGCTATTGAATTAAGTCATCTTACCTCTTCAGAGACCATAGATCTTCATTTCAAAAGTTTAGTAAAATGCTCAGTGGGGGCTAAAAATCAATTATTTATTTTTCCTTTTGTTAAAGTAGAACAAAGGATACATCAGCAAGTTCATAATAGCTTTCTGTTGTCTAAGGGATAGTAGCTTAAGTGTAGAAATTTATGCCAGGGCTAACTCTGTAGAGTGGAAGCCATTCTTGTAAAAAAAATTGAGTGACTGTCAGACTCATCTGTTTTTAACTGCATATGAGTGTGAGTATATGCACTTCCTTCTTCCCAAATATTTTTGCTTCTGTAACTTATATGGTCTAAGTAGCACAAGGTTTTTCTAATGAAAATTTGCCAAGGTATTTAAATTAGAAGCAAAAATTAGAAAATCTGCTACTACATAGGAATATTAATTGTTCATTATACAGGGCTTTATTTCACATAGTTACTTTGCATGTGCAAAGCTGCCAATTAAAGAGGCTCAAAGTGCTCACTGCTGCACAATAGTTTCTGCAGAGCCCCACAATGGCTATTGTGTTCTGTCACTGACCTTTGGACACCTTCAAATGCATATTGACACAGGATGCTGGGATCATTAGAGCTATTGTTTCAGTGTGCCACAGGGAAAGGGGAGTTTGGCGATTTCATGAAGAGCCCTAAAATTTGATATGATGATGACAGCAATAATATTGTTTCATTAGAGATTGAGAGACATACTAAAGTATTTTTTCTGGTGTTTCAGGTGAATTCCAGGATGCCACTTGACACATTATCCCATTGGGGAAAGAAGTCATTTATCAGGGGCATTTGGTCTGCATTTCTGTTGTTTCCAGGGAATTGATTTAATTTTTTTAACCTGATGGTGCCATATGGCCAGTCTCCTTTAGCTTCCATGGATTCTGCCTGAGTGAACATCTTGGCAGGATAGATCCTTTCATCCTGTGAGTGACAAATGCTCTTTTAAAACATAACCAGTGCATTCCAGGATCTGGACATGCAGTTCAGACTCTTCAAAGTCAGTGGACATTGGCTCTGTCACATCAACTGTGCTTCCTTTTAGTTCTTCTGTATCTTAACATCTAAGGCATTTCTGTTTTCTTATCAGTTTTGGAGACAGAGATACCAGATACTCGAAGTACTTCTACTGTAGTAAAACCAGGCATCTTCTAAAAGCTTATATTTACTTTATTGTAGCCCTCCTATTCTTTAAAGCTGCTTTGAGAAATTACATCAGCAGTCAGAACATAAAAGAGCATAATTTTAAACCTTGCATAGGACATTTTTGTCTACAAAGAATAAATAAATTACTGGCTTGTATTCCAAAGAATGATCCTACTTGAAGATAGAGAGATAATTTCTGTTCCATAAATCTTGCAGTTGCTGGGTTTCATTTTATCCCCTGGGATCCTATTATTGAACAAATTATCAAATACAGCTAAACTTCACAGCCCTGATTCTCTGAAGATAGTTTTGGGTAATGGCTTGCACTTCTGACAAAAGAGGAAGAAATCTAATAGACCTTTTGCAAAACTTCTTGTATCATTTTTTAGAAATGGAACATGTACTGCAGAGCATTGCTGGTTGCAGCTCTAGCCTAGTGCTATGCAGCACATACCAGAGGATGGCCAGTTTCTACACACAAACCCTCTACCCAAAAAACTTCCAAGATGAGGGACATAGTCTTTGGTACATGTGTGTGCTTGAGGTGAATGTGCTGCAGGATTTCTTATGACACTGATACAAAACTCACAAGGTCAGATATGTTTCTTCAGTAATGAAGTCTGAACTTTTTTTTTTTTCACATTAATTGAAAGGGTGCTGTTATCTTCTTTTTCATTCTTCTGTATCAGAAACCCTTGTAGGATTTAGAAATGCCCCATGCACTGCCACTGCAATTGCCAGTTGTGATTTTTGCGGTCTATCTGCAAACATCAAGGTGATACCTTAACTCATGAGAAGAAGTGACCCACTTCTGGGAGGGAGACATGAATAGGTATTACTGTGTGATGCAGGATGTGAAAGGGAGCACGTGCTTCAAAGAACTATTAAATCACTGTCTTGTGCTTCCATTCTCCCTGCATCAGGTAGTAAATGAGGCAGTAATAATGCCATGGGCTGGGATCTGAAGTCTCTCTTCAGCCCGTTCTGCTTTCCAGCAGAGGTTTTTGGCCATAGGTCCTGATTTCTTACTTGTGGAGTATTTCTTGAGGTATAGCATTGTCCTGGAAGGGAAAGGGCAGCACTCTGCTGTCTTCTCTGCATGGGAAGTTTGTGCCTTTTCTGTTCCACTGTAGCTGCAATATTTCTTTCAATAGGCACATGATCACTGCCTGGATAGATTTGGAAATGGAGATAGTCTTTGCAGCGTGTTTGGCCCTTACTTTCTGCCGCATGAGTTGAAACCCTGTTGGGTGGGGAGGGATTATCATAGGATCTTTATTACAGAAGGCTCAAGTTCTACCTGGATCCACCTCTAGTCATTGTAGTTTTGAGAGGTATCCCGCCTCACACATTGGGATTTTCCAACAGAAAGACAAAGGAAGTTGATATGCTTGCTCACTACTTGTATTTCATTTGGTTCCTTTGCAGAAGGAGAAGAAGAGTGGGCTGTTGAAACTTCTAGCAGGAGCATCAACAAAAAAGAAGTCACGCTCCCCACCTTGTGTGTCCCCCACGCACGACCCCCCGACAGCCATCGAAGGAGTTCTGCAAGGGGCAGTGGGACCTGAGCTCTCCTCTCTCTCCAGCCATGGCAGAGCCGGCTCATGCCCTATTGAGAGTGAAATGCAAGGAGCTATGGGGCTGGAGCCTCTGCACAGGAAAACAGGCTCCTTGGATTTGAATTTTTCCATCCCTTCTCCTGCCAGGCCAGCCCTCTCTTCCATGGCAGCTATTTGGCCAGAGCCCAAGCCTTTGCCTCGGGAAAGGTAAGCTGTGTTATTTCCTGAAGTTGACAGTGTTCTCCGGGAGCGTTTGGAGGAGGGCTGCAAGTTTAACTTGCTCAGGGGTTGTTGCAGTTTTGCTGCTTTGTGAATTGACTGTAGGTGGCTCAGCTGTCATTTAGGAAGACTGGGTTTAAATGCTTCTGTCCATTGAAAATCATTTGACAAAGGAGTACAGGTTTGAAAAAGTGGTGAGCAGCACCTGTCCATAACACTGTACAGCTCTGGTCTAAATATGGAGGACAGCAGTGCTTTCTTAGCATAAATGGTTTAAATCATAGAATCATAGAATTGATTAGGTTGGAAAATACCTCTGAGATCATCAGGTCCAACCCTTGGTCCAACTCCAGTCCATTTACTGGATCATGGCACTCAGTGCTACGTCCAATCTCAGTTTAAAAATCTCCAGGGATGGTGAATCCACCACCTCTCTGGGCAGGCCATTCCAATGCCTGATTACTCTTTCTGGAAAGAATTTGCTGTTGGCAAATGCCACTTTTTTTGAGCGAGATCCCTGTGTTTCAATAAACACATGGTGTTGACATGTTATGTTCCTGGAGGTAACCAGTGTGATGTGTTTTACTCATCAAAGCTCTTTTAGTCCTGTTCTGCAATACCAAAGGCTGTTTAGGATACTTACAGGTATGGCCATCTTCAGTAACCTCTTACCAAAAATGGAGCTCATTTCTAGAGAGGGATGTGCCAGTGACTCTGGAGTTTATTTCAGCAGTCTGCTCTGCACCTTGATACTTCAGAGTAAAGGACTTTGCAAACCCAAAAAGGGTAGAGTAGAAACACCAAAACAAAAGCAGGTGAAGAGAGAGATAACAGAAACAAGGGTACAAAAAAGAGCTAGGTCTCCATATGCAGAGCCATATTTGTTTCAGGTGAATGTTTTCTACAAGACTATAGTTTGAGTATAGGGAAAGGAGTAGATAATACATGGCTACAATGCAATGGAAATGCTTTCCACTCAAAAAAATATTGAGGAGAACATTTATTTTACAAAAGCATCAAAGAATTTTCAAAAAGCAGTTTAGGGAACTCTCTTGAGTTGGTATTTAAAACTATTTTGAAACAACATTTAAGTTGCAGATGTTTGAAGTAACTACTTTTGTCCAAGTGTACAAAAGATGTAGAAGGGAATGGGCTGGGCAAGCAGCTGACCCTGAATCCAGTTGGGATCATGAGCCAGAAAATGTAGGGCATAATAAGGAATATTACAGGACAGTTCATACCTTATACAGTGTTTTAACTGAACGCATGTAAGAGACTGCAGTCAGGGACAGACAGGAGAATATTTTTACTCTAGATTTAACATTTTGTCTAAAAGAGATGCTGTTGTTCCAGTGCAACTATTAGACTTGAAGCAGAAATAAATTCAGGCAAGTCTTTCAGCATTGTAATGAAGGCAGTGAGAGCAGACTATCGTGGTAGTCTCTTGTCTTCAAAATCCATGAAAAAGCAATTTAGTAAAAGGAGTGAAAAACCAATCCCTATTTAGGCACACTTAATTTGGTCTACATCAGTTCAGATTAATGCTGTAAGAAAAGCTAAATCAATATAAACCAGATTTAGCACCAATGTAACTAAATCAGAGGACTTCTGCACCTTTAGTTAAATGTAGCTATGAAAAGAAAATGGGAAGAACAGTCCCTGACTTCTCCAGAGCTGACTGTTAAGGTGCTTCTCTCAAAGCTTTGCTGTAGAGAACTCCAGACACATTATTTAACATGCCAGGGCTAGTCCCATATCCTACAAATTTCTCAGTCCACTTCAGGGTGGTCCAGATAGGGAAGCATTTAACTGATGACCATTTTAAGTGGCAGAGTAGAAAGAGAGCGACATGGGTTACCTGCATTCTCTTACCTGTGCTGGAATCCAGAGCAAAGAGATTCAGACTGCTAAAACTGACTAAATACTTCCAGTTGCAGTATATTTTGATAAGGAACTTACTCTTATTTTAAGTATTTTAATTCCTGAGTCTTAAATCCAAAAATAAGCTATAATTGAAGTAACCCTAATTATACACAGCAGGCAAGATTCTCTAATTGATTTATGAATTAACTTCCATATCGTTGGTGTATCTGCATTTCTCAACTGATCATATGGGCTTTTTCGTGTCCATAATGAGAAATATTAATTACCTTCATGCACCAGGAAGGATAATGCTTAGTCCTGGAATAATCTGAGCAGATACATTAAACACTTGTCTTCTAGAAATTCATCCCACAACCATCTGTGCTCATTAAATCATCAAATTTCTCAGAAGTACCAAATTATATTTTTTTAAAACAAATTATGGTTTTCAAACCACTTGTTCTTTTCACATCTGGCAATGGAGCGACTTGCATTCAACGTCACTCAGCTCCATATTTTGCTTGTTTGCATTTTGGTGCATTTTATCTGCACAGTAGGAGCAATTCTCTGAGAAAGAAAAAGGAGGAGAGGGGGGGAAAAAGGTTAGATAAACAGATTCAGATGCTGGATGAAATTTTAAAAAAGCTGCAAAGCATTTCAATACACTTAGCTGTACTTGGCTTTCTGTTTCCCAACGCCCATCTGTGCACATAGAAGCAGAGCACTGAAAGGTTGGAAGAAGTAGCACATTCCTTAATATTTACGGCATTCGAAATGAGGCTCATGCAGGCAGCAGAGCACTGCTACTTTTCCTGTGGAGGTTGGCTTGCAGCTCCAGCACTTGTCACATCCAGGTTACTGATCAAACCCAATGCACCAAGAGGTGCATTTAAGTGCTCTAATTGCTCACAATTTAAGGGAAGAATTGCCTATTCTGCTGCCTGACAGTGCAGCCCTTCCTGGGAGTTGCAGCCAGGTAGACAAGAAGGTGGAGTGAGCTTCACCCTTTTGAAGGTGCTTTGAAGGTGCTGCTAATGTTTTTACACTCTTTTTTTTTTTTTTTTTTGGTACATAATGAGAGTGAGGAAAACAATTATCTTATCCTTCTTGATATTCCAAAACCTGGTTATGGATGGCTGGATTAGAAAGGAAGTTGTTTCTAGCTCTCCCATCACTTAGCCTTCATATTTATACGGTTTGCTGGGATAGTCAGAGCCCACCTCTGCCTTCTGGGTGCACTTCCCACTATCAGTTTATAAAACCATCTTCCTTCAGCTGCTCTCTTCCATAAAGCATCCAGCAGTCCAAGCAGCAGAGCAGAGAAATTTCCCAGGTGGTGTCCTTGTCACATTGTGTTGCAGTGGTTGACTGCCAAGTGAATACCCCGTCAGTGTGCCCCACACACTCTTTTCCACCTCCTGCTCCATCCAGTTTCTGCTGGTGCATGAAACAGGACCAGGATAGGGACACACTGTGGTGGGGCAGGCGCTGGGCCAAGCCTTGCCCACATCCCACTGACGCTGTCAGTTCACATGAGAGAGGGGTGTGCTGCGTGCCAGCAGCACCAAAGTAAAATAGTTTCCCTGCCACCCCCTTCAAGAAAATATGACTGTACATTAAGCAAAACAGAAGAGTTGAGTGTGCATGTGTGTGTGTGTGTGAGTCATGTTCCCCTCACTGCCTGGCACTGTTCCCAGATGCAAACCTGAGTCAAACACGTCACGCATTGTTGACTCTTTTATAGTAACTGGCACTAATTCTGCCATGTTATATTCTGATAAAGCGTCTGTGTCCAGACTTACTGTCACAACTGGCATATCTGTGCTGTGTTTCTGTGGTTTATGTGGAGCCTTCAAGCAAGTTGTAACCACAGCAGTGCTGCAGAATAAGATGGGCGCAGTACGTTTGACCTTTAAAATAGACCCCTCCATGTTTCCATATATCTTTCTAGAAATCACTGCCACATTAGAAATCGAGCTCCCAATTCAAGGAAGCATTCAAGCGTGTGCTTAACGCCCATTGACTTCAATTTTGCTGTGCACGTATATCTTCCTGCCAAAAAGGAAGGCAAAAGAAGGTTTCTTTTCATTCCTTGAAAGTGATACTAGAGAATTGACCCCAGGAGTAGTTTCTGACTGAACAGTGACATGTATGCACATGGTTAAATGCTTCTCTGACTAGGGATACCTGCTTTAGGACTGAGAAACTAGAATTAACCATCTCAGAAATTGAATCCTGCAGTATTTCCAGCAGAAGGGTGAAAGACTCGTTATTCTAAGGCTACTGATTTAGACACTGTACTATGGAGAAGTGGGTTCTGGCTTGTGCAGAGGTGCTTTGCAAGTCTCTTCAATTTGCCAGTAAAAGAATGGAGAAACAGAGGTCTATTGATAAACAAGAGTGGTGGTTAACTGGGCTAGATGCTTCATTGGCACCAGTTATCTCTTCCCCCCCAAAACTAACTGTGTATCCTAACACACAAGGGATCTGTTGGAGTCACAGGACTGGACTCCTGGAACTTGTCCTTAGTGCATGATGCTTTGACAAACAGGAACTGGCATGAAGCATCCAAATGGAAGTACTCTAAATGGAACCAGAATGGAGGTTAGCTCTGCAGACCTTTTTTGCCTCATTGTACATTTGTTTCCATAGGGTTCTCTAGTTCTGTCAGTGTCCTGGGTACACATATTTACTCATTGAGCAGATACTCAGTATTATGGGGATTTTTTTTGTCAGTTTCCAGACCTGAGTCCAGCCCTTAATTACTGATCAGTTCTCATCAATACTGTTCAATGTGCACTGACAGAGCGCCTGCATGAGTCATTTAGACCAGACAACAGACTCCTACGCAGCCAGGGTGCATGAGATGAGTCTCACTGTGTGGAAAGTGTGGCACGAGGCTTTGCAGCTGAAGGAGTCAGAGAGTCAGAGATGCCACTTTCCCCACATCTGCACTACTCAGAGAGTTTCATCATGGTCACTTGCTAGAGATATTCCAACCTCTGCAAAACATGGAGCGTTTTCTGTGTCAGAGCCTTGATTCACATCCAGAGAAGCATCTTGTGCAGTAAATGAGGCAGGCATCCTGTGGGAAAAACAGTTGCAATCATATAATGAAAGATTATATTGCATGGAAGCAAATGTGAAGTCAAAGGCAATTTTAGTGGCCTGTTTCTTCTTCTCAGGTACATGGATGTGAAACACTCCTGCTGTGTTAAGGTAGTAGATATCTTTATGCATCTACATAAATGACAATTTTATTATTTTGCTTTTTTAAAAGAAACAAAACTAGAACTTGCATCTGTTTGTGACGTATTTGTGACATCTCTTTGAGGTTAGGAGTCTCAGCTGCACCTTCCAGATTGCAGTAGCAGTAGTAAAGGGAGAGCTGGGTAGGAGAGGTATTTCTTTTGTCTGAGGACAAGGGCTATGAAGAGGGGACAGTGGGATTCCAAGGTCTTTGCTGACAGCAGAGGATGGACCTACTCCTGACTCAGTGACATCATTGCTGCCAGGGTGCCCATCCCACCCTCAGCCCCAGTGCCAGCCTCTACCCATGCAGTCTCCTGCCCCACAGAATGCCATGTCCCTTGTCCAGGCTTGCTCATACCAAGGCTGTTTGCTCTCCCAGGCTCATCTCAATGCAGCTTCCCCCCTGAGCAGCCACACCCACATCACCTGTTGGGGCTTCCAGTTTTCATCATCGTGCCATTTCTTTCTCTGCTCCTGGTTTTAATCCCAATAGTCTCCTTTTTCCTCCACCTTTTCCCTCATCTCACTCCATTCTCCAGCTCCTTGGGGTTTCCTTGCCTAGGCAACCCCCATCCCCTGTCCTTAGTGATACCACTGGCAGCCTCTCATGTCTTATCTCTTGGGCACCAAGGACCTTTCCAGGCCCATCCTGGACAGTGCCCTCCAAGGATCAAGTGCCCAACCCAAGGACACCTCAGCAGCCAGCAGTGGAGAAATCCAACATTGAGTCTGTCACCTGAGAGAAAAACACAAGAGAGACCCAGGGTTAGGAAGGAAGAGAAATGGAACCTCTGAGGCCTCGCCAAGCTAGGCCAGCTTGGAGCATGAATAAGCAAAGATTTTACCTTTAGTGCTCATACAAGCCTAAACATATGTCATTTTGGGGTGGTTTAAATGCTTTTAACTTGGCTGAGAGCAAGTGATTTTCTGAAGGAACACCATCCCTGACAGACTGACAGGACCACAGGACAGGTGTTTGCTCACAAATACGGGGACCTGAGAGCAGTTGTGGAAGTCCTTCCCTGGCACCTGCTGGGGCTGCAAAACCCCTCATGTTATTCTTGGAAGCGATGAGGTCATTGGGCTGTATGTTGGACCCTCAGCCTGACACAGCTTACTGCTGTGGAGAATTTGGGCCAAAATAATTAACATTTGGCAGAATTGTAACTATATGAGAGCACAGTTTGCAAAAGAAAATACCAAATATTGTTAACAATGGACAGAGGTGGTTGCCACACTTGTCATCACAATTGTTGCCCAGATAATTAACATTTTTAAAAGTTGGTAATTGAGACATGCAAGGAGACACAAACAAAACTGAAAAGACTCTGAGATCCATCTAAAATTCCAAGAGACACTTTGGTGTAAGAAAATCTACAATTTTATAGTACCTTCTTGAAGAGGGGACAGAAAGGGGAAATGAAAAGGGAATATATAAATAGAAGTATCCTGGACTGCCTTTTTGGGAGTGAGGGAGGATGTCTGGGAGGAGACCTTTTCTGCCAAAAAAATATGGCTAATATACATATGTCCTTGCAATGCCATTCCAGAGGATAAGTGAGGCTGAGGTGCCACCTGGAGGTGTGGAGGGGCGACACAGCACCCTGTGCCAGCAGCGGTGTCCGGGTGCTGCCCCTGCAGCCTCCACGGGGACGCCTCTCCGAGGCCCCGCTTCAAAACCTCTCATGGGAAAAGACATCGCATCTTTTTCCATCTCTCACAGATGATTTCTTAACCGATTTGCAAAGTCTTTTGTAGCTAATATTTTGTTACTCTATCAAAAGCCTCTTCGATGCTATCCTGTGAGGTACCGTAGTTAATGAAATTTAAACCATAGCATTTGAGGTTTCCTCAATGGGAAAAAGTACCTCATTTTGTAATGCAGTGACTGAGAGTTATTTTTCTAAATCTCTAAGAAGATGCTGTGTAGAACCTCTTTTAGGACTATGGGCACATTCTTTTTGAGTGTGGTCACCTCCTTCTTTAAGTGAACCATTTAGGGACTAGCAGCTCATCACTCCTAGGATGTAGCTTGGCTTTAAAAGGATGGCTCTGTGCTTAAGGTATGACATGAGGTGTTGGCAGTCCCAGCTGGGTCTTTAGAGCTACCTTGCCCAAGACACTACCTTTTTCTGCATTTCTGTTTCCTGATCTGCCCAAAGGGTCTGTGAGTACCACCACAGCACTCAACTCATGTTAAAATCCAACCCTTTTCTTTTTCAAAGGCCCTCAAGCCCTTGGTGCAGAGTTCCACTGTGCTGTGATTGTGGAGAGTTGTGAGATCTGAAACTTGGCATCATCTTAGCTGAAATTGTTCCACTCTGATAATTTAATTAATCAACACTGCAGCAGAGTGTTTGAAATAATGTGTGCATTCATTTGCATAATGGGTGTAATTGGCAAAGCTTCATAATATAAGTGTAGCAGTTCCACAGATGATAGCTTGATAGAACATTTTCCTGCAGCCAGCCAGCAGCACACGTTTCAACCTCTGTTATTTGCTTTTCCACAGAGGAAGGAAGTGACAGCTAGATTTATTAACCAAGGTACAGAGAGCTGGCAGATTTTTGATGGCACTTGAACACATATATTTTCCACATGACTGTGTTGCTGTGTCAAGAAGAAAAAGCCATAGTCAGGTTTTAGAGAACTGTTCCAAATGGAGTTTAATGTTTTATGAAGTAATGGGTTATTTGACCATGGAGATGTCCAAATGTAGAGCCAAAGGTGGTATTTTTAGTGTCATGTCAAAGTGGAGTTCCTAGTTTCAGAACTGCAGTCACTATGTACCTGAGCCATGTCTGCAAAGAAAATGGGTAAGTGCCCCTCGAGAGGCCCTTGCCTTGGTACCATCTCACTGGGACTGGCTCAGGGAGTTGTTCATAGCCTTCAGGGCATGCTAAAGTCTCCAACAACAGGATATTATCTTAAATAAAACTCACCTTGTTACTGACATAACTGAAGCATCAGTGGCCATGTAGTTGTGGAAATATTCTCAGGAGATGAGCTTTAGGTAATCAATTGGCATCTTTTAACTATCTTACTATATTCATTACTTTGCAATTAGCAAGACAGTTATTGACTGTTAACCAAATGCCAGACGACTGCAAAAGTGTATGTGCTGATGAAAAAACCAACCGTGCAGCAGAAATATATTTGCTGCTCTGTACACAAGTGCGTTGCGATAAAATGTCCCAGTCTGTGCTCTCAGGAGGATGTGGGCTGATAAGCCTTGAGTGCAGAACAGCAGTATCAGGCTCAGACACATCATTACTTCCTTGAAATGAAGTGACACTTGAAAACTAAGTTCCCAGAGAGCCCTGTGCATCGTTCAGGGCTGGGGCTCCCGCTTGGTTTGGAGAGGGCTTTGAAAGTGATTTGATAGCTCTCCATTTTGGCTTCCCATCCAGGTCTGAGGGACCCAAAGTACATTCTCAAGAAACATAAGAAAAAGAAAAATGTGAACTGCTTTAGCTAACCTCTGCTGGTATCAGAGCATTGCAAACCCCATTTTTCATCATCAGTGGACAAGGGAAGAGCTAAAGTGTAACCTGTCTGGACTTCTGTAAGGTCTTTGACGTGGTTGCCCACAACATCTTTCTCTCTAAATTGGAGAAAGATGGATTTGATGGGTGAACTTTTTGGTGAATAAGGAATTGGTTGGATGGTCACACCCAGAGGGCAGTGGTCAGTGGCTCAGTGACCCAATGGAGACTGGTGACAAATGGTGTCCCTTGGAGGTCCACACTGGGGCCAGTGCTATTCAATATCTTCATCCATGGCATCGACAGTGGGATTGAGTGCACCCTCAGCGAGTTTGCAGGTGACACCAAGGTGACACACAAGCTCTGAGCAACCTAATTGAGTTGAAGATGTCTCTGCCCCTGGCAGAGGGGTTGGATTAGATGACCTTTAAAGGCCCTTCCAGCCCAAACTGTTCTATTATTCTATGATTCTATGATTTTTGGATGGAGCAGATGCAGAGCTGGATAGGACATGCTATAGCAGAGGCAGATGCAGGACTAGGATAAAGCAACTGAGTCCGCAGCACAGACTGAGCACACAGCTGGGAGCAGGGACCACCATGTATTGACAATACTTTCCAACTTTCAGGGCCTGGCTCCGGAGTACATCCTGGTCAAGTCTGCAGTCATGCTGGCCAGAAGTCTCCATGTCTAACTGAGTTTTAGTAGAAAATGTAGCTGCATTGGATACAACTGGTGTATGAAAATGTAACTTACTGCTGTTTCCAGATGGCTTTTTCCAAAGATTTCTAGTACTGGTGCCTGGCTGCTCCCATTGCGTGCAGATTGACCAAGTCCTTGCATTCTTTTCTCCAAAGGTACCGCGTTGTGGTCCCATACCCACCGCAGAGCGATGCTGAGATCGAACTGAAGGAAGGTGACATTGTGTTTGTGCACAAGAAACGGGAGGATGGCTGGTACAAAGGGACGTTGCAGAGGAACGGCAGGACGGGCCTCTTCCCCGGGAGCTTTGTCGAGAGCTTCTGAGGATGAATCGCCACTCTCTCAACTGAGGAGCTTTCAGGGGAAACTGCATAGCACAAGAAGAGACAGCAAAGAGAAACTGGACTGATAACCACTGCCATTTTTGTTTCCAAAGACTTCCCCCAGGCCCTTCAGTCTGCAGCTCTGGAGATGCAGTGCCCTGCTGTGCTCCTGAGACCGTGTGCAGTGCATACAGTGGTATGTTGAAGTAGTGCCTTCCACCTGGAATCACAGACTGAAAGGATGCCCATCTGGACTGTAGTAACCTAAACTCTGGCTGTTAACCCTTTGTGTAAATTATGAAGATATCTTTAAAAAAAATTAAGAGGAAAGCTGTTATATTGCTGTAACTTATTTGTCAGACTGCAGTGTTCTTAATACTGGCCTATGCAAGATGGATTTGAGAGTTCAAGAAGGTGTGCTAGGAAGCTCTTAAACTGAGATTTTGTTTTTCCCAAGGGAAAAAGAGGGAGGGGAGGGTGGAGAAACCCCCAGCTAAAGATCAGTGCATTGTTGTGCAAGAAAGAATGAGGAGTTCAAAATGTTAATGTCATGCTTTCTATATACCTCAAAGATATGCTGCGCAAGTTTGTCAGTGAGTGTGTTAGTGCTCAGAGTCCCATACCACCTGGTGTCCTGGCACCGCTGCCAGGGAGGTCCTGGAGGAAGTACAGCTCCACCATTAAACTGTGGTTATTTGAGCAGAATCCCTTTTGCCTGTCTTCTGCCCTTATTATATGCAGCATGGATTTTTGTCCTTCGGTATCACTTTCCATTGCTTTTTTGTACGACGTACCTTTTTACTGTAAGAATTGCTCTACTTTATATATATTCCTACTAGATCAGACATTTCCTCTTTTTCATACATCTGGTGCTATTTTTTTTAATTGTTAAAGATTTGGTTAAACAAAGAGGCAGCAACAAGATTTGCATTCAACACATGAAATTAGAAATGTACCTGGAGATTGAGATCAGACTGCTTGCTCCTGCTTCACAGAGGAAAAGAGAAAAAGCTGCATGGTCACCAATAAATGTACCTGGAGGAGTGTGCCTGTGCAACACGCGCATGCTTGCTCTCTCCTACGTATTCAGAGTGGCTGAAGACCCACACTGGAGCACAACATTCTGTCTGGAGAGTGATAATGACTCCAGAATTGGAAGTATTTCCCAGAGAAGTTGTTTTAATTGACTTTTTCATGGCAATAAGAAGAACACTCCAGGTTCTAGCACACGCAAGGACTGTGGAGTTCTCCCCTGTCATTGCATGATGGAGACGAGCGCTGATCTGCAACAGCTGTAATTAGCATTATTGAAGTGTGATTTCTTACTGTAGAAATGTACAGTTCTGGAGACTGTTGGATTTCTTAATGTGGTCAAGCTACAGTACAAACCATATCAGGCAATATAAGCTTCCATCTACCAGGGACTTAAAGGTGCAATAAATGTAAAGTGAGTTTAGCCAGTTATTTGAATGAAACGGAATGAGAAAAAAATGCTGTAATGTGACTGTGAGAGTATTTAAAAAGACATCAGCTCTTGAGGAATGAATTGTGATGAAAGGCTTTTCGTAGCTGTATCCATACCTTGCCTCTGACAGCGGCTGGCTGTTTGCCAAAGCCCACATGTGGTGGGTTTTTAAAAGCGTGTCGGAGGCACTGTAACCTGGAGACGATCTTAATGAAAGGAAGAGGCCCGATGGGTGAACACCATTACTACTCTACCAGTATTTCATATGTGAAGGTGTAAGTTTTGTTTTCATTCAAGCTGTGTGTACTAGTACATATCAAAACTCATGTAAGTGAGCATTCTTATTTAAGTTCAGCTCTGTGACTTTGTTCTCTGTAAAATAAGTTCTTGCTGTCACGTGTAACAAACCAATTCCAGAAACACAGTCCATGGCCAAGTATAGCACCTTCAAACAGGGAGGCATCATTTTCAGGGTGTTTCTTTATATACTTAATGTTGCCGCATTTGTTGATATTCCAGATCGTAATGAGTCAGCCACTAAAACTTTGGTTACTGTTCAGAGGAAATTGCCTTTTTATAATCAGTAAGAGACTGAAGAAATGTCTTCTGGAAAGACTTGCTTGAGACTAGAGCCATATCTCTTCCACTAACTTGGTCAAGGTCAGAATTGGTGTCACTGCACCTCAAACAGTAAATTGTAAACTGCACAGTTAGCGAGTTGGCAACACCAAAATGTGTGTTATTGATTCCAATAAAAACTCTGGGTTATATCTGTCAGAGATGATATTTTTTCTGACAACTTACAGTGGTTAAAGCGGTCTTAAAATTCTGTTCCACGGTGTATTTACTACAGTCAGAAAAACGAAACAGGATGACAGCTTGCTTGCTGCCTATTCTGTTTAGCCAGATCTAAAATGGTTCCAGATTTCCACCTTTTCATGCTTAACTCTAACAGGACAAAAGTTAGTGTGTGAGAAGATCAAGGAAAACATGCAGATGTCATATCATTAAACCAGTGCTTTGAAATAAATTTTGCAGGGAGGATGACAGTTTTCTTTAAATGATCAATAACCCTTCCAGTTATACCTCCTGCAAGGAAAAATATGGGAGCTGGGGGGATGTGTTCTATTCAATAGCAGCTGTTTCTGTCCCTGGTTTATTGCTTATCATCACAGTTTGGGTTACTGAGTAATCTCCTTGGACAAATCACTTCCATGCCAGGAGCACAAGTATTAAGGTGAACTTAAGACAGCTCAGTGATATGAAAACATGACCCAGTGCCATTCACAAAGTCCTGCACTAACAGGTTCAACTCACACTGTGGTCTAATTTTTACCTGTTATGCCAGGAAAAGGGGGAGAAGGGGGCGTCTGCATCTCCTGCAACAGGGTGGGGAAAAGGAAGGATTCCTTCTGGTGGCCTCAGTTTGTAAAATGCCAGGTTTGCTCTTCTAGAAATGGGTGCAAGTAATTGAACAATTCCTTTGAACTTTGCACAGCTCAGAAAATGTTTTTGTTACACATGAATGTTAACATGGTTTAGGAAATGTTGGCAGATATGAGTACAAATGAACTACAGTGACTGTGTTTCTGATTCTTTAAATAAAATAAACATTGAGGCAACTTGACTGAGGTTTCTCTCTGTATTAGATGACAAGGTGAACAAGCAGTGTCAATGGCTCTGAGGTTTGTAAAGAAAATAGGGAAGACTCCCCTGCAAACCCTGTAGCAATTCCCACATAAAGGCCAGTTAAAGGTAAGAGATACCTGAACAGAAGTCAGAATCTTTTTCTGGTTCTTCTTTTGGCAGATACGGGATTTCTTCCAAATTTTGACAAGTTAACAACTTACCTGTGGAGAAAAGGTGTGTAGGTCCAGAGAAGGAGAGTGGGGACAGGCCAGGAAGAGGGAGCAAGGTGGCAAAGGCAAGGCTGTGGCAGAGAGGCTAGGAGGGATGTGGAAGCAGAAATATTTTCAAGGAAAACAGCAGCCTCTAATCCTGCTGCTTCAGGGGTGCTCTGAGGTCACCTGGTGGGTTGAGGAGATTTGTAGGCAGAGGAAGACCCTTTTCCTCCTATCCCAAATAGGTTTGGGAGTGGTGCCAGCAGAGGCCATGTGTCCTCCAGGCTACATACAGTCAAGAAGATGAGAGAGGGGGAAGGGAGCAGGTTGTACCCTGGGCATTTGAATGCCCCCTAACTCAGGTGATGGGTGTAAGCCCATTTTTGCACATCGTGCAGAGCATCTGGAGGTGCATGAGTGGGTCTGGATGTCTGTGCCTTAATTTGGCTGGGAGATGCCTCTGTGAAGGAGACACCCACAGGTGGTGGCTCGTTGCCCAGTTAGGGAGAGCAATAGGGCAAGAGGAGCAAGGCACAGCCAGCTCACCAGGTTGTCTGCATGGGCTTGCTCAAGGCAGCCCCTCCAGAGACATGACATGAGCCTCTCTTTGCCTCAGCTGCATCCTGAGACAAAATCCTGAAATGTGGGAACCACAAGAACTTAAAAATGAGTAGGCAACACCTCTCCCTCTGCTTGGCCTTGCTGGCTGCCCTGCCTGACAAGCAGTGTGGTGCAAAACACAGCACAGAGGAGCCAGCCAGCTACTTCCAAGCTGGTCTTGAGTGCCAGTCCCCTCCATACTTCACCAGGTCCTGTTCCTCTGGCATTTCTCCAGCTCCTGCTGCCAGCACACAGTGCACACCTCACCCAACCTTCACACAGCATGTTGCCCCTTGCTTCTGCTCCAGTGCCTGATAGAAATCTCGGCTATGTTTTGAAAGAAAAATAATCATTGTAAAATTGTTACACGGTTTGTCTGTTCCTAAATGCTCATGGAGAGCAGAACCACCTGGATAACATCTGCAGGGCTTTCCTGCGGCCAAAAGCTCTTCCTGACATCAGCAGCTCCTTATACGTGGTGAACCTGGCAGCTACACTGCTTGTCTAGTTGTGCCAAACCAAACAAATGAGCTATACTAGAAGGGAAGCCAAGAGGTGATACAGTCTGGAGAAGGCCCTGTCCTCATGCCCCAGCCTTTCATGTAGCAAAAATAACTTTCCAAGTGGTCACAGATGTATTTCCAATCACTGGGGTATGGATGTCTCCTCTCTTCAGAAAACAATTTTTCTCAGCCACCAAGCAGCACCACCTGCCCCACGGTGCCACAAAGGGGCCACAAGCCAGGACACCAAGGGGCTTGTACGGGGGTGGTCTTCTCGCAACATGTGGCAGACAGCCTTTATGTGTGCCCCGCATTTATGGGTACAGCTCAGTTGCAGGTGAACCCATCCATGCTTGGCTCTCTTCTTTACTCTCACCCTAAGGAGAGCCCAGCAGTCCCAGAGAAAAACAGCCAGCATCCTGCTCATTTGGCCAGGGAGTCACTGAAAGCTGTTTCCAACACAAATGGCTCTTTTGCACAAGCCAAGATGTGGCATGATATTTTTGCAAAGGCAAAAGTTACAGTCTTGCATGGTGCCCTCCTGCGTGCACACACACATGTGCAGAAAAGCCCATGAGCAAGGAGTGCTGATGGGGAGTGGGGCTGTGCCGGTGCTACCTGCTCACTCCTCTCAGAGAGGGCAGGAGAGGGCTGGCTTTTGATTTAGGGGTGAGAGTCCTTGGGGGAAATGCCTTGCCTGGGTAAACCTTGGGTTGGTCAGTGCCATCAGTGCTGTACCACCGCAAAAGATGGGGGTGAGCAGTGGGGGAGCTGCCTGTGGTGAAGATGTTGCTGTCACCCACAGAGTCCCCAGGGTTGCTGTCACTCTGGGGAGCACAGCTGAGTGATGGAGCAGAGGAAAAGCGGAAGCCATTGAGACAGGCAGGAAGGAAGAAGTGTCTTCTACTGTCAGAGAAGGATAACATACCAAATTTGTATTCTGCATCTGCAAAAGGCCTTAGTAAACATGCTGTCAGTCATGTTGGTACATGCAACCCCTCTACAGGGCCCAGGAGTGCAGCTGTGGGGTATCTGTGGCAGTGGCAGAGGGCAATCCCATCGCTGGGAGGGCATGTCCTCTGCCATCCCACCTGGCCAAGCAGGACAACAAGTGGTTAGGCGCCGAGGTCCCCAAGGAGAGTAGAGGCACAGCCCAGGGGACTATGGAGACAGGGACGTGCCTGACAGTGCATTGCCACCTGCTGAGTGGACACACACCCAAGAAAACCTGATGGGGCCTCTGGCTCTGCCACAGAATCACACTGGGAGTCAAAGTCTGACACATCCCCACTGCTGTCTGACATCATCACTGCCTCCACACGGCACTCAGGACTGGCTCCTGTGTGTGATGCTGCACAGCCAAGGGGTCTGGGAGCTGCCCCACACACCTTTCTCCCCAGCAACAGCAGAAAGGCATTCCCATTCTCTTCTTCATGGGCATATCCAATTTGCCCTCCAGCTGCCCACTGGAAAATCAGCCTTGAAGGCGGGGGACAATTTGTTGGGGTTTTACCCTCTCCCCTCCCCAGATAATTGCCTGGGATCTGTGTTAATGGAAACATAAATTGACTGCCACTCTGCTAAATGACAGTCAGGTTTTGTTTGACAGAGCTAGGAAGTAACTTATCCTGAACATTGGCACCAAACAATCTAAATGCAAATTGCAAAATGTTTGGGGGTAAGGAGGCTGTTTATCTTCTGATGAGGTTATATGATAATGCAGAGGGGGGAGAAAATTGCCTTTCAGTTAGTAAAGGCTATCAAAATGTGTGATGTTTAAACTGTGGGGCCAGTGTTTACATACTATTTTAATGGACGAGACTCAGTTATTCAGTGCGGATTTTCTTTTAACAAATCACTTTTTAAAACACGATGTAGCACAGTGGCATTTCAGCTATATTTCAGCAATTCTCACGCACCCAGGTTAGCGTGGAAAATGACAAAGCAGCCATCATTTTAATCCTGTTATGTCTATTGCTCCCAGCTTGTTCTCCTCTGATGAAACACACTGCTGTGCCTCAGAGAGGGAGAAAAACATCTGCTGCGCCCCTGGCCTATTTCTCTTGTTAGATTAGCAGGATTATACACACCAGCACTGCCCAGGTGCCTCCAACACTCTTACACTGGAACAGGACACAAGTGAAAAATGAAACACAACCAAGACCAGTGGCTTCCCAAGACACCACCACATGCTGGGGTTACATCTCATGCTGGATGCCCCTTGCTGGACATGCAGCAGCTTTTATGCTGGTTGGTTGTAAAAAAAGTTACTGCAAAAGTCAAAACTTGCACAATGACACTGCGCTGTGGTGCTGAGTGCCAACGTGAGGCACGGCAAGGTACCAGGGCACACGCTGGGGCCAGCACACACAGCAGCTGCCCATGAGGCCATCGGATCTGCAATGGCAGTGGTACCATGTGGCATTTTCCACAGGGAAAGCAATAGCTTTCTTCAGTCTTCTCCTGTAGGGAAGAGGTGTCCACGGCAGCTCAGGCGGTTCAATAACTTGAAGCTTTCAACAACTTGCAAAATTGGTCTCCTTGAAGTTTTTCCACTGAAAGTTTGTAATCTAATCTTCTCAGAGCTTGATTTAGACTTCCGCATTTCTCCATAAATTAAGAGACCAGTTTGAGCTTACTCCAAGAGTTTGGCTCATCTGGGAGGCAAAGGAAGGAAAGGATTAATGTGTCATTTTTATTTTCCAATTTAAATATGTCTCATGCAGAAAAATGAGCATGAATCTCTGCAAGGCAGGAAAAAAGCAATAGATCTGTGGAAGTGACACAAGTTGTGTGTGTATAAACTGTTGGGCCCCTAGACCACTTCGTGCAGAACAGCAAATAACTCACACAAATCTGATTAAAAGGACATTGAAAGTAAGTGAATGCACCAGGGGTGGCCATGGTCATCTGGACTTGTAGGAAGGGAAATCAGTGAGTGGTGATTTTAGCCCCATTTAGGAGAGGGCAGCCAGGATTTCAGTTTCACCCACTGTCTCTGATTCTGTGACTGAGACCTTCAGGGATCAGCCAGGGCATTCTTTCAAATAGACTTACTACCCCGTGGGATGCAACTATGGGCAGTTTTACAAATTTGCCAATTAATGAACACCTGTTTAATGTATTGCTGTTAGAACACACAGCGGGTGATTTTCAAAAGGCTCTGATGACGTGGCTGCTAAACTGAAGCTCTTGTGAGTGGGCGAGCTGAGGACAGACGGTGGTTGTTGCTTCCCAAGTTGAACATGATGGACTTTGCCTTCACTACTGTGCTAAGCACATCTTTATACACACATCTATATGTATATACATACACATCTATTTATACATACCACCATCACTACTTTTGTACCAGAAAAGACCCAAGCATTCTTGCTGAGCTCCTAGGGTGCTGCAGCACTGCATGTCATTTTGATTGATGCTATTTAAACTGGTCCAGGGCTACCTGTGCTTTCAACTAGAGCATGGGGTGCCTTTGTTAAGAGTTTCAGATGCCAGCTGTAAAGCAACATGGGGAACTTGAGGAAAGCCACCCTGAGGTCTGAGCTGTGAGTGACTCCCTTGTTTGAAGGGCATAGCCTTCTGGCAGCTTCTGAATGTCCTCTGATGACCTCCCATCAGTCTGGAGATGCAGCAATAGGATCTGTTTAAGAAATTATCCAATGCCAAAACTTTCTATTAATGTCAGAGGACTCTGCAACGGGTACTTTAAAAGGAAATTGAAGCAAAAAATGAAATCCTCTTTCCTTCAATTCTCCAGTCCTCACAGAAGAGCTCTTCATTAAATAGGGCAGCACTCATTCAGATTTAAAGGCAGTAAACTGTATTCTTGAGCATTTCCCATGAATTAATATGAAAAGCAGTTGCAACATTGCAACTCCGTCCATTTACCCTGAGCAGAGGACAGTAAATTGGTCTGGAAATGCATACCAAATTAATGCTGTATTTTGCCCAAGAAAATTTTTTGGAAGCACTACTTTGCTTTGTCTAAATAAATACTCATTAGCTGAGAGAGCGAGAGCATGAGATAGTAAGGGAGAGTAACTGGGGTGGGAAGGATCAGGTTGCCAGTCACTGCTCCAGCCAGCATCTCCTTATATGAAGGAGAGAGCCCAAGGCACCTTCCAGCATCTGCATTCCCCATTGTAGGAGTCACACACTGCACTTCGAGAGGGGCCAGCAGCTCAGGAGGTTATCCCAAGGCTGTGGAGAATCACATCACCGTCTCAGTACTGACTGGTGCCTGAAGCAAAGCCACCTTAGACATGCCTCAATACTCAAGCAGCTGGTGGGGCGGCACCACTCACCAGCCCTGCAGCACTGCCAGGCAACACCTGAGGTTCAGCATGAGCAGGAAGGGATGGAGCAACCCAAAGCATTTTGACCCAGCTCCAGGAGTCCTGGGGTGGGGCTCATCTATCAGTCTTACCCTCCCTGTGCCAACTTGGGCAGTGGCAGGGTGCACTGCAGGTCACTGTTTGAGACCCCTGGGCAGCACTGGATCAGACACCTGCTGACACCCACCAGCCCAGACACAGCCATCACTGGTACTGAACCGGGTGATCCCTGCAGGGGGGCGTGGTCTACAATTAGGACCGCTAAATGAGGGCATCCAAACCTCACCCTTGGCCACAGGGTGGGGTGTGGGTAAGGGCCACCACCAGAGTGGCCAGAGCTCAAGGAGGAGCTACCCAGGTCAGCCCATTTTCTCACCAACTACTTCAGGTTCTCACAAATGCCAAGCAGCTTTTCTGATCCAGATATGGCTGCTCTTCTCAACAGTGAGGAAAACAACTTGCACTCTGTAAACCACCCTGCGAACTGTCCTGCTCATTTCAGTGCTGGTGAGGCTTCCAGCAGCACGGCTTGTCCTGCAGCCCTGCTGCCTGGGGCTGATGGTGCTCGGCGCTGCATCCCCCCTGTTCGACGCAGCCCTGACAGGATGCAAGGACACATCGCGGTGGGTGATTGTGGGATGAGAGCTGCTGGCCCACCCCTTCTGGGGCATGGCTGCAGCTCAGAAAGGGAGTACCTCAGTACCTCATTAGTCATGAACCACGCTTGGTAGATGGTTATAAAGTGATTTATTTTGTCATTAGCCTTATCTTGCTTTCTAGATCTTAGTTTCAAAACTATATTCATTTCTGCACTTTCATTAATCTCCTTGGCTTGATGGATTAAATTAACCTTTTTGAGGACAGATGAAATTTCTTTCTTTAACTTTTTCATGGTCAAACAAATCCAGGGGTTTTTTTCTCCTCAGTTATCCTTTACTGAAATACTGGAAGTATACTTATGGGTATCTCTGTAACCCGAGCACTGGGGACTTTTTCTTCCTGAGGCCTCTGCTAATTTTTATACTGAAGCCTTCCTACCACATCCCAGATGTTAGTGAAATTGGAAATGAGCAGCATCAGGAATGCAAGCATTAGAGAGACACAGAAAACCCACAATGAGGGACGGTCCCTCATATCAATAAAATCTGCTGCATTTCTCCAGGCAGCGTGTGAAATATAGAGCACACATAATCCACACGGCAATAAAAGGCTGCCACATGCCTCCCCAGCACCCGGGGAGCTATCATTTTCAATTAGGAACAAAAGCCTCTGGCATGTGACAGCAACGGCAGAAGAACTGAACGCAGTTAAGGCAAAATTTAGTTTCATTACAGCGCGACACAGATTAGTTTTTTCTTTGTTTTCACACCGCGTCCCTCTGTCACCTACGGGAGGCAATGTGGCAGCACAAGCGTTTCAAACGGCTTGAGCAGAACCAAAAATGAGTTGAGGAGACTCTAAAATTATGTTTTTAAGAGGACTGTAGCACAGAGCTTTACAGCAAGTCTAAAACTATCATCCTCACTGAGCAGAGGGCTGTAATTTAAACATTAATCTGTTTCTGTGGTGCTAGATAACGATCCCAATAATCATCTGCAAATGTAAAAACTGTCTGTTTTCTATTTAGATGGGCTTTGGGCTTGATTTTACCTCCTTTAAGCCATCACTTTTCCTTGGGCCAAACTGTGATAATATGAATTTAAAAATCCACTCTTGGTGCCTGCTCCTTTTCCTCTGATGATGGCATCAAGAGCCCCTGTGATGCAGCAGCAAAGTGAAGGAAGGCACAGTGCCTGTCTCTGACTTAAAAAAATTACAGCAAAAGCAATATATTAGAACACAACTCTTTAATGTCTCACTTAAATCTTCATCATACTCTAATAAGTATAACTCAGTTTTTACCTCAGGTTTTTAGAAGTTAATCTGTTACAACATTGCTTTGCATTTATTAAAGGATTTCTTATATTTTTAACTGAACACATTTTGCAACCTAGTTCTGGATAGGTCATTTTTTTAAAGTGTGTCACATTTATTTTTACTTCTCCTTCTGTTTTTCATTTCTCAAATGCTTATTAAAGTCTTTTCAACCCAAGGAGAGAGACGAGAGCTCAGATCAATGTCAGATCAATGTCTGCCACTGCCATGCCTGGCCCTGGCACCACTCTGATGATGTTGAGGCCACCCCATGCTTGTGCCTCTCCATGGCTTTGCTCTGGGCTTAGCAGGAACTGGGGCACACAGAGGGAAGTGGATGGCCTGCCAGGCTGGTGGGAGCTATTCCAGCATCTGGGGAATGACCAGCAAGAGGGGGGCTCTGGCCCCCAGGCCAAGGTGGCTGTCACAGCTGACACACTGGCTACCACAGAACCAAAACCCCATGTGGCAAAGCTGAACTGCACAAAGGAAAAAGTCAGTGCTGCAGAAGCAGGACATGCCAGGATGTGCCAGCAGATGAAGAATAGCTGTGGTCTTACTCAGCGATGCAGACCTTTGTTGGGGCTGAGTCTGGCTCTCAGAGGGGTGTCCTCTGCACTGCCCCACTGCCAGCACTTTGCCTTCAACAGTCTGCAAACAAGCGCCATCATCACCTGTGCCCAGAGCTTTTACACCTCCTCACCTGTGTAATGAGAGAGCCAAACCAGTGGTGTGGTGGGTCTCCAGGAACATTTCTGCTTCCCTCCTCACTGCAGCATCCAGAGGCTGGTGCCCTTCACAAATGGAGCTTGGACCCAGCTATCTGCACAGGCATCCCTGAGCTACCAAGACTCAGGGGTTATTTCAACTCCTTCAACAGTGGCTGCTTTTGAACAAGCTGCTTGTGGCACTGAGTCCTTCTTTAAACGTCTTGAAACAGCCACAGCCAGGAACTTTGGTTTGCAAAAAAGCTTCAGCAAAGCTATGAGAGCAGGAGGAAGAGGAAAGAAAAGAGAAGCAAACCACAGAGCTGAGAAAAAAATCACAGGCAGGGCAAGTGGAAATGGTGGCCATAGTGGCAGGAGTCTCCATCCCTCTGATGCCTTAGGATTTTATGTATTTGTAGATTTCCATATAGCTGTATCTCACACTTGAGGTAGCAGCTAACAGTTTCTAACTTTGTGCCACATTCCTGAATTTCTCAAGAGTGAGACAGCAGCCAGAATATCATGTTTGGGACACATGTACTAGGACTAGAATAACAAGACTTATTATAGTCAAAATAAGATAGATAACCCAGGACCACTGGAGGTGCTCCAACAGGGCAGTTCTGGGCATGGCACCAGGGTGGTATGAGGGGTAAGGGGTTCTTGAGTTGGATGTAACTATTGGTTATGGTAATTAAGTAGTGTTACAAATTTCTAAGACCTCTGTACTGGGTGTGTGTCTATATTCTTTGTAAACTAAGAAGCTTTCAGTAAAAGAACTACTCTCTACTTTACCCAGACTAATATTGTCTCGAAAGTTTTTCCTCAACTTTAGGCAACACCTCCCTTGGCATGGTCATCTGTATGGCCCACAAAGAGAATCCACACAGGGCAGTGGAGTTGTACCACAGACCTTCACTGCTAAGCTCTTCTCCTTCCCCGGAGAGCTCCCAGACAACCCCAGCCCACTTCTGTCCTCCATCGCTTCTCCCAGAGCTAAACATCTGCACTGCATCCCTTACCTAACACCAAGGGACCTGTGAAGCCGTGCAGACACAAAGCTGTGCACATCCATCAGTAACAAATAGCTCCTGGCTGCGAATATTTTTATCCAGTCCTTGTGAAAATATGAGTAAAAAAACACTAAGTGCTCTTTCTACTGTAATCTGCCACTTGGGGAAGTAGATTTTATGCATCCAGTACAACATGCATTACCTCTGAAGCAATGGATAAGTATGCACAGACTCACCCATGTAAAACTGCCCACTGCCCTGGCTCTTACCACTTATTCCATTTTTGTGCAAGCCTAAAGTGAGTCCCAGTCCTGAGACAGCAATTACCATACTTATCCCACGTGTTACAAAATGACAAAATTTGAGTCTTTGGTAGCTGCTCGTATTAGGTCCCGAAAGGTTATTTTCCAGCACCAGTGACCACAGGGAAAAACAGTTCCTGTTTCAGAGCTGAACAAAACATGAACAGACAGAGTTCCTAGGGCTGATGTAGACCATAGAATCACAGACTATCCTGAGTTTCAAGGGATGCACAAGGACCACTGAATCCAGCTCCTGACCCTGCACAAGGCAGCCCCAAGAATCACACCATGGTACCTGCAAGTGTTGTCCAAACATAGGCTGAACTCTGGCAGCCTTGGTGCTGCAACCAATTCCCTGGGGAGACTGTTACAGTGCCTAGCCACCCTCTGGGTGAAGAACGTTTTCCTCATATGCAACCTGTCACTGGTCACCGCAGAGATCAGTGCCTGCCCCTCCTCCTCCCTCATGAGGAAGTTGTAACTGCAATGAGGTCTCCCCTCAGACTCCTCTTCTCCAGGCTGAACAGACCAAGTGACCTCAGGCAGAGACGAGCAGAGAGGCATGTTCAAATCTGAAGTTCATCCCCTCTCTCTCTCCATACTACAGCTTCTTGCATTTTTACATTTTAAACACTGAGGTTTCCTGAGAAGGGTCCCTGGATAGGTGACTGCTGTGCTACTAAATATATACACTGTCATACTGCTAGTCCAGAATCTCTAAGCACCAGTGAAAGGCTAAAATCTCTCTGTGATACCAACAGTTCCAACAGAGCTGTCTTCCGTCACATCAGGGCTGATTTCAGGCTGGATCAGGAAGAGGTGGAAATCCCTACACTCCTCATGGGTCCATCAGGGGTAATGCAGCTTTTCACACCAGTGGCACGCTGATGGGTGCAGCCTGAATGACCACCCAGCCCCTCTGAGCTGAGCTGATGCCATAGTCACAGACAGGAACACACACCACAACCTCACACCCTTGGCTGTCAGGCCAGGCACCTCACTGACTTGCCACTGCTTATTTCTTCAGGGCGTGCAGCACAGGAGCACTTCGGTCAGGAGCACATGTCCTGGCAGACACCTTAGCTAATGTCAAGCTGGTGTCTTATTAGTCTTTATAGGAAACAGCATGCTGCGTTTGGAGCCAGTATGGAGCTGGGAGGTGTTACAGTCACAAATGAAGACAAAGAAATGATAGAACAGGGGCTGAAAAGTTTGCAAATCCTGTACATTCAAGGAATAAGTGAAGAATAACCTGGAGAAGGTGCAAGCTAATATACCTGGGGAAAATAATCAAACCCACAGACATTTCGCAAAGGAAGCGCTCAGACACCAAGGGCTAAAACAACTCTGGCAAGCAAGAGATGAACAATGAGCATATGCATGTGTGAGAGCGCAAACAGGAGCCTGGAAGAGCTTTTCAGAGCAGGAATTGAACAGCACTAAAAGCATGGGCTCATACTGTAGTTTTAAGGACACTGAGATCCGTTTTTAATTTCTGCACAGTCAATTCTGTGACAGCATTGTGTGGGGGGAAGGACGCAGAACTCCCTCCCTGTCCCTGGGCAAGAGATGGTGCCTTGCCAAGAGCCACGGGAGCCTGGCAGCTGCCCCCACGCTCAGGCCCCAGTGCAGGGGGCCACTGGTCACTTCACAACCAAGTGCCCCCATGAATGTGACACCAGCACTGCAGAGCCTCCTCACTCCTGCTGCTTTCCTTTGGGTGCCATGGCACACGGTGCTGTGCTGCAGAGGTGACAGATTGTGCAGCAGTGCACAAAAAATACTGATTTGATAAAGAGCAAACCCTCCCAAAGAGCACTCAAAAAACTCTGCTTGAAGTTAACCAGCATGTCCCCATGCAGCACTCCCAGGAAAAAGTTGCATCCTTCCAGGGTAAATCAGCCCTGCTGCCAGCAATATCCTAGCAGGCTGCAGCCACTAAAGCAAGACCCTCATGACCTACAAATGGAATCATGGAGAGGGACAGAAAGGAGCAAGCTGGTGCTGGAATGAACCAATAGATGAAGAGACAGTCAGAGATTAGTTTTGCTCTTTGCCAATGGCTCAGTTTTCATCCCCAAATTCTTGGAAAATTAGCCCCTTCCCTGCTGCCACTGGCTGAGAAATTGGGGCATTTACCTGAATGGCAAAGAGGTAGTGACAGTCCTCATCTCTTCCCAAGTGAAGCTGGATCTGCTCCATCTGGCTCTGAGGATGTTCCTTGAACCACCAAGCAAGGTTGAGGCTCAGCCACTCTGTAGCCCACCTGCCAGAGTCTGACCACCTGGTATCAGCAGAATCCCTTGCTGCCTAGCCCAGCTGTGAGCACTGTTGTTCAGATGCTGACCATCCCAGAGCATCACCAGGATGCCCACAGCATTAACACATGAGCCAAGAACAAATCCTCTCCGGCAGCTTGAAGGATGAACCTCATGTGACAGATGAGTGTTGAGACCACAGTGACCCACACGTGCCAGACACCAAAATGTTTCATTGTGCCCAGAAGAGCAATGTGTGCAGAATGAAATGAAATGACATGTTTTATTTCATAGGGTTTTGTTCAGAAAGAAGAACAGGCTTTCTCCTTGGTATTCTGTAGGAGCCAGGGCTCAAGTACTTCTGTTGCCTTTGAGAGAAAGCACTGCTGACTCAGCTGGTGAAGTTTTTCCTTCCATTGTCCCTACCATTTGCTGCAACAGAACTACTCCTGTCCTACTGCCCATCCTTAAGAAGATCAGATATCACTCCAACTTCACAAGAACTCATGTCAGAAATCCAAGAAGAAAGTCCTTTTTTCTAATTAGGGAGTTTTCTGGAGTCTTACATGGTTATATCTGCATTTTAATCTCTACTTTGAATGACTTCCAAGCCCATCCTCAGACACTGCTAACAGAGCATTGGATCAGGAAGCAGCGAGCATCTGCAAGGGGCCTGATGGAGCCAAGGTGTCTTCCAGCTCCAGTGTCAATGCACCACAACAGGGACATCAGCTGTGCAAATTTTACTCTGAAAGGTGTTTTGGGGATGTAAACCACTAAGTATATTACCAAAAAGCATTCTTTTGGACCTAGGTAAGACACGTTTTCAGATTTAACACTGAAAACCTTCACCAGATTTAGTGAGCAAGCACCTGAGATGAAAGAGGAAGGATGTGCTGTTATGTCTAAAATTAAAATAAAATGTGCAGTGAGAAAACACTGTTAAACTGGTCTAAATCACAATAATCACTCATGTATTTTGACAACTAAGATGAGAGACAAACATGTCAAGAGTCTTCCACATCTAAGCATTAAAATACACTGTATCACACTCACTACCTTGAGAGGGTCATGATTTTTCACTACTATCACGTTGTGCCTGCCCCAGCTGCCCTCCTCTCTGCCCTCCAGGTTGCTCATGCCAAAGACCTTATCCCTGCCAGATAGCCTTTCACATCCCACACTGCTGAATCCCTCCTGCCACTTCGCTCTCATGGACTACAAACTGCCTGAGGATTTTCCATCCTGGCTGCTTCTGAGGAGTAAAATCCTGACAATCCTTTAATTTTTGGCTTCATAAAGTGGGGCTTTCACAGCTTTCCTTTGCTTGGGGGCTTGTTTTTATGCTTAAACATAATTTTTGGCTGGCAGCGGGACATAGATTCAGGAGCTGCAAACTCTCTGGGGTGATCACATAGCACCCCTCACTGGCAGCATCCATAAAATAAACTAAAACAGGCTTTAAAACACAGAGAGAAGAAATAAACAAAAAAATGTACCAAACAGAAGCTCCAGAGAAACACAGACTGACAGTAACTACAATATGCCTTTCCTTCCTAATTTCCAAGAAATTACATTTCCAAGACAATTGCAATATCCTTTAAAAACCAGTCTCTCCTGGAAACAGATCTGGTGTTTCAAAAAACAGAAGTCTTGGGTCTCACATCTATTTTTTTCTGAGCATCTATATGGAAACATTTTATTTGAAGAATCCTTTTAGCAGGTCATTAACTAGGCCCCAGTCCCAGCTATTTAAGGTGAGCAGTTTAAGGGTGACACCAGAAATATGCATCCACAGGACACCTCCATCTGTGTTTCTCTTACATTTGGCGTACTTACAAGATCAGGGATAATTTTGCAGTCTTTCTGTAGTCTTGACTGAATGCTGGCCAGAGTAAAATTAATTTATTTGAAAGTACACACACCTGTAAGTTCCTCTGCAGAATTTTGGATGGGCTGCTTGACATTTTTAGTACACTTCATTTCATATCAAACAGGAAATATTTTTTTTCCCATTCTGTCAAACTTACTGCTGCACTTTCAGCCTCCTACGCTGCACAAGGCAGGGTCCAAACCTTCTGCTAGAGGGCAGGAGAATTTATTGCTTCAGGTATTACGTTCTGAGATATGAAATTTGTGTTATTGTACCTTATAAAAATTTTAAAGCTGTAAATAATCTTTTAGAACCACAAAAGGATTGTATGGGGTTTTTTGAAACATCCTATCCAGGCAAATTTCAAAACATGGCTTTTAGCAACACGCATATTAGGGTGTAATTCCTTTACTTGTCTACCTGAAGTGACAGCAACATCAGCCAACTGTCTGTGGCAATTGCTAATTCACAGCTTGCAGTGCAGTATCTTGACTTATTTACAATAAGCTCTGCCAATATACAAACTCCATTATATCATCCAGTAAAACTCTAGAGGATCACTCCTGACCTCACAGGCAAAGTAAGGCACATTCAAAATGTATGACTGACATGCAAGCCATTAACTGGGAAAATCTGCTGTTCCACCTACCATAATTACATTTCACTTAACAGAAATATTATCAGCAGTGCCCTCAGGTTATTGTGATCTTTAGCTTCTGTGATCATATTTTCAATGACTGGATTCATAAACTGAACTGTTTCCAGCCTCACTAGAATATTAGGACAGTACTTCCTTGGATGTCAAGATAAACACTGTGCAGTCTCTTCATTAGGATTTCTATATTCTTCAAAAATGACTGAGACGGAGCATCAGTGTTGTTGAAATCTTCAGAATTCAGCTCACTGAACTGCAGATTCCCAAAGAGTCTTCATACATCTCATGTTTATCCTAAAGGTTTTTCCAGGTAGAGAATCCAGGCTAGACACAAATCAGCCCAGCAGAGATTTATGAGAGATGAATGAGTTTTGAGCCTTTCTTCCCTGCCCTGCCTGCTAGCAGTGCTCTGGTGTAGTCATGCCACTGTCATAGGATGCTGTCTGTCAGATGGCTTGTTGGTCTCCTTCTCTTCAGCCACCCAAGTATGAATTAAGTTTTTGCAGACTCAAGTGGAAAGCAGTTTGTGCCCAGACACTGTCCATTTGGTTAGATGCTGGCTCAGGCTCTGCCAAAGCTGGACCACTGAGGTCAGGGATGAGCCTGAGGTCAGAGCAAGGCAGGAGGATATAAAGGGCTTTCTGGCAAGCACCAGCTCCCAGGCCAGAGTGCTGCCTTCCCAGATAGGGAAGTTTGGGATGGAGGTTGTTTCAGAATGGATTTTTTTTTTTCCTTCTGAGGACTCCAGAGCCTCCCACCAGTCACACTTAAACTCCTCCCACCAGTCACACTTAAATACCTGTCTTCCCAAGATCATCATCACTCAGGAACCTGAGAAAGTCCTGCACTGTAAGAAACTACAGGAAATATATTCACAAATAATTTCAGAGTGTAAAGAGTTTTAAACCCAGCCCCTTGCTCTCCCTAACCTGGATGAGAGATTTGAGAAGAGCTTTCTCACTGATGCCTCAAGACTTGTATATATATTTGTAGATTTTAATATAGCTGTATAGTTTCTCACTCTCAAGGTAGCAGTTAACAGTTTCTAACCCCCTTTCTTACGGTTTGTGTTACATTCCTGAATTTCTGTTTAACTGTCTTTTCAAGGAAAGAGATTTTAGCAAGGACATCCAGTCTGGGACATGGACCTGGACCAGAACAGTAAGATATATTGTAGTCAAAACAAGATAGATGGCCCAGACCCCTTGGAAGGGCTCCAACAGGGCAGTTCTGAGGGTGGTACCCAGGGCAAATGGTTTTTGGGTTGGATGGATCCATAGATATGATAATTAAGTAGTGTTATAAATTTGTAAGAACCCCATACTGGGGGTATGCGCCCATGTACTCCATGCACCTGAAAGCTTTCATTAAAGAACTGTGATCCTTATCTATACTGTTTGGAAAGCTCTTTTCCTCCATTTTAGGCAGTATCATCTTTCAGACAATTAACTTGTACACCAGGCTAAGGAATTTTAAGGTAGGTCTCCCTTATCTTCCACTGAAATTGCTTTGTTTAGTAAAAACCGCATCTATACTGGAACAATGAGCAAAATCTGTCATGAACTTAAAATTGCATCTTCTTTTTCTTCCAGGATCAATGCATACTTTACCACCTAAATAAAACTGAAAAATACCAGCAAGATGGACTGACAAATCAGGATAAATTATGTCTCAGGGAAGTCTCTTGTCTGATGAGGATACACTCACAGACACTTCAGGTCCACACCATGGACCACATTCCTTCGGGAAACTCAGTATAGTTTTGGAGACATTAAACATATACATGAGTTCCTCTCTAAAATCTAAGTGACAGGAATCTAGATGCAACAGCATAAGGCATTATTCTGTATTCAGGGAAACAAAGGTCTCATGCAAACCTAACCCAAAGTAGTCAGAATTCAGGCTGCATCCTCCTCCTTATGTAGATGACTCTTCACAAAAGTACCTCTGTTTTATTTATCAGTCAAAACACCAGCAGGATTGAGAACTATGTACAAGTTTGGGGAGCACAAACCTGTGCTTCATACCAGGAAAGGATGTCAGCCCATTTCCTGTGGGTCTGTAACTACATATTAAAAACTGTAAGTATTTACTTCCACAGCTCATTTTCATTGCGTGGGTGCAAACAAAAAAAATCTAAATACACTTAAAAATCGTGAGGCCTACCCTCTGTGGGTCTCATTTTCCAATGCAGTATCTTTCAGATAATTAATGCATTTTGTGAGAACAAATACATGGAAGATTGAAAAGTCAAAAGATACTCTAACTTGCCTAAGATATTTTTTCTCTTGAGTAGCTAACAAAGGCAAGAAGAACTTCTGGAACTTTGGAGAAAAAACACACATGTCAGTCTCAAACCTCATCAGGATAGGCAATGGAATTATTTCTCCCACATACAGGTATTTGCATAGTGCATTTGCACATTTTAAATTATTAGGGGTATATACTGACCTTGGGGCAAAGCTTGGATGTCACTCATCTACTATGAACGCAGTCCTCAAACAGCACCAGTATTTTGTATTCCTCTGCACAGTCCATCAGTACTGCCTGATATATTTCTAGATGGCAGCTAGTACAGATTTTTCACTGCACCCTGCAAGTCAAATGAGTCCCGTCACACCCCATAAAGTGATGAGAGGCTGACAAACACTTGAGGAAAGGCTGCAACAGAGTTCTGTGTGTCTCACTCCTCTGGCTGCTTATACACCTTGTCAGCTGGATATAAAAAAATGCACTGGGATTGCTGTGTTTTCCCAGAAGGCTGAAAAGACAAAGCATCTTCTCACTGCTAAGGCAAGGGAGAATGGAATTCCATCTCTGGCTTTCTGCAAACTTACCAAATAAACACCACCTCAACAAAACTGCCTAAGTATAAGCCATGAAAAACAGTTATGCAAATGCCACCGCCTTCTTATCCTCTTTCTAAACATGCTAATTATTTTCCCTTCTCTCCAAACTGGCGATGACTACCAGTCTGCCTGTTCCAAGTTTGGGGGAAGGAGTAAACATCCTCCTGAGGAGGAAGGAGTAGCTCCACATTTCCACTCTGTGAGGGCAGGATAAACATCTTAGGGGTGCAGAGAGCTCTGTCTCGCAGTCTCTTCTCTTTGGGGAGGATCTGCCCCTCCAAAGGTATGCAGACTAATGGGATAGCAAAGATTTCCTCCTCCCAGAACAAGAGAATGCAGAAACTGCAGGCAGGCATCCAGACCAACGGTTAAGCACTAAAACAGTCTCTTGAACTTATCAAGTATTACACAGCCTGGGGACCACTCAGCTAACTGTGGCACTTGTGAGTGATCTATATCTATATACACACCAGCAGGAGTGAGACACATCTCTTTATGTACACTTATAGAAAATGTATGGGTTTGTATCTATCAATAGGAACATATCAAAATCTTTCACGCTTGGATATGAACATCAGAGAAACACAAACTCAGAAGACAGAACTTAATTCTGAAACCATCAGTTTGGTGGGCTCCTTGTTTATGGAAATTACTGTGATACATAAAAGTGCCAAAAGAGATTATTACTTAATGATCACAAGGACATCCACAATTATAGAGATACTCAGAGATCTGATGCCAAAAGACACTTGTGCATCTCCATGATACTCTTTTCAAGAAAGCCTTATCACAGAATGATAACCCAGAAAACATCCTGACACATCTCATTAATACTTCCCAACAAGAAAAATAGAGTATTTCCATACACATTTCTAGGAAGTTGTTTAAAGAATGAGGAGCAATTGTACTATTAACCTTTCAAATTATAAAGATTGACTCCAGGATTTTAATGCCCTACCAGGTATCAACCATATCAGCTCAGATGCTCTCACTGCACTTGCTTTTATACTGCTTCCTGTGTTTACAGCTTTCTTTCTACAGAAATTAATATTCTCTTAATATTTGGAAAAAAACCCCACACCTGCTTATGATAAATGAGTTACAGAATTACAGAACAGTTGATGCTGGAAGGGGTCTCTGGAGCCCACCTAACTCCAAACTCCACGACAAAAGTAAGTTCGACTAAAGGGGGCTCTTCAGGGCTGGTGTCACAGTTGCTCCGTGCCACGGTCCTTTCCCCAAAGCAAAAGTCGTGTTCTTAGAGCGCACCCTAGTGCAAATCCTGGTGAAGCATTTTTTTTTCTGGTTTAAAATCCTGCAAGTATCTATACTTAGCTATCAGTGTTTTGCTGCCTTGATGCTACGGTCTGGACTTTAAAAAATACATTTATTAAAGAAAACATGGATAAGTAGATGCCTCAGGATCTCATTAAAATCCATTTAGGTGTTTTACCTGTCCATGAATTACACTAAATCACTTTCCTCAGTGATACACTGAATATGAATCACAGAAGCCTTCACAAAGGTCTTGGAAAATTACTTATTCTTCTTCTATTTTCCTTTCTGTATCAATATGTTATTGCTGTTATGAAAAAGACTTGTGTTTCCATATGTTAAAATCATAGAATCATGGAGTATCTCAAATTGGAAGGAACTCATAAAGATCGAGCCCAACCCTCTGCCCCTCACAGAACTCCCTAAAATGTAACCAGATGACGAACAGCACATTCCAGATGCTCCTGGAACTCTGACAGACTTGGGGCTGTAACCACTGTCCCAGGTGTTCAGTGATCGACAACCCTCCCAGTGGAAAGTTTTTTCCTGATGTCCAACCTGAACTTCCCCTGAACCTCTGGCACTTGCTCTTGTTACATTTCAGTTGGTTGGGGATTGCCCAGCTCCCTAGCCTATCCTGACCTTCCTGTAAGGCCTCCCTATCCCAGAGGAGTCCACACCTTCCCCCTAATTTAGTAGCATCGACAAACTTCCTTAATGTACATTCAATTCCTGTATCCTGATCATTTATAAAAACATTAAAGAGCACTGACCCTAAAACTCAGCCTTGGGGTGACTGGCTGCCAGCTTGAATGTAATCCCATTTTCTATAACTCTTGGAGCCAGATCTGTCAGCCAGATTTAAGATAAAACAACTTATGCATCCTGGCTGTGCCTTGCTACTAGCAAAGGAACTTTAAAGATATGGTTAAGAATATTATACAAAATATATATGTGGAAAATAACCTACGGAAAGGATCTAAAAAAATAAAGACTTCAGATTTGTAAAGGCTGTTAATAATCTTGCAATAGCCACATGCAGAAGGTACCATAACAATAAAGAAACCTTACTAAATGGTCCTGAAACCATTTCACCTGCAGGATAAACCTGCAGTGTTCCATTAAAAAGTACATAGCTAAGACAAAACTACAAGGAGGCATACATATTTTTATTTACAACCATAAATTCTCCACTTTTAGATGATACTGTTAGTTGCTCCTTTATAATTCTTTGAACAGCCTTTGACTGTCAGGCTGTGATGTGCACTTGTGTGCTTACCTGACAGCTCACCTTAAACTTAAACGCAACAACTGTGGAGTTTCCCACACTAAGAAATGACTCTCCACTGAGTATTGGGGAAAACAAAACACCAGCTCTCCCATTTTGCGCTGTCATTTTTGTGCTTCAACTGAACAAACTCCCTTGAACTGTCACCTGTTCCAAAGACCTGCACATGTGCCTCCACCAGTTTTGTTTGCTGCTAAGTCCTGCAGGGCCAGCACGTGCAAATGAACATGGACCCACCTGACCAAGACAGTACGGTACTATTCATGGGTCCCAGCTGTCAAAACACAGCACATCCTCTAGTGCTGGCCAGGCACAGAGATATCTAGGTCAAACAGGACTTAACTATCTCAGTCTTTGTCCTCAGCAAAATGGCCAGGCTATAGACAGCTAAATCTGTATTTTGATGTGGTTTAGTGACACTCATGAAGAGCTGTACTTGAGTTAACTACCATCAGCAGCAGTGGTAACCCAGGCAGGGACAACTGATGAGTGCTGACAATACACATCATTCAATTATTACTACATTCTGTTCAGGATCACTTGATAACACTTCAGAATCACTTTAAAAATTATTTTTTCTTTTCATTTGGCTGTTAACTCCTTTAAAGAGAACATATCCCTTGCTTCTAATCAAACAGACACAAATGGCCCAGTCAGTGCTACAAAGCCAAACAAAAACCACAGTCTTTCACCAAGCTACACTGTGCTCAGGAAGGAGCAATCACAGGGCATGGCCCTGGTGCATTTTCTTCTCTTGAACAAAGCATCAGTCAGATGCTGGCTGAGTGTGTAGGCTAAATGAGAGTCTCCTCTTAACCCTTCCTCCTGTCTTACAGCCTGTTCTACCTGTGGAGCTGATCAAATTAGCAGTTTGACCCTTTCCTGCTCAATGCAGGGTTTATATCTTAGCATCTATTCCTTCTCACTGCTACAGAATTGAAGGAAAACAACCTTCTATGATATATAAGGCATACCTAAGGCAGAGAAGTGATTGAGAGCAGCCCTGCAGAGAAGGACTTGGGGGTGATGTTTGACGAAAAACTCAACATGAGCTGGCAGTGTGGGCTCACAGCCCAGAAAGCCAATCATATCCTGGACTGCATGAAAAGCAGCGTGGTCAGCAGGTCGAAGGAGATGATTCTGCCCTTCCACTTTGCTCTTGTGAGACCCCACCTGGAGCACTGCAGACATTCTATTGCCCCAGACCTAAGAACATGGAACTGTTGGAGCAAGTCCAGAGGAGGGCCACAAAGCTGACAAGAACACTGAAGCACCTCCCCTCCAAAGACAGACTGAGAAAGTCGGTGCTGTTCCGCCTGGAGAGGAGAAGGTTGCAGAGACCTCATAGCAACCTTCCAGTATCTGAAGGGAGGCTACAGAGAAGCCAGAGGGGGACTCTTCATCAGAAGCAGTAGTGGTAGGACAAGGAGTACAAATGGATACAAATTAAAAGCGGGTAAATTTTGGTTAGATAGTGGAAGAAATTCTTTATGTGAGGGTGGTGAGACACTGGAACAGGTTGCCCAGGAAGGCTGTGGATGCTCCAACCCTGACAGTGTTTGAGGTTGAGACTAGATGATCTTTAAGGTCCATTCCAACCCCTTAACATTCTATGATACGCGTCACTGTGTGAGTAAAATAGAATCTGAGGTCAGTCACTGAACAGGCTCCCCAGGGCAGTGGTCACAGCACTAAGCCTGTCACAGATCAAGGAGGGTCTGGACAATGTTCTTAGTCATGGTTTATTTTCCAGTAGTCCAGCAAGGAGCAGAGAGCTGGAGTCAATGTACCTTATGGGTCCCTTCCAACTTCTTATGGGTTCCTTCCAACTTGAAATAGTCTATAACTCTATGGTAAGTACAGTGATGTGCGGCAAGTACATTACAAGTAACATTGCCTTTCTGGCACAGTAACACCAATCACCTATTTTTTCCAATCAATAAATGATTTAAGATATTTAAAACACATGTAAAATATTTATAATTTTCAGATAAATATGAAATCTTATTCCTTTTTAATGACATGAGGGACAAAAAGCAGAACAAGAGTAACACAAGCAAAACCAATCTATTTTATTTCTGTCAAGTTAGTATTTAATTTTTAAACAGTTTTACAAAACAACTTCAGAGAACTGTACCTCTTACAGTTTCCCATTAGTTCCCATGGCTACTGAAAACATACAAAGCATTTAAAACTTGTTTTAACCTGAAACTCTCATAGTTAATAGTTTTTGTAAAGCTTCAGCTGTAACTGAACACCACACTCAAAAGCATCAAAAAGTTATAGGTACTTTCCATATTAAATTAGTAATGTCAGATAAACTATCATGCAACAGTACAGCACTGCAACAATATTTCAATAAGTTTTCTTTAGAAAGACCATACCTGAAATTTGGAACACTGCTTGTACATAAAAGCCTGTAAAAAAAATTTGTCAGCAAAATCAGTAAAGATGTCAACACCTGTATTAAATAACACTTAGCAGATTAATAAACCATACTATTTGAAAAAAACCTCTTTAGAAAGGTTGTGGTGGATATATTCATGGAACACATTTGTATTACATTACTCATAGTCTGAATGGAGCTATCTATGGCAGTGACACCTTCTTTGGCACAATGCCCTTAAAATGAAAGCAAACTGAACACTTGTACATAAGGTAAACACGCATCAAGGCACACTCAAAACACAAAGTCCGCGATGGCAGTGACAGGAATTACCTCACTGTATGTGTACAGATCATGCCTAAAAGTTCCTGTTTTGTGGCATACAGCAATAAGAGATGTTTGCCAAATCCTTTAGTGAGAAACAAACTCCTGCACCTTCAAAAGCACACCATAAATGATTGCTTTCTTCAGAGAAATTTTCAATATTACGTCTTCTGTCATCAGTACCAGGTAAAGGTGGAACTGAAAAACCATAGCAAGCACATACACTTAATGTACTCTGAAGAAGTAAAGCTAAATGAGAGAAAACAAATTTACACTTTTCCAAAGTTGAGAGTTACTCATAGTAGTGTAGACAATGACTTCTGTTACCAAGAATTCCACTTTCATATGTAAATCCAAAGAAAAGGAGTCTCAGAAAAAGAACTGAGTAACAGTAGTTGAAATGCAATGAATTTTGGCAAAAACATTAAGCAGGCTCCTAGCATACACCCCAAAAATGTCAAAGCTTGATGGTATTTGTGGAAATATGTGCACCAATCTAGCTTCTAAAGTTCTTCCGAATCTAGCAGTTACGAATAAACTCAGAACCAAAAAAATCTGTTTTCAACTGCAGTAAGTTATTAATTAACAAAATGTTATCTGCAGTAAATTTGTAACCTATCAGGAAATTAAATGAGTAAGTTAATTGACTTCTGGTTTTGGAGGAGAAAACCATTTAAATCAATTTAATTTAATATATGACCATTTAATTGAATGTTGATACATGAAGAAGCTGGACGTGTTATTCTGGAGACTACTTTTAAATATATTTCTGAAATCTCTTCAAGCTCTTCTTTTGGGAGGGGTAAAAGAAAGAAGCAGGTGAGAGAGAAGCAATCAAAACCTTTATCAGGTCATATTCTGCACTACGTGTATTTTTACAGCCAATTTTATCAATTTCTTCTCTTAAAAATCTGTACTAGGAAGACATATCTAATATTATGAGACAACAGCAGTCAGACCACTTAATGAACTACTAACATACCCAACATTCAAAACGTTGAGTGCTGCAATCCAATACTATTTCTGGAATTCCTTGGGTGAATTTCTAACTCCTCCCTCTCACTTTCTCTCTCGCTCTGTTCTCGAACATTCGTAATTTCTTCATCTCTGACATCAGAGCACTGGAGTTCAAATTGAAAATCTTGGTTCTTTCATGAAAAAAAAGAAAAAAAAAAACAACCATAGAACATACAGCAATTACTCAAAAAGGAAATCCACGAATGAGGATATTTTATATACTTTTGTCTTCTTATCACATAACAGAATAAGTGCATATTTCTGTCTTTTCTAAAAGACTACTGAAATTTGAGTTATAAAAGTGAACGTGAAGAATTTTTTTATTGCTGTCTCTGATGACTGGCATCAGCACTCACTTTCTGCAGTCCTTGTCTCTTCAAATTAACAACAGGGGTAGTAGAGACAGACGCTTGTGATTGAAGCCATTCAGTAATAGCCTTCTTCTCAATAAACTTAGCTATTTCATCTTCTAGAACTTTTTTCTTCTCTTCTAATTTCAGTTCCTCCTCTTGATGCATAAGCATAAGACCTTCAAATTTAGTCCATACCTATTTATAAAAAGGACAAATAATAACGTTTCCAACTAGTAACACAAGGTGGTGATATCACAATATAAAAACCCTCTGTAAATTAACAGTAAAATCAACCTCAACTTGTGTTAATAGTTGTAAGAAATTGAAATTTACCCAAGCTGTTAAGACTGAAAAACAGTAATCCACAAAAATGATCATTCATATCATACTGTTCTCATGAAACTGGGCTAAAACACTCACAGTACAGGCAGAAAACACAGAAGGCACTAAGTTAATACTATATTTCCTACTACATTTTACTGTATCTTGGTTATATCAAAAATAAGGATGACTTTGGACATAAAACAATTACCCAAAGATAGATTAAATCAGGATCTGTCAAGTAGAATATACTTCCCTAAAACCAAGTGGGCAAGGAATCATACATACTTCAGTTACATAGATATGCATTTTCATGTATCTGTATATAATTTCAATATGTATATTAATCACATTTAAATATTAATATGAACACACAATAAAAGTCTGGTTGGGAGAACTACTGGGGGCTGCAAGAAGTTGACTATTTTTCTGCAGTAATTGTTCTTCGATTGCTCTTTTCACATGTTAATGCATTTTAGTCTCCAGAAGTATTTTAGCCAGTTCAAACCCACAGTGAAGTTATGCCTGATAACCAAAGGATACTTCATTCTTCCTCATTTCCCATCTCCCCACACACAAATTCTCCTAGAATCCTGCTTCTGTATCCATCTGTATTGCTGTAACTCAATCTGAGTGCAGCTACACTGTTGTAGAAATCAGAGGGAGTTATTTCTATCTTCTGGAAAGAAGAAGAAATAATCAAGACTATAAATATAAAAGGATTCCTGTTCAACACAGCAAAGGTCTCATATTTTATAGGGGCACCTACAAGTTTTCTCTAAATGAAGGATGTGAAAGCAATCTTAATGCAACAGAAATTCCTGGTTTTCTTCAGTTTCCAAATACACATACACCCTTCTCAGCAAATGAGCAGCAAGAATATAGGACAATGTTCTTCAGGAGCAACTGCATAATCACTTTCCCACATCAGGAACTTGGAAAACTAATATCCATAATTCAATTGCAACAAGCAGGATTCACAAAACACTTCACAAAAAATACAAAAGAGTATTACAGATACTTTGCAAGACTTGCTGAACCTACTTTGAACATGGCGAAGTATTCCTCCAGTTGGACAGTCTCATACCACAAAGGGCTGAATCTGATTTTTTTTCTCCACAAGTAGCATGGGGATCTTAATAAATTTAGAAAATAAATATTAAGTCTTCTTCTTGTTTAAAATATGCACCTGAACACCTCACAAAAACTGCAACAGCTTTGCTAGGAAACTGACATACAGAAAAGAACATTAATAAAAATATACAGGTTTTCAATTTCAATTAAAACAGTGTTTGAATATAAATATGCATGACCATGATAGGGTCTGGCAGAAAGTAGATGAGAAGATCCTGTTTTGCTAGTCCAGCTTGACAAGACTAAATCTTCAACAACAAATTCAAGAAACATTCCATATCTCCAAATAGTCTTAAGGCAGCTGGGAATAGATTAGATTTTAAAATCAGAAGCACAGCAAACCAACCGAAACACCCTACACCACATTTTCAAACGTCTCAACATGAGGGTTGAGCTTAGGTTTAATAACTGAATCTGAAAGTCATAAAAATATACATAGCCCACTCTCTGAAAAACAACTCAGGGCATTTTCTCCTAAATTCTTTGTTTTTACAGAGCAATCTATGTGTGAAAAGCACCTACTGTGCTGCTATGGCATACCAGTGTTTCTCAGCATACAGCAAGAGAAGATTAAGAAACACCATCATTACATTCATCACCGTTCTACTTCACTGGATCAGCTCCTACTCTATAGACTTGACCCTGCTATCCACCAAAGCCTTTGGACCACAAGTTTCCTCCTTCCAAAAAAAAGAATGCCATAATCATTGGAATTGGAAAAGACCCTTAAGATCATTGAGTCCACCCAGTAACCCAGCACTGCCAAGTCCACCACTAAACCATGTTCCCAGATGCCACATATACATGACCTTTAAATACCTCCAGGGATGGTGACTCCACCACTGCCTTGGGCAGCCTATTCCAGTGCTTGACAACTCTTCTGGTGAAAACATTTTCCCTAACATCTAATCTAAACCTCCCCTGATGCAACTTGAGGCCGTTTCCTCTCATTTTGTCACTTAGGAGAAGACACCAAGCCCCATCTCACTACAACTTCCCTTCAGGTAGTTGTAGAGAGCAATAAAGTCTCCCCTGAGCCTCCTTTACTTCAGGCTAAACAGCCCCTCAGCTGCTCCTCGTAAGACATATTCTCTTGTTTGCTTGTGTCTAATCAACCTGCTAAACCAATCAACCTGTGTAATCAATCTGCTTTTGATTTAAAGCGTTACTGTCTTCAAAATGTTAGGAAATTATAAATATCCACCAGCGATTTTGTTAAGAACTTAACATACCGAGTCTCAGCAAACAAACTCAAGGTAACACACGCACTTACCTGTTGCTCTGCCTCTTTCAACATTGCTGCTTTCCCCTTCACTCTCTGCACAAATTGTTTTTTAATCTCCTCCTCTTTTCTCTGCAGTTCAAGGTGGAACTTAAGCCTCTTTTCCTCATAGGCTTCCTGTAGACTAAAGTCCAAAAATGTAAGCAAGTTTCCAGCACACTGCTTTATTCAATTTGGAAAATCAACAATCTAGAAAATTATTTAAACAATATTAATCTGAAATATTAATTTCTACAGCTTCCCACATAAAAAATTCATATACAAACCCAAACAGAAGCAAGCCTCTTATCTTTCTATTTATTTATTTATGTAAACAACCCTGAGTAAAATTATTTATGCTAACAGCTCCTGGGAAAATTACATTTCAAAGTAAATACAGCACTTTAGGCATCTAATGTTCTAAAGACTTGAGTTGCACCTTTCTGACTCCAGCATGCATAAGCTTCTGCTGTAAGGTGCTTACTAATGAAACACCCTCTCCCCCTGGACTGAATTGTTCTGGAAATCACAAAGACAAAACTAAAACCAAAATTTTCTGCATTTGGCATATCAACAACAAAATGACCCCAAAAGTCTTTGCTTTTAGGAGGTTTGGAAAGGAGGGAGGAGGTTTTAAGCCAATCCTTTCAACATTACTGCATCCGTTGCTTTCAGTAAAACACTTTCCAGTTTATCTGAAGGCTGGTTTCACTGCTTCTCATTTAGCACACTACGAAAATTAAATTCACAGGTTCTCATTCTTCTGGGTTAGATCTCCACAATTTTAGTCTGTACAAAGACACTTGCAAAATTTAAATATTATAGCTAGTTATTAAAATAATAATTAAAATAATAACAACAACAATAATAGTAATAATAACAATAATAATAATAATATTTAAATAATGCATTCTAAGTGAGGTTTTGGGGGAAGGGATAGTGAAGAAAGTCTAAACTAATCATACATACCAGCAGTACCACTTACCTTTCTACAGAAGCATAGCTGTGACATTCAGTTTCTCTGTCTGCACAAGGCTGGAAGCATGGAAGCCTAAAGATGCAAATCAAATACGTCATGTTCATAAATAAAGACTCTGAAGTGAATTCAGCTCTCAGTGGAACACAATGTCTGTGCACTTTGAACAACACAGGTATGTACATAGTCCTTCACAGTTTGTTCAATTAAATTTTTTAAAGCTTTCAAATTTGAATGTAACACTTGTAACTTTTTGCATAACATTCAACTATCAATTAAGGTTCATCAGAAAAACAAAACAAAACAAAAAATAAAATTAAAGGTTAACCACTGGCAGGTATTTCTAGCATGATACCTTGACTACCCAACTACTTAAGTTGGTATTAAGCAATTCTAAGGCTGTAGTAGATCTAAACAATTACCATTTTTCCAAACAGGTATTTTGGATGCAGTTCAATCTCACCTTAAGACAGTTAAAATATTTATCTCAAATGCAAAGATCTGCAGCTGGTCAGATGAACTCCATTCCCAAGTGACTTCTTAAGGAAAAAGTCTAACAGCCTTTTAGATATTTCTTTTCTTAGAAAAGACAACAAGAGTCATATCAACCTTCCACTGCACATAAACTTTATTCATATTACCAGATCCTTCCTGGTTTTCTTTCATCATCTTCAAAACAGACTGAAAACTAAACAAGTTCAAGAACTGCAAGGTCTGAATATCCCAGTTTCAGGGAGCAATAAAGCATGGAACTTATGATTCCTCACATACTGAGAAAAACAGATGCTTATGTCACAATTACATTTAATTCCATTTATGATGAAGAACAAATTGTAATTATGATGACAGAAAAACAACTAAACCAGAAAATGAGTAACATCAGAGAATCTAAATATGCAAGCACACTGCCTGAATATCAATCCTCAGCTTCTTCCAAAATGTCCAGCTTCAAAACACTCCCAATCCTCTCCCTCCTTGCAAACACCTGCCCTAACTATGTGAGAGCATATATGTACAAGTTTGTTCTGCTAGAAGCACTCTTCGTGTCTAGATTTCTGTTTTCAACTATTCCGGATTTTTCCATTCAGAACATCTCAGCAATTATCTCTCACCAAGAATGGCCTGAAACTTGGAATTCATGTTCCTAATGGACATAACTGGACCATCAAAAAGGCAGGACTAGACCATGACCAAAAAAAAAAAAAAGCCTGTCTACTTTCCAGCAACAAAGAAAAGCAAATCCCAGTTTTAAGTAGTAAGAAAATATTAAAAAAAAAATCAACATCCAGGATTTTATTTCCAACAGATATTGCATAAACCACATCCCAAATACTCCACTATCCACTGACTTCATTACTTCATTCTTAGAATGTAATTGCAAAGAAACAAATCAAAAAGTTATTATGGAACAGCTTCACAAAAAATATAGGATTAGGGAATAGGTGTTTTTAAAAGTGTACGCAAGACAGTCACTTCAGGCTATGACTACCTTTATTATCCCTTCTCATACCTAGTAATAAAGATGCAAATATATTTTTCTGTTGTGTGCTGAATCCATCTCTTTCTACGTCTCCCATTAAAAAAAATCTAAATTGCCAGCATGTTTTTTCACATGTAAGACTGAGAGCCTTTATTATAGAGGTCTGCCCCCAACCTATCTCACAAGGCAGTTAAACATCCAAGAATTACTGGTTTTGCTTTGCAGTGGCACAAAATTTTGGATGAATAAACTACTGTTGTACTTCTAAATCCAAAAGAATGGTAGAGGAACTTCACAAGTAGCTTCACAACATTCTAAGAAAAAAGGCAGGGCATGTCACCTACTCAAGTGTCAATGTTCAAATACTACAAACAGCCAATTATTCAAGTCTAGCAAAAATTTTCTAAATTTAAATAAAATAACCCAATTCAGGTTATCAAATATGTAGACAGCTACATCACAGGCACAAAATACGACTTTTCAACATGCATTTTGATCATTATTTACACAAGTAGCATGAAATTTTAATAATCAGGCATATACTGCTATGCAATATTAATTATATTTTAAAACTCTTAGAATCCACGTGTATATATTGTAAACATCTTTAAGGGCAACTAGGATGACAATTTAATAACACATTTTTGCCTAAACAACTTGATAGTCCCTATACTGAAAGATATTCAAACCTACAAGCCATCAAAATGGGAAGCACTGAACTTCCTCTAGTAAAAAGACATTTTCTATCACATGGCTGAGGATGACCCTTTTTATTGTTTCCTCAATAGCTTTATAAAACACGTTATGGGTAAGGCTGCATTAGTCTGCTAATTACACTGCACACAGATCCTCTAAATTATCTTCCTTTTTTGTGATATCATAAATTTCCCTCCCAAAACACCAAACACCTTCTCTGCCAGACCTCAGGGTCATTCACTATGCCACACAACTAAGGGACAACCACACCCACCCTAGTCCTGCTTTTCTCTTCCTATTGCAGTATATCTGGGAAAAAGTTTGTTTTTCCAAAGGCTTCTAGAGTATCTATTCCCACCCTTCCAAAACAATTACATTTTCAATAGATCCGATACCAAAACTAATTATTAAGTGTACTGTCTTGCCAAAAATCTCTCAATAAACCTGACATTTAGTGGGCCACACGTAAAAACTACCCACCAGTGGGAACTCAGCTCTTCTGAATATCCACAAAGTAATCAATTTCTAAACCAGCTTCTGAAGCGTAAAATAGCAGGACATTCTGATACAAACCTACCATTTTAGACCACTAGTAAAATGCAAACTGCATAGGGGTTTTACAAAGACAATTCTTGTCTTTGTGGAAGACAGTCTGTGGAATGACAGTTTTAATAATTTAACTGCTTATCTTGAGATGGCTGCACATTGTGACATTCAAGTTCAGAAAAGCCAAAGGTACTGCAGTCAATACTGCCATGAACAAATTTCTAAAAAAAGCTTTCCGTGGACAAAGATAACAAGACAAGAGCTGTTAACATATGTTCTTAAACCTAAACCAAATGAAATGTCTATGGTTAATTTCAATTGGTTGTAAACCTCTTTCACCTTTGGTTCTCTATGAAAAAGGTATAGTCCTTTCTTGTTAAGTCAAGAGAATTGTCGAGAGATCACTGCGAGTCATGGTCAGGTCAAGACCATTGAAATGAACTAATCTGCAAATGTGCCTTGACATTCAGACTTCAGAAAAAACTGTCCACATCCACCATCTTCTATGTTAATCTTAATGAGTATTGTTTGAATATATAAACTAGACCTAGTCAAAGTGAAAGAAATGGAGCTCCATTTCTACAGGTTACAGTAACTGCAATTGACTTAGAACTTCTGTGCAAAGAACAGGTGAAAGCAAATAATTTAAGCCACTAAAACCAGCTGTTTGGAGAGAAGCAATTTATTTTTACCAGAACAGAATGGGTAAAGACACTCTGATCACTAAGTAAAAACAAGAAATGAACAAATCAACAGGTTCCAATCATTAGCTCTTATTAATGAAAAGTATTATTCTGGTTTAAGTCAGTATTTCCCACCATGACTAAGCAATAATAGCACTTCAGTAAACCATGAAGGTTTGAACAACTCCTGAAGCACCAGTTCTTCCCAGCCAGGATTCTCACCAATTACAAAATACAGTACCCTGTGTAACAGAAAAAAAAAAGAAGGAAGCTAGAAGAGGGAGATGATAGAATTGGAAATAAAAGATTATACAAATTGGACATAGGAATTTTAAATGCTTCCTGCAGAAAGCAGCTGTACTACATGAAACTGAGTATCTCTAACCCACTGCTTAACTTTCCTTTGGAATCCTTTTTTAATTCTCTATAGTCTAGCAAGAGATTTCTTGACCTGAAAATGCTGGACATTTGTTATTATGGCAGATAATGCAGGAAGCCAACAGTGTAACCATTGAATTTGTAAAAGTTTTTGCTTCAGTTCCTGCTGAACCTTGAGTTCAGCCAAAACATTATTCAGAATCAGACATTCTTAACAGAGAAAGTAAAACAGAATGCTAATTTACAATGAAAATATATTAAAAATTCAAAAACTACATATACCTGAAGAAAACAGACATTCCTCCTGAAAAAAAATTAAAATCCCCATGTTTATTATAAATAAAAAGTTTCAAAATACAACTGGCTTGCATGTCTTTAAAAGTAATGCTCATTTAATCCCATATACTTCTCCATGAAGGTAACTGAATGAACAGCTACATTCTTTGATTTAAAAAAACCACAAAAAACTTTTTCCCTCACAGAAAGCCCATTTTGTGTATAATCCCTGCTCTGTATTGGGTTGATACAGCCACATGTGAGCGGATGCTGAAAGCAAGTGCTGCACATGAAGTCCTTTACCTGACTGGTTTGTTCTCAGGGCCAATGTCTCTGAAACCCATCTCCTCCAGTCTGCAGCGTCTGTACAACTCACAATGTCGTGCATGAGTCTTCTCTCTCAAGTCTTCCATATTTGCACAAAGAACCTTGCGAAGCTTTGCCGTGTCACAGTGGCTCTCATTTTCCACTGATCAGTAAAAAGAGAAAGATTTTATTATTATGTGCAAGTACCAAAATAGTCAAAATATACTTTAAACAGCATTGAGATTTATTTTGTTTACTAAATATACTTCTAGGGAAAGGTATACCATTGTTTATTATACCTCTAACACCTTCTTATAATTTCTAATATACACACTGAAGTACTGAAGAACTGTAAGTACTGGTGAACATGTTTCAATGTCCTGATTTCCTGTTTGAGCTGAACAACACATTTCTTTCTTTTTTACCCTCTTCTTTACTGACAATCATAGAAGTTTGAAATTTGGTAGTGACAGAGGCACTGCCACCATAATAACCTACCCAAATACTACATACACCATCCCATACCTTGATTCCACGGATGTGTTGACAAAACTACCAGTTAGTGCACACCTCAAGTGTATGTGCATGGCTGGGCTTTGCGAACAAAGATTTGGGCAGGGCTCTCCCCACGTGGGTGTGTCCTTCCAGCCTGTGCAGTGGATTTTTTAGGTGAGGCACAGCGTGCACAGAACTGACTCCTGAGGTTCATCTGCCACGGCTGAGTGAGCTTGGACGGTGACAGTGAAGTCCTCAGGACTGTCTACAGCACCCAGCATTCCCAGGAGGTCTCCCATCCAAGTACTGACCGGGGCTGACCCTGCTGAGCTTCCGAGGGATAGGATGTCAGGGAGGCATTGAACTGCCCTACACCTCAAGTACTTATTGCTCAACTCCTTAAACTGTTGATCCAAATTAACATCAGCATGGCACCAACAGAACAGTCTCTTGTGTTACTGATCAATTTTATACTTCAACAACAACAGCAAAAATCTCATAAAAAATCTTTTGAGAGTTCATTCACCTTTTACAATGCCCCAAGGGTACCGACGAGCTCTCATCATTGTGTTTCCAATTTTCACTTTTTCTGTACTTCCTACTACAGCAAATGGCAAATGACCCTGCAAAGAGTCAGACCAATAAAGTCTCACTTCTCTGCATTCTTATGCCAGAACTGAAAAACATTCAGAAATAAACTAAGGGGGAAAACACCATTTCAGGAAAATCCAACAGGCAATTTCAAACCAAAACCATTTAGAAGAGATCAGTAGCTAGTTACTATCATCTGATACAAAACTCAAGCAACAATAACAAAAGCAGGAGCAGCTGATAGACAACGACCCAGATGGGTGTGCTGCCAATTCATGGGAACCTCAACAGGCTGGAGAAATGGGCCAACAGGGATCTCATGAAGGGGAAAAGTGAGCAATGCTAAGCCCTGCACACCAGGAGGGATAAACCCATGCCCCAGCACAGGCTGGGGGCCGACTGTCTGGAAAGGCACTTACCAGAATAAGATGTGGGGACAAGGACCTGGTGAACAACAGGATGGACCTGATTCAGCACATCTATGCCAAAGGCAAAGACAGGCAACTGCATTCTGAGCTGTATTAGGGATGAACATCAGCAGCAAACAGAAAGCTGCTCTAGAACATATGACTCATGTTCAGTCAGAATTCACATCCCCAGTAACAGCCATGTGACGATCACAGGTTGCAGCCCATGGTATGGTTACTGCTCTGGCCTTGGACAAATGGCCAGAAATACCAGCTGGGCACTGACTGCCTGTGGGCTGACCCACAACCACTGACCAAATGAAAAAAAGCATTACCTAGGAAACAAATCACTAGCAGAGCACAGAAAAAATAAGTAACAGCCCACCACTTTTCCCCCAGCTGAAGGACCTGTCACTGACCAAGAGCTGCACATGGTCACTCCCAGGCCAAGTAATAGAGGCTGGGACTGCAGAGCCATATGCTCTGGCACAGCTGCTCCTGCTCCCTACTCTCAAACCCCAGTACACACAAAACATGTTCATGTGCATCTACAAACACCTGCACGTGAACAGCAAACACAGAGTGCTCAAAGCAAAGTCATCTAGATTCACAGGCTTAGTTAAAGCTGGCAGCTACTTCTGGGAGGACCTGAAAGGACAATAAAAATAAGCCACAATTATATCTGACTTTTTCATCCCCAGAGAAAATTTGTCCTAATTTCAAATGAAAGTACTAAATGAAAGAAAAAAAGCAGGCAGAAGACTTGCTATGATAAAGACCAGAGAAAACCGGAGACACGAGGCACCTTCTTTAATAGATGTAAAGTTGTGTTTGCTGAGGAAAAGAGCAAAGTCAATCTGTCAGTCTATAACAATAATTATATATTAATTATCCAGGAAATAGAATAAGTTTTTATGCATGTGAACCTCTTTTTTTGTTGCTGAGTCAGAAAAGAAAAACCAAGTGGTATCAACTGCAGAGGGACTGGAATATTTGTGAGTAGGGAAGGAAAAAGCCCAAACATATGAGCTTTTAAGGAGAGAGAAAAACAAACAAACAAATTTGTGGCATACAAACTTATAAACTTCAAGATAATGGTGAAAGCAATTGCATTAATCAGCATTAGAGAGTGATGTTTTAGTACTGAAATATCAATGTTTGTGTCATTTACTTACATTCATGATGGAATTAATTTCAGAAACGGTTTCATCATCAGTTGGAAACTGGTATATCTGGATGCCATTACTATCTAATTCACTCATTATTTTGCTCTTGAACTCCTGTAGCTCAGGTTTAGAAATGCTGTCTGCTTTGCCTATAATTGGTATAATGTTCACCTATTAATGATATAAATTATATGAAATGTGTGAGATTTCAATTTTGAGGTGTCAGCTTTTGTAAATTAAATTGTTTTTTGATAATCTCAAAACTTCCCCCACAGCCCAAACTTTTCCATCAATTGATACCAAAGCTTCACAAACCATGAAAAATATGTTCATGGGCATCATTTAACAAAATAGCAACAGATTATTTAATATTCTTCCTTAAAATTAATTGAATATGAGAAAAGAACAAGGAAGGAGGTCTCATACAGGGAAATACTCAAAAGAACAGTAATGCCTCCTTATTAATTAAGCGTCATTATTTATATTTCTACTAAAAAACCAGATTGTTTTAGTTTACAGCATCATGGTTTGGGTGTTAAATGAAAGCTGACAGTTTACACACACAAAGAAAAAGAAGCTGGCTACAAACCCTGCCCACCCCTGAGCCTCTTCCTTGGGTTCCCTTCAGCTACAACATCTTCACCTCACCACTGCAGCAAAGATTTTCTCAAATATCTGATGTGAGCAGAGGAATGACAAAGACTGAAGAATCTCACTTATCAGACCTTACGCTAATTATTCTGAACTCAAAATTCAGTTCTACTAAACTGCCCTATTTCCTAAGATAGCTATGGCACTAACTTAGGAAGGTAGTAGATGATAACTTTTGTCTTAAAAATACTGACACCACTCCCAAAATACACATTTTTCAGAACTAGATAAAAATAACGAATGCCAATATCCAAATATTTTGAAAGAATCATACCAATAATTCTTCCAGATTTCAGAAGACAAGAGTTTTACAGAGTTTCTTGATCACAGATGCAAAAAGGAACAAAAAAATAAAAACCCCACACATTTTCTATTCCTTTGATTATTCGGTCTGAATGAAAATGCCTAAGCATGATAAAGCATTATCAAGAATAGATTTGAAATGGGTATTTTTCAAATAAGACTTTTGTCTAAAGCAAAATGTCCAAATGAAAAGGAGGCAAGACAACTCTGCAGTGTCACTTTCAAGATTATACAATGATAGTCCTTAGCTATGTAGCCTATGCAACCTAAGCACATTTCGGGTAAAATATAAAATCAAATGCTGGAATGTATTTTTTTTTAAAAAGTGAGTAGAGCCAGGAGTAATTCACAGCTTCCATCAAATTAGCTGAGGGATATCAGTTTAGGTTTTCCATAATATAACTCCAAAAATGGATGGAACACAGAGTCTTGGGAATTAAATTAACCTCTGTCTTTTCAACAGAAAAGTTTCTCAAGCACTCTTTAATTAGGAGTTTCTCAGAAACAAGCAGCAGAGAACGAGTACTGAGGAGACCAGTAAGAAAAGCAAGATCATCAGAAACTGTGATTGCAACTATCAACATTGACATTGCATCACAACCATTATATTAAAATTTAAACACATAAAACTTATGCTGACTGTAGATAAGCAACAAAGGGGAAAAAAACATATATTTGAAATCATTATTGGTTGCAAGAGCAAGCTGATTTTAGTGTATCTCTATGAATCAATATAAAAATTTCCAAAGATTGTTTCTGAAAGAAAAAACCAAAACCAAACCCACAAAGTGCACTCATGTGATTTCCTGACTTAACTGTGGTAACCTGGATACGATTCTGCAAGAATGAATTAAAACTGCAGATCTCTTAGCTGAATAATCACTATTCTCAGCAAGAAAGGATACAGAAAAAGATTCCCTTAATCTGTGAATGAAACCTGGCTGGTCTGTAGTGATTCTGTCCTAAGCAAAACTACATGATTTTTTAATGTCTTAAAGTTACAGACCAAATTCTTAGCTAGTAATCCAGTTTATAATAGAGAAAAATTAACTAACCACATATACTCTGTTTTTTTCTCCCAGGATTATAGAGCACACAATGACCCTATCCTATTCCAAGAACCTTCTCTACCCGCGAGCTGTGTAATATGGTCTTGTTTTGTACCAGGCAGACCATAACAAAAGCACACAGTGTACACTGTGGTGGCTTTAGGAAGAAATGAAGGCAGCTTTTGACATAGATTTACACATTTGATGTGGCTGTACCATCTTCTCTTCAGAGAATCCTGTACTTAGAAAATCACCCAGGGATTTCCAAATCCCAGGAAATCTCAAGTTCTTAACTGCCACTAGGAGAATGCACTACTAAAAGCACCACAAACACGTTCCACAGGAAGATGGAAGCCAAACTATATTAAAGTATATACTTTATAAGCAGTTAAAAGTATATACTTTTTCTGTGTCTATATTTCACTAGTAATACCAGAAAGTAGAATCCCTTGCAAAGACATAAAACAGTTAAGTTACACATGGTTCATGTTCTCCCAGGCACTCAGCAATAGGACAAGGGGGCACGGGCTCAAGCTCTGCCAGGGGAAATTTAAGTTGGACATCAGAAAAAATTCTTTCCAGAGAGAGTAATCAGGCATTGGAATGGCCTGCCCAGAGAGGTGGTGGATTCTCCATCCCTGGAGGTTTTTAAACTGAGATTGGACGTGGCACTGAGTGCCATGATCTGGTAAATGGCCTGGAGTTGGACCAAGGGTTGGACTTGATGTTCTCAGAGGTCTTTTCCAACCCAATCGATTCTATGATTCTGTGTTCTCTTTCTGCCAAAGCAGAACTAAGAATATTTACAGTAGGTTTCTAGAAGCCAAAATTTCCCAAAGCAGAATTATTTTCAGTTTATCCTGATGGAAATATTCTCTTGGGATGCTGGGACTCATGGGTCTACATGGTTTTCTTTTGAAAGAAACAATGTTTTAAAGAAAGTTTAATAAAGAGAGGACACAACCTAAAAACAAGTCTTTTTGTGGTTTAACACAACCTCCAACTTCAAAACTCAGTTCAGAACATGCTCCACAAGACTGTCCTTTTTTCTAGAGTAGTTTCATAAACATTTAAATCTGGCATAAACCAACAACAAGGCACACAGAAGTGATCCCACTCACTCCTACCTTTGTTACACCATACCTTTCCTCTACTTGCTCCGTGCTAATGAGAAAGTTCAAAACACAAAACATATCCACAAACAAAATTGCAAAAATCCCACATGTGCTCATCAGTCACAAATGCAGACTAGAGAGCTGATTTAATCCTTGTTATCTTGGAGAAACATCTCACGAACAACAAAATGCAGAAAGAAAATTTAGCAAGGAGGGGCTCCAATAGAACACAAAGGACAGGGCTAAAGGCCCAGTAAATGTATTTAAGTTTTCAAATATCTCAACACTTCAACAAATTAAATCCAAATGATGTAAAGTTTCTTAAAATAGGTTAAACATTTAGCTTCATCTAGTTCACATAGCCCTATTAAAGGAAGAAAGGCAAGGATTTAGAAAGTGCAAGTAATTATATTAGAAACTGTTTGTCCTAGTTCAGCAGCTAGGACCAGTTTATCACTGTGTGGCTGTGACCAAAGCTGCATATTCTACAGCCTCTGTATCATTTCCCATGAACTGTTAACAATGGATCATTTGCAGCAGCTGCCCAGGGCACACCTGACCTCTCAGGCTACAAGCTGGTGTGAGATAAGAGCTGTGATAACTCCCCTCCAGGAAATCGTTAGCACCTCCACACCCAGCCTGAGGGGTCATGTCTGCTAATAGGCCATCAACGATTCCAAAAATACCCCATGACTCACAGAGTCAGATCACCCATTATGTGACTCCCCACCCTGGGGGAGGTACTGGGCATTCCCACCTAAACCAGAGGGTATGTAACCTTTGGGGTTAGGGGACTTCAGGTACCCCTCCTTGGATCCAGAGGAGGACTGGAACCTCAACAGGACTGCAACTGCCACTCTTAGACTGTGACCACCATACTCACCAACAGGTTTCCCTTTCCTTTTACTTTGGTCTCAGGGGCACCACATGGGGCTCAGCACAGGGGCTAATGAACAACATTCTGTTTGTGCCCCAAGGTGCTAGGTAATACTTTGGGGTTTGTGGGTAAAAACCAATTTCTCTTTGTATCATTGCATTTATTTTAACATTTTTATTAAATTGTAACTCAAACTTCTAATCTCTTTTTAAGTTGGGCTCATTTCTCCTGGAGGTTTACTCTTAAACCAGCACGCTGCTATTTTAAAGCTTTCTAAACAAATAAAGACATTAAAACACTACTGTAGCCTATCTTAGAAAAAGCCACATTGGCAGGGTGTTCTGACACGGCACATGCTTCTACAGTTATCTATAATGAAGATCTTCACAGCGCTGCAAAGCTTTTTACATGCCACCTTTCCAGCAGCCCCAGAACTAGAAACAAGCTTTACTAGGAAATGTACCCTATCCAATCTCAATACAGTGCTTACAGTTTATTAAAAGTAAAGCTGGTGTGCTTCTATTTTTTTTTTCCTATTTTTTAAAACATTGTTGTGCTTCTTTATTTGATGTTCTCACTGGATGTCTCTCTCCCTTTGACTTGTAAATAAACAAGTGATGAACTGCAAGCTACTTGTGGAAACACTTTATTCTGAACTTAAGGTATACCAGTACCAAAACACACTGCAAAGGTGGTAGTGGACCTAAAAGCTCCAAGATGCTTCAGAAATTGAAATGGAGTTCCAAGAATTTGTTGTAAAGTCTTACCTTACTGTCTAGGCTTCTCATGGTTAACAGATCTAGGGTTTTTAGGGAACAGCCTGTAGGTGAAATGAAATAGAGGCAGACATGGATGCGAGTATCATGGTAGCTAAATAAAGAACATATAATTTTCAGTTCTTCCTGGAGATAGGCTTCAAATTGTGCATCTATATAATCCACTATTGGCTGATAGCTGTAGGAAATAAAATTTAAAAACCAGAGATTAGTTACTCCTAAACAGAGCCAGACTAACAAGGGAATTCCTCTTGCATTGTTCCGTGGATTTTTGCTTTATGTGTCAAGAGACTGCTTAAGTAGCGCAGAAAAGTAAACGTAGTCTTAATTTCTGAAAAGCTACTCAAAAAGGAATTATGCATCTAACACAGATAAAACATTTCCTAGCTACCCCTGGTGAAAAAAGCTACATAGAGCTAATTAGGATTACAACCCATCATCCCAAGTGATGTTTTAAAATTTTTGCCATCAAGTTGTGCAAATGCAGAATTCTTAGCTCTAAGGAAGACACTGCAACCTCTTAGGTACAATACAAGAAAAGAAAGAATATGCAACTAATAGTGCCAAGAAAAGGACAAACTTTATCTGCTGACGGTGAGGTACTGTACATGAGAGAGCTCCTAAACAATAGGGAAAAACTGAAAATGAGAAATGTGAGAGAATAATGTAAATCTAAGTGCAGTCTAAGTGTGCTTAAAACCAGATTATAATCTGGTTTCAAAAAGAAAGTGTTACTAGATGTAGAAGCAGTGCACTCATACATTTCTTCTGCTACATGAAGTTTATAAACCAGATCAAATGTTATCAAAATTCAGAAGCAGCCATTACACACAAAATTAAAAGAACAAGGCAACTGCTATGTGTGTATGGCCAAACTTTGCGAACCAAGATTTGGGCAGAGCTCTCCCCACGTGGGTGTGCCCTTCCAGCCTGCACAGTGGATTCTTTAGGTGAGGCACAGCGTGCACAGAACTGGCCCCACCGTTTAAGTCC
>JAWWEV010000001.1:92617003-92628000 GCA_035583235.1 Hafferia zeledoni
CGGGGGCGAGGAGAGCGCGGTAGCGGAGGGCCCGGGGCGGCCCCCGCCCGCGGAGGAGGCGGCGGAGGGTGCCCCCGGGCCGGAGGGTGCCCCCGGGGCGGCGGCGCAGAGCGGCGGCCGCCGGAGCCTGCGGGAGGCGGCGCGGGGCGGCTCCCCACAGCTGAAGCGCGGAGCCCTCCCCGGCGGGGGCCGCGGCCGCGACTCGGACAGCGCCTCGCTGGCCTCCGAGGAGGAAGGGAGCACCACCGGCGCTGTGGCCCTGGACCCCCTGGAGCACGCTTGGATGCTGTCGGCCTCGGACGGGCGGTGGGAGAGCCTGGAGGGGCTGCTGAGCTGCGACCCGGCGCTGCTCTGCAAGCGGGACTTCATCACCGGCTTCACGGTGCTGCACTGGGCCGCCAAGCACGGGCGGCAGGAGCTGCTGGCCACGCTGGTGAGCTTCGCGCAGCGGCACCGCCTGCCCGTGGACATCAACGCGCGCAGCAGCGGCGGGCACACGGCGCTGCACATCGCCGCCATGCACGGGCACGCCGAGGTGGTGAAGCTGCTGGTGGGAGCCTACGACGCCGACGTGGACATCCGAGACTACAGCGGGCGAAAGGCCGCGCAGTACCTGCACCAGGGCACCTCCGGGGACATGCGGAGCCTCGTGGGGGCCCTGGAGGAGGAGGAGGAGGAGGAAGGGAATGCCGGCAACGGGAGCGGGCGCTGGAGGCTCTCCAAGGTGTTGCCGTCCAATCTCATGAGCTACAGGCTGTCCCACCACCATCACGGCACTGGGGAGGAAGCTGAGGGCACGGATGGGGCAGCGGTGCCAGGCAAGGGCAAGGAGATGACCAGGAAAGCCTCCGGCAGTGGACGAATGAAGCCTCGGCTTAATAAGATCCGCTTCAGGACTCAGATCATCCACAACACGCCCTCCTTTCGTGGTGACGCTGAGGAGGAAGAGCATGAGGAGAAATCCCTCAAAACATCGTTCAAACTCAGGCCCAAGTCCAATGTCTTTGGATAAGGCCGGGGAGCCGGAGGTGTGGGAGGTGGGTGCGTGGACCAAAGTGCCCTAAGGTGTAGCACAGAAGGTGAGGCAGGTACGAGTGGGTGCTCATCTACACTCGTGGACTCTGGTGAAATGAGTCCTGAGTATCTTCCCTTAAGTCTCGGTTCAGTGGGGCCAGTGAGCCCAGTGGGTCAGCAGGGCTCTGGGAGCTCACAGCTCCCGAGAGCAGCTGCTTCGGCCGGGCCCGCAGTGCTGAAGTGAGAGCCAGCAGGTGGGTTGAGAAACGCTGTGGGGTGTTTAAAAGCTGTGCTCCTTTCTCTCTAAAAGCAGGCGCTTCAGTATCCTAAACCTGTGTTAGTGGATCTGCTAGGATTAGCGAGTTGAGTGAGGGAGAGAAACAGGCGAATGCTTTAACTCTTGTATTGTCAACTAATAGTATAAACTACTAGCAACCAACTTGCTATGTGAGAACACCTGGGTAATATGCAGGTATACCTTAAGTTTCTCTTTAACAGCAATACCACCTGGCACAGTGTGGAGTTGGGTACCCAAAATGAGATGGTAGAGAATGGTTTCCTGTCAGAATCCAAGCTTCAATCCATCAAAGACTTGAGCCTGCATTGACTTTATGCATTGAAAGTTGCCTGATTTGACATCACGAATCTATTTTTTTTTAAAAAAAGAATCCATTGCACTGCAAACAATGAATAAAGTTAACCATGTGCACAAGTCTCTGCTGTCTGAGGTACTACTGAGTTTGCTTATTGCTGTTGGAATACTAATACAAGAAAATAGAAGCAAAGAGGTTTTTATGTATTAGATATCTTATGTTTTGTCTTAGGCAAAGCAATTTTATTTTAATCACTGTGAATTCTCAAGTGCCAGACGTAGCGCAGTTCCAGTTATTAAGTCTGGTCAATTCCTGTTAATGTTCTTTTTGTAACTCACTGCATTTAAAATCAGAAAATTGTGTTGTGTTACCTGTGGAAGTTGTTCTCTTTTATTCTAAAAGAGCAAGACACCATTGCATGAAATCCTCATGAAAGTCTAATATGGTCCTGTAACGTAATAGCTACAGGCCTGCATTCGCTAGTAATTTGTGTGCCAATCCCTTCAACTGACTGTGTGCAGAAATGGAGAAAAAATAAAAAAGGGGGGGGGGAAAATGAAGGTGTGTCAATTCAAACACAAGATGAAAAACTAGAACTCTCAAACTCCCTGTTTCTCATTCTAAGTGAAGCAGTATAATTACATATTCTAGTTAGGTGATGGCAGTGGTATTTGAGATCTTTTAAAACCTGTGTTTCTAGAGAAATGATAGCCGAGGCTTTGAACTCTTGTTTAACAACCTAGTAAGTCTTAATCTGATCGATGAGCCTATCCATCTGCTAAAGCTTTTGGAAACCTTGAATCTTGTTTCTCTGCTTTAAAGGTAGCAATTCCAGTGAAATATAGGAGGCAAATTTGTGTCCATATTCAGCTTTCCTTAAACGCTAAGGTATTGAGCTGCCCCTGGTTGTGTTGTTTCAATGCAGTATTTGTCAAAGCATGTTTGAGTTGGCTTCCTCAGAATGCACGTGCGTGTCTGGCCAGTAGCTAACCAAAAGCAGATAGGCTTTGACATGTTAAAATCCAGATTTGAGACCCTGACTAAATGCATGCCACGAGCTGTAGAACACCTTACAGGGAAACTACTGCTGAGAACTGTGCACTTTCAGGGTAATGGCTGGCTGTGGCTCTTGCTGGTGACTTGCATTTCTTGTAGTGACAGGGGAAGGAAGTGCTACCAATGCATTGGCTTTAGACTTCCCATGCAGATACATGACCGGTTTCTGCACTTTGTGTCAAAACTAATAAGTGACAGTTTTTGTATAGGCATGAAAGCAACACTTTATTTCTGGGAAAAGTTACATTTTAAAAAAATTTAATCTCTGCGTAGGTGCTGGTCATTACTTTTGTGCTAAAAAGACTAGAAATGATACAGAAGTTCCGCTTTAGTTTACAGGTTATAAACTGTATTGATACAGATTTCATGTGCCTTTATTTTGGGTTGGTTGCCACAAGTGTGATGGATAAAATCAGTCTGGCAAAGCACTTTGTCTTTATGTCTGTGGGACAGGACCAGAAATTTTCCCTCTGTCCTTCCCATTTAAGCTGTACACCTCTATGACTGGGGGGTGTCTGAAATAGAGGCAGGTAACAATTGTACAGAGTATACCATAGAGCTAATTCTGTTGTAACAGAAAAGATGATTAAATGCCTAAGTCTTAAACTTCCTTCTCTCTGAAAGATAAATGGCTTTTTAGACTTCTGTAGGAAGGAAGTTTTCAGGCTGAATGCTTGCAGTGTGAGTCCTCTTCAGCATAGCCACGTCTGAACTGAGCACACATTCCATGCAACTACCAATAATGTCCAAACCTTATTAAAGTAGCTTTCTGCTTTGGGAGTTTATAGTTGTTTCGTACAAGCTGTTGGGTGAAGTGTTTATCTCTTCACATGCAAGTAGCAAAGAATTGCACAAAAATACTGAATCTTAGGTAACTGTTGGGTTCTGGGGAAATAATTTGAAGGTTTCGAATATAGCATGCCTTGGATTTTAAGATACTAATTGAACATAATCTTGCATAATACAGCAGAACTTGGTAATTATTAAGGGGACTTGGAAAATAGTAAAAAGATGCCTCATTTATAACTCATTTGAAGTGAAGTTGTTGGTCCGCTGATACTGTTTACCTGTCAATGAAATTTCACTATAATGGTCCAGAGGTCTTTTCAAGGTGGGGTGCAACAGAGCAAACATCTCTTTTGGTGTTTGAGATGTATTGAGGAATGGCCACATAACCACTTGTGTCTGTCTGCGCTATGGGACTAAAGCACTTTGATTTCACATTATGACTTGTCACATTCCACATGGTTACATTTTATAACATGAGCTAAAATTTAATGGGGGTCCTTTGAGATAGGAAAGACTCAATGACCTGCTTCAGGATATTTACAATCTAAAGGTATGCTTGAGTCAAATATTTTGGATAAATTGCCCAGAAAGATGTGAATTTGAAATAAAGTTGTATGGTACAGAAAACTGGAGCACTTACTGTATCTTTTAAATGGTACATCTGAAGTTACTGAATGTGTTTGTTCACTTTTTCTGATGTGTGTAAGGTGGCAAGACTGTAATGTAAACATCTGGTATCTTTTGTTGTACCTTATGTTTGAAAAAATTAAGAGGCCTGGAAGTTTGTTTTTATTAATACACTTCTTATGAGTGTCTCTCTGAACAATTATGAGTTAAGAATCTGTAAGCTTTAGTTTTACAAAATAAAAGAGCCCATGAATTGTTCATGCTTGAATTGGCTCCTGTATGCTACATATTTAGGTGCTATCTGCATATTGGCTGTTAAAACTATGTACTGTTTTGTGTTGGGGTTTTTTTCATCATCAGGATGTCTGATACCATCTAGCTCTGAAAGAGTAAGACATGGAAAAAATGAGTTGTTTGCAAGACGGTAACATTTTTCTTTGGGAGTTACTCTCTAATAACTCATGTATTTACTCTTCAAGTAAATGAAGACACAACAATTTTTGTTGTAGACAAGTATGTCTAAATAAAGGCCTGGCAGAGTGGCATTGCTTAACTGGAAATAGTATCCTGACCTTACTTCTGTGCAGCTTAACATCTCTTACTCTGGAAAGACTAATACTAGTTTTGATCACTGTGTAAAGGTCAATACCTCATTAAAAAAGGTTTAGGATTAAGGTATTTTGGAATGTGTCTTAAGTACAGCTGGTGGCTTCTCTAAAGGGAACTTTCATTTCATTACTGAGCAAGAGACTGTGGGATCTTGGTATATATATAAATTCTTAGAAGCCGCTGCCTTACCAGAAGATATTTTAAAACTAGTCAAACCTCATGTGGCGAGGAACTTCTCTGACAGACATCCAGATTTGTACATAGACTGAAAGAAGTCTTGGCTGTTACCAGGCTGGTGAATCAGAATGAATGCAGCTCCAAACCAAGTAACCTCAAATTGGTAGTATGGTGACATCAGAGACAGTAGGAGGTAGGGAGGAGGTGTTCCTGGAAACAGGAGAGGGTGGAGGCATGCAGGAAGCAGCTGAGGTTGTGGGGGACATGGAAGACTTGGTAGGAGAGCCATCTCCAAGAGCCTTGCAATGGCTTGACTAGTTTAGAAAATTGTATCTAAACATATATCCCTTCTCCTACTGAGTAAAAGTTGAGAGAGATGTCTTGCTGAGAGCTCTAATGTAAATTAATGTCTGATGCTAACATTTCTTAATGTGACTAGTACTGTTTGCAAAAGGACAAACAACTGATGTTGAGTGTAGCTACAGCTGTTGCAGGAGAGTCCTGGTACATCAGAATGGATCCACTTAACTTCAGGCTTCTCCCTGGAAGAGAAGCCCTTCAGCATTGCGTTACTGACTTACTTTTCCATTAGCTAGAAAGGAGGACTAAGGGGATTACAGTCCTGAGTTAATATGCCTTGACTTACATGGCTTGTATATGAACCTGAAGGCAATAGATTAAATTTCAGAGACTTTATCCAGAAAAAAGTAGTTTGGTCATGCATTCTGTTTCCATGTTGGCATTAAAGAAGAAAACAGAAAAAGGTACATACTGTCACTTTTCATGCCCTCGACTGAGATTAAAATTTGGGTTTGGGAGAGGGACTACATTTTCAGTTTGTGTTAAACAGTCTGGCAGAAGAAAATGGAACATATGACTTTGAATTTCTAGTTTTGATATAATGAAACATATTTTGCAGCTGTTCCAGAATTTATATTCTGTGATTTTTCAGTTTAGCCAAATTGGTGTGTCCTAATACACAGAAATTACTGGAAAAATTGAGACAACCTAACAGGTTTTGCGTTTGTTTTTAATAAAACTGTGTTACAGGTGAGGTATTTTATCTTCTGTGGTAAAACCTGAAGAAGCCATATTCTGAGCCTTCTACCAGGAGTTACACTGCTAGTGGTACGTGAAAGAGTTGCCTTAGAGCAGGTAACACTTAAGTCAAGGTGCCGAATTTCAGCTAGATCAGTCATGCCAAATGAACCACTGTAGTGCATTTAGGTGCACCTACCCTTCTGCACAGACAGCCCTAAACTGCTCCTCCCCTGGGTTACTGGGGAGCATAAGAAGGAGCTGGCAAGTCATATTAATCTGTTTTAATGTGCCCTTATTTCACCAAGAGGCATTTGGCAAACCCACGGTACTGGTAGGAGGTGACAGAAGTAAATGATCCATGTCCATGGGTGGCTCTGCATCAATGCAGGTAAATGATTAAAGCTTACTGCTGCCAGTCTAAAGCAGATAGGCTGTAGAATGTATCCTTGCATCAATCCTTGTCCATGAAGAGAGACTTTGTAAGGCCAATCTTAAATACTGCTAATCTCCAGAATTAATTCAGTAGCTTGGGCTGTATCTAGAACTAGGCCTAATTTCAGCTGAACCACTGGGCATTTCCTCAGTATTTCCCCCTGAATCCAGAGGCCTTCTGCTGGCTGGCTATTGAGCTCTACTGGTTTTTTCACTTTGCAGTCCCTTAAGTGCCTGAGAAGCTGGTAGTAGAGTGGGCATAAATAATGGAAGCTGGGTGGGATGATGGAAGTGTGGGGGGTTTTTCCTTTTCAAAAGCAGATAAAGTATGTCCACAATATATGTTGGGGCACAGAAGCCCCATGGGACATTTCATACTAAAGAGGTACTGTCCCTTTGAATACTTTAAATACAGAAAGACAAAATGAACTGTGCAGGCTCTAAAGGTATCTCTGTTCATGGGACACACACTTGCATAACATAAAGAATCAAAGTACCAGAAAACATGTTTGAAACACTTGGATGTATAAGGACATCTATATTTGCTCTTCCTTTTCCTTGTTACCCATGGCATACTATGTTACAGAAAGGACTCAGACAGTTTGGCAGACTATAATTAAAGAAATACAGCTAAGTCCTGCTGCCTTCAGCTGCCTCCCACAGCAGGACCATCAGCTACCAACCTCACACTTGTCTCCTGCCTCTTGAAACATCTCCTCCTATTGCAGCTGGGCAGCTGGAACAGACTGCAGGTGCTGTAGCTGCCACCCCAGCAGCTGCACTCTGCAGGCTCTAGCACTGCTAAATCTGAAGACTTCTGAAGCTTCTGGCCGTTCTTCCCCATGTGGGGATGGGAGCAGGGATGCTACATCCATCATTTCCTGTGCCTGTGACATTTATACGTTCATTCACTTTTGCATGTGAATAAATGACACAAACTGAACCATGGATGAAACTGGAGTGCTGAGAAGGCTTCTGGAGTTAAATGGTTCCAAGTACTTCATATAGCAGATAAGCTAATTAGAGTCTGTTATTAATCTTTAGCTACTGACAGAAATCAGTTGGATCAACACTGAACAGCTGCTACAGGAAACTACTGCAGAGAGGTTGCTGTAAAGTTATCGTATCTGTTCTTAAGATATATCGTTGTTCTTAAGATATATCATCAGGATGCTTTTTCATTGCATAGTAATTGCAAAATGAGTTAGTTGCACCGTGGGTAATAGCTTGCAGTACTTTATGCCCAGAATTTTGTCTTTTGAGGGCTGTATAGGAGTCCCTGGCAGCTGCCAGCATGATGGGAAGTACTAGGCTTTTGGTTTTTAACTTGAAATTTTCTCAGCCTCTAAAGTCTGCCTCAAGTTCCTGCAGTAATCTCAACTTCCTTGTAGTCAAATTTTTGTTTCTGGGATAGCTGAAGTGCTGAGCAGCTCTTGAACTTGTGTATGCAAGAGAAATGCACTAGTGGTCTTTATCCAGTGTTTACATTTGTGGGGCTTAAACAAGATGAGAACCCAAACTTTTCCCCTGATCTGGAGTAAATTTATCTGAACAATGTTTGTGAACAGGCAAGTACAGATAAATGGGAGGCTCCTGCTGCATGCACTGAGGGACTGTGCTTTGTTCTCTCTGCTATACGAGTTGTACAGGACAGCAGTTGTTATTTTTTACATTATTGCAAAGTTTAAGATTTAATCTCTCAGAACAGATAACAAATAATTCTAAATTAAAGTGGGATTCCTCCTAGACTGGAAACCTGGTTGAAAACAAAACAACCTTTTTTCCACTGAGTAGCAAAGACCTGCTCTGAGAAAGTCTGCTGAGGGTACTTGGCGAAGTGCAGAGCTCTCAGAGCATGGTGCTGTGCATCTTCATTATCTCTTTTGCACCTACCCCCATCTTTCCTAGCTAATTCCCACCCCCCCTTTTTTTCCCTCTATTTTTTTTAGTAGCTAGAATTGCATAAATATTAGTAGATCTATAAAGCTCAGAAAATGGAGATGCTTCAAATGAGGAAATATCTTTATTAAGAAATAAATGGAAAAACTGAACATAAGTTTTCCTTTTCTACTTTTAACCTCACGAGTGAGAAGAACAAAAATTGTGGTGATTATCAATAACGGTCTCCACATACAGCATTTTAGTTGTAACAGAGACAAGAAAACTTAAAGTTGGAGGGCAAATGGAGGAAAAAGCCACAATTTCTCTTTCATGATTTTAGTGTTATGTAAGTACCTTAAAGGCACCACTGTGTATAAGAAACCCTAAGCATAGTTCATAGGATTTCCAATGATTATTCCATTAGCCATGTCAAAACTAATATCTTTTACAATGGGTCCTAAATGAGAATTCTGGCTAACCTGAATGCTCACTTCATCTTCTTTTGCCGATGAGTCCATTTTGATCCCCATGTAGACGCATCCAAATTCTGGAAGACTTTGCCTCACATCCTATTAAAAGTAGGATACTGTAACTTTACAGATGACTAATCAAAGTTCATTTCCCTACACACCCTTCAAACTGAATGCCTGAGGTAAAAAGAAGGGGAAAAAATAAACCGTCTTAAACATGCCAGCACACATAGTGACTAACCAGTACTGGGCAATAGCTCCTTTCTTTGTGATCACTGAAGGATTTCAGTGTTCGACATTCCACAAAAATGCTCCTCAGGGGTCCTTTTCTGGTGCCCGGTCAAAGCTGCCGATTACATTGCACAATCAGTATCCCATAATATCAGATGTTGTCCAAATTCAAGAAAGGCTGTAGCTCCTCACCCACTGTCCCTAGAATTTTTGCAGCCTACTCAAATGGTGGCAGGAATCATGCCTGCAAAATAGATCAAATATATGTACATACATGCAAAAAAGAAAAGGAATTACAACTTCTGACTAGATGTTTTCCTACTTTTTCCTCACACCTCACTATGACTTTCCTGGAGCCAGTCAGCTCCTTTCATTGACTCAAGGGATATTGTTAGTGTAAATTTTCAAACCTATATCCTTAAAACTTAGTTCAAACAACACAACCGAATTCTGCCTTAAGTGATAAAATATTCCTAGGAAGAACTTAAGCCCAACCTAATTGATCTATATATGTGAAAATCAGTGTGTGACTGCAAGGCTTTAGCTGACCATCTGTATCCTGGGCTTGATAGCTCACTGCTGTTGGATGAGTGCTGCACAAAACCTGCTAGCTGTGTTCCTACACCAATATCTATGAAACAATTGCAGGGAAAAAAACATTTGTTAAAACGTTGGCATTTTAAATTAGGTTTAATTTTGCAGGGTAATTGTAGCTATATCCCAGTTAAGAATTAAAGTAACCTCGTTGCTCGCTATAATTGGCTTTTGATTTAGGGAGTGTAGGACAAAGAAGACAATTGTTATTATAGGATACTCAGGTCCCCATGTTTTGTCATAAAAGCAATATTGCCCTACACCTACAGAGCATCTGTAGAGTCTCTACAGACACTACTAAATTGCTTTCCTGAATTGTCTACTAAATACCCATATAGGATTGGGAAAGACTGCTGTAAAATATATCTCAAAAACTACAAGCCTGAGAAAATAAAAGGCACACAAATGCTATGTAAGTTGTCCAAGTTAACACAGGAAGGCTGTGAATAAGGAGAAAATACTGTAAGCAAAAAAAAAAAAAATTGTTCAACCAAATTCTCATTAACTATTGAATCTTAAATATGGAATTTATGTGGGATTCAAACATGTGCTAATTTTAGAGTTTTTGACTAACATCTTTAAATAGTCACAGTTTCTTCTCTCCCACGAATGAAAACTTTGCATTTGCTGGTTGTATCCTTTTTTTTTCCTGCACCCCGTGGCTTGCAGTGACAATGTGGCAATTCATGAATGAGTGGGTGACATGAAAATGTCACTGTTAATCTTCGCTGGTATTGCTGTAAAAGGTCTATTTATGTTTGCTGGCTGAATCCTGCATCTAACAGAAGGCATTTATTAGTCTGTTGTTAGAATAATTGTTTCTTTAATGACATAGTGTTGTTGTATCTAATTGTGCACAGAGGCAGAAAAGACAGCTGATGGAATTGTAGTGCAAATTACAAATTTCAGTCTCACAGGGAGATAATAATAAAATCTTAGGGTATTTTTTCTGAGAATTGCTCTGGATTACACTAATTTATGTACATTGCTTCTACTTCATTCCGGAGCTATGATTAACTAGAACTTCCTTATGTTTAACCTTAGCTACACTTTGTTCATGTCAAGTGCAGGAATAAATTTGGTGTAGGCGTGTGTCTGCCAGCTTGTATTTTATCAGCAGCAATATCAGCATCTTGACTGAGCAGGATCTACAGGACTAATACGGTCATCAAGACAATTGCTATATCAGTTACTCTTTTTAATCTTTCTACAGTCAAAGGAGGGAACAAGGACTTTCTGAGGGTAACTACTTTTAAGCCAACATAAATTGTTATGATAATTAGTCAATAGAGAGCCAGAGGTCTCCATGATTTGCACACCACAAACCACGTCACAGCAAATCATGGCGTTGCAGACCAGTTGTTAGTCCACAGATTATGGCATAACTTCAAGAAATTACTCCACCCAACTTTTCTTTCTTTCTTTCTTTCTTTCTTTCTTTCTTTCTTTCTTTCTTTCTTTCTTTCTTTCTTTCTTTCTTTCT
>JAWWEV010000001.1:92628100-92665948 GCA_035583235.1 Hafferia zeledoni
TCTTTCTTTCTTTCTTTCTTTCTTTCTTTCTTTCTTTCTTTCTTTCTTTCTTTCTTTCTTTCTTTCTTTCTTTCGTTATGTTCTGATAATTAACTTCAAAAGAGCCAAATTAATGCACAAGCCCTGTACCTGTGTGTGAATAACCAGCTGCTTCTCTGCCACAGAATACTCCATGCCTCAAAACTTAAAAGCTGCTACTTCACGGTAAAAGGTAGAAGTAAGTTCGATGTTTTGGAAACCTGGCCATCAGCAAAGCTCTGAAGTAGCAAACCAGCACCTGAAGGTGGCTTTATGCACAGTTCTTGACCCTATACTGTCATTTGATGTCATACTTACGCAGGCCCACCTGAGCTTCCACAAGAAAAACATTGTTTCCACCTGTTCCATCCCCATCCTACTCCCAGCCACTTGTGGGGGACTGACCAACTGGGTTCAGGGTGAGGCCCTTTAGCCTGCTAACCCAACTGAAAGCTAAGCTGCCACTGCCTTTGGAATGAATCCTGGTCTGGCTGAGGACTTTGGTGCTTGGGGAAATTCGTTCCACCTCAAGGTCAAGATCAGATGAACAAGGATTTTATGAAAGTACCTTTTGACTTGGACAGTGAGAAATATTTAGAAACCAAAAGCTGCAAAGGAAATTGGTGTTTACTTGTTTTCTCAAAGGGGCCTTGGTTCTTTCTCATTTTCTCAGAAGGTATTGGGAAGATCACAGGTGAGGATATGGAGTCAGTTCTTTGAGGGAGGTGATGCATCTTATATGACTAACTGAACAAATTTTCTATATAATGCTGCAATAATTCTCATTGGATCTCTTTTCACATCTGTTCCTTTTTCCTCTTCTCCTAAGCATTCTACAGATTTGTTCCCTCACCTCATGGTAGGGTATAACCTTTTAGGCACTCCATACAAATAGGTAATGTTGTTCACACTGGGGAGCTTCCAGGGGCAGAGGATCACAAGACTGATCATCTGCAGCATTCTTTGCAAACTATTTGGCAGTCATTAATGGGAAAGAAAAAAGAAAAAGGAACATTGATTGAAAAACAGAACAGATGACTTAAGAAGAAACACCTCTGTAGTTTTCACTCTGAATTTTATATTGAAATCCAGTTCTCCCATACTTGGATTATCAAACAATGGGAACAGAAGCTCAGGACCCTTCGAGCTAACCTCTGCTCACATAAGATTTAAAAGAAACAATGATCAGAAAGCAAGCAGTGAAAATTTGCATTCAACTAACCAAGTCCTCCTTAACAAATTTTTGTGGTTTTGACAAAAAAAAGAAAAATGAAACCAGAAGTAGTCAGAAGTTTAAGAGAACAATAAAAGAACTAAGTAGAAGTATTTAAAAAAGCTCCCTTTTAAATTATTGGGATAAACTCTAGCAGAACTGGCTCCTGCTTTACTAGAAAATTAATAACAATAACCTTCTCAGTGCTCCTTATCCTGCCAAGCTTTCTACATTGCTGTAGCCCCTAAATGCTGGCTTTGATTTAAGAACTTAGTTTTTATTTTTTTAATCACTATGGAAAGCATTTAATTCCTCAGCACTTTTGTATATGTAAGTTTTTCTGTATTAGTTTTCTACCATTCTTTTCTATGAATTTGGTATTTTAAAGGGTCAGAGATGGAGAAGTACTGCTCAAGAGGACCCTGTCATCTGCAATTAAATAATCTGTATCAAAAATTTCCAAGCTGGACCTGAGTATTTCCTCATACTATTGAATGAAGGATATGTGGCTAAATCTCCTTTGCTGTTCTAAAAGTCTTAATCTTTTCTACAGAATCTCAACTTCCCATATACATTTGTAGTTTTAAGCTGTTCTCTTTAAAAGCTTTGCTTAGACTCCGGAAAATCCCTTCCTATGCACACTCCTCAGCATTTCAGTTCTACTGGAGTTTAGCAGCAGTGAGTGTCAAGCTGGGACAGCAGCACAAGAGGCAGGGACTGCAACTGGTGTTGCAATGTTCTTGGGAACAGGCTTTGTGCTGATACTAACTGAAGACCAGCAACACATACACAGATAAAATGCACTATGCCAGCAGTAACCCACACTGATGTGGTTGCATCTGAGTGGCAATTTCAGCTGTCTTCACCTTATTTATCTTCTTGAGCTTTCTTGGAATGGACAAACCCTGGGATCTGAGGCTGGTTTGTTGACATAATGAGAGATATTTGTGCTGTAAATTCACAGGAACTGAAAAGGCAGAAAAAAGACAAACTTTGAGCAATCCTCAGCCCAAAGACATAGCTTTCTCTAGCCTTGTTTAGAGTACGCCTACCAACTACTACTCTATGTCTCCAAACAAACAGTTTTTACTTCTAACCTCAGAAGCTTTACACAGAGAAACAGGCAATACAGCATTATGAATCCTTCAGAAAAGTGATGGACTTTTTTACCTCCAGAACAGACTCTTTTGAGTTACACAACCACAGAGCACAGCTAATGTACCTCAGCTCCCAGGCGGTGCAGTATGAATGACAGAGCTCTGCCAACATACATGCTCCTTGCCCCTGAATGAGGAGGTGCCAGTCCTCTGCCAGCCCTTCTCACCCTGGGTGAAAGCCCTCAGCCTCTTCCAAGCACTGGCCCTGGGGCTTGTCTGATGGAATGAAGCATTAATTGAATTGTTGTGCCAACCAAAAATAGCCCTGCCAAAAATAAAAGGTGAGCAGTTTCTGCCAGGTGAGAACTGGCTCGCCGGTTCTCGTCCGAGAGACACAGATGGCTCTAGAGAAAGGGCAAAGCTAAGACCAATGGTGAATGGCTGGGCTGCCCCTTTTGGCAGTGACAAACTGCTGGTAATCCTCAGATGTGCTGTACAGGTATCACCCCATGTTTGCACATGCTCTTGGTGCATCCTAAACACCACGTCATGTAGTTTAGTTTTAACCTGTTCTATTGTCATTCCCAGCCTAATGGCAGTTATTGTCTTTGTGGTTTCCAGAGTTCCCTTAATGCCAGAATTCACACAGATGTATTTTGCAATTAAAATTTCTGTGCCTTAAATTTTTATCTTACTTATATTAATGCATTTTCCATCTAGCCCTGCTTTTCCTGCCTGTGAGGACTTCTGTCTTTTGCTTCCCAAGACAAGTGAAGCAGCACCTCTCTCAAAACCATCAAATGCTTCCAAATGCAGTATTGAGCACGTGCCAACTCACAGAAGAGTGACCTGATGAAAAAATTATTGTGTAACTGAAAATGTAAATGAAGGAGTTGGTCCCTTAAGTGTGCTCAGAGAGCAATAAGAACAAGCAGACCAGCCAAATCAGAACAAAGTGGAATGAAGATATCCTAATCACTTAAATATGTTTGCTTGCAAATGACAATGGAGTCTCACTAGCCAGAACCTGCTGTACCAGAAGACTAGTTTAGCTGAATGCTAATCTCCTACTCCGTGGAGTGATTGCCAGCTGAATTTCTGTGCTGTGTTTTACAGTTATTGTGTCTTTGCTTTGTCCTATGCCAAAATACCTTTGTTTTTGTTTTGTTTTTTTTTAATTCACAGGGTGCATGGTATATGAGAAAATCAAGGAAACACTACATTGCAGTAATATGCCCTTTCAAATAATGACATAATTCCAAAATGCTCCAGTTGGAAAGTTTCCTTGGAATTATAGATGAAGATGAGGCTTTTTTCCTTACTGGTTCATTTACTCCTCACACACCTTATGGTCACACCTGCCATCAGATTGGTATAAAGGTGCCCCTGCAGATGGTTCTTTTCAGAGATAAGCACTTCCACATCAAGATGGTTAACTCATTACAAGGCAGTACAGTTCATGTGCTGATAAAGTTTTAAAGCTGAGACATCCTGCCCTTAAGAGTAAGAATCTCTCGTTATGTTTTTGGCAGAAATTATTTTTCCCTCCTCTGTATTAACAACAGCAAATAGCTGTTTGAGAATGGTTTTGCAAATACAGAAAACAGGACTTTCAGGAAGATCAAAATGGAGAAGAAAGCTGAAGCATGGAGTGAAAATCAAACAGAAAGTGGTTTGAAAATTTGGGGTAAAATTGAAGGGTGAGCAACAGAGGTGCTCCTGGACTGCCAATACCAAGGCAATACTCACACTTTCCCAGCAAAACCGCTCAGAGCGTGGACTTGAGACCCTTGATCTTTCTGCTCTTCGTGGTGAGAGGCTGGTGCATCAAGGGCTGACCCAGAGGGAGGGAAGGAAAGGGGCTCTATTGCTCTGGAATTTGCCCTGAATCAGGGCTGCGTGTCAGGTGCCACTCACAAACAGGCAGGGCAAGGACCACAAACAATCAGTGTTCTAGTGGCTGTTCCTTCTATCTATCTATCTATCTATCTATCTATCTATCTATCTATCTATCTACATACATACATACATACGTACATACATACATATATACATACATATATACAGGAGATCTAAATGGGTTATGCCGTCAGCATTTCTGTTTATTTTAATGTCCATATGGAGATCTCTCCCTCACCATATTAAAGTCACTTCAGAACAAGAGGTTTTGATTTTCTTCCGTTGGCTCAGGATGTCTCCATCTGTGCACAGTGTAGGCTGAGAGCCCCAGGCGGATTAATTTTCTCTGAGTCCTGCCAGCAAACCAGGACAGGGACCCCTCAGGACACTCACCAGAGATGAGCAGCAGGGGCTGCAACTCCTGTCTCCTAATGACTGTTTGCATCCCCCTCCTGCTCCCTCTTCTTCCCACTTGGAAAGCAACTCACGTGCACAAATGTGGGAATTATTTCTCAGAGTAGTTTCAGCAATGCTGTGACCTTTTGTGAATTGACAATGGGCTACATATCTATTCAGAAAAATAAATGAATTTCTTTTTTAAGAAAATTTTTTGTTTCATGTGTGCTCTTTTCCAAAATGAAGTGCATTTCTTTTCAGCTTTCTAGTTTGGTATTTCCTTGAAATTTACTTTCTACTGAGTTAAGTATGACTTACAATGCTCAATGAAGAAAGAATGGTTCATTTAAGATCAAATCATTTATTTAATTTATCCTGAAATCATTTTTCTCCAACCTTTTGATTTCACCAGCCGTTTTTGAAAGGTTTCTGTTTTGATGCAACTTAAAATAATTTTTCCTTTTATTTTTTTCTGGACTACTTGTGATTCAAAATATCCATTATCTTCACTTCCTTCCTTCCAGGTAACTTGAATAACCAGGACCTGTTTTCATAGATGATATTTTCATTACTGGTATTTTTATGCAGAGATTCTTAACTTTCTGATAAAAGAAATAGAAATATTTGAGATCCTTCATCTCAATAATGAGTTGAATGCCAGTAGGTAGAATATACTGCCTATAACAAGTCTATAGAAATGATGGTTCCGGCATGTTATCTAAAGCTGTGCCAGGAACTAAAAGGATGTGAGAGGAGATGGGGAATCTTTAGAAATGTGTTCATTTCAGATCTGGCTTCAAAGCATTCTCACTGTCTGTTAGAGAGTACTGGAATTTGTTATCCAGAAATCCTCAGGAGATGAATTTTAGACATTCAAACTCATGGCATTCCATGTGGATTTAGTGTTTAGATTATTTAAATTTTCCCATTAACTCAATCCTTGTCACTATGCAAGTCTGATACCTCAGGTCAACCCCTTGTCATTTTTTTAAAAAGATCTGTTAATCAGGGGCAACATTGATATCTTCCTCACACGGTTCCCTTCTCTCAAAAAGTTCCTTCCTATATAACCTGCCTCAAGCACACTCCCCCAGGAGATGGGTCAGTTTTCTGCTACTTTAAGGGACCTTTATTTTGTCCAGAGAAGGCAACTCCATGGGCACTGGAGCTCCTTACATGAGAGGCCTGGCACAGCATTCTTGTTCTGGAATACAGCATGCTTTAAAAAATATTTATGAACTCTGAGTGATAAATAATATCATTTCACCAATACTCATTACACCCAAATATCTAATATGAAAGAAGAAAGAAGGAATTGTTATCTGAAAGAATTTTATATCTGGAAGTGATTTTGAAAACCAGCACACATGCCACAGACTTAAAAACAGGCTGAAAAAAACAGACAGATGGTCGGTCACCAAATTAGATGTAATTAGAATATGGAAAGATACTTTATCCTTATTCCCTCTTCTGAGCTTTACATGTAGATACTGCACTTGGCAAGCTGTTAATCTGGTCTGAAGAGTGCCTGCAGTGGAGCTGGGAGCTCTGAACGCTGCCAGACCTAGATCTTCTAGTTTTCTGCAGACTTAGTCCTACCAGCTGCTGTTCCTGAGGTGCTGAGTGCTTTGGCCTCACTTGGTCATTTGCCCTTCCTGTGCCCATGATTTCACAGTGCAGTAAATCCAGCATTAGAGCTCCTAGGTCAAAATCACTGCAGCCACACAATGTAAAGTGCTGACTTACACTAAACTCTTGTTGCTGAGTCAAGTTTTCACAGCTAATCTGTTGTACTGGCAGGGTTGGGGGTTATTTTAGAGGAGATTTAGCATCATCTGTGCCACTTGAGCTTTATGCTGGATCACACGTCATGTCCTACAGCCAGCCTGGAGGCGGCACAAATCCCATGTCACACTCTTCCAGAACCCCATATGGGGCTGGGACCTCGTGTCCTTGGCTGATCCACATTATCTTTGGCCTGCCACGTTCAGTGCCAGATTATGACACCCTGTTTTCTGCTGCATGTGTACAGCTCAAAGTTGAGTGGCTTTTAGTAACAAATGTGCTGTTTTGGTTGTTCATTTCACTTCCAGGAAGGTTTAGGAGCAAATCAGTTCATCCCAACAATACAGGGAGGGAATGCAGTAATGAAAGCTGGATGCGAGACTACTGTAACTGGAGCCTGGGAAAGCCTCTGTCTCCATTTCCCCTCCTCTTGGCCATATTTTCATACCTCAGCTGTCCCAGATTACCATAGAACTTCACCCAAATCATAGATCCGATGAAACCAATTTGCCAGTGGTTCCTACAGCCTGTCCTGGCTCAACTGCCCTGCATCATGAAGGATGGAGAAGGGGCTGAGGCCAGCTGTGCTGCCAGGGTTTGGCAGCTGTACGCAAGCCACGAGCAATGTAGATGGAGTTAGACAGCCTACCTGCTCCAACAGCTCCTTGTTTCCAAAGGAGGGAGACCTGCCCCTTGCTTTCCCAATGACTACTCTTCCCCAACATACGATTCCTTCCTGCCTGCCTATCGGACCCTTTAGTGAATGGACTCGGTTCCCTGCTACAGACCCATCAGGGATTCAATTCTGATTTGTGGAGTTAGTTTTGTGCCATCTTAATGAAGTAAGTTGGTTCAGAGAAGGGTCAGAGAAGCACCAGTATCCAGCCAAACATAACAGTAGCAAACACTTGAAAGGCTGAGAAGGAAAGCTGTGATGGCATGGCACAGCAGCACCTTCCTCAGCAGATTTAAGTCTCTGCTGACTAACCAGGCTTTCACCACGCCCCACCAGCATACTATTTCCTAAAATCGCTAAGTCCAAAACACAGTATGGCAAATATGATCTACAAAGCTTTAAACCTGGATGTAACACTGGATCTGTAAAAGGTTAGAGAAATATAAGTTTGTTTGTGATCCCTTGTCTGTGCTTTCCCTTTCCTGGGATCTGTGCCACTGGCAAAGGAAGCAAATTAATGTTTAACTAGCATGTTTTTCCAACGGGCAAGATAGAATTTTTCAATGCACTGTAACTACTCAAAACATTATTTGTCTCTGCCAGTGAGGCTCTCCAACAGGAGCTCTTTACAGTTTTTACTTCTCTATCTGACCCTGGTCCAGAAGGGTTTATCTCACTGGGAATTCGGGAAGGACAGATTTTGTCCTGCCATGTTGTGACATTTCATTATTTTATTTCTTTCTCAGTGAGGTTTAAGCTGTCAGAGATTTCTTATTTCCATGGTGATGCAAGAGCCCATACTGTAAATCTACATCTACATGCTAGGAGACAGATTTTTTTCAGATTATTTCTGGCTCTTCCATTTCTGCAAATGACCTGGAGAATCTGGCAGCCACTTTGATACCCTGGCAAAATGGAAAATAACACAACTGCCCTTCAGAACTACAGTAAGTCCTTGGGGAAAGGCCAAGTTTTCTAGAGGTACTTTGAAAAAGTGTTATCCCTCTTTAGGACCCCCTCAAGCCATGGAGTCTGCGAACTCCTCCATGAGACACCAAGGACTGGGTGCTGCAGATGACTCCCTGCCAATCTGCAAGGCTTGCTTTGCATGAAAGTGGGTCCCCCTTCTCCTGCCCCCTTCCCCTCTGCAAGGAAGGTGTCTTGAGGGGGAGTTGCCCTTGTTCCTTGTCTTCACTCAAAACTACACTTGGGGAAATATCTCCTCAAACTTTCCTTCAAGCCTTAGTATTTTGCTTCCATTTTAGCAAATTTTGGCAGATCCCTGACTTCTCTCCTGCAGTGAGAGACCCAGAGGTTTTCCTTTTCAGTTACAGGTATGTCAATGCCCTACAATTTCTGATGCCAGGTGAACATACATCTCATGGCCATGAAATGACAAAACCAAATAGTGTAGACATTAAAATAGACTAAAGCACTTTTTGAACTTTCTTCAGAGGGCACCTGATGCAGTGCAGAGTTACTTCCACAGAAGCAGGTCATATCCCATGCAATCAGACAGACCTTAGGGCTTCCTGTAGCTCCTTCCATCTACAGGTAATGATGGGATGGAACACCAGCACAAAGGAAAGACACCTCACCATTTTCCATGTCAGCTGTATACTATCCTAGAGAACCTCAGAAAATTATGGCAATAGTTCAAGACTCCAGTGTTACACCCAGTTTTTCATTTTTACTGTGGTATGAGTCTCTGAAGATAACTGTTCACCAGCCATGTAGTGCTGCAGGACACAACTCACCAGCAGAGTCTTAGTTGCTCTAGCCCAGCCTCCTGCTGATGGGCCAGGGACCTTTGCTGGAACATCTCCTCAGTCATGTAACAAGGTGGCTCCTAGGTTGGCAAATTGCTTTTGAAGCTGTCAAAAGAGAGCTAGAAAAGCTTATCAAGACTGCTTCCTGCCTGGAATAAGTCACACAGTTCCTTTTACTTGAGTATTGCTCTCCTTGAGATACTGCATGTTCTGTGAAGCCTCCTCCAGATAAAGGGAGATTGAAAAGATAGGAAATTCTTGGAGCAGTTCTAATCAGGATGAAACAGATTGTGTGTGTCATGTCGTGTCCCCCCCTCTTCTCCGTCTGCTATTAGCATAATTAAGAAGAAGTTAGGAAATGGCCTCAAGTTATGCCAGGGGAGGTTTAGATTTGATATTAGGGAACATTTCTTTATTGAAGGGCTGTCAAGTGCTGCCCAGGGAAGTGGTGAGTCACATCCCTGGAGGTATTTAAAAGATAGATGTGGTACTTGGGGACTTGGTTTAGTGATGGACTTGGAAGTGCTGCATTAATGGTTGGACTTGATGGTCTTAGGTGTCTTTTCCAACATAAAAAAATGCTGTGATTCTGTGGCTGAGATTAGCTTGGGTTTTAGTTCCCCCCACCTGGAAAACTTCATAGCTAGATCTCTTTTGCTTCAGGGATCTCACTGCAGAGTGGCTGGGACACTATGGCAAGAGAACAGTTACTGGCACCAGCACTGCTGGTAGAGCAGCAAACACAGGCTTATGGATCTTGACAGTGCTGTCTAATCAGTTTGAGTAGTGAAGAGCTAAGTCTTAGAGATAGGTCTGATGTTTTCCTGTCCTGCTAGCAAGCTTTTCTGTCATGTGTTGGTCTCACCTTTAGCTTAGGATGAGATTGCAAAATTAAATTATAGATGTCTGATACTTGCTCTATGTAAGGACTTGACATCAGACTGGTGCACAATCAATTTCTTTTTTTGTCAAAGCAGGAGAAGCCAAAAGAAAGAGTGACAGTTGGCAGCAGGTACCAAGCACCTCTGCTAAATACCCCCAGACTTGCACAAGAGCATTATTGTATCCTGACATAGAGGACAGCACCACATGGGCATATACCAGTTCCTACAGGCCTGCTCATCACTCTTACCCACACCCAGTGTTTTATATGGGCAAATTTTAGCACACATGAAAGCAGCTGTCTTGGCCAAGTCAGTGTTTGCAAAACATGTTGGCATCGTCACAGGAAGGGGACTTGGGAAGGGCTATGAAAGCTTTGCCAGCTTTCTGTTAACACAGGAGGGCCACAGAAAAAGCTGCCTTGGTTTTATTATACCTCTTGCATAGGCATGTTCACACAGCAAACATAGCAATAAAGGTGGATCACCGCTTGAAAAAATTCCCCACAGCTGAAACATTACATCTGGTCAACAGACCTGCATCCAGGGACCTTGTCACCTGAGCTTCACACTTACAGATACTTTAATTTTGGTCTGGATCTGGCCCTTCACATCCATGGGCAGGGTGAGATGAGGAAAACAGCAAGCAGCTGTGGAGTTTTTAAATAAAATACCTCAAAGTCCCCTGCAACCAAAACACAGCTGGAAAAAATCCAGCTCCTACCAGTGCATGTTGAATAGAGATCAGGCGTTCTGTTTTGATCCAGCTGCAGCTGAATTCTGACACTTTTCCTCCTCAACCCTCTTGTCTGTCTGGAACCATGTGAGCAGACAGCCAGCACCCTGGGCCAGCACGGCTGGGCGGGGGAAGGACGTGTGAAGAGCTGAGTTCAGTGCTCCAGTCATTGCTGCTGGAAGATTTTCCACCTGCCTGAAGGTGCTCTGATTCACCATCTGCTCCAGGCTGAACAAAAAGGGAACTATAACTTAAACAGCTCCTGAAGGATACAGCTGAATGTGACTATGGTGCCTTTCGCCTACTTGGCTGCCTGGCTCCTTGTGACGGGTCCATGGCACATAACCAAACCTGACTCAGAGCTGCTCCAAGAAACACTGGGAATTTGTTAGTCTGTGAAAAGGGAAGAGCAATTGGACCCTGGAAGTTTTGCAAATGGGTAGCTGACCTCTGAAACAAAGATGGGAACCACTTATCTTGCTGTCCAATAGGGTGGGTGGAGGAGAAAGTGATTGCCTTTGTCCCTCCCTGTGGGCACATAGCAAAGTGAAAAGTCTTCTAATCACCTGCAGAAGATTCAGTAAATCGATGTATGGTGAAAGTTTAAAAGCTTGCTGCTTTCTACTGAGAAGACTGTCTTCTGGGGCTGTGGCTGCCTGGCTCCAAGGAAAAGGTCTGTGGTTGGTACTGACACCAATTCCTCTGCTGTTTACTGCAGAGAAAAGGTGGTTGCCATCCCACAAAGGAAGAGCTGAAATCTTAATGCCATTAATAAGAAATTGGAGGAAGGAAGTATTTTACATACATAATAAGTGGTAAAATGAGAAGGAAGTTGCCACCTTCAGCTCCGAAGCTGAATCCCAGTTTTATGGCTGCAGATCAGCACTCAAGTGTCTCTAGCCAAAAACTGAGTCACTTCAGAGGTCACAGATTTGCTAGTACATGCCCATTGCAAACATTCATGATCTGATGTTGACTATTTGTCCATGTATCAAACGGTAGATGAGGACCTACTTAATCTATCTATATCATACTAAGGTTGTTAGCTAATTAAAAATGGAAGCTTAACCCCAGATCTGCAGTGATAATGTCAGATGAGGATATTGTTGGCATTAAATTGCTTCACTTTTGGCATCCCATCCCTTCCAGATGGGAATTATTTGTACTTGGATACGTGCAAAATCTTTAATTAGCATGCTCAGAGAGTCACAGATTAAAAGATCTACAAAAGGCAAAAATAGTAACAATTATTATTCCTATGGTGATCTTTTCTATTACTAACTGTTTAAAAATATGTATAATATGCTAAATGTGGGTACTTATTACTGCCTTTCTTGAACTATTTTTTATTTTAATTATTTGCAATTTTTTTTTTTACTTCTTGTGAATTAGTTTCTCAATACCCTTATCATGAGCTAGACCCTGTTGGGCTAAGTGATACAGAGAAAAGGAGGAGACTGTCATTGCCCCAGACCTTTACAGTTTGATTGCAGTACAAGACAAGATAGTGATCAAGAGCAGAGGCAAAGTGAGGCAGCACAATTTGTAATAGTGTCTTTGGCCCACTCTGCTGCTGGTGGGTATCTGTAAGGAGGCCCACTGGAATGTCAAAGAAGGATTTTAGGCAGGGATTGTAAGGAAGATAATGCCTGTGGGGAATGGTTATTTCAGTGAAATAGGAAAAGTGCTCCTCTTCAAGGTGCTTCAAGAGCAGGGCTACTCAGCCAGAGGCTCCAGCCACACTGGTTTGTTCATCACATTTGTTGCTGCTGCAGGGGGGTCACATTTGCAGTGCAGAAGAGACACACCTGCCTTGTTAAACACTATTGAAGTTACCCTTTGCTTAGAAAAGACCCATAGAAACTGGGAGGTGTTGTTTCCAGTGGTCCTTCATATTTTTTTGTCAAAGCAGGACAGAAGATCACTTGTACAGCAGTGCAACAGTGCACTTGAAGCCATGAAAAAGGGCCAAAGTCTGAAGGTTTATCTCTCACTAATACTTCTTTTTATTGTTGTTCACTCCTATTGGTGAGTAATTCCATGAGCAATTGTTTACAAATGCTGTTCTGCAGCCTTTTCCTGGATCTTGTTCTCATGTTTCACGGAGCTGATCACAAACTGGGGAATGCTGATTTTACCCATCTTTGTGCCTGGAAGTGTGATCAACTGTGCTTCAAATGCTTGTTGAGATGTTACCCCGGTAGGAGCCTGAGCAGCCACAGCCAGCCCAGCCTGTTGCCGACAGGGACAGAGCAAGGAGATGGCCAAGAGCAGGAAGGTGATCTCTGCCAATGGCCACACACCTCCACAGGCAGCTGGCAGAGCAACAGGCTGAGACAGGAATCTTTGCAGGAGAGACAGGCTTTTCACACAGAAAGGTGTTTATGCATTGATGGTTCAACCTGATCCCTGTTCATGGTAGTTTTCTGTTCTGTGTAATTGTGTAGCAGGGAACTGCATTTCAGGTTATTTACTGTTTTGTATTAAAAAGAATAGGATTAAGGTTACAGAAGTTAGAAGATACTATTTCAAAACAAGTCACTATCAGTATAAAAAGAAAAATTAATGAAACATATTAGAGGCTTCATATGTTTTCTTAAAAGATTGGTCTCATTTTCTGTGTGAAGACAATGGTGAGACATCAGCTTTTTTTTTTTTTTTTTGCTAGTTTTTACATTGTGTATGACCTACATTGAAGACATTCATCCTTCTAAATAACATTATATTCTTTCCATAGTACATCCTGTGACTCAGGTATACAAAATCTGTTGCTAAACCCTGCTGCCTATGCTATCTGCCAGTGTAATGGGAATGAGTAATCCTCAGAAACAGAACAAACACAGAGGAAAAAGGCCCCTCCTTTTCTAAGGATGGAAAGTTTGATAGCAAACTAACATTATTTAACAGACTTATCTTATTCATAAGTAAAAAAAAAAGGACATCCCAAGAGAGATACAACAAATACTAAGGACATTTTCTTCTTGAAAGTCGAGTTAGAGTGCCAAACTACTTGGGCACTAGACAAATGCCCTGCTTGTCAAGCTGATATAAGGTAAGGAATTCCCACAAAATTCAAAGTACAATAATAATCATATATTAATATTACTAATCAGAAACAATGAGGAAATGCTTCTCCCTCTTTAAGGTGCTTGTGTCTTGTAGAGATTCCAACACTGACAAAGGCAAAAATCCAACACTTCCACTGAAGGTGAAGACCTTTGATGAGAAGTAATAGATCACTTCCCACTTGCTGGAGAGCACAGCTGATGGTAGTCTTCCTAAGGGTATGTCTTCCTTTTAGGCACATATGGCTATTATACTATTATCAATAGTATTTTAATCTGTACCTTTTAAGTGCTTTCAAACAGCTGTGTTTGGTTTGGCATAACACATTCTCCCAACCAGCTGTTAGGCCAAGTGCCCACTTTGTCTACCTGTCTCAGTCTGTGCCAACTTTGTGCCCTGAAGTCTCTCTACCTTGTCTCTTGTCAGCTCAGCACCTCTTAGTTTCTCATCCTTGTCTGTGCCCTCAATACAGCCTAAAAGAATACAATAAGTGCTCCTGGAAAATGGGATCTGTAGCAGGTCACTGCTGGTAGAACAAATACTCGGGATTTTTTTTTAGTGGGACAAGAATTGCAAACAAAACCTACCTCCCCTACACTGTACACATGGTTAATGTCAAAGGACTTAGAATAACATGATAAACACTCTGTTTGCTTGTGTATTACACATATCAGTCATCTTCAGGCATATTTCTGGAGCAGATTGGGCTGCAATGCCAACACATGAGAGAAGACACTCTTTGGAGGAAAGGAGAGCCTTTCAGCAAAGTGAATGAGGACAGACAAAGCAGGACTGAGCATTCAAATGCCCAGCTGATCAGCCTGCTTGGTGGTAGGTAAATAGGCTGGGGGATGAGGAGCTTGGCAGGAGACTGGGCTAGCCAGGACTGAAGATCAAAGCACAGGATTTCCCTTGATGCAGGTCAGCATAAGGCTTTGCCATCTGGCCCCACACTATTGACAAAGAACAGCTGAGCCATGTTTTAATATAGACTTAACTCCATAGTGCTATTAGGTCTAAACCATAAAACTGTATTTCTTGCTGGAATGAATGGTAGCCCTCACTGAACAAACCAGACTGTTTTCTTCCTGAGGGAAGCTCCCAGCACTTTTCCATGCACTGAGTCTAATCCTTAAGACTGGCATGACTCCTGTGGGAGGAGTCATCGAGTACAGGATACATTTGAGTGGGGCTCCAACTCTTTACAGAAAATGATTGCAGACAGGCCCAGTAAAGCCACTTAGAAGAGGCTATTCTTTGGAAGAAAAGGTAAGGACATATTGCAGTTGCACGGAACAGTGTTGCAGATATGTAATATATAATGCAGTGCACCCTTCAAAAACAACTCTTGAGTCCCTGAAATAACTTAGAGCTTCAGGCTGTCTTGTAAGTAATTCCTGCACCCATCACATTTCTTACCAGACTGGTGACAGACCCTGAGACTACACACACACACACACACACACACACACACACACACACAGAGTATTCAATCATAAGCATGGACAGGTTACATATGGGTAACAAGGAATGATGCTGGGACAGGTGGAACTTAGTGAAAACACAGAGATGCTTCAAAATATAAATATCCTTTCACAGTTCAGGGAAAGATTTATTTCTGAACATAGAGGGCTGCATGTATTTTTCTCAAGTACAGAATTCTAAGAGCTTGATGATCTGATCCAAAAAATGATTGCTTATGTTTCCTATACAGTTGTGAGTGTCTGAAACAGGACAGATAAAATGTCTTCTGGAGATGCCTACATGTGGCTGTTGTTCCCTGGCCAAAGAAGGAATCCAGGCCCTGGGCTTGGAAGATGGCACCAAGAAACACACATTTTGAACTAACCCAACCACAAACATCTACTCTGGGAGGTAAATGGAGGACAAGCTGCTTGGGACAGCACAGGACAAATCTTCATCTGTGGGAAAACAATGGGAGAGACACTGTGGGGGAAAACAAAGTCATATGGGAATGGTGCTCTCCTTCACATCCCTGCTGTCAGCCTGGGCTTTTCTGCTCTCCCACTGCTAGTCGATGTGGAATGAGTCACCACAGCAGCTTGCTGAAGCAGCAAGCTGTGAACACATTTCCTTGTGTTATCTAATGGTGATACATGGAGGATGTGGCTAATTAGGGAACCATCCTCACCCTGGCAGTTTTTCTCAAATGAAAATGGGTTTTAAGGTTTGCTGACTGTGAGGGTGAAGCTGCTGAATTGGTATTCACAGAACCATTTCAATGTACCTAACTCCTCTGCAAGTCACCTGTTATCCAGCAATAGCCACAAATATGTCAAAAATGTGAAAAATGTAAAAGATTAAAAATCCAACCTCTTTTTTTCCCTTAGGAGGGTTTGGATACTCCGTGCTGTTAACTCCTCTGAACCCATGGTAACACCACGGATGCTTACATCAAAAAGCTATGGATGGGGAACTAAAGTAATTTGCTGCCAGGGCTGACAACAAACCCACGTGACATCTGAGTGTAACTCATTTCCCTAAGCAGATGCAGCTATGGCTTTTTTTTGACTGTGAAGAGTACCCTTGCTTCTGACTCTGGAAGTGTATTTTATTCCTGTTCATCTTTGCAGGAAGAACATTTTTGTGTTTGTTTGTTTTGCCTTTTCTAGTGCATTTGGAGCTCTAGATCACAAACGTATTTGTGTGGGGATATAAAGGAACAGGATTTATAAAACATAAACCTAATTATTCTAGATATGGTTGATAGCTCTGGCCAGAAAAATACCTTGGTTTCAATTGTTTATAACTTTTAACAGATGGTCTGAAATGTTTCACTCTGACTTCAGTTTGATTTAATCAGGGCCTTTGGGCAGGGGGAAGTGTGTTTCTTTTCCTGTCAGCTGTGAGAGATCAGGCACTACAGAATAACACCACAGTACAAAGTGAGGGGTTCCCACTGAAAATCATGTAAAGGTTGCAATGTCACCATACTCATGAGGAAGTTTGGCATGCAATGTGCTTTTTCCTATTTCCAAGTTACAAATGTCTGAAAAAATATATGTTGCATATGCTCAGTAGGGACAAGCTAACAACTTTTACCTTTACTTTCTGAAAATGTGGTCCGGCTTAGAGCTGTGCAGGCCCTTCTCTTTAAATGCAGTTCCTCTACTTTCTTGACCATCCTGGGTGCAGGCAGAAGAACTGAGACGAGGAACCCTTTCTTTTCTGTGTTTTCAGTCCCAGAAAGAATTTGAGAATGAACGTTCCCACCAGGCTTGCCTTGGGTTACTGACTTTTGATTCGAGAAAGTCCCAAACAATGGCAAATGGTCCATAACACCTCAAGTAGGACATCCAAAACAGATAAAACACACAACATGAACACTTCTGACATAGGTCTTAGTTCCTGTGGTGATGATGCTGTTCTCATAACTGGCATAAGCCATCAGATGGCTGTTGATATAAACCATGCAGAATGTCTGCTGGGAAAATAATGTTCTCCTCCAAACAAGACTTGAAGAGTCTTGAACAAGCAGGGCTTGAGACCCTATAGGGTTAAAAAACTACATTACTGAATAGCTGACAGCGTTACCCATGCAGGGACTGTCTGCTATCCCCTTGCACTGAAAGAGTGTACTGCCGAAGAAAGTGTTGTGATAATAACGTTTGCCATCCTGCTCTCATTATATTTTCCTCCTCCACCAAACTATTCTGGTCAGAGACAGACAAGTTTGATCCCTGTCATATTACTCTTCTACTGCTAGACTGCTATGTCTGCCACTCAGACAAAAAAATTCAATGGAACTCAGATGGATTTTGGCCCAATATCCAAAATATTGGACTAGGAATTCATGATAAATAAGATTTCCAAATTGCTAAAGTATTGTTGACCTTGGTAGTTTTAAGTTATGGCCACAGGAAGTTTCAACCTCAAGTACAGCCCTGCTTGGGAGTGATCCCTTACCTGTTTCTGCCTTCTCTGCATCAGGAGCTGGTATGACTGTCCCGGTGGGGATCCTTGGGAGCAGTGGTTGAAGAGAACCAGGCCCCTTGCAGAGATGAAACTCACCCTCTGACAAACCCCTGTCTAATGGCAAATCCCTGCTGATTTGAGTGCCTGCCACTGCAGTGGGAAGGAGCTTAAATTTATTAGTGATGAGAAACTAGTGCTTGTCCCAACACACACAAAAAACCCCCAAAACAAAATTACCAAACCAAATCCCAAAACATTAAAGCAACAAGACTAGCTATCTAGTACTAATTATGCTGCAGTAGCTGGAATTCAGTATAGAGATCTATCTAAAATCACCAGAAAGATGCATTGTGAAAGAAAGTTGTCAATATATATGTGGTTGAAATACAAGTAAATATTGAGTAAACACACAAAAAGAAGGGGACAGAATGCACATTCACATGGTCAGGGGAGCACATGTCTCCTGCCTAGGTAAGCTGGTATTTCTCCTACCTAAATTCTCTGTGATCATCAGCTCATGTAAGTGGCAGAACAGCTCATGGCAGGGGCAGAACAGGGCCTTCTCAGGAGTATGGGCTTGATCTGAAGTTCATGAAAAAACACCATTTTACCACTGTTGTCAACAGTGCCTATGCAGAGATGAATACAAGAAAATGGTCTGGCTCATATGCCAGCCCTGCAACTTCTTAACTCCCCAAAGCACCAACAGGCAGTTTACTTCTCTTTCATATACAGCTGCAGAGACTGAAGCATCTGTAACATGCCTTTGTGTCTTTTAAAACTCCCTGTGGCGCTTGTGGCAACGGCCTGGATTGATTGCAGAGGTGTGTGGAGGAACCAGCTCCCTGGCCAAAAGCCAGACAATTTGCATCCTCTCTGGTTACTGGATTGCAAGTATCAGGGAAATGATGTAGCTGTTTCGAACTGCTGAGGTCAACAGCTCAAATCCGTTCTTTGCTGGGTTTTAAAATATTTCCCTCTGGGACACAGACAAAACTCGTGAAGATAAACTGAAGAGAGAACATCTTTAGAGAGCAGCATGTTGGGTCCTGAAAGCCCAGCTCTGCAGCTGGAAGAGGCCCTCTGTGCAGCATGGTGGTGAGGAGGAAGAGCAGAAGGGAACAGCTGGATTCAGTGCAGGAGTTTCAGCCAGAGTACCATGGACAGGAGTAAAAACTACAACACTAAGGCAGGAGTTGTTCTGCATCAAAACCAAAGAAAAAATGGACAGTTATCCAATTTCGTGCTAAGTACAGCCAAAATATTTCAGGAACTCCTTCAAGATTTCCCACCCAAACCTATGAAATATGATCCCTGGTGATTTCCTGGGATTTCCAGCATTGACTGGGAAAATGACCCCAAAAAGGGTTTTTTTTGAAAGACAGTGTTATTATACCAGGATTTAAACTCAAGGCAGGAAAGTAATTTAAATGGAAACACTGTTTTCCTTGGCTAATCCTGCTCAGAAATCTTTTCTTAGCAAGAGATAAAAAATGCATCTTAAATCCTCTCCTGTTTAGAGCAAAGCCCTTTTGGAAGTTGTTACTGTATAGACTACATCCAAACAGCATTTAAAATATGGCAGAAGCTTTAATATGTATCTATTATGTTGGCTTAATTTAACATCACAGTGAAAAGACATTTGAGGGTCACATCTCAGGCAGAAGGAAGCCTTCTTACCTGCAGATCCTAAAGTTCTCTCTCCTCTTTATTAAGCAATGTCATCTATGGGCAAACCAGGGCCAAGAGAGTCACGACTAAAATCAGATGGCAGCTTCACTCCTATCCTCACTGTGAATCACATCCAGCCTTGTCACCTCACTTTACTTGCCAATAAAACTTTAGGGTGGAAGGGCAAACCCCTGTGTCATCAACTACCAGTCAAGGACAAAATTCTGTAATCAGTTAGTCCAAAGTTCTACAAAACACAAGCTCTAAGAGTGTCCCCAAAGAGATCCAACTTGAGTCAAAATTACTTCTTCAAACCATAATTCATGTGGGAGTCTTTTGGCTTAATGCTGTATATGTTTGCAAAAAGGTGGGCTTTTTAAAATCATAACAGCTTGGTATAAGACAAAAAAAAAAAAACAGGCTGAAGGAAAATTTGCTTTTGAATATGTCAGTGCAATAAAAACATTCACATTTGCTGCAGTAAATTTGGCATCCAAAATGAAGCTTTAATGCTACCTCAATTTTTTTTCTTATGCTGAACTTAGATGGACTCTATTTTGAATTAAATAAAAAGAGAGAGAGAAAACACTGAGAAGGTGATGTTCAGTGTTAAAGTGCTTTAATTTTTTTAACAGAGACCTGACCTGTCCTGTCCTCTTCTCTCCTGATAGGTGTTTACTGCTCACATTAGAGCGGAATGTGAGTGCCTTCTAAACAGGCATTAAATGATGCCTCCAGGTGCTGTCATACCTAGTTTGCTGTTTTCCTTATCATCTCCCCAGGGCAAGATGGGTATCTGCAGTGTTTTGGTAGAGGCTTTTTTTAGATAGACCTGCTGCTCTTTGTGTATATTAGATTTGATAAATGGAAGAAGTACACTTGATACTCACAGTAGATGACAACACATTTATATAATTCCAAATGTCATCTTAGTTGTTTGGTCTATTTATTTGAACACTTGTTTTTCACATTTTTTGTGGTTTTATCATCCTTGCCCCTAACACAAGATGATTCCTACTTCTTTACCAGAGCCCTGTATGAACTACTTTTGTAATGATACATTAAAGAATTGCTTGGCCTCTGCAGCACATTCCTGTCCCAACCACAAGTCAGTGTCCCCTTTGCAATTGTGAATGGGTTTTTTTGTTGTTGTTGAAAGTTACTTTTTAACATCATTATTTCTCTGTCCTGGCTTACACTACCCTTATGCAAACAATTGCCTCAACACAACCAAGAGGAACAGGGTGAGCAGCTGGGCTGGGGGATGAAGTGGGAAATTATTCAGCTGCTTTCACTGCCAGAGCAAACACATTGTGTACCTGCACCATCAGCATATGGTAGTCAGGTTTTTTAAAAAATACATATATAAAAGAGGAACAAACAAAACCCCCATGATATAGGAGATGTGTCACACACAGTACAGCATGTGGTAGAAGGCAACTACCCTCAGTCTGGTCCTGTGGGGAGGCTTCTGCATGATGAGCCCCTTGTATGAGCTTCTGTGTCAGAAGAACATTTGCTGCACTGGAGTACATGGCAAAGGGCATGTTTCCTGCACTTAGTCATTTGGTGTGAGGTGACACTGAAGTTCCCTGTGTTGTGTTGTTCCCTGTAACCAATTCTAGGTTCAGAATCCAGGCCCCTATTCCCAGACCTCAAAGGAGGCAGAGGGAAAAATCTCACATTTTTGGTGAACAGCCTGATGTCCAATTTCTTGTCCCAAAAGCTCTTTCGAAAACCTCACTCTTACACTGCCAGAAAAAAATGTCCTGGGAACACAGGCAGAGTGGTGGACTTTGTGGAACTGTCTCAGCCAGATCAGGACAGCCAGTCCATGTACTCCAGAGTGGCTATTCTAACATGGACTTCTTGTTACACTGAATTAATTCAGATAACCTGTGCTGACTTTAGCAGGAATGCAGTTTCACCCATGCTTGGGGGCTGCAATGCTTTGACTTAAACTTGTGTAATTGCACTGATGCAAACCCATGTACAGGCGAGCCCTAAGATCCTCAATTCCCAGTGACTTGTTTTTGACTCATGGCCATGCTGAGGAAAGGCAAGACTGTGCTTGTTTAGTCAGCAGATGAAAGTCGTCCTACTAGAAATACCATTATGGCAAGGTTAGCTCTGTGTCGAACTTGTAATAATTAGTTAGCATACCAGCACATAAATAAAAAGACAAATTGCTGACAAAAAGCTTTTATATATTTGTTGTAAATAAAAGTAAAGAGGATGGGTGTTTTGGGTGTTTCCAAAATGAGGAGGAGGTATGACAGCTTTTGTTTGATCTATGACACATCCCTTGGGATGAACATTTTTTTCCTTTGGAGGATTTTGATAAAATTCACATGGTGGGTCATTCTGGCTGTTTTATTAGAAATTAGCCAAACATCTGCAGGATATCAAACTTCAATATATACAGGCTAAATACAGTTCTGGAAAACGTATCAGCATTTCCCTGCAAAGCATTAGAAGGAGATGTTCTTTATGAACTTGGCAAAAAAGCAGAAAGCATTGAATAAATTCTTGTGATTTAAAGAAGGGGCATGTGTGTTATCTTTCTCTTTTTTTTTTTTTTTTTTTTTTTTTTAAATTGAATCTGAAGGAAAAAAATGCACTTGGTAAGTGGCACAAGGACAGTCCTACCTCCTGCTCAGGGCAGGTGAAGGTCATGGAGGGTACTTTGTCACACACTGCTGTGAGTGTGACTGCCCAGGGCTGTACGTGGGGAGCAGCAGCCCTGTCCCTTGTGGCTTGTGGCTGGCCCTGCAGCCTGTGCACCAGCACTGGCCTGCACAACATCTGCTCCTCTCTCCCGCTGACAAATTTAATTTTAGTTTCAAGACAGACGACACCAGAGAAGCCACATTTTCTTGTTTGTTGTTCCTGCATAAATATTTCCTAAACCAGTGTCTTGAAGAGCATTTCAACCTCAGCTGAATGACTTGGCAGACATCCCGAGAGGTGCACATACAAGAGAACACAGAAAAGGGGCAGTGAGAGGAATCAAAACACAGCTGGTAAGCAACGTGTACTTCCCCTCATGACAAAACTATGGCACACAACAGGACTTCTACCAAGACAAGAAAATCAGATGGCAGATGGGAACTGCAGTACTGTGACCCCACATGTACTACTCTTCCAGTTAACTACACTGCCCATGAAATGTCTCAGATGGGACGGGCCCTTCATTGTAACCTACGCCTGTGCCCAACGCATTCTTTGTTTAAATGACTGTGCCAACACAATCAAGGATGTAAAATGATTCATGCTAGCTTGGATTGGTGAATTAAGAAAGCACCATAGTTTCCAAGCACAGATTAGACAGGTAGATGCATTTTATATAAAAATATGTTGCAATGTGAAGTGGAGGAGTATACAGTAAAAAAATAAAAGCAAGTAAAACAAAGAAATGCAAGATTTATATTTCTTAAAAGATTCTTGCCGGACACAATCAATGAAATTAAACTGCTCACTGGTGATACTGCCTTTCCTTGGGCCCAGCTCAGCTGCTCCCAGAGTGGGGAACTGCAGCACAAATGAACAGAGAAAGTGTCTTGAATTTCTCTTCCACCTGAGATCCACATTCCTGAGAACCAGTTTATCGTCAGGACCCACCAATGTGCCAGCTTGACTGCCCCAGCCCACATTTCTCACATACTCTTTTCATGCCTCGTGTATCACCAGTGATTCAGGTGGCAGAGTCTCAGCTGTTAGTGCCAGAACATGTCCCACCAGAAATAATCTGAACACACAAGAACCTTATGAACTCAGCTCTTCTGCAGAGTTTTGAATTCCTTATGCATCACATATGATGGCAAAACCAATTCTAACTGAATTGCTGAAGTGTGGCCACGGTGACATTTAAGAACCGCCAAACACATTAACAATTGCATTTGGAGACCAGCAATTTTACTCTGTGCTCCACCCAAGAAACTGGAACAGCACTATTTACAGTCGTGATTATTCTTAGCTAAGTTGCCATGGAACAAAGCCTGGTTAATCCTAATGGACTGATTCAGGAACAATCTCTCTTTCTAATCTTATTGCCTAATTCTCTATCACTCCCATTAGGTTAGCGTTTATTCAAGACGTAAGAGCTGCAAGATTTTCAAGGAGTCATCATTTCACTGTACAGAGTGGTAGCAGCATGGTCCTCTTACTAAGAATAATAAAGGATGTTTTTGTTTGTCTTTGAAGGAAGCAGAGTGAAGAATTTTTCCTTCCAGAAGCAGATTAAATCTTGGTTGAATTTTCCATGAATTCACAGGATTCAGTACACATGAATTCATATGTTCCTTCAAACCTTGGATATGACAAACGTTTGGCCAGTGATACCTCTGCCAGAGAAAACAATGTTTTGAAGAATGTTTATATAATAAGACAGATGGGCTGTTAAAAGACGTTATTGTTCTTTGTTTCCCATTTTTTCTGATGCCAGCTTCTCAGCCACCTTGCTTCTATCACCTAAGCAACAGCCTGGCCTCTTCTATTTACTGATAGCAATACACAGCATTGAGTTCAAACACCTCACAACTCTCCTGGAAACTAGGCGAGAACGGGTGTTTGTGCTAGCGTCCCCCAGGGAATGCTGGCAGCCCAGCAGGACGGCAGAAGCCGGCAATAAGTGGCCTCATGTTGCAACCAAGTTCAGGCAGTACAAGCTCACGCAATGTCCAGTCACTCAGTTCCTCCAGACCATGTCACACAAGTGCATTGCAAGACTCTCAAGATAGCTGACTCTTACATCGTGGCATAGCTCTTAAGAGCGAGGTGTGTGCACATAGATGTGTATTTGTGTGTAAGTACACGGGGAGAGGTGAATTCTTCACAGGTTTTTTGAGAACTGATTTATCAGGAATGAAATCATGGTCAGGTAGTAGAAAGGAGATACCAGGGAAAAGAATGCCCTTTATGTTTACAATATGCCTCACACAAAATCACACAGACCTCCTAGAATAAATCCCTGGAAAAAAACCCATGCAAGCTCACTGTGCATACAGCTAAGCTTGCAGTGATTAAAGCCACAGCAATATTTTCTTTACAAAAAATACCACCATAAGCTCACTGCAGTCACCACCACTCTGTTGTCTGCTCAAGGTTACAGAGAACAAGGTAATTTAATTTTAAAGTACCTCCTCAATGGAATAAATTTGAGAAAGACATCTAAACCAGCCCTGACCTGACAATAGAGGTATTCAAAGCAAATAAGTGTTTTGACAAAACATATGGTAAATATAATTAACTTTGGCATTTTGTGCCCTTAACCACATATTTTTAACTCAATTAGCTTGCCTTTTTTTTTTTTTTTTTAATTAAACAAAGCCACTTCCATCTATTCAGCAACCAGCTTATATCCAAACAATAAAATAGCCAGTTTTAAGAACTGTGGGTAGGATACAGCCCAGGCCAGCAGCCATCAAAGGCTCCAGTGCCTGCTTTCTCTTGGCCAGGCAGCTGGGCAGGTCCTGTACCAGCAGCCTGGCTGGAGCCCTTCCCTGTGCTGGGATCGTATCTCTTTGTTGACACAAAGTGTAAGAACTCATCCTGCAGCTCCTGCAAAGCAATGTGAACTATGCTGCACATGCCAGCGGCGGTGGGTTAATTTTCTGCTATTTATCAGCAAAACTGGAATCTTTACTTCAGCTATTTGCACATAAACATGCTGACATAAACCAGAGTAGATACATCATTCCAGTTCTGTTGTAAATGCATAGGTATTTGAATCCTTCCTTGCTGCTTCAAAATCACAATGAAGGCTATGCCAGCAATCCCGCCTAACACTATTTATCACTCTTATTTTCTCAGTTCGTATTGCAGCTGGAGATCATTACTCAAACTAAGCATTTGCTTCTAAGTGATGTGACCATCTTTGGTGACAGTTTTTAATATAACTAAAATATCCCTACAGCTTCACCTGGGTTTCTTTAGTGGGAAGTTAAATTTCAAGGGATTTCTCACTGACAGGTTTGAAAGATCAAGCTATGAAATTCTTCTGACTTCTTTTCTGCAATGACTTAGAGTGGATGTGTACCAGAGCAGTCTGAAAGTGAGGAACTAAGGATTTCTGATTCTTTTTTTGCTGTAAATGAAGCAGGAAGGGTCCCATGGCCAAGACAGTACGTTTGTATTTCCCCCAACTTTAAACGACATTATGACCATGTCAAGGCCAAGTCTGTCATTTGGCTTACTCAGTTTCATTATTGCCTGGAGTAATGAGTACAGGGAGGAAAAATGCTGGAGATGGCCCGGACCCCAGCAAGTCAGTGTAAAATGATGAAGAACAGAAGTTTCAGGGCTTGTTTGTGTTTTATATCTGCAAACAGCTTTTGCCTCAGTAAGTCAAGTAGTGCACAGCCTCACTCAGTCAAAATTCCTGAGGATGTCAAGGGGAAATATGACTACAGATGGGCAGGCTGCCTCTGAAGGCAGTGTGCCAGAGCACAGACATATCATAGAATCACAGAATTGTTTGGGTTGGAAGGGACCTTAAAGATCACCTCATTCCAACACTTCTGCCATGGGCAGGGACACCTTCCACTACACCAGTTTGCTCAACACCCCATCCAGCCTGGCCGTGGATGCTTCCAGAGATGGAGCAACTATAGCTTTTCTGGGCAACCTGTCCCAGTGCCTCACCACCCTCACAGCAAAGAATTTCTCTTTTGTATCTAATGCAATATTAGATAAAATAAAGAAATAAATGTCTCCAAGACAACAACTGCAAGACACTGTTTCGCTGTCCATCAATTGCCAAGAAAGTGCTGTCAATGCTGGAAGTGAAAACAGACTAAACCCAGGCAGTGCTACCTACCACTGCCTTGCAGGCTCATTTCCTAGGGCAGTGCCAGCTACACCTGGATTTGTAGTTTCAGATTTCCTGCTTGGAGGCTGTCCCTCTCTGCTCACACATGGGGAAGTTTAAGCTGGATCTAAATTTGGTTTCTCATGTTTCTTCTCTTTTCCATTTCACTAGTTCCCTCCAGTGCATTTTTTGTGTGACTCTGAATCACTGTGTGATTCCTGTGTGATTCTCTCCTGTGTAAGCTTTGGGTGAGAAACTGTGCTGGCATCTTTCACAAAAACAGCGGGGGCCAGCTGCAAGTGCTGTATGAGCAGGATTTGCAGGGGATGCTTGTGGACCTGCTTTATTCTCTCAGCTCCTGGTGGTCAACAGGTCTAAGAATTTAAAACCCTCCTGTCAGCTAGAGACTGCATTTCTGTTATGTGCACCAGGACTGCATTTAAATCCTCCTCGAACTTACAGAGCTTTTGCCCAGCACAGGTCCCTGGCACAGCAGGATGACACTGAGGGTCTTCAAGTACAGCCCAACACTTCAGTGCCACCATGGGAAAGACCAGCCTCCTCTGCAATTCCCTTAGAGTTTTTTTTTACCAAGATGACAGGAGTAGTGACCTAGGGTGGTTATTTTTTGGAGATTGCATAAATATTTTAAACATCTTTGTAAATAACACATGTGCTGTGGGAATAGGAATAGTGCATAGCAGGGAGAGGTGGCAAAGAAAACAATTGCTTTAAAACAAAGGACTTGGGATACAGTGGCAAAGAAATCAGTCTTAGGAGGGCCAAAATTAATTCATCATAATAAGAACAAAAGCCCAGAGTAATTTCTGAACCACTTGTTTATTATTATTCCATATGTGTATTTAGCACGTTTAAAGCTGATCAGCTCATAAATTGCTCTGTAGCTCCCTCTAATGACAGCTTTACCAAAGCTGTGTTCCAGAGAGCAGCGAGCAACAACGAGATAAAACAGCACTTGGTGTTGCACAGTCATGGAATCACAGAATGGTTTAGGTTGGAAGGGAACTTAAAAATCCTCTAGCTTCAACCCTCCTGCCTTGGGCAGGGACATGCCTTCCACTACACCAGGTTGCTGAATGCCCCATCCAACCTGGCCTCAAACTCCCAGGGATGGGGCATCTACAACTTCTGTGGGCAAGAGACCACAAAAACCAAAAAACAAGATCTTTGTGTCATAATAGTTGTCATATGTGCAAAGCCACAGTGCTGTTATCACTCCCTGTCCATCATTTTATTTGTATCTTGGCAGATACTACAGGTCTTCTTAAAGTGATTAAAGGAATAATGAACTGAGTCAAGAGGCCAAGGCCCCAGAGCCCTGGTGGAGTGAAAGAGGAGCAGAAGGCAGGCAGCAGCACAGCAGTAGCTGCTCTGCACCCTGCACCTCACACCCCACAATAAGGCTGGATGCTGCAGACACACAAGCCCTGTGTGGGTCGTGCCACCATCTAGAGAGCCCAAGTGGGCTTTATAATGATCTGTTAGCACAGGAGCAAAGCAGCAGCTGCAGCAAGGTTTGCAGCCTAGGAGGTGGCTGGCACCTTCCCTGCTCCCTGCCAGGCTTCCCAGCACAAAGTGAGGCAGCCAGTGTTCATGTGGGCAGGCCGAGGCACTCAATCCTGAGCCAGATTTCTTTGCACCTACAGCAGAGATACTGCCTAATCAAAAATGTGTTGCTGACCCCAGAGCAAATTAAAAGAATTCTTTAATAACGAGACTAAAAAACAAATTATGTGATCTAGCAATGCACAAACAGTAATTTCAGAGTACAGGATCATTTTAAATGTGACAGCATCAATACTAAATTAGTTAAAAAATCAATTATAAAAATATTTATATTACAATTCAATAAGATGCCAGAATTCCCCTTGCATAGATTAAAAGGTACACCAAATATTGCAACACGTGAGTGTGAACTTTCACACTAATATTTTCTAACACTTTGCACTCCTATAGTGACTGCAAACACCCCAGAGATTAGCACAGTCCAAAGCGGGTAAAGTCTGTTTGGTTTCCAGTTTTGCAAATTGTTTTAGCTCTGAGATCTTCAGGAAGTCAGACATGAGAGAAAGCTGTAACAAAACAACCTTACATCTGAACAAGTGATATTATAAAAGCCACACTGCATCTGCACATATGCGTATTTGTCTCACATGCATACCAGGAATGTTTAGTTTGTTTAAGGGTTTATTTGTGTCAACTCCGACCTGCCTTTAGCCACAGCAATTACTTATTTTTAGGAGAAGGTAATATTCTATATTGTCACATTTCTAATGCTGACTTTTAAATCAAGATACTGGTTTCAGAGTACAGAGGAAGAGTATCAATGGGCAGTAGTACAGAGCAGAACAGCACCTGGAAACAAGAGGAAATTACTAGTTCACAATTCATGGGGTATAATTCTCAAATAAATACTTAATCTGTGCAGCAAAATATTTTAACTTCAAGGAATACCATTTAACATTCTAATACACAACTATTTGTCTCACAGTGATGTAGCAAACATTTCATTTAACAGGGAGAACTGTGGCTCAGCTGAAACAAGTCCCAGAGTGCTCAGTGACAGGGTTTTGGAAGGAACCTAAGGAGTCATGCACTGAAGGACTCATTCAGACAGGAATATTTTGATCCATGTAGGCTACACATAGAATCACAAATTCATAGAACTGTTTAGGTTGGAAAAGACCTCTAAAATCATCAAGTCCAACTGCTAATGTAGAACTGCCAGGTTCAGCACTAAACCATGTTCCCACGGACATCTACATGTCTTTGAAATATCTTCAGGATGGTGACTCCACCACTGTCTCCTGGTCTAGCCTGTCTGGCTTGACACCCCTTTTGGTGAAGAAATTTTTCCTATTATGTGCACACTCTTTTGCTAAGAAATAATATGTAATTACTACCTACCATTCAGCCCCACCTGACTTTTTCTGCCCCTTCTGGATGTTAATACCCCCTCTGTACCACAGTAGGATAAACAGAGGCACTTACAAATTATTCTGGTCTTTGAAAAAAGATTATTTACAGCCAAGACATTTTAAGAGACTAGTTTCTGCTTTAGAAATCACACAGGTGAACAGTTCAACAAAAAGGGGTTAAGAAACAGTGCACAGACAAAGGGAGTTGGACAGGTGAGAGCAGTAACCCCTTAAGCCAGAGCTGCATCAGAAAGGTCATTACATTATCTCTTTAGTGCCCATATGGTCTTTGTGTAAAAACCTTCTGTCCCATCTGTGAGATCATTGTACCAGTATAGGTCTTATTGACATCCTGAGACATCATTTCAACTGCAGAGCTCATTTTCTCCAAACTCTTCATCTGATCATTACCAGCTTTCCTGTTCTCCGTAACAAAACAGCACAAGGTATCACCAAACCAACTCACGTCTGTAGCAACTGCACTGCTGAACCTTTGTAATGTTACATACTTGGAGGCTCTGCAGGAGGAGGAAGAATGAAGGAACATTAAGATTTCTTTTGTGTACATCCCCTGCTTTAATTTTCAGAAAGATTCTGTCCTCAGTCACCATAAGTATTGGCATTTATAGAAGGCCAGTGACAACTCCGTCAGAGATAATATACAACTACCTTGGATGTCAGCCAATTCTCAGAGCACCCTGGACACCATCCACAGGGTTCCATGGACTTGTATGAGTTGAGTTTGAGTAACTCCTGACACAGCCCTCTCTGATGGTAGTTGTTCCACTTCTTCAACTCTTTGACTAATCACAGAGGCATGTGAGACCTTGCTGGTGAGAAGACAAAGGTGGCACTGGGTACCTCAGACTCTTGTGCATCTGCAGTCACCAATCCACTCAGCCCGCTCAGAAGCAGTCCCACGTTTACCTTGTTCAGGCTTTTTCCACTAATGCAGCACTTTTGTGCTGGCTTTGGATGGCCAGGTTGTGGTTAGTAGAGGGCAGCAGAGGGATGAGTGGCTTCTCTGAGAAGCTGCCAGAAGCTTCCCCCTTTTGTGTCTGTGGACATGATGACTCCTAACTAGAAGTACACAGCATGGATGCTGTAACTCATAACAATTCTAGTCTTCTACAAAGTCAGGATGAAAGGTACCTATATTAGGTACCTTATTTCCTAATACAAGGATTTAATTTTGCCCATTAAATGATTTTTCTTTTTTACTTTTAAAATGCAAGAGGTTGGAAGTTACTTAAAAGGAATTGTTTTTCCTCATTATGTTTCAAGTTCTACAGCTGTGCATGGATGGAAAATAAGGAATAAAATTAAATGCTTAGTGTACAAAGAGAAAACAAATATTTTTAGATTTTCTCTTGCAGCATTGGAGGAAGCCACTGGGATTCAATGCCTGCTTCTCCACTGAGTTTTGCCTTAACTCTGGAGCTTGAGGTTTTGGGTTTCAGAAGGTTGTGCACTTTGAAGACTTAATGGAAGGGTTTGAGACAGAGAATCAGAACATCTGAATTCTGCTGCAGTCATCAGAGGTACAATGAGGGCTACCCCACAGCTTCAACAGAACAGCAAGTCTCAGCTACAGCTCCTTGGCTCTGAGCTCGGCTGGTGAAAGCACGTACACACAATTTATCCTTTTGGTGGGGCTTAGCCCTTGTGGCTTTGCCACTCTCTCACAAGGCATAAGAATCTTGCCGGGAGCATTCCAGTAATATAGACCAAAAAGGTAGAGAGGCAGTGAAAGAAAATATCAACCCAGCAGACAACTGACAGATAAGAGGCAGATGTGAGCAAATAATGCAACTGAGTTGTCAGGACACCACAGATTGTCCTAGTTCAGCAGGTGGGACCAGTTTATCACTGTGTGGGTGTGACCAAAGCTGTGTATTCTATACTCTGTATGTCATTTCTCGCAAACTGTCAACAATGGACCATTTGCAGCAGCTGCTCAAGGCACATCTGACCCCTCTGGGTGTGAGCTGGGTGTTAAAGAAGCCTGTGAGATAGGAGCTGTGATAACTCCCCTCCAGGAAGTCGTTAGCACCTCCACACCCAGCCTGAGGGGTCATGTCTGCTAATGGGCCATCAATGATTCCAAAAATACCCCATGACTCACAGATTAGATCACCCATTGTGGAACTCCCCACCCTGGGGAAGGTACTAGGCATACCCACCTGAACCTGAGCATATATAATCTTGGGGGTTGGAGACCTCTGGTACCATTCATCAGATCCAGAGGAGGAGCAGAACCTCGACAGGAGACCAGCACTCTTGACCAAACTGCAACCGTTATCTGCACCCACAGGTTTTTTCCCTTCCTTTTACTTTGGACTCAGGGGAACCAGGTGGGTCTCAGCACAGGGGCCAATGAACACCATTTTGTTTGTGCGTGAGGGTGCTGGGTTGTACTTCTGGGGGTTGTGGGTTAAAACCAATTTCTTTTTGTATCATTGCATTTATTGTAATATTTTTATTAAATTGTAACTCTGACTTACAATCTCTTTCATGTTGGGTTTATTTCTCCTGCTGGTTTACCTTGAAATCAGCACACAGAGGAGGAACTTGGCTAGCATGTCGGTGATGGAGGGTGCAGTTTCTAAGTGACCATACACCTTTTCCCTTCCTTCCAGAATCCTCTTGAAAGACAAAAGAAATAAAGTACAGGCTTCAATTAAACCAACCTAAAGATCTCTGGTTGGAGTTTACACTTGTAGACTTTTTAATTATTATTTAACACTTAACACTTCATGTTCTAAGCCAACTTACAACAGCTTATGTCTATGCATAATTTAGCCTGAGAAGAATTAAACCTTCTTTGTGCTACTTCCACTTAAATCTATATTCCTTCTGAATTATTAAGTACTTGTGTTTTTTTTCACAGATAACACACAAATTACACAAAGGCCAGCATGTTAAATTACAATGCACAAATTTTTGTTTTGCATGTTTTCTCTTATTTACATCTGATGTGTTTTTCTGAAATAGACATGAAATTTAGACTAACCCTTCTTTCACAGGCTGACGACTGGGAATTTGAACCATTCAGAGCACAACTCCTGGGTAATTTTGCATCTCTTGTTGCCAAAAATGCTTAAAAGACAGTATGTGGAACATGAAAGGTTTCATTCTTGATTTAAAAACAAAACAAAACAAAAATAAAAAAGAAAAATGGCCACCACCAGGTTGGGTTTCTTTTTATTGTTAAAACATTAAAGCATAACATTTCACCAAATACAAGAAATTTAGGGGTTGTCTGACGTTACAAACATCTGAATCATCAAGAGAAAGTGTTGAGCTATACATAGTCTGATGTTAATCTATCAATTTAATGTATATTAGTACATGCTTAAAACATGGCCAAAATATAGAATCACAAAATAAGTACCTTGATGCTTCTAAATCTGAAACAAGTAATTCAGAGAATTGAGTGCAATAAATTTCCAACAAATGAGTAAACACTCAATTACAATCTCAGGGCACAATTATTCCAGGATATTGGTAGTTTCTTATACTCTGGCTCTTTCACATTCGACTGAGTGAGAATTTCATATTTGAGAACTTGATAAAAACATTTTTAAAAATACAACATTTAACAAATGTGAAAAAACAAGTTGTCTTCACAGGAAAATATGGATTGCTTGCCACTCCAGTCCTTAATTGCCTATGTTTTACAAATCTTTACAAAACTATTTTGTATCCATTTTGGTTTCAAAAACATAGTACATCTGAAAAATAAAATATGACTCTACTGATGGGTAATACAAAGACATGAACACATATTTAAAATGACTTTCAAAAGTAAATCTCTTCAGTAATACAGCTATAAAAGACAAGGTAAACACAGCACAATAAACCATGCATCTTCTGACTTGTCAGATCAGCTAAACTACTTGGTTAACATACAGTAACACTTTGAACACTTCTGTAAATTCATCTTTTCTAGCACAAGGGAAAAAAAAACAGATTAAATTTGTTCTTCAAGTGGTTCAAGGCTGTCCAAGTGTTTTTTAGGTGCATCATCACTATGACGGCTTTGGCAATGGGTTAAATGTTTCTTAAAGCCTCGGGGAAAATTTGATTCAAAATTACAACGGGGACACTTCAACAAACTTTGACCATGAGCAGCAACGTGATTTTTAAGAAGAGACTCCAAGAGGAAAGCTTTGCCACATATTTTGCATTTGTATGGGCTTTGAACATTATGCTTGTTTACTAAATGGTGCAAGACAGCACCTTTTTTCATCGCACGACAGCAACAAATTTTGCAGTAATATTTTCCCTTGCCACGTTTCATGTATTTTGCTATTTCTTCCTCGGAGATGAAAGCCTCTTTCTCTTCAGTAAACTGCAGCACACACTGTGGCTGCGTGGGAGTAGTTGCATCCATTTTGCTCTCTTTGTTGTAATCAGATGCCTCCATATCATATTGTTCTTGGTCGCTGTTGGATTCTTGTTCCTTTATCTCCATTGAGTCCATCTCTGTTTTTCCACACTCACTGATATTTAGTTCAGAATCTGAGTTGTCCAGATTTTCCTTCTTGGGCTTCTTTTTGGGGCATGAATATAACATGTCTTCTGGTGATTCTTTGGCTAATAATGATTGTTCATCCTGTGAGAATAAATCATCCAGTGGTTTCTGATCATCTAAAGTGTGAGAGAGAAAGTCACTTTCACCAGACTCACTAGGTGTTTGGGGTTCAGAAAAAAAGCCTGAAGCAGACTTGTGAGGCTCAGAAAATAGGATGTTCTTCTGGATTTCAGAAGGTACAGTAGTTTCAGCATGTCTCTGGACATCAGAGGATAAAGCAGCAGCAGGTTTCTGCATCTCAGAAAACACAGCATGCTTTTGAACATCAGGGGAAACAGCAGATTTCTGGGAGTCGGTGAAAACAATTTGTTTGGGTGTCTCAGGAGAAATAGGAGTAGGTTTCTGGGACTCAGTAAAGAAGCCATGTTTCTGAATTTCAGGGGATGTGGATTTCTGAGATTCTGGAAAGGAAGTAGATTCCTGAACTTCAGAGGAAATGGGTGCAAGTTTCTGGGCTTCAGAAAATACTGTGTGCTTCTGGACTTCTGAAGAAACAGGAGCTGATTTCTGGGCTTCAGAACACAGGGCTTGTTTTTGACCTTCGGCAGAAACAGCAGAAGTAGATACCTGATTCTGGGGCTCAGAAAAGATGGCACGTTTCTGGACGTCAGTAGAAGCAGTAGGATTAGGTTTACGAGACTCTGGGAACAGCACTCTTTTCCGAGGTTCAGGGAAGTGAGCCCGCTTCTGAACCTCAGATGGAGCAGCAGAGGGGGACTTCTGAGTTTCAGAAAAATGCATAGATTTCCGTGACTCAGAGAGTTTCCAAGATTCAGGAGATACTGAAACACCAGGCTTACGAACCTCGGGAAAGAAGGGTGGCTTCCAAGAGTCAGAGGAAACAGTGTGACTAGACTTTCGAAGCTCAGGAGAAATGGGAGGAGAATGCTTCCATGTGTCAGGGGACAGAACAGGTTTCCAGCCTTCAGGGTAAACAGATGAGATGGGTTTCCACGGCTCAGAAGAAACAAGAGTAGACTTCTGGGATTCAGAAAAGGTCGTAGACTTACACGAGTCAGAAACAAGCCTCCTAGGCTCTGGCAGAACAACAGGGCCAGGCCTTCGGGACTCAGGGGCAGACCTCCGGGATTCCACGGACACCGACATGGTAGGCTTTGGAGCCCAGGGAGAAACTGTGGAAGACTTCTGCACCTCGTGAGACCTCCAGGGCTCAGGGGAAACAGTCGGAGCAGGTCTCCATGACTCTGGCGAGACTGCAGAGGCAGGCCTGCGGGTTTCAGGAGGAGAAGCAGAAGCAGGCCTGCGCATTTGAGAGGGATGCCTCCGTGGCTCAGGAGACCCACCTGGGGCGTATCTCCGCGGTTCAGGGGATACTGCTGGAGTAGGTTTCTTTGGCTCTGGTGACACAGCTGGGGAGTATCTGCGGGGTTCTGGAGACACAGCGGGAGAATGGCGCCGGGGCTCTGGTGACACAGCAGGGGAATGCCGACGGGGCTCTGGAGACATTGCTGGGGAATGCCGGCGGGGCTCTGGAGACACAGCCGGGGAATGCCGGCGGGGCTCTGGAGACACAGCCGGGGCTGGCTTCTGTGGGTCGGGGGACACAGCAGGAGATGGCTTCTGTGGGTCGGGGGACACAGCAGGAGATGGCTTCAGTGGATCAGGGGACACAGCAGGAGATGGCTTCTGTGGATCGGGGGACACAGCTGAGACTAACTTCTCTGGATCTGGAGATGTAGCCTGGACAGACTTTTCTGGATCTGGGGATACAGTCTGGGCTAAATTCTCTGCCTCTGAGAAAGAAACCTGAGCAGACTTCTGGGGCTCTGGAGACACAGAAGACTTCTGAAGCTTGGGGGAAACAACAGGTTCAGATTTGGGGAGTTCAGGAGAAAGGGCAGGTTTGTGTGACTCAGGGGAAAGGGTAGGTTTCTGGGGCTCCAATGTGACACTTTTTTTGGATGAATCTGAATCTCCTTCTACCTGTTGTTCTTTCTGTTCCTCATTCCACTTCTCAGGTGCTGCATGCTGTGCTTTGATGTGATAATATACATTGCAGTACATCTTACTGGTAAAGAAACATTTGTGGCAGTGAAACAGTTTTGCACTTTTTTGATAAAATATAAGTTTACCCAAACCAGCTGCATCCATTTCATCACAATACTCTGGGTGAACGGTACCCATATGAATTTGTACGTTTTCATAGTCTGTTCCTCTGAAGCTGCAGTGGTCACACTCTAAGTGTTCTGTGGTTTTACGTAGTATCTGCAACACGTCCATTTTCCTATGATCAGTAACAGTTTTCACAGCACTGCACCTTTTAAAAAGGAAGTTTCAGTTCCTGCAATAAACAAAAAAATCTGTATAGTTAGCTGTCCATGTTAATTGCAACTCTTTGTCATTCCTAAATAATAACAAACACTTCCCCGCCTCACACCCTCCTTTTTTAAAAAGTCTAAGTTTTGCACAAGTACTAAGGACTTACATATAAACATAAGTCTCTCCAACTTCTGAAAGTCACTTTAAATCAGTTGAACTTGAAAAAACAAAGCTTATATTTAACAACAGGCCTTCCCACCTATGCAAAAAATCTGGAAGCAGAAGATATCTCCTGCCTGGGCGTGGCTACTCCTGGGAAACCAGTTCAGGTAAGTGAGGGGTGAGTCAGGCTCGTTAGCAGGTGCTGGGGAGACGATGTAAGAGCCTCCAAAGGAGCAGGAGGGACTGCTGCTGCTCGTGGGCAAACTGCAGGAGTGGGCAAACTGGGATGTGGCAGGGCTAGCAGGCAGGGCACAGCCAGCTCTCATAGGTGAGTTTGTTGTTGGGGTTTTTCTGGTTTGGTTTTTGTTTTGTTGTTGTTGTTGGTTGGTTGTGGTTTTTTATTTGTTTGTTTTCTCTCTCTCTCCCCAACTTAACTAAAGCTAGTAATGGTTTCCAGAAAAATGAAAAACATTGCTGCTGTTAATACAAGGAGTATGTCTACATAGACAGTACCCTCCAAGGAGGATGCAGCCACCCAGGTCTCTGGCTGTGCAGAGTGTCTGAGCCTGGCACTGGCACCAGAGAACGGTATGGGCGGCACCTGTGTACAATGTGAGCAGGTCAATGACTCACTGTGCCTACTGGCAGAGCTTAAGGAAGAGGCAGAGAGACTAAGGTGCATTAGGGAGAGTGAAAAGGAAATTGACAGGTGGAGTCAAACCCTTTTGACCGCTCAGGGAGTCCAACAAGAGGTAGTGAAGCCCTGCCCCTCCTGTCATAAGGCAGATGGAGGAGACCTAATTGATGGGGGAAAATGAAAACAGGTCCCTGATCGGAGAGGTAAAAGAACCCTCTCTTGAACCCCATCACCACCCTGGGTGCCCTTAAAGAATAGATATGAGGCCCTGGACCCAGAAAGGCAGAGAACAGCCAAGAAGATTTGCCTGGAGAGCCTCCTGGCTCGACACCATCGACAAGATGGATTATAACCACAGCTATAAGGAAAAAAAGAAGGGTGGTTGTAGTCGGTGACTCCCTTCTGAGGGGAACAGAAGGCCCTATATTTTGTCCAGACCCATCCCACAGGGAGGTCTGCTGCCTTCCTGGGGCCAGGGTGAGGGATATTAGTGGAGACTTCCTGAGCTAATTCAGCCCTCAGACTATTATCCCCTGTTAGTAGTCCAAGCTGGCAGCGAAGACATGAATGAAAGAAGTGCCAGAATAACTAAAAAAAGACTTTAAAGCACTGGGTCAGTCAGTTCATGGGACAGGAGCACAGGTGATATTTGCCACAGTTCCTCTGCTATCTGGGATGGATGAGGAGTTAAATAATAAGAGAAGTAGAAAAGCTCATCTCATCAACAGGTGGCTAAAGGACTGGTGCCACCGTCAAAATTTTGGGGTTTTTTGACCATGGGGCAAACTCCATGGTACCTAGTCTCCTCAAACCAGATGGGCTTCATCCTTCTAGGAAGAGCAAGAGGACTGTAGCCCGTAATTTGGCAGGGCTAATCAGGAGGGCTTTAAACTGGGTTTGAAGGGGGAAGGGACTGAAACTGGGCTCTCCAAAGATCAGCCTAAGGATGGAAAGCCTGAGTTAAGACTGAAATCAGCAGCCCACCTCAAGTGCATGTACTCTAATGCACGCAGTATGGGAAACAAACAAGAGGAGCTGGAAGCCATAGTGCAGCAGGAAAACTATGATGTAGTTGTTGTCACAGAAACATGGTGGGATGACTCACACGACTGGTGTACTGCTATGGGGGGTTACAAGCTCTTCAGAAAGGACAGGTAGGGTAGGAGAGGTGGAGAGGTGGCTTTATATGTTAGAGAGTCTCTTGACTGTTGAACTTGAGGTCAGCAGTGACAAGGTTGAGTGCCTGTGGACCAGAATCAGGGGGAAGGCCAACAAGGCTGAC
>JAWWEV010000001.1:92674244-92707708 GCA_035583235.1 Hafferia zeledoni
CCGCCTCGTGCCGGGGCATCCCCGCTCGTGCCCCAGACACGAGGCGGGGGGTGCCCCGGGCACGAGCGGGGGTATCCCGAGTGGGAACGGCCCTGGGGCGCGGAAACGGAGGCACCGGCACAGATCGGGGCAGAAACGACCTCTTGAGATCATCCAGTCCAACCTGGTGGCCGAACAACACCTTGTCAACCAAACAATGGCACTCAGTGCCACGTCCAGTCTTGCATTAAACACCTCCAGAGGCAGTGACTCCATCATCTCCCTGGGCAGCCCATTCCAGCACCTAATCACCCTTCCTGTGAAGAATTTCTTCCTAATGTCCAACCTAAACCTCTGCTGGCACTGCTTGAGACTTTGTCCTCTCATCCTGTCACTGGTTGTTTGGGAGAAGAGACCAACCCTGGCTACAGCCTCCTTTCAGGTAGTTGTAGAGAGCGACATGCCCCGCCCCCCCAGCCTCCTTTTCTCCAGGCTAAACACCCCCAGCTCCCTCAGCTGCTCCTCACAAGATTTGAGCTCCAGACCTTTCACCAGCCTCATTGCCCTTCTGTGGACATGCTCCATCACCTGAGTGTCCTTCCTGGACTGAAGGGCTCAGAACTGGACATGGGATCCAATGTGTGACCTCCCCAGTGCTGAGTAGGCCACACCTCGAGTACTCTGTCCAGTTCTGGGCCCCTCAATTCAGGAAATGCCTTTGGACTTTGGAGTTTTTTACTGTGCTTTTTGCCCAGTGTGAAAAGAATCATAGAATAAACGAGGTTGGAAAAGACCTCTTAGATCATCTAGTCCACCCTATGACTCAGACCACCACATCACCTAGACCAGGACAATAAGTACCATGCCCAGGCTTTCCTTAAAACACCTCCAGAGATGGAAAAATCCCCTGGAGCCTCAGCAGTGATCTCGATGCTCTCTAAAGTTTTGCAAGGAGGGGAAGTGGAGAGGGAGTTGCTGAGCTCTTCTCCCTGGTGCCCTGTGATAAGATACAATGGGAATTGCTCAGAGCTGCCCCAGGGAGGTTCAAACTGAACATTTGGAAGCATTTCCTTGCCAAGATGGTGGTCTCTGATCGGCTGCTGTGTCAGGCAGCATTTATCTGTGATCTGTTGCACCTCACCGGCTACTTGGCTAGAAACAGTATTTTTCAGCAGTTTTGGCTAGGTTTTCAAGAAAATCAATCCCACAAATGCTGTGAAAATGTAGTGAAAGTGTAGTGATCAATCACAATCACTGTTTGATGAGGAATTTTTTTCATTACTCCACCTCTAGATCCCATGGAGAAACCTAGTACCACGGGCTGGGTACCTGCCTGTTCTTCTGTATAGTCATGTCCCAGGCTCATGTCCCTTTGACTACAGGTTATACATTCATCGTTGCCATGTCCTTAAGTTCAAACTCACCTTCCTTGTTCCCTGGTTTCAGCCATCTCCTGTGTGATGTGCTCTTGGGGTACAGGAGCTAGCCCAGTCTTCCCTCTCTCTTTGTCCTGATCTCTTCCTTTCTGACAGCATGATGAAAGCATCTTCCCTGAATGGTGCTAAGTAGCTTTTTGGGTGTCCTGGGGGAGGTCTCAGGGGCATGTTGTGAAGGAGTAGGTTTTTCCTATATCTCTGGGACTCATCCTGCCTTACACACTAGAAGACAGTACTTGGCTTACCCAGAACCTCATCCTATTGTGGTTTTCCCATGACTAACTTAAAGAGCAACTGGGTGTTTTCGTCCAAGTCAAGTTAAGAACACACTTGCAACTGATCCCTCCAGTACCTGCATTTTATCTGTGCTTTATTACTCAGAATACCACTAGCTGACTCCTGCCTTGGTCATTTGCAGAAATGTGTGTAAAGTTAACCCAAAGCCAGCTAATAACCGGTTTTCACTGTTGTTCTTATTTCATCCTGAGTTTTTAGTCTTTTTCTGGTTTGCCAGCTCTTTTCACACAGCTCACAGGTTTTAATTAATAACTAGCTTCGTAGTTCATCTTATAATTTCCATTTAGCATGGACTCAAATGTAATTAAATTCCAAATAAATCAGGTGTATGCCATTTACTACCACACTCAGTAAACTCCTCTTCTTTCTTCTTGCTGTTGATACCTGTAGGTGTTTTGGAGAACTTGAAGGATTTCCTTTCAACCTAGCCAGAAGGTTTTCCTAAAGAAGGTGAAGCAACTCCATGCAGATTTTTTGCTAGATGAGCAGATACAGAGCAAGTATTGCACTAGAAAACAGATAGAAAACACACAAAGTGTTAGAAGCCACCTCAGCTCCAGTGAATAACTTTTTAAATATATATATATATATATATATATATATATATATACATGCAGTTTTTGTACTGTATGGTTAAACTTTTTTCTAACTTGTTAAGAACTGTTTTTTCTCTACATCTAGGGATTTCATTTGATTTATGCAATCATGTTAAAATTCCATAGGTCTGCCCCCTTTCAGTTAATATTAATCTGAAAGACACTTAAATATAGCTTGAAGTTCTAGATTATCTTTTTTTTTTTGCATAAGCAAATTGTAAAAAAAGATCATATTCACCTGTGAAGTCTCTCTGGGAAAATGTCAACAGTTTGAAGGCATGGAGAATAATCACACTAGACAGCTATTTTGTTTCATTTAGTTCTTTCCCTTAGGCCTCTAAATTGCTTTTGGAAATTGCCCTTTTCTTCTTACTATGGAGTACTGCATGTAACTAATAGAACAACAAACCCGTTACCTAACATTGTAGCTATGGAGAGCTCACAATTCATTTGGGGTATGTCTTAAATGCCTCCTGAATACATTTCTATCTTATGTAACATATTCCCAAGTGTTTTCTTCCTCCCTATTTGATCTCTATTTAAGGAATTTAAAAGTTTCCAATATACAACAACTTTAATGTTTGTATTGCAGTATAGTATTATAGGTTAAGAAAACAATCATGAGTCTATTCAGCTTTGGAAGTGTTTCCATTTTGACTCTGGAATCCCTATTTTCTTGTCTGAGTCCCTTAGAACATAATTATATATATACTGTTGCTTTTGGATGCTGATGACCTTCAAAAGCTGCCAAAAACATGCAAGAACTTCCAGCAAGTAATATCAGGTATCAGTGCCTGTATTCAAGTTCACTGTTAAGAAACGATGTGAGCTGCAACTTCCCTTCAGTTTCATTCAGCAGAACCATCTGCATTTCTGCATAACCAGAGGTGGAAAGCAGCACAACACAGAGACCAGGTCACAGATCAGTAGTAACAGGCCAGGCCCTTCATGCTGTAAGACCCTAAAAAAAACACTTCAAGTTTTATACAGAATATTAATATTTCACTTTAGAATATATAAACATTTTTAAAGATATGGAAAAAAAAGAACCTTCCATTTCTGCATGATTTTCTATCTCTTGCCTTCTGCACACACTGGGAGGTGTTTATAGATCCTTCATGGATCATGACTGAACCTGCCATTTTTGTATCAGCATGTAAACCCCCATCTGAAGTGAGCCTTTACCCTCTTGGAGAGTATTTGGGTTTTTCTAATCAAGGCTACTAGTTGGAATTAAGTAAAGACCACTGCAGTCCAATGTGTTCTATGTCTGTATTAATTTGAATTAAAACACTATAATATTTATATATGTAACAGTAATGAGCCTCTAATAACATTTAACCTAACTGTAGATGAGATGTGCAAATGGGACATATTCAGGAGATTGGGATGTGGCCTAATGAAGTGCAAACAAAAAATATATCTGGAAAATATTTTAGTTATGTAGCAGTGAAGAGGTTTGGGAGAGTTAAACTGTTAAATGGGAAACCAACAGTTGGTAATAGGAAGATGACATTTTCAGTCTTCAAGAAGAACTTCAATGAAAAGTCTAAAGTGGATAGAGGAAAGACAAAATGCATGCCTTTAAGTCACTTGGAAATTATCAGATAAGGCTCAACAGGTTTCCCATTTGTTTCATATATTCTTTCTTGCAAATAAAAGTTTTAAATAAGTAAAAAATAACTTAAGTATTTTAAGTTTCTCCTCTCGTCATCTAAGACTCAAACAGAACCAACTCATATTTCCCATCAGGTTTGGGGAGGGAAGTACTTTTTTCCTTTTTAAGCATATTTTATTCTGATGTTCAATATAATTTGTGCATAGGTAAGTGGGTTTTGTCACGTTAATATTTCCAGCTTTTGTCGGCGCTGTTTAGGACTAATGCTGCAAGTAGAGGCCAGTAGAGAAACTGCAGCACAAAAAGCAGTGTTGGCTTAACCACGGCTGGTTGGTGAGATGAGCCATTGACCTCTAAAGACTCTCTGTAAACAACTTACAGCCATATGGTTTTAAATGTAAAGAAGTGACAGAATGTATTTAAAAACTGACTGTGACATTTTAAGTACAATGTTTTGGAGTTGAATAAGCTTCTATTTAAACTGCAAAAGGCACAAATGCAGGTTTATTTACTGAATATTGACATTCCACATCAGTTTCCCCAATAGCTCATGACAGAATGAAGCCCAATTTCCATTTGACAGACAGGATGATTTCCATATTCCTAAATGGCAATGACCTTGGGACTCAATAAGAAGCAGGGCAGCAGAAATTCAGTGGAACTATCAAGTGGGTGATATTAAGTGCAGAACATTATATTTTAAGTTATTAAATTATTAAATATAGTATTTTAAAGGCAACAAAATAGATGACAGTGAAGTCAGCTGTGATGTAACCAGACACAATTCCCATTCTGTGGGGTGCTGTCTCTACTTTCAGCTAGGCTGAATTTGTAAAACAAAGTTACTATTGTGTCAATGAAGCTCTCACAGCATGCTGAGCTTGCACAAAGGCAGGCTGTGAGCCTGCATTTATTTGGTGTCATCGGGAGAAGCATAAAGGAAGGAGTGAGCACAGAGCAGGTGGCAGCTTCTCCTGCCCAGCTGCCCCAGCAAGGGAAGCAGGCTCAGGTCCTGCTGCATTCCTGTGCAGGAGAGACTGGATCACAGACTTGGAAAAGTATTCCACTTCTCTAGTCATTGTACTTTGCAGTATTACCATGAGATACGTGCTCGATTCCAGCAGGCAGTCTTCCCTGGAGATATGCCCAGCTGTCCAAGTTCCCATCCCAAAGCTGATCCCTGCTCCCACAGGCACATGCCATCCTGCTGGCACTGCGCGGGATGGCCGCCAGCACAGACAGGGGAAGCTCAGGGAAGGTGTTTCCTCTGTTGGCAGGATGCATTTCTCATCAACCTGTGGTCGCACTTTAGCAGAGAGCCTGCAGGCATCACTCTCATCCACCCTGGGCTCCTGGTGTCTCCACGGCTGCCTCGCTGTTCCCATGTCTCCTGAGCTGCTTGTGGCAGGTGTGGTTGGCTATAGAAATGCTTGTGGCCAGTACCTTCTACTGCCCCCCTGAGATACGAAAGGAGTAAATGCCAGTACCTGCTGAATAAGAGAGGTTGTTCCAAGAGTTCCTTAAGTGGCACTGCCAAGCCATCAGGCAGCTGGGGCTCCTGGGAATGCAGCTCAGGCATATGCTGTCCTGTGCACTCTCCACATGCAAATTCCAATGTCCTGAACTTGCCTTCCATGTGAATACAGAAGTCAAAGGACAGGCTGTCTGCCTCTCTGGGCAGGAGGCTGCGTTCACAAGAACACAAAACTTAGTCAAAAGGCTGCAGGAATCCCTGTCAGTGAGGACATCCCAGCTTGACTCGACAGACATGGATGTTTACACTCTGACAGTTTAGAGTGAGCTGAGGTTTGAATAAGACATTTCAAATGGAAAATTAGTATTAAGCAAACTGTGTTTAGTTCTTAGTTACTCACCTATAATGCTATCAAGGGGTGTTCATAACCCAGGCACTCGGGGGCAGGTCGGGGAGTAGCCTGAAAGCCCAAAGATTCTGAGCTCGAGTTTGTGAGCACATGCAGAATCGCTGCTCCTCTGTGTCCTGCCAGTCCCTCTCACAGGTGAGACACACACCCACCTCCAGCCTCCACAGGGCCTCCAAAAAGATGGGAAATACTTTTGAGCAGATCTTAATCTAGTGAAGATCCCAGCTCTGCCCAGGTCACCTGCAGGAGAATGCCCTGTCAAGTGTCCTTGGATCAAGTTGGGCCCTTCTGCTGAGGGAGAAGCCTGCCCTCCCAGTGCTGGCTCAGGCAGGACACCAAGACAAAATCCTTTCTCTGCAGTCAGGATAAATTTTGCAAATGAGAGAAACTTGGGATGGAGCTAAACCCAAATTATTCTCTAGCAGCAGTTTTACTTAATCTTGAAGTAATTTTAGTTGGCAGCTCACTTCTCACTTACATAGCTTGATATTAAAATTCTCCTTAGCTGTATTTTTATCTTCTTTTGAAGCATACAAAGCAGCATAATAGCATCTTACTTTTTTTTTTTTTTGAGTAGGAAAAAATAGAAGAATATCACATCTCAAAATCATAGTCAAATTCTTTTTTGTTTTTATTCTATTTAATGTTCAGTATCTGGGAAAATACAATAAATAATTTTTTTAGTCTAGAACAATCAGATGTTATGCTTCATAGTAAAATGTTCAGAGGACGTAAAAATAAATTAATATCCTACTATTTAACTTCAATGACAATGCTGGTCTCAGCTTTAGACAACTGAGAAATTTTCACCATGAAAGATAAATTAATATATTCTGCCCTTCCATAAACATGTGGCTATGTTGAAACCAATGGAAGATATATATACACATACATACATATATATATATATATGTATGTATGTATATATACGTATATGTATATACGCCTGCATCAGAGGGCAGAATTTGTCCTAAATCTTACAAAATGGTAGTTTGCAATTGACATTCATGTGTTTAATTTGTCAACAAATAGAACTCCATGTTCATGTATCATACATTTTTCAAGTCCTGTAACCACAACTTATATGAAACATTAGCATATAAAATGTCGTCACTGTACAACCACTTTTTTTTTCAAAAGTCAGTGTCAAAACCATAAAAAACAGCTAATTCATTAAAACCAGACAGATTGTTTTAAGTGCTGAGGTTTGCATTAGCTTCCTTCTGTTTCAAGAACAAGAAATCGATTGAAAATGAAAAGGCAAAAGTGGCTCAGAAAATGACAGTGTTTTTAACAACATACTTGTAGCTTTACCAACATTTATCTGATGCTATAGTTAATTGAAAAACAATGTAAACACAAAGAGGTACAGATACCAAAGGACATTCCTCACAACTGTGCAAATTGGGTCTCATCCCATGAACACCACCAGCTCCAGAGCTTCCTCCCAGGGTCAGTCACACTGAGCCCAACTACAGCCCCTGCAGCAACCCCTGGTGCTGCACTTGCAGGAGGAGGTCCTGTGCCCCTCATGTCATGCACCAAACACATTTAAAGTGCCTCAGATTTCAAACTGATGCAAATTTACAGTTCATTTCTTTAGAGCTGAAAAGCGAAACAGTTTAAGTAAAGTCTTACATAAATACTCCTTTAAAACTGTTAGAGGTTTTCTTTTCCAAGGTAAATCTAATAAAATATTTGAACTGCTTTGAAATTAGGCAAATAGTGTTTGTGCTGCTTTTTGTAAAAAAGCAACACTATTCCTTTGCTGTAAGGTATTTTATATATCTCCAGTCACTCTTCCCTTTATTTTATGGAAAGTAAAAGGCAGAGCTATTGTAATTGTGTTGGTGCAATTGCCTGTGGAGTTCTGAAACAGCCCAACAGATTTTTTTGTGATGACACTGAGTCTTAAATTCATCCCTTTTCAAAGACTTTCCTCCAGTTTGTTTTATTCTTCTTCTTCAGTCTTCTCAGAACCAGCTCCAGCTGAATGATCTGCCTCATACTTCTTATCAAGAGCATCTTCAAAGCCTTTCCCACTGCAGTCATAGATTTTACTTGTAGGTCTCACATGTGTTCGGATGCGAGCTCCTGGCTGGTACAACTGCATGGCTGGGCGATCCTGGAAGGGAGGAGATGTGGTTAACACTCTGAGAAACCCCTGTGAGACACAAAACGTGGGATTTTTAAGGTTTTGAATCTTTACAAAGAAAGTAGATTTTGTGTTACAGTTCATAAGACCCAGGAAAAAAATGGAGTGTAATGAAAATTGAATGAATATTTGATACTTGTGTTGTTTTATAACACTATTCTTGGGAACCAAGCATTTTGAATCAATGCTGAAAGCTGTAAAAATTAAAGACCCTATGATACATTTGACATAAACAAGAAGAAATCCTGCACACAATTACCAAACATGGTATTACAAGTAAAACAAAAAAAAATGTTACTACCTTCACTAACGTAAACTGAGAACAGCAACAGCCTGTGCACTTGCAACTCTGCAGATGAATGACAAATATTAAATAGAAGCGTAAAAGCCCAAGATAAACCAGGGGTAGCAGGTAGCAGTGAGAAAATTATCCTCAACTGACCATCAAATATTAGTATAATTTAAACACTCAAAGCACATTTGAATTATACACATCAAAATAAAAATTGCACAGTTATTGCCCTACTTCATCATGCCTTCCACATTGAGTAGGCGAGCAGGGAATTCATGCACTGGTAATAAACAAAGTAAGTACAACTTGGGCATGGGCAGGCTGTGAGAGTGACCCAACCATACACATGCTGATCTGACCGTGGGAAAATGGAAGAAGGAGGCAGTAGACAAGGAAAAGACACCTCAACCTTGTAAATGGTGATACTTCATAGCTCTTGAGAGCACTTTTTAACCTTGAAACATATTGTTTAGAAACTCTGCTTAAGAAGTCTTTTACTAGAAAGAGTATTTGACTCTCACAAATACCAATTTTTAATGTTATGAAGAAATGCAAGCTCACCAGAACCTGAGATTTTATCGAAGCCTCATGTTAAGTTTACCAAACACCTTATTTGAAGACAGTGGCAGAGCACTGAAATTGTCCTACAGTCAACTGTACTCATTTTCAACTACTAGCATAATATTAAGTAATTCTGGTCTTTTGTTCTTTCATTCCTTTTTCTTATCCCCAATATGCATTCTCCCTTTTCCTTTCTTTTTCCTTCACTTTTGTCTTTTTTGGCTCATTTTTTTCCCCCTTCTCTTTAGCCCTGTTTTCAAGATTCTCTGTTGGGCCTTACGACTAGATCATTCTATTTAGTGCTTTGTAGTCTGGTATGAAATGCATAACACACACTTTTCTATATCACAAACAGCTGCATAAAATTAGATCTTCTGACAAGCAGTGCTCATTAGAAAGTTTATGATAAAGGGTTAAAATAGCTCTTCTTACCACAGACTCTGTACCCTACAGTTTGTATGAAAGCTGGCACAACATTATTTATACTGGAAGTTTACCATTTTCTAATCAATTCTTACAAACGTCAGAAAGAAGCTCAATCACTGACTTAAAGATTTGTGTTGGCATTGTCAATTCTATACTAATTTGTAAAACACAGCCCCTAATCTTACTTCTATGATAAATACTCTAAGGAAAATGTCACCAGACTGCAAAATACTTCACTGATAGAGCTTATTTTTGTTTAGGGAACAAATCCAGCACTTGAAGTGTAGACTAATCCAGAGACTCAGCAAGCTACCAGAAGCATAATGCAAAGAAATAAAAAGCAGGCAGCTTCTTAACTCTTGCCAAAAGGCCCCCAATGTGCCAGATTCCAAGAACAGCCTGGCAAGCATGAAGAAAAACTGTTTTCCCCATTTTCCTGTTCCTGAACTAGCCATTTTTCTGACTGTTCCACAGTTTGAGCCACTGATGGATGTGGAAAGTGGCTAATGTGGATATGCAGATAAACCTCACCCATCCTGCCCAGCTGACAGTGGGGCACACCAGGCTGTCTGTGTTTGCACCACGGGACTTTCTCGACACACACACAGTCCACTTGCACTTGCTCTGTGCACACTCCATACAGACTCACTCTGCACATGACCAGGCTACTCTTGTCGGCCTCAGCCCACACCACGGGTCAGTCACTTAGTTTGAAAGAAAAAGAGTTTCACATGCAGAATAAACTTCTATCCAAAACGGTGTTTTGCTCACCTTTTGTGGGAAATCCAGGATCACAAGAAAGAGAGAACGAGGGTGACGAGGAGAGCCACACTCTGAAAAGAGTCTGGTACATCCATGAAATCAGAGAGCCTGAGAGAAACGCTGCCCATATCTCTGGGAGGCAATAAGGGACAGCTCTACTACAAACCCTGCTACACGCCCTGCTTGCACTGGTTTTGCATCTGCTCTTTCCCTGACAACAGCTATGAGGACACAATTTATCCTAATGGAATGACAGCCTTCTCATACTGGCAGGTATGCAATACTGAAGAATCCATATATTTACATCCTCTAACTACAATGGTCTCTGAATTAGCTCTGAGTCCTTAGAGTTGCTCTATCAAGCAATATCTGGCAAATCCATAATATAATTACTTATGAGCTGGGTAATGGAAGTACATTTTTAAAATACTAACATGCCACAGTTTTCAAATTTCATTACAGATCAGAAGTGTAATAACTTTTAATACACTTATTAAATGCAAGGCTCCAAGAATAGTGTTGTAAAAATGATGGGCTTGAAAGGAAGACAGAAAGTCTTCTACATATTGTGAATATGAATGAGCACAGACCTGTAACCTTAACTTATTTTAACTGTTGTCCTCTGACAACAACCCAGAAAGAAGTCTGGGTTTTACTGAAAATGAGGTAAAGAACTTTTTCGAAAAAAGCATCTTTATGCTGAGTTTTCAAAAGTTAAAACCTGTGATCTTGAAGCACATTTAACTAATGAAAGATTATCCTAAATGAATAAAAGAACCTTATTTCTTATGCGCTCCTTTTTGGATGCCATGTCATCACACTTGTCCTCTTTACCCAGTTTGTCTACTGCCTCCACAGTGAAGCTGTAGTTGTAGTTCCCTTTCTTTCCTCTGTCTTGGTTGTATCCTTTCCCCCATTTCAGCTCTTCTTCATTCCTTCTCATAAACTTGTCAAACTCATAGTGAGTTCTATGCTTTCTGCCATCATCCAATCGATACCTTTGTCTTTCAGGTTCTTTTTCTCGAAATCTTCTCTCCAAATCTCTTTGCTCTTTGTCACTATCATTTTGTGACCTATGAGTACGTATAAAAAGAAAGAAAATCCAAGAAATAAACAGCAAAACAGAGCTGCTGAAGGAACAATACAAAGCCTTCCTTTGACTTCAACAGTAAGTAGAGAAGTTATAAGGCAAGGTTTTTTTCTTCTCATTAAAAAGGGGTTATATGCAGTTTTGCTGAATGTCTTATCCATGTATGTCCGGCCCTTGACAGGCATTCAGTTCAGAATAGAAGACAAAGCTTTGCAAGCAACTGCGTGCAACTGCTGTGGAAGGCCCATTCTTTACCTTCTATCCCTCTTTGAAATCCTACCAATAATTCCCCAATACCCTTCACATAAACACATGCTGCATTATTAGCTCTTGTGGCCTGGTCTTGAGGTGAGTCATGCATATAAGTAATCCCTTGTATAGGAACATTCAAGGCCTGAAGGAACTGTGCAGGTATCACATATCAATTTGCAAAGTTTAAGTCTTAACAAAAATTATTTACTGACATTCCCATTTGCAGAAGACATTTGTGAAAATGAATACTTAGGTATTCTAGGCTTTTGTTCATTGTGTCTCCAAGTAATCTAGCCTGCCTTTGCAAATTTTATTTAGGAGAAAGACCATTGCATTACCACCACAACATAATACTTAATTGCTGCTATGCTGCAATGAGTCCATATTATAAAGACTATTTGTAACATTTTGCTGCCTGTCTGATAAAATTCCCAGCTCTCTTATTCACTTCATTGCTCCAGTTCAGCAAGCATGTGCTTCTCTCATACAGCCGAACTGCAAATAACGAAGAAAGATTACAGAGCAGAATGAACTTTAAAAGGAGCAAAACCAGGCAGTTTCATTTTATATACTATACATGTATAAATACTTGAAAAAGTGAGGATGGAGATTTTGTAATGGTGCAGTGATCAAGTAGTGATATGCTTCTCATTTAGAATTATTTAATATCAATAAAAGAGTATCTTTCTATATCACTTTTTTTTAAAGTAACAGAACAGTGAAAATTGTCAGCCTCTGCTATGAACTTGGGCATTGGTGGGGCTGCTAAGACAAGGGGGCCCTATCTCAGGAGGAGCTGGAGGTCACACCAAAACTTGAGTGAGAGGTGAGTTATTCAGTATTTCACAAGACTGAGCTGGTGTCAGCATAACACATTCACCAAGTGGAAGTGATGTCCCAGCTGTCACAGACACTCGACTCAATCACAACTACAGAGATACTGTACCTGTAGCATAGATACACATACACTGTGTTAGCTCTCATGGGGTATGTGGTTGTAAGTTGCTTTGTTTCACATTTGATATGCTATTCTAGACGTTAACTCTCAGTCCTAGAAAGAAGGAGGACTTTACCTGAGCTCTTGATGGGTTACAGGTGCAATAACAATGAAACACTGAATGACTTTTCACACAGAAATCCTTCTAATCTGGGATTTCATAGCATTTCACAAATAAGAAATTGCATCCACTGATACTGCCCCCAAGTCAATAAATTGTTACAAAACACCTTTTCCCAAAAGGACAGTAAGAGATTTGTTCACACACCGAATAAAATCAGTTCTTTGGGGACAGAACATCCTGTCAATGCACCACTTAAATAGAAGCCATGAGATGAAAGCATTTATGACCTAAACTGAAGTCTAAAATATAAATATTACTTACTTTTCCTTAAGTTCTTTTAGTGAACTCTCCAAACTCTTGGATTTTATACTCCCAGATCCATGTGATTTATCCCATTTGTTTTCCTCAACGTCAGCTTCTTCACCTTTTTCTTTGTGCTTTTCACTGGCCAGTTCATCTCCTTTTTCAGGCTTCTTGAGAAGCTAAGAAATAGTTGTTTATATTATGATGTAAAATTATTATTCTCTGTTGTAATAGCCATTTTGACAAGTATTAAATATATCAGTAACATGCTGAGATTGGAGATACCTTATTTAAATGCTGGGAATGTATTTTACAAAGTATGAAATTTAAAGTTATTTAGAAAGGGCAGTTTACTTTTGCTAAGGAGTGCCAGTCATTAACAGGCATTCAACTGCACATTTTTAAATATGCTAAGAATACTGAAGAAAGCACTTACATACTCTTCTCTCCAGAGTTTTATATATAAAGATATTGTTATGGCCTATGGTTTCTTAGAGATCATGTAACAGTGCTCAATGTCATTGCCACTAAAATAGGAAGCAGAACCTCTACAATACTACAAAGAGAGCAGGATTAATACTTCACTTCTTGAAATATTAGACATAAAATGTGTGTCACAGGAACTACTTGGGATAGACCACTCTGTAGAAGTAGGTGCTTAGTACACCCTGACACAAATACAGACTGAGGAAAAACTTGATGCTAGCAGAAAGATCTCATTATACTTTCACCTTGAAGATAAGGATTTTCAAGAAGACTGTTCCTTTCATAATAACATACACAGGGCTTGAGCAGTGTCTAGCATTACAGGAACAATCTTTATAGCAGGACCGACTGTCTCGAACTATTACCCTCACATATCAGGACTAAGCAGAACATTTCCTCAGTCTTTTCATTCACCAGATTTTCTGAAACAAGCACAGGTTGTTTTTCTCCAATATGTGAAACTTCTATAATGTTTATCTTAGGTAATATTTTCCTTTTCTTTCAGAGACAGAACCAGGTTTCAAGGTCATATCACCACTGATATGTCATAATTACTGGGAGTTTTTGGACAACCAATTTTGGGTAACATATTTTAAGGACTAAGTCCTTTTTCTCCTGAACTTCTGGAGTGTTTTTCTTTATGCTGAAATATGAAAAATATGTAATTCAGTTTCAGAATTTACGGTTTTGTACTTTCAGATGAAGGAAACTTTTCCAAGAAGAAAAGAGGAAAGAAGTCCACAGTTCAGTGGCTTCTGATCACCACAAGATCTGGAGTCAGTCTGTGTCCTTGTGTTACGCTACAGACTCTTACACCAATTTTCCTCTTCAAAACAGCCAATAAAGCTCTTCCAATATCCCAAAATTTAGTTCAGATGAGTAGTTTTTATCTATGTCATCTGAAACAAATAAGGTTTTATATGTTCCAGCTTCACAGCACAAGTCACGTCCTCCTAACTGATGTCATTAAAATCCATTCATATTGTTGCAAGGCAGTGCAGCCTGAAGCTAGCAAATATTTGTTATGATTTGGTTAAAGCTTTAATACTATTAAATACTTTAATAATATTAAAATATATTCGTTCTTGGCATAAACACAAGAAACTCTCTGCACATGTGGCCAGATGGAGATTCACAAGCCGTATTTCACAGGAACACAGAATCCCAGAATATTGAGGTGGAAACGACACACGAGGAACATCAAGTCCAACTCTTCAATGAATGGCCCATACAGGAATCCAACTTGTGACAATCTTCCAATGTAGCAAGATTGCTTGCAGAAAGGGAATTTCTGAGCAATCCAAACTGCTTCAGCTTCGTGAGAATCTTTAAATATTCCAGCTACAAGGACACACACCTGTTATTTGCCCGTCAGGCGACGGTTACTCCTTGCAAATGTTTCATGAGAACACTCAACTGCCTTCCTGATCTCTGGACATGGAGCTCAAAACATCAGGATGAGTTAATATAAACATTGGACTTGTGAGATATAGGCTTTTAACCAATTGGAACTTTTAGAGTGTTGTGGTGAGACCTTTTTAGCCAATAAGATGTACCTCTAACCCTATATAAACTGTGTGCTGTGTGAAATAAAATGGCTTTCACTTTAAATCTCATAGATTTGTCCTGTGGGGTCCATTTCTCTCCGCGAAAGTTTGTTTACTTTATTCCAACATGCTGACACAAAAAAATCTGGTTCTGTCAGGTAATGATGGCACAGAATGCAGCAGTGTTGTATAAAGATACCTGAGTTACCTGCACCAGCAGATCACTGTCCCTAAGGCCATTAGTTACACTTTCAAACAACACTACTTAGTCAAAGCCCCACACTACCTTCCCTTGCAGTCAAAGCTGGTTTGGTACCTCCACACTGTGCTATCATACACTAAAGAAACACTGAGATACCAAAGAACTTCTAGATAACTTCAAAAAGAAGAACAATCTTTCTTTCATTACATTACCTTGATCCTTATTTCTTTTTCAGAGATTTTCTTTTGCTTCTCCACTTCTTTTCTTTTACGTCTTTCTTCTTCTCTGCGCTTCCTTTTCTCTTCCTCCCGCAGACGTTTCTTCTCCAATTCTCTCCGCCTTCGTTCTTCTCTTTTCTCTTCTCGTATTCTCTGAAGAGTTCAAAATGATTAATTGTAAATTGTCCAACAGAAAACCACATGAAACATAAATGTTGAACTTCAGGCAAAAGTCTGAACGTACCTGCTTTTCTAATTTTCTATTTTTAATATATTCCAAAAGGGGTGTTGTTCTTCTAGCTAAAACACAAAAAATTTGGGATATAGTGTTCAACTCCTAAAATATGTACTCATTTCTTTACTTTAGCACTAACCCCCTTTTTTCTAGCTTTATCCGAAAGGGAGCTAAATCACTGATAAACCTATTTGTTTCACTTATTTTTGAGAGCATTCCCATCATTCTTCTTTAGAAACACTTTGTTGCTTTTTTGCTGTTAGCGTTAGAAGCAACAGAAATACATAGCATGATCATTTAATGTTTAATTAAAGATCGTGTCTTTTCAGTTCAAGAGAATGGCTTTTCTCTCTTGCTCATTGAATGATTATTTGACCAAAAAGAAAAAAAAAATGTGTGCAGAATCTACTCCTTTATTTTTTACTTTAGTACATCAAAACCTAGCTATATGTTGTTCATATACAGCCCATACTACTGTAATCTCACATAGCATTTTTCAGTCCCAAATGTCAAAGTACATAATGAAGTAAACATTTTCAGTCTCATATAACATTTCCATTAATCCAAAATTAGCATTCACCTCTCCATAGGGAAACAGGAAGAGATAAACAGTTTGTCCCAGGTTACACAGCAAAGTATCAGCAGATTCAGTAACTCTGGCTTCCCAAATAACAAGGAAAATGTTTAATTACTGGATCACACAGCCATTCGTATGTTACAGAGCTGTCTCCACACTCTGAATCAAGTCACCTGCCTGAACCATCCCCAAATGCTACAAAATGTTGGAGGACATCATCGAATTTTTTACCATATAATAGCATTCATGACTGTCAGTACTGAATTTAGACTTGAATTCATGTACTTACAGCTGGGACTAGTTACAACAGACTTTGTCAGTCTTAGATGTCCCAGGATAGAAAATGTTTGCTACTTGAAATTGCTCTAAAGTTACATATAGGATTCTCCCTCAAACCAGAAAAAATATTCACTAGTGGAACGCATGAGAGGATTTGGAAGGAAAAGGAAACAATAAAAGAAAAAAGGAAGAAATAAAAACAGAGTTTTCAACAAATTTGAAATGGCATAACCAAAATCTAGGCACAATTCATATCCCCAAAACACTTAAATCTTTTTGCCTTGAAAGTCAGAATATGTTGGAGGTAACCCATTCATAAACAAAAAAAACTTTGTTATGCAGTTACGAAAACACTGACAGGAAGGGTGATTCAGTATTTATGTTTAGTAAATATCCGTGTTCAAAAGCAGTAACCAAAAGAGATTGTTGATTTGCCATTTTCCTCTCTCTATCCCTGGATTTCCCATGCTGCCCCACCCTCCCCACATGCCCATAATTTTTCACAAGTTTTAGGTCCCCAGAACCCTCCCTTCCAGTCCCTCAGATCTGCAGCTTTGCCTCTCTCTCCTGCCCCTCTGAGTTCCCCTGTCTGAGCAGTGTCTGCCTCTGGGCACTTTGACATGCTGAAAGAGACCACAAATTGTAACTGGAAGGTCTGGGGAAAGAATAAGCTGCACTAAGAGTCCAGAACTTTCCCCTAGTCATGACTAAGGCTGCGGTGCAAGAGGTTTAATGAGAGAGGCAGTGTGATAAGTACTATCAAAAGAGGAGGGGAAAAAAGAATGTTTATCAAACCTGAATCTTACCCATTTTATTTATGGGCCCTACTGCAAATAAAAATCTAAGAGGTTTTTCTTAAAATGTTTAGGAAATTTCAAAAGAAAATAAATTGCTAAATGAAGACGTGTGTTTGCACAAGTTTTTACATTTTATCTTGCTCTCTACAAACAAGACAGAAAAATGAGCTTACTTCCATCTTGTTACTGAGAAAATCTCATTTACATCTCTCTGCCACACTGAAACTGATCAGCTGACACATGTGACAATGCTGCAGAAAATATGCTGGTTCACATTAACTCTACATGGAGAAATGATGAGCATGTGAGGCTCAATTCTGCCAGCAAAGTCCTGGGCATGTCCTTCGTTGACATCAGTAGGAGTAACATCTTTGCAACTGGACACACAACTACACCCTTACATAATTTTGCTACAAACATGTCACCCACTGAAGTTATCTTTGTTTTCATATGGATAGCAATGGCCACAGCTTTGAATGGCAGAAAAAAATAAAGCAAATAATTTGGTTTCCTGAAATTTAACATAAACAAAACACTGAAATTCTTAATGTAAATCTGCCTTCAGCCAATCTTGCTACTCTGAAATCTGCAAGTCTCAAGACTAGGAATTTTCATTGATAGAGTATTTTTAAGTTAATAAATCTTTCTTGAAGTCAGAAACTTCTTGGAAATTCTAAATTTCTTAGAAGATTTTGACTCTTCTGTCAAATACTAAGGAAGATTTGGGATAAACAAATATTATTGTGTAATTTCCCTATCTAGAACAGCAACAAACAAGCTCTATTACCTAAATGTCCATAGTACTAACATTTCTATTTCCTCTAAATTGGAGAAGTTCCAAATCTCTCCAGTCAACTCTCAAACAGCAGTAACAAGTGACAGGACAAGAGGAAACAGCCTCAAGTTGCATCAGAGCAGGTTTACATTGGATACTAGGAATAACTTTACTAAAAGATTGCCAAGCACTCAAACAGGCTGCCCAGGGAAATGGTGGAGTCACCGTCCCTGGTGGTATTTAAGAGACATATGGATGTGGCACTCGGAGACACAGTTTAGTGCTGGACTTGGCACTGCTCAGTTAATGGTTGCACTTGATGTTCTCAAAAGTCTTTTCCAACCTAAAGGATTCTATTATTCTAATCAAAAGAGGTGGCTACTTTTACAGTACAGAAGTAACAGCAAAGGTCTATTTTTTTTCCTACTCAATTGTCACACCTAGGGAAGGACTAAGTGGTCTGCATGTTGTCACTTGAAGAGTCTGCACATAAACATTCCATGTCATCCTGAAGGCTGCAAACCAGCACTGAAGCCTTCAGTGCTGACCTCACTTAAAATTCCCTGTGGGACTGTGAAAGTCATGCTGCATGCATACAGAAAACAAGTGTTGCCTTACTTTCAGAGCTTTTCCAGAATCTTGACCGTGAGAACAAAGAGAGATCATTTCATGTTTCTTAAGAAAAGCAGCTAATATGAGGGATAAATTGTTAAGTGTTCAGCTATTGTATATTTTTAAAATAAATCTTCCATCTACTAATACATTTCTAAGTATTCAGAATTTTCTGAAGCCACTGTACATGCAAAAGTTTGGGTGAAGCCAAGTTCATTCCATGCATAGACACTTAAGAGAGCAGGCAAACACCCCTCCTATTCGGCTGGGTAACAAAAATTTAACTGTGGTAATCTAAATCTGCTAGACTGAACAGGTCAGTTCTTGCAGGTAATATAAAGATCTAAAAGTAAGATATTTAATACTCTCAATAATAAGAAAAATGAAGAAAACAGACCAATAAGTTCCCTTGTTTTGGCCTCAATCTCTCCCAAAAGAATCTCAGGATTGGCACAGATTTTCTCTTCATCAGCACAATAACTCTCTAAAAATTTCTTATATTCTGGATCTGTGAAGAAAAATTTTTGAATGATGTTAACACTTCGCAATGCATAGCAGAAAGAGAATGTATTTTCCACTGTGATGCCAAGAAAATATGTTTACCATCTTCAATGCTCCCAGCTCTGGCATCTTTCTTCTTCAGCTTCTTTTTTGAAATCTTCTGGAATGGAGCAAATTCAACCACTGCAGGATACTCCAAACCTTAAAAGAGATCAAACCTTAATTTTCTGAGGGGGAGAAACATTCCCGAAATCCAAGTAAGATTTTCAAAACTCTTGAAACATGTGTTGGGCACTTTTAATTGAAATGAAAGGTGAATGTTTCTATAACTCTTAACTTCTAATTAAAAGTTACATGTAGAGGTATTTTAAATTCAAGCCAAAATACATTTATATTTTAACTATACACATAAACATTAACTATTCTTAGATATGCTAACAAGACTGTCAAAATGAAGATGACTACTGTTGCACAATAAAATTCTTGTATTATGATTTATAATTCCCTTTTAATTATTCACAGATATTAGTTAGAAAAATCTACCTCAAAATCTCAGTCTTGACAAGTGATTAAGTCCTACTGGGAAAGGAATCTGAAACTGTTCAGTGCTTTCCTAAAGCTTTATTGACTAAAAGCTTAAAAAATAAATAAAGCTGGGTAATATTAAATAAAACAACACAGCATCTCCTTTCAGAACCAGAACTGTAAAACTCAGCATGTAGAACTGTGTGAAACTCCTTTTTTTTCTGTTTATGATGGACTGTGCAACTTCCTGCCTGTGTTTACTGGCAGGGATTCTTTGCTTTGAATTCTGCCTTAAACACTGGATTTTTCTTCAGACTGGAGTCAGAACTGTGTGTAGTTTTTGAATTTCACCTGGTTTCACAGCAGGTTCAAGATCACACTTAGCTCCAGTCCACTGAAAATTTGTCTTAAATCTGTTAGAACATTTGTTAACTGCACTGAACCTGCTAATCCTTGTTCCAGTTTTAGCCTCCTAAGAGCAATGCTGACACAAGCCTCACCAGAGGGCACCTGTGATCAAACCTTGTACTCTTTATTTGCACAATCAGTCACACCAAACTGCCAGCTGTGCCCAAGCTCGGGTTTTTTTATTTCCCAGAATATTCAGAACTGAGTATTCTGGCTTCAATACAGCACTAACACTGAAAACCTGCTCAATTTAGGCAAAGTGAAGTCTTAGCAGAATCATAAATTCTTTCTGGTTTTTCATCTTGAAAAAAAATCAGAATTTGAAATCTGGGAATCACACACTGTTCTCCATCTCATCAAAAATAATCCAAATCTGATGGACATTAGAAGCACACAAAATACCTCAGGTAGGAAATGTTGAAGAGGAATTATTAAGTTTGACAGAGTTTCTTTAGAGATCAATCTCTAGTAGGAGTGGGCAGGACTGGTTTGGCAGGACGTCTGCAACACAGAGTGCACAGAATAGACAATGTCTATACAAGAGACCCACACATCTTTGTCTATTTTATACAACCTATGCTATTTTTTACAGAAGGTACGAGGAATGAGGCAAGGAACTACTAAAGTTCTGCTAAACCACTTCATGGTGATGGCAGTTTCACACCACTATGAGACCTGGATTTATCCACATCTACATTACAGACTTTTTCGCTTCTGTTGGGCAAACATTTTCAGACTGAACATTTTAAAGCTGGCAATCAATTGTGTTGCTCTTGTTCTTGAAATTCAACTCAAGATGTCTGCAAAGGCCCTAAAATTTCAAGCTCAACATGTCTTAAAAGTGGGCAACCAAAATGCTGAAGGTCTCCTCTTGCTTTTTCCAAACAGTGGGAAGTGGCACAAGTTTATCTCACAGAAACACACTGAAGATGCATTCATGCTGTTAAGCTTGCATAAGGTAATTAAAGCCTCTTGACAGCGCATTGCCTAAGGTAAGAATGCACACAAATGCACACAAAGCATGCACATCACACAGACAAGCAAGACTGCATGGGCAAATACATTTTGCACTTTATTTTTAAGTGCTAAATTTTAACATATTTTATTTTAATTAACAACATATTGAAGAAAAAATTGACATAATTAGCAAAAAGGAAGCAAAACAATGTTCTAAAATGCTATCTGTAAATATACACACTTAATATCTTACAAACAGTCCAACCTTTATTATCAATGAAGACATAGCCATCAAAGCGATCTCGAAAAAGAAGGATGTCCTCAGGATTTCTAAAGTTGATGTATGCTCGTGAGTAAAGATGAGGATAAAGGCTGCAATAAGAAACAATTTTATTTTCTGTTATTTATTATTCTATTCAGGGCTAGGGAAAAAAGTAAAACTAGAAGGATCACATTGTAATTCTCATCTTTGAGAAACTGCTACCTTAAGCAGTCTTTACATACACATCTCAATTTATATATATGACAATAAGGAACTGAACAACTGAGTTCTCTATGCAACTGTGAAATTTATTCTGAACTAAGACAAATATTTCTAGTTTGTTTTGTTGCCCTAAATTCCAGAGCATACCGTTCCAATTGTGCAGGATCAAAACTTTAATATTTCATGATTTAAGAGATACGAGTAACAGCAGTGCTTTGGGGGAACTTCTTGGGCATGTTAAGAAAAGTTTTCTGTCACTGAAACAGGCAAAGGTAAGTAAAAGACCGCAGTGAAGGGGCAGTTTCCAAGCTGCCATTATGTTTAAGATACTTCCATCTTTAAGAAAGAATAAATAACCTAACAGTTAGCAAGATAATCCACTGAATTATACACAAATAAATAAACTCCACATGTTATCGTTCATGTGTTATCAATATACATGCACTGTCTAGTTGTGAAGAACAGCTACTGTGAAAATCCAAATCATTTCTAGCAAAAGAAACAGGTACTTACTTAAAATAATTTTGATTCTTCAATAAAGTGCCATAGATCCCACTGCAAGGGCAATTGTTCAATGTGCCTGATAAAAAGCTCAGGGCTGGCACACCACAACCACAATGAAACTAACCTTAGGACTTAAACAGTGGGGCCAGTTCTGTGCACGCTGTGCCTCACCTAAAAAATCCACTGCGCAGGCCGGAAGGGCACACCCACGTGGGGAGAGCCCTGCCCAAATCTGCGTTCGTGAAGTCTGGCCATACATACATATACAATAACCCTGAGCAAAATGTTGTGAAAAGGGATAGAGGGAAAAAGAGGAGGGTGCTTGGCAAGAAGCTTTATCACCCTCTCTGACACATGGCATTGCTCTATTTGACCAGTTCATGTGAGCCAAGCTCCTGTTCAGATCTCTTTACTTTTATAACCTCCCAACGTGATTAACAACTCCCAGCACTCAGTGCCGGTCCAAAGGGATGACCCAAATCCTGCAGGCCCAGAGCTCAAACGCTTGACTCAAGTTTTAGAAGACTCAGAAACACTCACAAGCAGACAAAAAGTATCTGGAAAAAACAGTTAATATTTGGAGTCTGAGTACAAGATAATCTGTCAGGAAGGCAGAGTCTTTCTTATCAGCTATAAAGAGTGTTTTGTTTGTATTTTTAGGTTAATGTGTAAGAGAATAAATGTAATGCAGTGAATCAGATGAATCTGAAAAATGAATGACACACAAGTCACTTTCTGAAATGATTTTACTGAAATGGATGCAACTGAAAAAGCATTATACATTATTAATGACACTAATCACATGAAATTTTAAGATGTTTTACATTTTGCCTCTAACAGGACATGGTAAACTTCAATATTTATGATATAAAGATATTACAGAGATTAGAAATATAAAGATTGCAATAACAGAGAAACTGTAGTTGATAGGCCTATCTTGTTTGTTTTCTCCTCTAAGGTGAGATGACCTTGGAAATAAAATGTAGAATCCACTACAGTTAGACCTCTCTAGTCTCCTTTCCAACAGCAACTAATAGAGGTTGCTTAGGGAAATTTTATTAAAAAGGGGAAAGTACACACTGACACTTCATCCAGTACATAATTTCAGTTACTTGCAGCCCAGGGACTCTGCAATACCAAACTTGTATCTTGTGTTTAACAGGTTTTCATGATAAATATTTTTCTAAATAAGTATTTGTCCAACTGCTCCTGAACCTTCTTCATCATCCATCATTTGTGGCATGAATTTCTGACAAGTTCTACAGTTGGAAAGAATGCTGTGTGGAAAAGTTTCTACAGAAAGATGAATGAGCTCTTAGAAACTTCTGTGACCTGAAGTCACACAGGATGTGGTTGAATTGATATGTTACAGCTCTTAAGGCAAATTCGTCTGGTTCTGCACCAAAACATCTGTGTCTTTCCAACCAGCAGATTCTCTTCACTGAGAAGCTTCTCCAAATCATTCTCGTTAGGCAACGTAAAGTTTCTTTTCATGTTCCCATGTTTTTATTATCTGTTCTCTGACTTCTCAGGATTGAATTTTAAAATCACCATTAACAGCCAGGAATCTTTGCATATGTCGCTCCTTTTCAGAAATACTTGAAGTAACCCAACAAACATAATAAAAAGGGAAAAAACATGTGATTTGGAATGGCCCAGGTGCCTTAATTAGGTTTTAATCACCTGAAAAACCTACAGAAACAGCTCATCCTCACCTGGGATCAGCAGTGCAAAACTCAAAATAATCATGGGCAGGTAGAGGATGTAGCTGTTCCTCCAGTTGCTCCTTGGTTAGACAAGGAGGAAGCCTTCGAATAACCACCTGCATATATAAAAGAACATGGAGATTTATATTTTATCTAAATACAGTACAAACAGATGGAACAAGTTCCCTCAGTTTCTGCAAGCCCTGTAAAACTGTAGGGTGACTGATGTATTCTGATGAAGAGCCTGAGAACCACTGGCAATTTAGCCAAGAACAACGGATTTTAACAAAACCAAAAACCAGATACGGATTACACAAAATTTCTGCAGTATCTCTTTTTAAAATGATTTTAAGTACCTTTTAAGTATTCTATTACAGCAGTATTTTAGTGTCCAGGTGCTCGAAGCAGGGGCTCCAGGGCCACCTCTGAGAGCACGCTGGGGCTGCCCCATGCTGGGCACAGCCACTTCCAGTGGTTCCAGCCCAGGGCACAGCTCAGCAACTCAGCCAAGATGGTGATGACTCCAGGAAATGTATTTAAAATTTACAGGCAGAAAAGGCTGCACAGCAGTGGGTGATGCAGAGGAATAAGGGCTAAGAAATGTGACAAACAGCCCTGCAGACACCAGTGAAAAGGAGGAGGAGGGGAGGAGGTGCTCCAAGTGCCAAAGCAGAGATTCCCACACAGGAGATCATGGTGGGGCACGCTGCTCCCCCACAGCCTATGGAGGACCCATCCCACAGCACATGGAGATTCCCTGAAGGGATCCACAGCCCTCGAAGAGGAGCCCACACTGACACAGGTTTATCCTGAAGAACTGCAGCCCACGAAGGAGACTCAGGCTGCAGCAGGTCATGAACAACTGCAGCATTCAGGGGGACAACCCTGGAGCAACTCATGAAGGTTTGTATCCCACCACATCCCATGTCAGGGTCCCAGGCTAGAGGGAAAGAATATGAGGAGAAGTGAGCAGCTCACAGGAGCTGTTATGTCCTGTCTGCAACCCCCATTCCCCATCCTCCTGCATTGCTTGGGTGCAGAAGAGGTAGTGCCTGGGAGGGGGGGAAGGAAGGAGTTTTAATCTTTGTTTCTCACGATTTGACTCTATTTTGTTAAATTAGCAATAAAGTAAAATTATTTTCAGCAAGTTAGAATCATAGAATACCCTGAGTTGGAAGGGAACCATCAGGATCAGTGAGTCCCACTCCTGGCCCTGCAGAGGACAGTCCCAAGAGTGGGAGCACAGTCCAAATGCTTCTGGAACTCTGTCAACCACGCCCCTGGGCAGCCACTTGTTGACCACTTCCCTGGGGAGCCTCTTCCAGTGCCCGATCACACTGTGGATGAAAAACTTTCCTAATATCCAATCTAAATCCCTGACACAGCTTCAGGCCACTCCCTTGGGTCCTGTCACAAGTCACCAGAGAGAAGGGATCAGTGTCTGCCATCCCATTTCCCCTCACGAGGAAGCTGCAGGAATCTGTTATGAGGTCACTCCCGAGCTGTGTCTGTTTTTGCTGTGATGGTGCTTTGTGAGTGATCTCCCTGCCTTTATCCCAAACCTGTGAGTTTTTCCTATCACACCTTCCTACCCTGTCCTGCTGAGGAAGGAGGTGTGGGGATCTGTGGGGATCTGGCAGCCACCCGGTGTCAAACTGCCATGCTCAGGAAAACTGCCCAATAATAAAGACCAGGCAACTGCAGAGAAGCCTCTGGGAGAACGATGCCGGCAAACAAAGCAGTAAAATGGCCATCAATGGCTTCAGCCAATTTATTTTAGTTTCTGAGTATTTTAATATCTGAATTTAACTTGACTTAGCTTAAAGTTACAGTGATTTTCAGTGCTTCAGTTTTCCAATTTAAAAAAATGGGAATAAATAAAATTTCAAACTACTCACAGAATCACAGGATTGCCAGGGTTGTAAGGGACTTCTGGAGATCATCCAGTCAAACCTCCCTGCCAAGGCAGGGTCACCTAGAGGAGGTTGCGCAGGAAGGCATCCAGGTGGGTTTGGAATGTCTCTCCTTGGAGAGAGAGACTCCATGACCTCCCTGTGCAGCCTTTTATACTCTGCAAGTATTATTTGGAAAATGGTCGAATAAAGCCCGGGAAGAGAGACGTGCTCTCTGCCTTGCAGGAACTGCTTGGCCACAGCACTGGCCAGCCTTGACTTCTTTAGAATGAAAGGTGACGATTTCCAGCGCTGACGCCGGAGGTCTCGCAATACTGCAGTGCACGGCCGCCCTGAGCCCGCAGATGAAGGGACACAGGTTTGCAGCCCCCCTCGGGCTGAGCTCGGCCCGCTGTGTGCCGCAGGGCCGCTGCCCGGGCTGAGCTCGGCCCGCTGTGTGCCGCAGGGCCGCTGCCCGGGCTGAGCTCGGCCCGGTGTGTGCCGCAGGGCCGCTGCCCGGGCTGAGCTCGCCCGGTGTGTGCCGCAGGGCCGCTGCTCGGGCCGCGCTCCCGCCAGCGGGCCCCGCTCCCCGCCTGCCCCCGGAGCCGCCGCCGCTCGCCCCGCGCGCCCCCTCACTTTGCTCAGCGCCGCTTTCTTCTCCTCCCGCTGTTTACCCGGCGCCGGGTGGGGCGGGGGCAGGGGGCAGGGCGGGTCGGGCGGTGGGGACAGGGGGCAGGGCGGGTCTGGCGGCGGGGGCAGCGGCCCGGGCGGGTCGGTGTCGGTGTCAGTGCCGCGGCGCGGCGAGTCCCTTTGCGCTGCCGTGTCCGTGTCCATGTCCATCGCCCGCCCGGAGCCACCGCCCCCACCCCGCCCCGCCCGGCGCCACCGCCCCGCCGAACCCTCGCGAGAACTGCCCGCGGGCGGGCTCTCCCATTCCCGGGTCCGTCCGCGGAATTCCCGGAGCCCCCCGGGACTCTCACTGTGCTAGCGGGCAGGGGAGGGCGGGGGAAATGTGCCCCTTTCTCTCCTCTCACCGCCCCGCCCTAAGCTCGGGGGTGCCGTGTCAGACGGCAGGGCGGGATGGACACAGACCCGCCGGGATGCGTTATCCTCAGTCTTGGGATGCAGGGCTCGAGGGGTAGCCAAGGCCTGGGGAGAAAAGTCGGGGAAGGGAGGGGACCTTTACTGATTAATTGCCTCAGCTCAGGACTCCGCTGTCTCTGTCCAAACGAGGAGCAGCGCCCGCACCAGGCACCGCCGCGCCAGCCCCGCGGCCCGGGAGGAGGAGCGGGAGCTGCTCCGGACGAGGCTTCTCTGCCTTTCTGACGGATTTCATCAGGAACTGTGGGGATAGGACGAGGGGGAAGGGGGACACATGGAAAGAGAGAAACGTTTTGTCTCGGTAATTGGAAGAAATTCTTTCCTGCGAAGGTGGTGAGGCACTGGAACAGGGTGCCCGGGGAGGCTGCGGATGCCCCATCCCTGCCAAGGTCCAAGGCCAGGCTGGATAAGGCCTTGAGTAACCTGGTCTAGTGGGAGGTGTCCCTTCCCATGGCAGGGAGTTTGCGACTTGATCTTTAAGGGCCCGTCCAACCCTTAACAGTCTATGATTCCCAAATTTCAGCTGCTGCTTTTGCTCCTACAGAGCCTCTGTGGTCTTCTGCATCAAGCCCAATAGCTTTTGTCAAACAACTTTTGTCAAATCCTGGTAGATGTCTAACATCTGATTTATCTTAACAAGTATGGCCTCAAATAAGGCCATATAAATGGCTGCAGACTCAGTCTCTGGCAGGGCAAGTCACTGGGGAGGTCACCAGTAACAAGGGCAAAACCATGGGAAGCATATCCCAAAACAGCATTAGAAAAACCTCTCACCTGCAAGGTGTCCCTGAATTGAGACCTTGCAGGGGAAACTGGTCTTCCCAGTGACTGGTGTGGAAGTGAGGAAAAGCTAAGAATATTGGGATTATTCAGCCTGGAAAAGAGAAAGCTTCAGGGTGATCCAATTGCAGTCTTGCAGTACCTGAAGAGAAGCTATGAGAAAGCTGGAGAGGGACTTTTTACAAGGGCATGTAGTAACAGGACAAGGGGGAAGAGATTCAAATTGAAAGAAGTTTAATTAGATAGAAGAAAGACATTCTTTACTGTAAGGGTGGTGGGGCACTGAGACAGGTTGCCCAGAGAAGTTGTGGATGCCCCAGCCCTGGAAGTTTCAAAGCCAGGATGGATGGGGCTCTGAGAAACCCAGTCTATTTGAAGGTGTCCCTGTCCATGACAGCAGAGTTGGAACTAGATGATCTTTAAAGTCGCTTCCAACCCAAACCATTCTATGATTCTGTATTCTCAGTACTGACCCAACAATCAGACTAAGGCTTATTCAGTCCTAGACTGCAATCACAAATTTTGCAATGTCTAGATTCAAAAAGTTTCTTGAAATTCCTGTGTGAGTTGAGTATCTTGGACTACATCTCCCAGACTTGGTGGCAGAGATATGGCAAGCTCCAAAGTAAGGATATGTCACACATTTACCAACAGACAGACTAATCTAGAGCTACAGAAACTAAAAAGAAGGAACAAAAATGCCTGCAATTTAATCAGAATACACAGGGTCATTGCAAATCTTTAGATCCTGCTGCATTGTTGGTCCCCAAATGGCTGTCCAGGAAGGAAATACATGATTTGATGTGAAATAATAAAAGCAGGTTGCATTGGCTGAGGAAACTGAAATCAGTCTTCTGAGTTGGGGGGACCCGCATGGATCATCAAGTCCAACTTGTAAGTGAATGGCCCATATGGGGATCAGACCTGCACCCTTGGTGTTGTTAGCACAGTGCTCTCACCAGCTGAACTAATGTGTTATTCCTCCTCAAATCCTTTAGGCAGCAGTACCTACAACAGAATTGTTGGAGCCATTTGCAGCAGAAATATTTTGTGAGTTTTCACAGCTATTCTGAAAACATTTAAGGCAACAGCGTGGTCTCCCCACTCCAGGACCAGACTGATCCTTGCAAGAGAGAGATGAAGTTATGGGACAGAGCAAGGATGTCTCTTTTGGGGGCATACTGATAAGCCACCCAATCTGACAGTCCCAGACCCTTGTACCAGCAGCCAAAGCCAAGTGAGGCAATGACTTGAAGCAAGAGTTGAGAATCTGAGGCCAAGTCAGGCCAAAATAATAACCAAAGACCTCATGAGGACAATGACAATACTCAATTTAACTAGAGCCAGGGTGAACATCATAATAAGCCAGAAAGGCACCAAGCACGATCCAGGAAGCAAGTCCAGGCAAGAGCAGGACTGGAGCAGGGCAGGTGCTGGGAGGTGCAGATTAGAGCAGAACAAGAGCAGATCAAAACATTGAAGAGAAGAGAAATGAGGAGAGAGAAACTTTCCCTGAAGTCCTGTCTGAGACACACATCAGGAACCACAAGCTCTAATTTAACCATAGCTGCCTAAAGGGTTGGGAACCAAGCCAAGCTATAAGAATTCCTCTGATGTCCAAGAAAGTCACTCACAATCCAGGGCATTTTCCACACATTTCTTCCTAGATAACTTTTAATACGAATAAATGAAGACTAGCAACAGCCAGCCAAAAAACCTCCAGCAGATACTGGCCAAGGCACAGTGTCATGATATGCTGCCTTTATAGCAATGCCCATTGTCACTATTCCATCTGTTTCTTCCCACTCCTACCATTCTGCCCCACTGATGACAATTAACACAGCAGTGATTTGCTGTCTTTGAACGTGAGAATTGATCAGATCTAGAAAATATTTTAAAATGCTGGTCTGGTTCCATGATTTCATTCACAACATAACCACATAAACACTTGTATCACCACAAGTGAGGAAGCAGCACAGGGCTAAGTAGATTCCTATAGGCAGGGCAAGAACACCATAAACCAACACTGCCATCACAGCTGACATACCATTAGATCATAATTGGAGAGTGCAGCAAGAAACATGAACTTTTATCAATCTTTAAAATAATTTTGTCAATGAAAATAGAAAAAAAGGAAACAATGCAAGATTTATATCCATGTCTGACAGTAGACAAAAGGCTGGATTTGATAGAAGACTGTTTTGCCAACTTCCATGTCAAAATTGCCATGATGTCTTACTAGAAAAATAGATTCACATATACTGGACTAAAAATAATAATGTTCTAGAGAAAAAGGAGTTTGGATTTTTGAGAATCTATTGGCAACATCCTTCTGGCTGCTCTCTGTGCAGCAACAAGCCTTGCTGTCACTTTATGCATGAGATGGTCTTGCTACAATCATTCAGGATATGTGAGCAGAGATGTAAAAACAACCATCAAAAGGTCCTTTAGAGGGTGAGACCTGCCTAATAGAGTACCTGTTGAGAGAAAATCTTTATAAAGTCTTCAAGAGTATCCAGGAAAAAGCCCCAGTTTACCTCAAAGAAGTCACCTGAACCACACACAAATTACCAGGTTCCAAAAGAAAAGAAACTTTTCCATATGAACTTTTTTGCCAGCCACACAGAAGAAGAGAGATCTGACTGTGGCCAGGAAATGCTTCCTAAATTATTCATTTTTCCAACAGTCTGCTTGGATACTTTTCCACTTAAGACTCATGGCTCATCCCATGTTTTTCAGGAGAACATGTAGCTTTGGGTGAAGTACTTCAGCAGAACTAGGAAGTGTAACATTTTTGTACACCTCACTTTCTAATGTCTAAGACTATATGGGATTGATATTGAATTCTGCACTCGACACGGGCCCCAATCCCTGTTTTAACATACGGAAGGAAAATTCGGGCACCTCCAGTTCCCTCTGTGAAGCCATAGCACAATTCCCACTGTCACTGGAACAGGACCAGACTTCTCTACACTACTGTGTTGGTGCTCATAGGAAAGTGATGGGATTGCCTGGACTCAGCCAGATTTCAGGAGTGCCAGCATGTGCAATTGCTGTTCAAACAGAGCCTCCTCCCTGAGCTTTTCCCCACTCGATACCCTTGAATTTTAAAGTGCACCTGTGTCTAAGCTGAACTCATGTTCAGTAATGCACAGATATGTGCAAAATAGCCAGTACCCTGCATACTACAGAACTATGTATATGGCCTGCATTGATGAAATGAAGTCTTCTTGATCCAGATGGGGATTCATGACAGTGCTATCAGGAACCAATATTTATAAAGTATAAAACTCCCAGTGTTAAGTACATAGTAATTTGAATTCATATAAAAAATAGCAAATTCTTGAAAGTGTAACACCAAAACAAAAATACTAAAACAAACATACTACACTTAGACAAAATGAACTCTCTACCAGTATTTATGGTCACGTACTATGGTCTGACATTGATGTTTCTAACATCATATCACTTTCATTCATTTCAATCTCAAATGTTTCTTCCAATGGGCGAGTGGTATCGCTACTTTTCCTTTGATTTGATGTCTCTAATGTTACTATGCCACTACTTTCATCCACAGTTTGCCTTTCTATGTCGAATTCTCTGAAATCCCAGGGAGGTGAAATTATGTTCTTTAATGTCTTCACTGTGTGCACATCAAAGTCATAACATCGTAATTTGTCTTTGATCTCTGTTCCTAGGAAAACAGACAAACCATTAGTTTATTCCAAATGAACACTCCCAAAAATGTGTCTCAAAGAAACTACTATAATCCTTTGCTTTTTCAGACCATCAGAGAACTGTTGCTGCTTAATGACTTAAGATGAATAGAGTTGCTCTGAAAAAATCCAGCAGCTGCCTTTTTGAAAAAAGCACAATACAAGAAGCAGAACTTAGATTCAAAAGCCTGTTATGAGAAGTAATTGCCAATTCCATTCCCAATTCTCCAAGGGCCTTTTTTGCCTGTTTAAGTTACACACAGCTTGGTTTGTGTTAATGCATATAACATGGCTGTATGTTCTTCCAGATGTGTTAAATGACTGCATATGGAGCAAGGCAATATTGAGAAGAAACATCTGCTTCAATTGTACAAAAAGTCTGCAGGAAAAGCACTAGAGCACACAGATGGCTTTTACTGTTAAGGCTTCAGCCTTCTGAACATGCTTGACAGGACAGCAACTGTGTTCACTACAGATAAAACACTTAAGTTCAATGAAGCAGAAATCTGTCACTATAAAGTAGTTTGGGAGGGGCAGAAAACGTCCATAGAAAATTTAAAACTATGGCAATATAATGTTTTATTGTTATGAAGCCCTTTTTTTTTTTACCCTATGTAAACCTCTATTTTTGCAATCAGAAGAATTTATCCTGACTCTACAAAGCCAAGTTTTGACATGGTGAAAATGCCTTGCTCTACAGCAGCATTAGCATTAGTACTCTGATTTCCTAACTCTGTATCTCTCTTTGATTTTGTTTTTTGCCTTTGGTGTCTAAGCTGCCACAAATCAGTATTTTCAATAAAAAATCCCATCAACACCTTCAATGTAAAGTGTTTCCTTTCTTTATGCTGTAAGAATTTACTGTCACGATGCTCACAAAAAACAGTGGTCATCTACAATGGCTGTTAAATTCTGAATCATTTAGCCATTAAAAAACCAACAAAACCCAAACAAAAGCACACTCTACTTTATAAGTTAACAAGTTAGAGGTACTCAGTCTTTCTTGACATAAGAGTAACACTCCTCTCAAAGGACTCGATGATCATCACGTAAGTTAAAGACTTACCAATGTAGGCTTCAGAATCACCAATGTACATTTCTATGCAATGTCCAAGCATTGTGACTGAAAATGTGTCATCCCTCCTGAGACCAAGGGCCTATTAAGAAAAAAAACAGTAAAAAGTATTTGGTAGCAAATAAAACAGTAGCAAATGTACACCTTAAGTCTGCAATGGTTCAGTATGTTGCTTATTTGTTCCACAGTGCTATGTGAGCACGGCTTCCACTGTAAAAGCACAATTCAAATAACACTGTCACAGGAACTGGCTGAAATAGTAAGCAAGCAAACCACTAACACAAAACCAGAAAAGGATATATATACAGAGAAAGAAGCATTCACAAATCATGAGATATAACATATGTTGCTGTTTACTTACTATAAAATTTCTCCTTCAAGGCTTTGGTTGGAGGTATTTAAAATTATTGCAGCTGCATGACAAGCTTATGTATGTAAAGTGTAAATTGCAATTTGACAGTCAAAGTTTGTCAGAGAGGCCATTTTTTTACCTAATCAACAGAAAACTTTAGAAGATATTTTATAAAACAGATTACAAAACAAACACCAATTTGGAGGCTGGAAAAAATGCTAGTTCTCTGTTCCAAACCCAAGCTAGAATGAAACAAGTAAGTAACAGAATGTGTGACCAGCACTTTAATCAAAGCCAGTTACATACCGTATGAAAATAGTCGATTGCGCTTTCAAAATTGCCCATTAGGCTGTGTATGTAGCCAATGGCAGAGTAAGTAGAAGCATTCTGAGGAATTAATACCAGAGCCTGGCGATGGTATTCCAGTGCTTCTTCATACTTCCTGTTAGGGTTAAATACAGAAGATTGATTAGTAAGTGGAACACGATTGTGCCAGAACTTAAAAATTACTGCTTTATACTCTGAACATAATAGAATGTACAAAAGATTCATGGATATTGACAATTTTCTTCCTCAGTGTAACTGAGAAATCATTGTTCTCCATATGTAGCAAAACAGCTGCCTACAGGAGGCCCCATTTGGAGATGATCTTAGCCATTTGATACAGTAAATTGCTTTAGATGCTTAATGCTGCTCATTGTAGCATTGATGTGCTTTCTGTAGCTTTCATTTGCCTCCCTGAGGGAGCGATGGAGCAACAGGAGATGAAATCATGCATCATTCAAACTGACAAAAGCTCTCTGGCCAGAAATTTCACAAGCCTGTGCTGCATACCCTGGTACTTTTGTCAATTCCATCTTGCTTTACTCTATCAGAAAAGGAGATTTACACATACCCATAATTTCTTCCAAATACCAGTCACCCTTTCTTTGAAAATTATCTATTAATTAGACAGATTATTGTAGGTATGTATGTATGGCCAGACTTCATGAACGAAGATTTGGGCAGGGCTCTCCCCACGTGG
>JAWWEV010000001.1:92756550-92804627 GCA_035583235.1 Hafferia zeledoni
TATGCAATGTTTCATTTTCAAAGGAACTTAATCAGTATTATTTTTACAGTAATGGGAAAAAAATTAACAGCAGCAATTGAGTCCACATCCTAATATAACATGTGATTTTATGCATGAAGAAGAAATGAATTGTTTTGCTAGTGAAATTATTTTAAGGTGCCTGGGGATTATTATGTCGCACAGTGAGATGATAAACAATTTTAAGGAAATTAATTCTGAAGTCCTTATATGGGCTACGCTTCCATTGCCTGAGGGGCACTGCGTTGGAAATTAAGTCTTTGACAGGGTTTAGCTGCACATATTTTCTACTTTGCTCATGTTTGGGTTTTTTGGTTTTTTGAATTTTTGTTGTTTCCTTTTAGTGAGCAGAGATAATTAGCTAACCATTTCTTTTCCACTCTCATCCTTTAATAAAAATTTGTCTCTTGGGAGCAGTAAGATTTTGAAGGATAACTGCCAGTCAAGGCTACCCATTGTTATTTCTTGTGCTTTGAATATGTTAACATCCTATTATTCAGTTCTCTGCACTGTGTGTATCTTGATGATTTTGTTATTCTTGTTATTTGCAATGATCTTTCTCATGGTTGTGCAGAAGTACATCTTAGGAGGCTATTTGAACACTTGAGCATTTGTTAATCTGAAGCTCTCTGAATTCATCCATAATCATATGGTGAGTTATTTAATGTTGCCAGGAATGTGCTATTCATGGATCCTGATAGTTCTGTTGCAATGATCACTGTACCGAGGGAAAAAAAAGGGCCCTGAAATTGTGACCATCTGGTAGTGTCTTTGTTTCCTTTGAGAGGAGATGGTAAGTTAACTATGCCAGTGCCCAGTGAAACAGCTGATACTATACCTTCAGCTTCCCTAACTTCTGATGAAGGTGGCCATGTATTGTGGGGGCACCTGTGTCCACTTAATGATTTTGCTGTCTTCGATCTGCAACAGAAATTACATCTTTATCCATTTTTCTTGGAAATACCCTTGCATATCATTATGGAAAAATCTTTTCATTCTCTTGTTTTGTTTTGTTAACCAGCAGTAACACTACTAAATATGAGTCATTGTATCAGCAAAGCCAGACTTGCCCAGAAGAAGAGTAGTGGAAAATGAAAATGTTAAAGGCAGTTGTTCTGAAGTCTGTTGAAGATGCAAAGTCCCCTTTATGTTGCAAAATGTAAAAATGCATACAGTCTGATTACAGTTCTGCTGATGGTATGATATAGAAATGACTGTCTAAGAGAAGGCAGGCAGTTTCTATTGGGCTTCCAGCAGAAATAAAAAAACTAGTGTAAGAAAGCACTAGCAACTCTAAGATAAGCCAGGTCTTCCAGAGGGATGGACATTTAGAATGCTGTCAGAGAGGTAAGAATACTGGAAAAGGACTTTTTGTGTTGAAAGTGTTCCCAGGTCTCTTTTTATTAGCACTTTAGAACAATCATCAAAAGCACAGTGCAGTTCTAATTATTCTAATGGAGTTGGCAGTTCAGTGGCATAACAATATTTATCTCCATCTGACCTAAATATCCATGCTATACATGGGGAGAAGAGGGAGAAGAATAATCTGTGAGCTGTGCTGGACTATGTAAACCCCATAGAAGAAAAGCTGGTACCAGGGAGTGGAGCAAGACAGGATTTAGAGGGGACAGCACTTTCTCTCAGACTGGGGTTCTGAAGAGAGGGGTTCTGAATGGATCAGTTAAAACAATGATACCATGATTTTTTTCATGAAATACATGAGATAAACATTCTCCCTCTCTCATACCTCCTACATGAACTGTTCCAACTCAGGCAGACTTAATGATATGTAAAGAAGAGAGAAATGCTTGCTGTTTTAAAAATAAGACTGACAAGTAAAAGCAGCAGACACAGCACCAACACAGACCCCTCAATGTAGAACATGACCAAAGCCCTGCCTGAATGCAACAGAAGCTTTCCACTTCTCTTTCTGTAATAGCTTTGTGATGAGCTAAGGCCCAGGCTTGAATCCCTGATAGCAGACCTGTCATACATAGTGCCAGGGCTGGTTCCTGTCTTTTAGAACAGAATGAGTAATTTACAGCATTGACTGGGATAACGTTTTGCAGTTCTAGGTTTGTCTGAAATTGCCTTGAGCTGCTTGGCTTCTTGTGAAAACATTCAGCTGCTTTTTTTGTGACATTCGTCTCCGAGTAGGTGGGATCCCAGAAGGGGCTAAGTCAATGCTCCCAACTTCAGCTGATTTCAGGAGGTGAGGACAGCACTCATCTGAATCCTTTTTCAATCCCATCACATTAAGTAGTTGATTTTTACTGGATAGGAGAACTAAACTTGGTAAATCTCTGAGGGGTTTGGATTCTGCTGCTGCTATTTCCTCTGATTCTTCAGGTATTTTTAAATTATCATGCTATTAAATTATTTTAAAAATAAGTTCAAGAAGACATGTAATTTGTAAAAGAGGTTTGTTATTGTACCTGTCAGTAGAAATCATCAGTGTGAAGAACAAAATGTGATATTTATGCAAACTCTGATTTTAGTTTATAGATATGCAAAGAGTTTCAAATTTGAAACAACAAAAGGGAGTTTTGTAAGCCAAATTTCATCTGTGGAATTCATATCAATATAATTTAATTTTCTTGAAACTGTTGTAAGTAATTTTTGTCTTGTTCTTTTATGTACAACTGTAAAAGGTAAACCCTAACATTTTTTGAGTCCACCTTTATCTCTGTCATGGCACTTTCCAGTTGGTTTTGGAACCATTTTATATTTAATTCTATGCAGAATGTTGCAGAGATGAGATGTAACTTTTGAATTTCATTCCTTTTTCCTTTCTTCTATTAAGAAAGTGGCAAAACTATTCAGACTGCATGCATTTGCTCATGTTCATAATAACATGCTGACACTTTTTGTATTTTTGCAGCACAGAGAAAATGATAACTTATCCCTAAATGTTGCCATCTTTTTAGTAGTCTTCTACCTTGTTCTCTACCTTGCTCTCTATTTTCTACCTTTTTTCTACCTTGCTCTCTATTTTCCCCCTTTCTCTCTTGCTCTGGGTCCTTTGGGTTTGTTTTTTTGGGGTTTTGGTGGGGGTTTTTTTGTTGTTGTTTTTTGTTGGTTTTTTTTTTTTTTTTTTTTTGTGAGCTTCTTCAGTGCAAAGCCTTCACATTACCAAGCAGAGACCTTTATCTTTCTTAAAGCAATTTCTCTCTCTCACAGCGCAAGAGCCAGTGCCAGAGGGGGCTGTGTCATTCAGGATAACCTGCTGAACTGCCCTGCTCGCCCCAGGGATCCCAGGCATCCCAGCTAGAGGTACCTGTGCTCTGGTAGCTGGTGTTCACTGCAGCAAGCCTGAGTTTGTGCTGGCGGAAGGCACAGTGAAATTTCTGGACAACCAGCAGGGGAATTGTGGAGCTCCAGCATGTCAACACAGTGGTACTTGAAAAGGCCACTCTTTGGCCACTGGAGACCTTGTTAGTCACTGTTTGGTGTGAGCCCTCTAATAAGGAACAAAATTCTGCACTTTCTAAGCCATACTTTGCCCAACATGATAGTTACTCTTTCCTTGCACTCAGAAATTAACAGTTGTGTTTAATCCAAGAACAGTTGAGTCATGGAAAATATTTCGTCCTCTGTAAATACATTTCTTCACTATGTGCCATGGTGAGCTCTAACCTCTGTTCTTGGCCCCTGAATGTCTTATGCATATATAAATGTATGCTGGACAAGGGAGAGTTCTGGATGCACAGTAGATGCCAAGAATATTTCAGCTATACTATTATCAGTTCCCTGCTTTAAAAGAGCCACTGTTTAAATAGCCAGACTAATGTGCATTGGTGAGCCTCTTGAGGTTAATTCACACAGAAGGGAATTTATTTATTTATTTCAATATTGTCAATTTAGATAGAAAAAAATCTATCAAATTCAATTCTCTACCTCATCTTCAACTTTTTTCCACCTGCAAGTCAAATCATGGGAACAATGGAAGGAAGGAAGGAAGACATTTTTATATAGTTAATGAAACAGACCTAGTCTGGAAATAATGAAGAATTATTTCTTTGTATTAAAGCTAATTGTATTGTGATACAATCTTCCTGAAGTAGCAATACAGTTGAATCATCACTGTTGGTATTCACTATTTATGGAATTTGAAGAGGGCACAGTCCTGCATTTTTACTGATTTGGAGCAAATGACTAACTGACTCTTTTTCACTTCTAAATTTGATGAACGTCATTATGATAACTCTAAATAGACACAAAAGCTATACCTATATTTGCTGGGTATTCCTATAACATGTCTCTGGTACATAATTGCTAATCAGTAGCTTTCACAACAGTATTAAGAATGAATAGACAGATGCAGTAGTCTTTTTGGATAAGCATATTTTTTCATGAAGGCTTCAGCTCTTTATCAAACAGTTGTACCTACCTTTTTATTCCCTTTTTATGTTCTTCCTACATTGCTTTGTCCCATTTTAGTTGAAGATATTTGTTGCCACAGAGTAGAATTGCTGGTAGGCTTGATGCATCTTCCACAAAATAAAGCATCTCTGAAAATGTTTGGTGTTTTTTTTTTTTTTTTTAAACCCCAAAGAAACCTGTGAGTAATACCAGTCTGAGTCTTTTCTAAAGCAAAACCCTGGAGACTTGTGGTATGCTTGTAGCTGGTCACATGGGGGTTGTCATGGCATCGCTGCTCAGAAAAAGAATGAATAGCTGGTGGTAGCATTTCAAACAATACATTTAACCAACAGCAAACAAGAGTTGAATGTTATAGCAAAGCATTCCAAAGAGTCATTTATTTGTATATAGAAAAGATTACCAGTTATATTTGATTTCACTAGCCAGACATACCTCACACTGGTGAAGGAAAACAGTGGTGTAAGACATTAATAAGATCAGATACAAGGAAGAAATTCTTCACTATTAAGAAGGTGAGACACTGGAACAGGTTGCCCAGAGAGGTTGTGGATGCCCCATCCCTGGCAGTGTTCAAGGCCAGGCTGGATAGGGCTTTGAGCAACCTGGTCCAGTGGAAGGTACCCACGGCAGGGGGGTTGGAACGAGGCAATCTTTATGGTCCCTCCCAACCCAAACCATTCTATAATTCTATGAATAATTCATACAAATATGTGGAGGATTGTATAATGGGCTGTATTTGCTGAGTCTTGAATTGCACTGTGCACCTCAGGAATGCTCCAAACAAACCTACAGTGTCATCTTTTGCAATGCAATAAATTTTTTAAAACATTTTTTTCTTTTGTAAGTATGCACTTTTCAAAAGCCAGAGCAAATGTGTTCATACTGAAATAGTTCTGGCGTTTTAATGGCCTTTTCACCTTTCTTTATTTGCATGCCATCTGACTGCTAAGGAAAGCTCAAACAGACTTCCAAAAGCCAGTTATTAACCAGGTTGACCACTGGTTCTCATACAGGGCTACCTTGGCTTTCATTCTTTATGGGCAATGTTTTGCAGGAAAGTGAACAGGCAAAGATATTTTGTCAGGCCCACCCAAAAATAGAAAAGGTGCTTCTGCTGCTTTCAGATCAGCTTGACCTCCTCTGAAGGTGACTTGGAGCTGACATAGATAGTTTGATGTCTCTGTTCTCATGGTATGGAGCACCCTGAAGCTGGGGCTGGCAGACTGCTGGAGGACTTCCCTTTTGGCTCCTGCCTTTTCTTGTAAGGCCCATAATTCCTAGGGAGAAGACTTGAATTACAGCTTGCAGTAGTCATGGGCCTTTTAAAACAGGTAGAATAATGCACATTATATAAAAGCACTGTGAAGTAAGGAAGGGACCCTTGGCAGACAGTACCAAAATCCACTGACCAGAATGGTCTGTACAAGGGTGGACCAGGGGATATTGCTTTCTATCACAAGGCTGTTTGTGCAGGTTGATCTTATGTTTGTGCAGGTTGATCTTACATAGTGTTTCATGCGGGTGCAGCAACACCTCTCACATCTACCACACAACTATCCAACACAGAATCAGGGCCAGTGATCTTTTGAAATTTATCTTGATAAACTTCTGCATTTCAGTAGCAAAGTAAGGTTGGTTATAGGGATTTGTGATTTTTATTACAGTTGGTGTAAAATGGTGTTTAAACAATGGAAGCAGATATATAATTAAAACCTTGGTACATACTGATTTTCAGACAAATGATGGAAGGAATTGAAGAGCAGGTTTTTTCAGCTGTTTGTGTGTTCTTATTAAATTCCTGTTAATACAGCAGGAAGATGTGGAGACTCTCAGTAAAAATTATAAAGAGTACAATATAAAGCAGATACTTATGAATTTTTTATTTTGTATACAATTTTATGAAGTGACAGCCATAGGACTTTCCATGTTCTGTGCAGAAATACTTTCATGTAACTTCTTAATAGCAAAAGATACTTGCTGAAGAACAGATGAGAAAGAAGTAGATAATGAATGTGAGACTATTTTTGCAAAAAATGCATTTTCCACTATGTATCAAGACATAAATACATTCAGCTTTCACACACAGCAGAGAAAATTGTGTTTTCTGCGGCATAAGAGCAAGGTGGTCAATACCAGACTACCTTGCTGATGTGGTAATCTTGAGAGTGTGCTGAGCTTCTCAGCAGAGATCTCAGCACCTTATGGCTCTCACAGGTTTCTGGGTTTGTTTTTTTAATCTTTCTGTTGTTTTTGCCTGATTTTTAAGCAAACTCATTCATACAATATATAGGTCTATAAGGTGGTATTGCTGCTAGGAATTTGACTCTTGAGTTACTTCCACCTTGAACTATGTTGCAAGGTTAGTGAGTCACTGCCCTTTCCTCTCCCACCATCCTTGCCAGCAGAAGGACTTGGGCTGCCTCATGAGCTGCCAGTGACAGCAACTGCTCATGCTTACTGCCCAGTTACACAAAAAGTTAAAAAAGATGATTCTTCTGCCATTGCACACCCCATATAGATCATATTTTTGGAGGTACTGTTGCTCACCAAGGCCAGACGTGCCTCTTTCACGTTTTGTGTGTGCTGTGATCTTTGTATATTTAGTAAGGAAACACAAGAGGATGAGTGTATGTTTTCTAAGGCTTGAAAGCTTTTCCATATGTACAAAGCGGAAAGTAAGTCCTGGAGGTTTTTTTTGACAATTTTCCTGGCTGTTTTAGAGTTGTGGCAATAACTAACTTTGTTCCATGAAGAGTTTTACTTGACTGACTTTGAGCAAATGCACAGACTGTACCACAGGATTGGAGACACTTATGGGTGTGTTTGAGGATCAGGCCCAATCTCTCTTCATTCACAGCCTGTCCCTAGATGTGCATTTGAACATGCTGACAGAAGCCAATTTCTTTTTTTGTCAATTCGATATGTTACATGATAGGATCCAGCGTCGTGACTTTGGCCCTGCAAGCACAACCTCTTATCATAAAACTCACAAGCAAACTATCCAAAAGAGTCCATCTGTACTCAGGGGGATAAAAAAGCAACTGGAAAGTCTGCTGGAATGAGTGGGATCTGCTCTGTCTGTGCATGCAGCATACCTAGCTGCTTCCATCCAAGGGCTGCCAGCAGTCATGCCAAGTGTGTCTTTATGCACACGTGTGCAGCACAGCAAACCCTTCCCAGCATGGCACAAGTGCTTGTTGCACTGAGTGGTGCAAAGGGAGGGGATGTGAGGGCTACGGCTCCCACTGAAATACAAAAACAGATTTACCAGATGCTTCCTTTAGACTTGACCCTTTCTGGAAGCTTTGAGCAAGAATTAATTTTTTGGCTGGGGAAAAAAAAAGGTTGTTTCCCACTTATTGTCTGAGAAATTGAGAGAAGGGAAAGGGAGTGGAAAGAGAGGAAGAGGAAGGGAAAAACATTGCCATAATCACACAGAGTTCTATTTATCTATACATATGTTTATATCTGCATACACAATTTTAAATCTTTTGGACCATATTTGGTAAAACCCATGATTTCCTTGAACTACAGCAATAATGCCAAGTAGACTAGTGCTGACAGCTAATTTTCCTCAGTGATTTTAACGTGGGAGGAGGGCACAGAGGGAGAGGAGAGGACAGGACTGCTTAGCAATGGACTGAGCTCCTGCACTGAGGTCTGTGTACTTGTGCAGCAGTCCTTAGCTTTCTGAGGAAGGCTGGTCTCCTTGCATGGCTGCTAAGGAGTATGTACACAGAAATAAGGCCATGGCCCTGTCCCCCAACTTTCCCTGAGGAGGGGAGGCCTTTCTGGGTAACCTCTCCTTCTTTTGGTCCTGGAGAAGGTAAGTGGGTGGTACATGCTCTTACTGCTGTACAGCTGATTCACAGCCAGAGGCCAGCATGTCCTGGGACAGAGGGCTTGGTGAACTGTCCCAGCAAGCCCATAAGCTCCAAGGGGAGTGTCTGGGTTCACCCATGTTTCCCCCCAGGTACAAACACTGAGTGTCTGGGTTCAGCCATGTGCCCCCCTAGGTACAAACACTGAGTGTCTGGGTTCAGCCATGTGTCCCCCCAGGTACAAACACTGAGTGTCTGGGTTCAGCCATGTGCCCCCCCAGGTACAAACATTGAGTGTCTGGGTTCAGCCATGTGCCCCCCCAGGTACACGCACCAAGTGTCTGGATTCAGCCATGTGCCCCCCTGGATACAAGCACCAAGTGTCTGGGTTCAGCCATGTGCCCCCCTGGATACAAGCACCAAGTGTCTGGGTTCAGCCATGTGCCCCCCCAGGTACAAACACTGAGTGCCTGGGTTCAGCCATGTGCCCCCCAGGTACAAACACTGAGTGTCTGGGTTCAGCCATGTGCCTCCCTGGGTACAAACATCACTGCAGCAATGGCTCCAGTGAAGGGAGCTTGTGGGCAGGCTGGGGAGGGATGTCGCTGATTCTGTGGCTGGTAGGTTTTATGCCTGTGGGTCTTTACTTTGCATCAGACCCTTGCCAGGCTTTACAGAAGCAAATCTCGGGCAACTTGTCTGCATGAGGCATAGCTAAATTTGCAGCTGGAATGAGGGCCCCTTGCCCTCAAGTGTAGGCAAAGACCACATTGCTGTAAGAGAGGTGTCAGCCTCCTAAGAGCAGCACAGGGGAGAAAACTCACAGTGCCTGAAGCACAGCTAACTCCTAAGAAAGAAAAAGCACCATGAAGCAACGAAGGCCTTTGGCTGAAAGCAGAGGCTGAAAGAAACATTGCTCTGTGTAGGCGGGTGCATGTTGGTACACTGGTGTCATGGGAATGGGCTGTGGTCAGTATTCCTGGAGGGAATGCTGTTCACTGCAGTGGGATGTGGTGCTCCTGCCCAGCGCTGACACCTCAGGCAGGCCTGGCCCTTCCCATCCACAGGAGGCATGTAGTGGTAGATGTCCACATTAATTCTTGCTAATCTGTGGCTCAAGGTTTTAGACATTTTATGTTGCTTTTCAGGACTGATATTACTTACTGCTATAAACAGCAGATTGCTTTATCATGGCTAAAACAAGTTAGTGGAGAAAATGAGAAATTAATTAGTATTTTATGAAGTCCTGGGATGTATACTCACTTTTTCTTCCTCAAATACATCATATAGACCTAAATAATCTTCAAAAATCACTTAATTTTTAATTCTCCACCTTCATTTTTTATTCTCCTTCTTTGGCCTCAGAAATAATTGAAAGGTATTCAGAGAAAGACACTGTTTTCCTGAATGCAAGCACTACCTAAATGCTAACCCTGGGCTGTTCTTCTAAACCTGTTGGGCACACAAAAATCAGTTGCTTAAGGTCCAGGATCTGATTTTAGGGGGGAAAAAAGGTCTGACTCTCTAATCTAGTGGCATCTGTCTCATTCTCCCCACTGGCTTGAAGAGACCCACCATCTGCAAAATTACACCAATAAAATTAGTCCTGTGATTGGCCACTGATAATAAGCCAGTGCTCTGACAAGAACTGCTGATCTTACCTGCATGTCCTGCTGCTATTTAGCCTGTTCCATACAATGGGGAGAGGAAGGCCAGTCTTGCAGTGCTGCTTTTAGATCTACCATATGCCTTATTTGGATTACTTACTCCAGTTTGCTGGCACAAAAGAAACAAGTTTCAAGGTTCTGGCCCTCTGAGGAATACCTTGTCCAAACCCACTCCTTGTTTGTTGTTTTTTTTTTTTTTAATGAGAGCATATGTCTTGAATGGGCATGTTTTGTTCTCCTTGAGGGTTTTATGGGCCACCATAAAGTCAGAATGGTCAATCTCTTCAAGTGAGGCTCAAAGACAATGATAGAGTTATATTAATAGAGGAAGAAATCCTTTGTGAGGATGGTGCAGGGGGACCTGCAATCATGCCATTTCCAGCAGAGTAGCAGGACAGCTACGCCAGCCTGGGTTGGATTAGCTGGGTGTGTTGGTTTCAGACTATATACCTTGTCTAGGCAGTTCAATGCCACCCTGACACCTGCTCCTGTCAGATCTCGGAAGCTCAGCAGGGTAGCCCTGGTTAGTACTTGGATGAGAGACCTCCTGGGAATAACGGGGGCTGTAGGTTCTAGTCCTGAGGACTTCACTGTCACCATCCAAGCTTGCTTGACTGTGGCAGATGAACCTGAGGAGCTAAAGGGTGGGGCCAGTTCTGTGCACGCTGTGCCTCACCTAAAAAATCCACTGTGCAGGCTGGAAGGGCACACCCATGTGGGGAAAGCCCTTCCCAAATCTTCGCTTTTGCAGTCCAGCCATGATGATGATATACTTTGCCTTCTGGTCAGACATAGGAAGATAATATTATTGTCAATAGCAAATTAAAATTCTGTTTGTTTAAACAAAGTCCTGTCATGGCATCTCTGTGAATGGACACAAATACCCCCATGGCAAGTTAAACTCTCCCAGTGGGTGCAAGAGGAATAAGCTTCTGGGTACAAGGAGCATATCTTGCTATTTGACATTTCTGCTGGTTCCATGAGTGACTAGACCTTCCATCTGTGGAACTTAGTTGCAATATCACAGTTATTTCCTGTAGGTGGCAGATGATAGTCATGCTAGTAACCAAATCTCGGTACAAATGATGTGTTTTCCAGACTGTTTATTCAGATGTTGACTTAAATCTACACATTATGTAGTGGCTATAAATGTGTTTCCAACAGCAATAAAATAAGATCGCATAATTGGAGCCCATTTGTAGTTACCCATGATAATATGTAATTAAATACTCAGGAATCAAGTGTGGTATGATTTTTATTTTTAAATTTGGCTTTGATTTTTTTTTTATCTCCCACATCAGAGAAATTGCTTCTATTCCAAAACCCTCTAAATAACCATCTGGGTAATTGTGTTTCATGGTATAAGACTATCTTTGCTCATGAACTGTGGTGGGAGAGAGCTCCTCCGTACAGTCATGGCTGGATAATTAACTGGTGCTTTAAAGAATTACATGCTAACATGTAGTGCCCATTGTGCCACATTGCCTTTGCTAGGTAGCTTCTCACCAGCAGAGGTGCTCTGCCTGAGTGGTACTACTGACTGAGGGAAGTTTTTTTCAGATTGGCAGTCCCTAATGAGGACCAGATCTTGCTCCTTTTTGCTCTTAGTAGTTACTCACACACATGAGTAATCCCAGTGGGTTCAATGGGAGCTATTCACCACACTGAGAGAGGGTGGCATTTGCAAGTTGACCTTCCAGCATTGGCTTCAATGGGGTATTTGAGCAAATGGAAGACCACAGGATCTGACCCACAGTAAACGCGTGACTACATGGAAAATTCTATTCAAGGTTTACAGCAGCATGTGGGATAGCTGTGTGGCACTGGTTGGGGATGAATTATGCAAAGCTTCCCTCTAGGAAACTATACATTTCCCTAGGGTGGATAAGAGGGAGAAGAATGGGTAAAAGCTCTTCTTGCAGTTTCCTCAGAAGAGATACTACTGGTGCTGCTGAATTGAGGGGGTTCGAAGCTTTGCCTTGGAATTGGAGAGTAAGGATGGAGTCCTGTTTTGTTGCATTAATACTCATAAAGAACAGAGAAGACTGCAGATGAGCTGATAACATAAAAACAAAGAAGATATGAAAATGATGATTTTAGCTGCCAATATGCAATGACTCATGAAATATTCTTGTTTATATGCCTGTTTCCATAATCACATATTTATTGTAAACAGCAATAGCCAGTATTTTTTAAAAAGTAGAAAATCCCATTGCTGCTCAGTTTTTCTTTCTCAAGATTATTTGCTGTTTTCTCTTAGCAATTTCTCAAAAGGCTAATGTGGGAGAAATGAGAATACATGCATACTTATTATACTGCAGTAAAATTCACCATGTTTCATTCTTGTACATTATCACTGGGGGTCTTAGTGTTTTGGTTTGGTTTGGGGTTTTGTTTTGTTTTTCCATAAGATCTTACTGCAGTTTTATTACATTATAATCTTTTATGGAAGGATAAAGGGATTTGTTCCTTAATAGGAAAGAAAAGTTTATAGGCTCAAGTAAAGCAGATATGACCCAGAACACAATGCTTCTGTGAGTTTAACCAGAAGATATTTCATGTTGGTAAACTTCATTGGAATCCTGAACGTTCTGTGCTTGCTGCTGAAATGACTGGGATTTTAACATAGTTACTTATTTTAGGAGGATGCTAGACTGACAGATTTTTAGAAGTGGTGAACACAAATTGAAATAGAAAATTGTTCTTTTTTAAAAAGAAAAAACTCCTAAAAACATATAACATGAAAATTAGTTGTATTGTCTCGGCTATTGTAACAACGAGTTCTCACTGGCCCCTTTTTCCTGTAATTAAAGCCATTTTTCTTTTCCCCCTTCTGGCCTCTTCCTGGCCAAGCGCTCCAGCAACAAGCAGCAAAAATGTAGGATTTTTTTGAAAAGGCAAGCAGTAAGAAAAACAGGTAGACATGCTTTTCTTCCTGTACCCAGGGGTCACAGTGAAGATATTTGCTTTCTTTAAGTGTAATAACTGCAGAGCAATCCCTGGTTTTCCTGATTCTGTTGCATAGAGCTATTTTTATCTGTGTGTGAGTGTACCATACATGCATATATACTGGTACACACACAGAGCTCAGTAACAGCCGTCTCAGGAATGTCTGCTCTTTCCCATATTTCTCCTTCAATTAAACTTTGTCACGAATGTATTATTGTGAAATCTGTGCTTTCTTGTCACTGTTGCTGACATTTTGCTAATTAAATGCTTCTTGCCATTATTTTCTTTCTTTCCTTCTTTCATTTAGTGTAATGGCCAGAGTGTTTTTCAGACTAATCATACAAGCGATTTCATTGCTGTTTCTTCATTCCTCTATAGCTGCATCAGATGCAAACTCTTAGCCTTTGGAGACACAGGTAATCACAGACTTAATCTCAATTTCCTACTTGCATAGTATATTTCTGCCATACTTCACTATGCATGGAATCTGGGGGGAGGACTGCAGCCTTTTTCTGACCAGCTGGTTGGTTCCAGAACTTCAGGAGCAAAAATAACTGAAAACCTTTACTATCTTACTGTGAAAGGTATCACTGCAAGGGCTGAATTTATTACTAAGCCAGGGAATAGGATGCAGAGGCACTAACAAAGACATCTTTGCTTCTTCACCCACTTCGCCAGGGATAAATGTCTGTTGGGTCACCCAAGTCAGCATAAAGTAGTCATACTATGCAGCATTTCTATATGGCTAGTAGTTGCCTTTAGGCCTGGTACAGATATTATTAGTTAAAACTGTCTGTGCCTTCCTAAAATTCAATTACAATATCTTGCTCAGTCATCAGATCATTGTCTTGCTTTTTATTACAGTGATATTTCCTTAGATTTGTCTTAAATGTGTTGTTCCTTCACATAAATATAGGTAGCAGCTTTGTGCTACCCTGGGGATAGAAGGTTCATATTTTGTTAGTTTCTTGCATAATGCAAAAGGAGATTAGAAAGCTTCTTATACTCTGTTTCCTCCCAAGAGAAAGCTATCATGCAGATCAAGAGAGGAAATGATTTCCCTGCTTGGCACAAATGAGTCACAGAAAATGACCTTCTTTGTAGTCTAATTTAGATCCAAGAATCCTCTGAAGAGCTGATAATATAAATCCATACGGCCTGGATGAAGAAAGTTGGGAAAGACATTGTCACTAACAGACTCATCCCCATCTTAAAAAGCAGTATTTCATTCACTTTGCCTACATTTTTTTTGATCAGACTGCTAGCAGCTGCAAACCTCATGTTGCCTGCACATGTTATCTGTAATATGCACAAACACATGTGATATGCTGCTGCTGAGGTTTCATTTCAACAATGAAGAAATTGAAAAAGCAACACACATTCTTTGGCTGTTTCTTATGCTGTGTTTAACATCTTTAAAAACACATATTCATGTGAATTTTGAAACGGTGCTTGCATTTACATTGTTGGACTGTATGACATGTAGGTTTGGAGACAGATGTTTATTACAGAGGAAGCAACAAGCTTTCAGCCTTAAGCCAGGAAAAAAAGATCTGACAGAAAATAAACTAGCACACTGATATACATAAGCACTACCAAAGAGCTTCAGCAGAAAAGACCTGGTGGGAAACCAAGAAGAGTAGCTGGACAGCACTGAGAGCTACAAAAAAACATTTCTAGATTTTCATGTGAGGAATTTTAATTTACTCCATGGCAAAGAGTCTAAGAAGGTGCCAGCATTTTTCCCTTGATATAATTTTTTTAATTACTAATTTTTTTAAGCTGTTTTAATGTTTTGTTTTAAATATTGATCTGTTCCAGTTGTTGCTCATTGATTTTGTAGGCATCTTGGCAGTTTCTTTTACACTTAAGTGTGGAAGTTGGTGGTATCTGTCTATGTTTTAAAGGAAAGGCTAGGCTGACTTTATAGTTGAATTTTGTCACAGCTTTCCTGGACATATCCATACTCTTGGCAAAGCTAGGCCATCCTGAAAAACAGCCCAGAAGTATGGCCATGGGCAAGTATGCATTCCTAGAGCAGCCCAGCATGCCACCGTGCTCTGACCACACCTTTGGTTTGGGATGCTTTCTCATCAGGTTGCTTATGATCCTGCGTAAATTTCCAAGTGTCGTGGCTTATGTGCCTCTTGTTTTCCATAATATACAAATGGAAGTCATGACAGTGTATTTTCTTTTCACCAACAATTATGGTACACCACATACCCTTCTGAGCACCAGTGCTAGCACAGGGAGAGGCTGCAAGCAACATCTGAGGTTACGGTGTGGGAGACAACCATCACCTTAGATTACAAGGTGAATATATGCTGGGTCAAATAAAATTAGATTTAAAGTGGTGGGGTTTGTCTGCAAATTTGGGTCCACAAAAAGAGGAGGGAAATTTATGTATAGCCTGGTTTTTGAACATGTTATGACTGGGTTAAAAGTAGATCTATTCTTTCATTTCCTGGACATAAAGAATATAGATAGAAGTGCCATGACTGTCCAAAAAGAACACAATGGTAAATTGGGAAGGATAATCTGTGCAGTATCTGCTGAGAACAACCTTTACAGCAGCAAATGCTGGGAAGAGAATTTATAAATTGATTTTTTACTAATGACTATTTTGGGGTCAACTTTCTGCAGATGAGAAAAGCTTCAGACAGGGAAATGAGGTCAACTGAAGTCTTTATGTACCAAAGGCAAACCCAGAAATAAAATATTTTATCTCAGATGTCTATAATATTTAGAGCATGGAAGCAGGCTTCTCCCTGATGCTATTAAGGAAGATTTACAGGAATACATTTACCTTTGCTCATAGCTAAACACTTTCCACTTGCTTGTAACTGTAGTTCTTTGTTTCTGCCTGTGTCCAGCATTGTGTGTAACAGTTGTTTGCCATTTTATTTCAGTGAGTTGGCTCAGTGGGCTTGTATTTATTTTGTACAAATACGTTCAATGTGTGTGCATGTGTGGCAAAGGAGCAAAAGCAGCAGACTTTGTATATTCCTTTCTGTCTGTGAGCATGTACACAGTGTTATACTGACCTATACATGTATACTCCAGAACTGTGTCACATCCAGCATCTGAAAGGCAACAACAGGTTGGCCAGTGGTAAATGTCCTTCTTAGAATATGAGCTCTCTGATCAGCATTCTTTTAGTTTCTGTTCAGGCTGCTGCTTGTGTTGCCTCTTGTCCAGCTGGAAGGTGAGACAAAAATAGAGGAGTCGGAAGCATTGTGACAGGTGAAATTTGTGTTATGGTGAAGAAAATGCTAAAGTTTATTAGGGCAGGGAGCACTGAAGGTGTCATGGGGGATGCAGAGGAGCTGAAGTATTGCAGTGAGATGGGAGCATTATGGAAGAAGAGATGACACATGGTGGAATGGGGATAATGAGGTTATGGAGAACACAGGGCATATTGCAGTGAGGAAGAGAGAATTATGGCATGCATGTTGGTAAATGACAGCCTGTATTTCATAAAATCTCTTTAGAGTCCTGTGCTATAAAAGTATTTTTATCAAATTACATATGTCACTTGGTTGTGCAGACAAGGAGAACACAGCAAGTCAGGCAGCTCCTTGAGAACCTGAGATAACTCACTTTCCTGGGTGCAAGATTGCTAGTTTCCTTCAGAATTAGGCCCTCACCTGTAGGGGAAACCCAGATGCCTCAGGCTTCCCTAGAAGCTGACTTCTACTGCCATTTTAAGTCCTTAAGTTTTCATTTGCTCTTATACTCTTCTAGATTTCACGATCTCAATTTTTTTCTTTTTTTGTCTGCAAGGTTGAAAAAGGGCATTTTGTTGTGCTTCTTGGACATGCTGGACTGTCATGTGCCTGGGCTGTTCTGCATAGGGATGTTCCAATCCTCCTCTGGGGAGTTGTGACTGCACCAAAGGTAATTTGATTTTTTAGTTTTTGAACTAACGTAATGTGTAGACCCCCAGTGAACTTTGTGTTTTGCTATCTCCAGACCTTTAGGGAAGAAGTATTTCAATTCCTGTCTTTACAACACATAAAGTTTGGTACTGAACACTGGCACAGGTCCTATTTCTCACTGTTTAATATGTAGTCATGCAAGTCTGAAATCTGAATTCCCTGCTCTTCCCTGCAATCAGGTAGAGCCAGCTTTGCCGCTGATTAAATGGAGCCAGGAGACAGACTGGTCTGCTCTCAGCGCCCAAACGGGTTTGTTTATTTAATACGGCACTTCTTTTCCCCACTAATGAATGGCTTTCAACCTGAGGCATTGATAGTGCCCTCTCTTCTTTATGGCTCTGTGGGAAACAGGACTTGCACATCCATCCCTCCCTCTCGGCATGACGCCAACGGCCGCTCCTGCCGCTTGGTCCGGGCCGGCACTGGCGCGGGGCCACGGACTTAGCCCTGGTCCTCCGCGCGGTTCCCGCTCGGGAGTGCGGGCGGGCCGGGACCGCAGCTGCTCAGCTCTGCGGGGCCGGGAGCGCGGGGCACTCAGCTCAGCTCTGCGGGGCCGACAGCGCTGGGCACAGCTCAGCTCAGCTCTGCGGGGCCAGGAGCGCAGGGCACAGCTCAGCTCAGCTCTGCGGGGCCGGGGCTGGGAGCGCTGGGCACAGCTCAGCTCAGCTCAGCTCTGCGGGGCCGGGGCTGGGAGCGCTGGGCACAGCTCAGCTCAGCTCAGCTCAGCTCTGCGGGCCGGGCGGGGGGGACCGCGCTCCAGCTGTGCCTCGCTCCGCCGCGCGCCGCCGCCCCGCCCCCGCGGGCAGCGCGCCAATGAGCGGCGCGGCCGCCGCCCCGCTGGCCAATGAGGGGGCGGCGGTGGTGGCGGGGCGGGCGCTGCCGGCCGCGGGGAGAGGCGGGCGCTGCGCTGCGCTCCGCTGGGCTCCGCTCCGCTCGCTCCGTGCGCCGCTCGCTCCAGCCCGGTCGCGGCGCGTCCCGAGCAGCGCGGCAGCTCTCCAGCCCGCTCTCCTTCCCGTCCGGCGGAGCATCTCGCCTGCCTCCTCCTGCCCGGCCCTTGCCTCTCCGCGGCGGCGGGGCTCGAGCACTGCTGAGCGCCAGGCGCGGCGGCACCACCACCACCACCACCACCATGGCGGTGGAGGAAGAGGGGCTGCGGGTCTTCCAGAGCGTCAGGATTAAAATCGGTGAGGGCGCGGGGCAGCGCGCAGGCAGCCGCCGCTGGAGCGGAGCGCGGTGGGACAGCGGCGCCGGGAGCCCCTTGGCGCTGCCCTGCGCTCCGGGGGCGGCGGGGCGGGCGGTGCCCCGTCCCGGGGGGGCTCCGCGGGGCCGTGCGGGGCGGGCGGGACCGTGCGGGACGGGCATCGCGGAGCGGCCCTGGCGGCAGTCCGGGCGGCGCAGAATATTCGGCGGATTTCGCGGGTTTTTGTTGGATTGTGGGTTTTTTTTTTTTTTTTGAAAAAATTCTTTTCGTTGCTAAGCTACGCGCTAAAAGTTTGAAGGCGGCCACCGAGTTTCAGCACGGTGTGTCACTGGCAAATCTGGTGCCAAACCGGCCCCAAAGCGACTATGGGCAGGAGCCGAAGCCACAGCCCCTGCCCTGGGCCAGGACGGGCAGAGGCTGCCGCCGCTTCCTCACGGCTCCCTCCGGCTTGCGCTGGGAGATTCGCTCCCCTTCTTGCTGTTGATCGAGTTCCAAACCACATTATTAGAAAGTAAACGACAGATGTCAGCGAGCGGATTAAGCTCTCCCTGGTCGAGATCTGAGTGTGCCGGCTGGGAGGGAAATCCCTCGTTTCCGTGAGCCAGTCCCCGGTGCGGAGGGAGCGCTGCTCCTGCCCGGGACGGGGCGCGGGGGATGCGCGATCCGGGGCAAGTGGCGAAGTGCAGCGGTGGGTACCCACGGCTTGTGCCTTCCTAGTAAAGCTCCTGAAAAAATCTCCCTTTGCCATGTCTCCCTTTGCTTCCGTGCGTTCGAAAGCAAATTTACAGCCACCAATTGTCGTGTTAGATAAAACTGAAACGTGAGATTACATAGGAAATCTCATTACTGGATAGCGGTATTAGCATTTCAAAGAGACCATTGCTAGGATCATTTCCTCGTTAATTGCCGGCAGGTAGTTTAGTGACAGCAGATTGTAAGAGTTAATTTTCAGCTTTTGTGATAGAATTTTATGTGTTCATTCTGTGTCCTTTTATACCTCCTGAAAATAGACTCAGTAATACTACAAAGTATGGTCGGAGACTTGTTCTCTGGTCCCTTTCAATAGAGGGAAAGGGGGCGGGGGGAAGGTCTTTTCACAAGGGAGAAATCCAGACATTCAGCGGTGTTGTTGCAGGTTGTTCCTATCTGATGATTTTTAGTGAAAGCACGAAGAACACATCTCATGTATAGGATGATGACTCCTGGGTGGGGTGTTTGTGTTTGGTTAGGGGTGTTTTTTTTTTTTCAAGAAGAAAACAGCGATGATGTTATGCCTCAATGATTGAAGTCACGAGTGTGTGGGAATTTCTTTGAACCATAGAAGAGATCGAAGATAATAGCCGCAAAAGTCTTGAGATTAATCTCATTAAGTTGCAGACTGAAGTTAATCCTGCTGCTGACTTCAGATGTCAGAGCCCCCATCAGAGCTAAGCGTTTGGTTACTGTGGTGGTACAGCAAGGATCCCTGCCGTTTTTTAGCGTGGATAGCGAGGAGGAAAACCCGCGTGCATCCGCGGCCCACCGGTGCTTCCCTGCTGCCCGGTGGGCAGGAGGTCCCTCCTGGACGAGCTGCAGGACAATGCCCGGCGCTTTCCGGGCGGCGCTGCGCCCGCGTGTTCCAGCAGGGGGCGGCGGTGGGCGCTTCCCGTCTGTCCACGGGCAGTGTCCCGGGAGGGACACGCACCGGCTCCGTGCCTGGAGCGCGAGTTCCTGGGATTCGAGTCCGAAAGTTAAACATTTTTCTGTAGCTGACTGTCTCTTGTGAAATTTGTGAGAAAAATAGGAAGTTTCAGGATTGCTCTGATGGGTTGGAGGAATAGTTCTAATCTAACAGCCCTAGGAAAACAATCCTAATCTTTAAGAAATTGTATATGGAGGCTTGCAGGCTCCCTGCAAAAAGTCCTGTGAGTGGATCTGAAGGAAGCTCACAGAATCACGGAGTTGTTAGGGTTGTAAGGGACCTGTGGAGATAGTCTAGTCCATCCTCCATATTAAGGCGGTGTCACCTGGAGCAGTTTACACAGAAACTTACTGAGTTGGGCTTTGAATGTTTCCAGAGAGAGACGCTCCACAACCTCCCTGGGACAGCCTGTTCCAGTGCTCTGCCACCCTCAATGTAGAGTTCTTCACTCATATTGAGATGGAACTTCTGGTGTTTCAGTTGTTGGCCATTGCTCCTCGTCCTGTTGCTGGACACCACTGAAAAGATGGTGAACATTGGAGGGACAGGACTTTTATCAGCTATTCCTGAGAGTAAATTTGTTCGCTGATATCTTGTAGATTTCTCTCTTTGTTAGTGACAGGAGTCTTTGAATGTTGATGGTTCAAGGGACAATTTATTTGAGTACAAAGGGATAAGTCATTTCCCATCCTGATTTGCTTTGATGTATCATGCTATAGAAGTGGTCAGTTCTGTTCTTTGGGAGCTTGTTTCATGGCCAAGCTCTGACTGATCTGTGACTTTTAAATATTCTGTGTTTGATTTGGTAAGACATTTCCTTTTTCATAGCACCTTTGCTGGCAAATCATGAGTGAGGACACTGGTACGCAAGTGTGAGTCAGATGAAATGTGAAGTTGATGCATCAAGGAATCAGTGCAAACACAGAGTGGTACTCCCAGGTTGGTGTGCCTTCCTTGATGGAGAGGCTGATGCAGCTGGGAGGTTTCCATCCATGAAAAGCACCTGTAGCCTAGAGATATTTGAATGCCCTGATGTAATGTATTGCTATGGCTGGCTTGTTATGTATTTCCAAGAAGCTGCAGGTAAATGAAGGCGTTTTCCATTGCTGGTGTAACTTGTTCTTTTGAGACCAATGGGTTGCATGGAATCAGCCATATTTAGTTAGATGGGTAATTATATCCTGGATCGCTTAAATGCTTCCCTGCTCTGAGGAGTGTTGTTTCTCATCATACTTGGATTTGGCTTGAGCCATCTGTTTCATCTTTTGAACATGTGAAGCATTGAGCTTCTTAGGAACCCGTGTTTGCCTCATTCAGTTGCTCTGCCAGTGGTGTGCCACTTTCAAAAGATGTCTCATTGAGATACTGAAGTTGTGGAGCGACAATACAAACTGTCAGTGTGGGTAGCAGTGTTAAGAGGAATTGTTACTGTGTTACCTCTTGTCCAGTTTCTTTTGTGGTTAGTTGAATTGAAAGAACTCAATGTCTGGGTACTTCTGCTCATGGCTGTTGCAAGGAAGTAATGTACAGTAGAAAGAAAAAAGTAGTACTTGTGCTATTGAATGTGCTGTTCAAATGTCTATTTGAAATTGATTTATTTTGGCTTCCCCTAACGGTGCTTTTGTCTTTTTTTTTCCTTAATTGAAAATTATTTTTACCGGAATCCCTTATACATAAACAAAACAATGTGTCATGTAAGACTAAACAAACACTTCCTATAAGATTGCCACTTTGAGGAAGTGTGCAGTGCTGATATTTCCATGAGTCAGTGTTTCAAAACCTGAAAGGAAACAACATAAGGCTCCACGGCTGATGATTGGCTGGAAAAACTACAAAGAGAGTCCTTCTGCTTGACAACATGACTTTTGTTGTACTGTTAATATTTTAAAAATATGCTCTACTTAATTGCCACTTTTTTTCTCCTTAAATGGCATCAACTATTAAACTTTCAGTTGAAAAAATAAAAACTCATATTCAGCACTTCTGCTGTTGAAAGCTGTATGCTGGCTAGCAGAGAACCTTCTGGCAGATTTTACTTTGTGAAATTGTTTATACTTAAAATATCTAAAGGAAGAGCTCATTTGTGAATTTTCACTTTAAAATATATAACTTTTCGTGTCCCTGAAATCTAGTACTTGTACTTAGGAGTGTTAGGCTCTGTTCTAAAGTAGTGTTTTCTTCCAGCGGTAGTAGGGCTTGTTACAGAGGTTAAACAGTCCAGTATTTCTGAAAGAATAATTGGGACAGGAAGACACTGCACACTGAGAGGTTACCAGGGGTCATAATATAATGAGGAAGACCATTTGATCATAATTCTATTGACCTCACACAGTGGTCCACATGTACACTGTGAGGGCTTGTTGCAGTTTAAGACATAAACTTCTAAAGCTCTTTTTATCATCTTTAGAAAGGGCCAGGGATGGAGCTTTGGAGGTTACAAGGTGTTGAGGTCTTAGTCTAAAATGTAGGAATTCTAGCAGCATCATCTATCCTTAGTGCTGTGATCAGAATCATGAAGTAGTGAAATTTTTGTTATAAAAGTTGGCTACTACCTGATGTAGATCAGTGTGCTAAACACAATGTTTTCTGGGAACTGTAAAACCTTGTTTATGTCCAGTTGACAGGATGAGGATGGTTGGTGTGCTGGATCTTTGCCTCTTTTTTTTTTGCTGTGCCTTTTTTATTAATTCATGCAGAGCTATGTATTTTAAGACACTATGAAAGCAATTGAACTTTTCTTTGTGAAACTGAGAGTCTTGGGTAAAGTCAGGCAGGGTGTTTGCTTAAGTGCTCCTTTACCAGTATTTAAGCAGGTCGATTGGCAAGAACAGCTGCTTACAGCTTTCCTCCATTCAACTTGAGACAGAATAAATGTGCAAGAGATGTCTCTGCATTTCTAAGGGTAAGAGGAAACTATCTTGTCTCTTACAAACTTAATGTCTCCCTTAAGTCTAATAATGCTAAGGTTATTGAGGGAAGTCCATTTTGCATTGAGAAGATGTTCCTTTTAATGTTGTCTGTTGGGATTTAGTATCTTGTCTTAAGTGGTTACTTGTAGAAGTAATTACGACTAAATATGTTCACTGCATAATACTGTAAAAGGATTTACCCCCATTTAAATGGGGCAAAAGGTTGTTTAATAGGTATTTTTAGAATGAAAGAATTTTTTTCACATACCTTTATGTAGATATATATATATAAAACAGAAAATTATTTAGGAAATGTAAAATGTTTCTTATAACTGTAAGTGTTTTTCCTGGTGTTTCAAAGACAGTGGAGCAGCAGGTAAAGAAAGGAAGAAGAGTTTTGTATCTCACCCCGAATATATTCACGACTTCTCAAGATCATTTCTTCACATTAAAAAGTTAACAAGTACAGCTTACACTGATGTTGCATAGGTAAAATGAAGTGCAGCTTATGTTTTTGATTCATTGCAATGCTGTTTAAAGCTTGGGTCTCCCAGGCTGTGGAGGGTGCAGAATGGATTATGCAGATTTGCACGGCTGGTTCAGTAATTCAAACTCTGCTGGATTTGGCGTGGTTGTGTTCTGACCAGCTCGTGTTCAGTGTGCTGAATGGAAAAGTTGTGGGACCGGTGCTATTTCTAGAAGAGGAGTGCTGTGGCTGTTTGTGGACTGTCAGGAACAGCCGTGGCTGGAGCAAAAATGGAAGCTGAAGCATAGTCTCTGCAAGTGAGAGGAGGAAATGGAGGCAGCAGTAGCAAATGCTTCAGTGAACTTAGTTTTGAAGAAATAGAAGTTGCTTGTATTTGGGACTGCCAGCCTGACATCAGATTATTCATAGCCTTGCTTCTTGTCATCAGACAAGGATTCACATGTGAGTTGAAGTCAATGTGTTTTGGCTTTCAGCGTGTGTAGAGGTAAATTGACGGGAGCGAAACTGTTGAACAGATCTGCTCACAGCCTCTAATGTCAGTAAGCAAACTTCCTTCATTTGGAATTAGTATATTTGAAAAAGGTGCTATTTAATATCTCATGAGAAATAAGTGTTTTCTTGTCTTTTAATGGAGGTGATTATCTACTGGTGAGAGTAGTAAAAGCTCCTACATGAGGACATTATGTAAGTGCTGGATATCTTGACTTCACAATTTTACATTAAATGCTTTTGAAAACATTTCATTGCGTTGAGTTACTCTTCAGGCTGGTTGGTGTTTGTGTGGGGTTTTTTCCTTCATTTATTTTAAACTTTATTAGAATTGATTGAAACCAAATTTCTCTTTCTGAAATTATTGAGTTAGATGCCAACATTAGTTTAACTTCCTCTGTTCTTATGTCTCTGTACAGGCTGATGCTGTTCTTCTCTGTGCTTTGTGCATTGCTTTGCGATTCTGTTCGCGTAGCTGCAGTCAAAGGCATGACATCATGATATGTGTACACAGATGAGTAGCTTGTTGCTGCTGAAAAGGCAGGTCTTGTCTTTTCCCCTTCCCCTTTTCTTGCTCCCAGCTATGAAATGCTCTCTGCACACCTGCTGTTGACTGATGCTCCTCTGCTTGCAGAAAAAGAATCCGATTCAATTTGCAAAGCAGACCCAGAGAATGCAACTTATTTTTTCCTATCAGGCTTAATTTTCTTCCATTTTAGTGAGCTCAGTCTGTGCACTCGAATGAATGTCCAAGCTGTCTCTGGACAAGTATCGGGAGCTTGACTGGAAGTGTGTGTATGTGGGAAATCAGATGGAGGAACAGCAGGTGCATCCTCTGCTTTCATGTATTTGCACTGGCAGTGTCATGAGACTGCTTGAGTCTTTCTAGTCTCTTCAGCCCACTCTGCTGCCTTAGTGTGTGTTTTCTTGGTGGTGCTGTGTGTTAGCTGCTGATACACTCTGGCTTGGTCAGCTGCTCTGGAGAACAAATGTTAAAACTCCAGTGAGACCAGCAAAAGGATAATATGACAAGCTGATATATCTATATCTCTGACCTTCCACCTGAGAACTACTTGAATCTCATAGTCAGTTCAGGAGCCTTAGCTGCTTATGAAAGTTTGGATATTATAGTTGGTTTTAATGATTAATACTGACCCATGCTGCCCCACTTCTCCATCACACTTGTCTTCCAAAGCTGAGGCACCTGATGTTAGCATGTTTATGCTTAAAACAGAACTCCCCCTCCTCCTTCTTTGCATCACAGCAAGATTTCTACTTATGCAGGTACACTGTCAAACACTCTTGTTATTTTATGAAGCCATTTAATGCACTGATGCTTTCATGTAGATTAGACCTCCTCATGCAAACACTGAAGAAAATACCTTTGATAGCATACATCAGGTTAAAATTCTTCAGATATTCCCTCTATCCTTTCTCAGTCACTGACTGATCTCCATTAAAGGAGTGTAAATTGTGAATAATTTTGTTGAAGCCAATAGTTGTGCTACTGTGAGAGCTGAATTAAGTTTGTGAGTACCTCGTATAGCAATTTTTTTCTTGGAGGCAGTGGGGAAAGGATGAGGCAAAGTCCACTTTGAGTTGTTAAGGACTACTTAATAACACACTGATGTTGTGACTATTTGTCCTGCAAATGAGTGTGTTTGGAGAATAAATCTTAGTTACCCCTTGTGAGAAGCAGGAGTAAAGACTGTAATCTTTACTGCATACTGTAACAGATGTATTGCACTTAATGATCAGACCAACAAATGTTCAGCCAAATATGTCAAAGAAAAATAAGAGTTTATGTGTGCCAGTCAACTATTAATGCTTCTGGGGAGCAAATAACCTAAGGCATATATTAATAGTTAAAACATGCACTAGTATGTCTTAATGCTGTACTTTTTAAACTTCTAGTATCACTGGTTTATATATTTTGTGGTTACACCAAGGAAAAGCTAAAGCTTGGAGTTAATAACAGGTTATATTTCATTAAACTGCAAAGCTGGTCATAGACTTACATGTTACCTTCTTATTTTACCAACATTTGCTAAACTTTATGAAGTATCTGTTCTTTAGCAGTGTCTGATTTCATGGTGACTGAATATAGGATCCCAATAAAAGCTTTGTTTTGGAGTAAAAACAAAACAAATCTAACTTCCTTCCTCTCCCATCCTAACCTCTACCAAGGGGAAACAACTTCCCTGAAAATTCACATGTTGTTTTCCTCCTATAGAAGACTTTCTGGGTGAAAAGTTTTGCAAAATGAGATGTGAAGCTTCAAAATTACGAAGAACTGGAATATCTTTCCCTTGTTTGCTTGTCTCACATTTTAATGGATCATTGCCAAGTGTAAAATAATTTAAATATTCAGTGGAAAGTCTGAGGTATTTGAGGGTTTTTTCCTCCTTTCTGAAAGGGGAAAAAATATATATGTGTATTTTTGAGGTCTGTTGAGGAAAGAATACAAACAGTGTGAAGAGTTACAGGCTGGCCTGACCTGCCTGACTTCTGAGGTTGATTAAGAGTTCTGCTGTTCTGTTTTCATTTCAGACCTCTGAAGTCTTACCTTACTTTTCTACTTGACTAGAGACTTGTGCATTTGCCTGTTACAACCTCCCAGGAAGCACTGGGGCAAAACAAAGGTCCCTTCATTAACCCAGCAACTGAATCTTACTGTTCCCTTGTGCTGGGGTGTGAACTGTGCATCCCCAGTGGCTGAGATGGGTTAGTGTGATGAGATGGTGAGAGGGAGAGTGTTTCACTTACCTATTAATGACTGGTAGGTTCGAACAGGTAACATTTGATGAAGGGATTAATTTTAACAACCATTAATGCAGTTTTGTATGCTGGTGGTAGGTGGATGAACATTAGATGAAGTGTATCAGTTCTGCCACATGCAACTAATTAATGAAAAGTCTTGAAGCTCAGAAGAACACCTATTTCTGTGATAATGGGAGAAAGGGCATTTATGAACACACTTCTGTGTTCCATAAGATGCATTCTTAAGCTTTTTCTTTTTTTTTTTTTTCAGTGACTTTAAGAGGAAATATACTTGTCTGTTGCTGAACTTGTTACTCACAGGTTTCAAAATCCATTTAGAAGAAGTTTGCATTGAAAGGCCCTAGTTTGTGTTTTGGAAAAGGAATACGAAGTGTTGGAGACGTGTTAAACAGGGAGCAGAAGGGTATTTTAACTTGTTTGTATCTGAATTTTGTTTCCAGCATTTTTAACCTGATGTGGTTATTTTTTTAATTTATACTTGTAGAAACAAAGTTTTTGAGTGACTGATAACTTGGTTTTTAGCAATATGCAAATTTAAATTCCATTCAGTTCATTGTACAGAAGGCATGTAGTATAAATCAACTTCACTGGTTTTTTATTTTCCTTGCTTTCAAGTTTCATTCAGCTTTAATATTGCAAGTATTGGAAAACTGACAACTTGAAACACTTTATTTACAATTGTGCTTCTGTTATGGCTGCTTTTAGAGTGTTCTTATATTTACAGAAAGCAGCTCAAAAAAACAGATGCACTGATGGCTGAGTTTTAAACTCCTTAAAAATAGGAGAGAGGGGAAGAAGTTTATTTTTATTACTGTTTCCAATTTCATGTAAAAATATTTCTATTTACAAATTGTTTACAGCTACTTACTTGTGTTCAAGAACTCTAGAAGAAAACAATTAGTGGTAGTTTTTTACAAGGCTTTAGTTGATTCTTGCTTGTGTTTCCCAGCTGGTGTTAGAGTACATCTGGAATCTATGAAATTCCTTTCTTTGTTCCTCATTTCCTGTTTCATTCAGTACTACAGCACAAGGTTCTGAAAGCTGTTTCTCTTAGTATCTTCCAACATGTGCATTTTTAAGCATTTGGTGAGTTCTTAAAGGTGGTTATATGTGCTTGTGTTTAGTCGCGTAATTGAACAGTGAAATTGAACTGCATCATGAAACTTCTCAGATGCTTTGTTTTCATATTCCAGTGAATAATAGTTTAGTTGATTTTTCTGGCCGTCATTCAGTTTGTAGAATTGTAGGAAGGAGGGTGGTAGAAGTAGAAGAAAAATCTGGTAGATAGTATGAAAGCTGCCTTTCTTCATCTTTCTCTCTCTCTTTTCCTCCTCCCCCTGCCCAGGAACAATCACCAGTTTGTCATGGAAAATTAGATCTATTTTGCAGGAGACACAGGGTGTGACATCCTACAGTTGGTTTTCGATTCTGGTTTGAGAATCTGGTGACTGCTACAGAACATGTGAACACAACCTTGGGAAATTGAGCTCTGACAGTGTGAGCCAATGTGAGAGTTGTGTGTGTCTGAAACAAAACCAGTCCATCCTCTCCAACCCAGGAGTGTTGAAGTTAGATTTACTGTTTGGGATTGCATTGTTGCGGATAACTCATAGTCACAAAAAAGAAGGATATGCAGTCATCTAATGGAATAGGTCTTAATTTTTGCAATAAATAGTTTTGTTCTCTCTGAAAAAAATTATGCTTTTATGAATACTTAGGTATCTGAGTGTCTGGTCCAAGTTTTCCAGAACAAATGGAAGTTTTTCATAGTCTGGTGGTTGCCTCTTCTGTTGTTATTTGCCAGCTTAGTGGTGTTTGAGACCACAGCTTTCTCTCTACATGCTGTCTGTACTTATGAAAGATCGTCAGTGCTACGATACACGTTCAAAAGCTCCTTCATAAAACACCTGCTCTTGAGACTTGCATTGCATACACTGTTTTTCTCTTCATATGAATGCACTGTTTTCCCTCCATTTGTGGATTGTGGACTATCTGAAATGGCAGGATTTGCTCTCAGGGGGAACTTAATATTGGGGAAATATTTATCTTATTTTTAGCTGCTTCTTTCAATACATTTTAGCAGGGAGAAGCAAGGAATCCTAACTAGCACTGTGAGACCTGTCTCTCCCCTGTATAAGAGGTTTTCAGATCAGATGACTCCAGTTCTTTATGCTATTTTGACTTTTATTTTTGATGTCCATAACAGAAACTGCGTGAATGATTACATTAATATGATTGTACATATGGGTAATTGCACATTATAATTATTCTACTTATTATAAGGGAACCAAAGGAAGTGCTACTTGTTTCCCACAAGCTGAGCAAAAATAGTGACAGAACTGTGAAACTCCAGCAGTTCTCTGAAATCTGCCTTTCAGCAAGTTATGTGGGTACAGAACCTTTCTTAATGTTCTCATGTCTTCTGAATTTATATAAAAGTAACAGTACTGCTCAGTGTGGCTGAGAATTTGGTAAAACCAAAGCTATTTTGTTCTGTACGTGATTATTGTTGCTTTAAGACTGTATTGTGCCCTCTTTCAGGGGTACAGTAAAGGTCCTGGAAAACTTGTGCCTTCTCTGCTAAGTCAGAGTAGCTGTGCTGCTGTGAAATTTGTGGCTTTGTAGTGGCTGTCAGTAAGGTCCTCATCTTGATCTGTGCAAATTTTCAGTAACTTAGACCAAGGCAGATTCCAAGAGACTTCCTTCAGATCATATTTCCCTGCAGCACTGGTTTATTAACCTATTAGTTCAGTTCCTCAGATGATGAGAAGTTGCATTTTGCTTCCAAGAATACAATGTTTGAGTTCCAAATTTTGTGTAAAGTATTCCTCATCAGATAAGCAGAAGGGGCCTATCAGCTGTTTCTACAGACATTCTCCAGTCCCTTCCTCTTTGTAAACTTGGAGTTGTGTTTGTAGTGTAGATATTTGATGTTTGGGACCTTGGCTGATGTTGCATAACATTCAGATTTGAAGTTGAGATACCTGAAGAACCATATTTTGCTCTCTTAGCATTTCTTAGCATTAGCCCTAACTGTAAAGTAGGAGCTGACCAGCATCACTCTTATTACTGTAAATATGTCTTACCGTGTGTTTGTAGATTGTTCCATGTAATTAATTCTGCTGCACACTGAGGACTGGCAGCTCTTGGATGATTCTGCTTGACCAGCACAAACACCAGAGTTCCCACTAACAATGTACAGTACTTGGAGAGGAGCTCAGGAGTTGCTGCAGAATAGGCTTAGACGAGAAGCACTTCAGAGGTGATGGTGGAGAAAGGAGGTTGTAGTCAGTGGTCATAAATCCAGCCCTTACTAAAACCAGGGAAACTGTTAATGCCTCTTCCCTCTCATGCTGACGTGTAGAGCCAACCTTTGTGCTCTGTGGGGTGGTGCCTGCTGTGGACTTGAGGAAATTGGTGTTGCATGTTTAGAGACGGAAGGAACTAGATTTCAAGATAGTCTATAAGTGCCTTTCCCTGTTTCCCCATGGTTTTTTATTTTTCAGGCCTACTAAGCAAAATTGCTTGAGAGAGAGGAAAAAATAAAGCTGATTTTTATTCAGACCAGTACTCCCGACTGTCTGTTTTTGAATGGTGATTCTGTGATTTTTTGACAGGGAATAGAAAGTGCCTGGGGGAATTTGGAATGTGGCAATGGAGCAAAATAACTTCAGTAAAAGTGAAGCTCTCACAGGCTGGTAATTAGTGTGTTTTGACACCTGCTTCTGTGACACTGTTCCAGAAAGTGGTGAGTTTGAAAGTTTAAAAAAAAAAAAAGCGAATTACTTTTAAAGTCAGCTTCAGTATTAAATGTAACCAATCTCTGTAACAGTCTAGTGGAGAATGTTGCTGTTGTTAGACTTGCTTGATAACACCTGCAAATTTTTGGAATGCTGATGCCCTGCTTCTGGTAATGGAGTTGGTAATCTCGCCCTGTGGGTAATTTGTACTGCATGCTCTGATACATGGGCTTCACTTTCTTGTGCAAAGTGAATCTCTGGAATTTAGAGTGTGTTTTTCTTCTAGTCCCATGAAATCTTACTCTGATTTAGTTGTGCCATGTCAACCTCCATGGTTTTGTTTGTTTGTTTACAGTGTGTGGTGACTGACTTAGGCATAACCAGAAGTACCAGGTGCCCATAAGGTGGGGTCCCTACTTCAGCTGTACCATGCACACTGCACTGGGAAACCTGTGAGTGAATACTGTGCTTAACAGACCATGCTCAGTGGCAAATGAAATGGGGTCAGGCATGAATACCTTATCCAGGGAGGGCTTAGAACCAAATAAGAGCTTACATGTCTGTCAATTAGTCCTAGGCTGCAGGTATGCCAAAACTCCTCTTGCCCTATGTGGGGTTAACTCGGTGCCTCAGAACGTGACCTGAAAAACCCGCTGCTTGTGAGGTGATTTGCCTGAAGGAAGTACTGGGTATGGGGCTAGTTCTGATTGCTTGTTACTCTCCAGAACTCCACAACATGGGATGCAGCCAGGAGCTTCCACCCATTTCTTCAGAGCATGGAGTCAGTGACAAGGCAGGAGCTTGCAGCTGTGTCTAAAGGCAGGGCTTTGGTTCCCTTTGTGCTTCTGGAGGAGGCAGTGGTGGTGATTTATCAGCGCTTTTCTTGTATTCTAGGTAAAACATATGGTAGTCTTTGGTGTCATGATGAAATGCTAATATATTTTTCTAGGGTATCAGCCTGCAGGAGATAAGATGTTTGTCTTGGGGTGGGTTTGGACAGAAGCAAAGCACAGTTGAGCACTTCGGTCTAGTGCAGGTGTTGTGTGCATTTATTTGATTTTTTTTTTACTGTTGTTTTGGATATGGATGTGCTGTGGATTGGTTTTTTTTTTTTTTTTTTTTTTTTCTGACTAGCTAATCTCCCCCCAAAGTTAGAATTTGTTTGGTGAATGAGACTGGGCATGGTAGGAAGAAGAGTGTTTTATGGGAATGCATCTAGAAAATTGCACTTTGGACCCATGCAGTGGAAAGAGGAGAACCAGTAGCCCTGATAAGGTGTTTGTTGCTTCTCTGTCTCCTGTGGTACACCTGAAACCAGCTGTGCTGGAATGTTGAGTCTTCATAGCTGAGTCTTCATAGCTGTGGAAGAGCAGAATATGGGAAGGATGAGGTTTGGCCCAGCCAGTGTGTGCTGTTTGCTTTGCTTTTCATTGCTTTCTGTTTGTTGAATGATAGTTTTCTCCAGGGGAACATGAGATTAGCTCTAAAACAGGCCAGCATAGGATGAAGAGGATGACAATATAAAGCTTCAAAACATGATTTTGAGTCAATGGGTTAGCTTTATTTTAATCAGGATTTTGTATTTTTCTTAATAATAATTAAAGTAAAATTTTTGGGCCAAAATAGCTGAATATCAAGAGTATGCTCAAGTATTTCTTTTGAGGAATGGAGCACTTACTTGGCTGTTTTTGGGGACTAATATGAATTCTGTTCTAGGGCTGTGATTGAGAGCTTTTGAGGGGGAAAAGGAAGGAGACTGAGGCCTCTGTAAATTAAAATTAACTCAAAAGGATGCTTCTGTAAGTCTTCTGTGTATTAATTATGCCTCTAAAAGGTCTTTAGTTATACCCAGGCATCAGAATCATATCAGCACTTATGGCTTAGCCACAGACAGCATCGTTACATTACTGTTGGTTTGCACTCTTGTGGTAATCTATATTAGGTGGTTCAGCCCCAAACCTTTGAGACCCAAGAAAGTAAGTTTGACCTGGCCCACTTAGTTCATTTTACAGTCTCCTCAGGTGTAATTTTTTCAGTTCAGTAATTGCCTAATTAACCTTAATGCTAAATGAATTTTTATGCTAATTGTTTGAAAGCCAGCCTGATTTAAAAAGTCACTGAAACACATAGCTGCTGTTCTGCCTGTGAGACAGCCTGCGTATTTGTCTCACTGTGATGTTACAGTGTCAGACGTATGTCTTCATTCATGTTCCTGGCAGCTGGATCCAGTGTCTGGAAGGCTTGTGTTGTTTACCGCTGCATCTGCTGAGCACCAGTGATTTTCCAGAGCCAAACACATGAAACTGAGGGTTACCATCATGAGGGTTGACCATTGTAGCCTTGAGTCCCTTTCTGTACACAGCTTTCTTGCTACTACAGCAATGTATATTTACTTATAAAAAGAAGACATTGTGCTGCTTTCAGTCCATGGGATGGGTGGTACTTGTGTAATGAGTAATTGTTCTATTATTATTAATAATAATTTATCATCATCATCTGTATTCTGTTTGTGTAGTGGAATACACGGTTTCCTGCACACATGTTCAATTCAAAACTTGCTCTGGCATTGTTGAGCTCTTTCACTGCATTCCTTATCATACAATGGAATTTAAAATTTACCAGCATTTTCGAAGGCAAAGCTGACTCTTTTAATTGGGGGACAGGATAGAAAAATTGTATTTACCAGTCATGGTGCCAGTCTGGAAGGCAATTTTTTTAAGTGGCAAGGATTTTGGTTTTGAATATATATTCAAACACTGTTATTCCACTGTGGTATTCTTCTTTTTTCCTGCTTACTTCATTCATGATGTGCCTTCCCTCTGCTGAGATGTTGGGTGCAGGTGCCTCATGTATGTAGAGATGGAATCAACTGGCTTTGCACAGGGTGATGAGAGAGTCCTGCCAGGGGAAGGGACAGGGGAGGACAAGCAGGATTCTGTTTCTCTGCCTAGCCAAGTCTCACTTCCTTCCTTTCAAGATCCTGTTCTTGTCAATCTGCACTTTGAGTCAAATGCCTTCTGTATATTCTGGTACACAGAAGGGCTCTTGCCAGTTAAAGTCTTGCCTGGTATATCCAGTACCAGGGAAATGACATGCAGTACTAGGGCAAGTATCACTCACAAGATTTGGAAAATATACAGATTTATATTTTCTGGGATTTGTTTTTGGACTTAGTTTTAATTATTTAAGGTCCTATTCTGAAGCCAAGGGCTGCCTAATGCTTAAGTTTGACATCTGGGCATTTTTGGGACAAGCTGACTTCTCCTGAGTTGATGTTACCTGTTTTAGCTGAAACACTTGAGGGGAGTAGGAAGAGTTTAGCAGAAAACAGTTGTAGTAGTCTATTTGGACCTGAGAAATAGAAGCTAAAGAAGAAGCTGGTACTAAATTGTTGCTTTCCCTTTTCTTCCTCCTGTGTACCCATCCTTCCCTGCCCCTCCCCAGCAGAGCTTGTTCAGGCTCTCCTTGTTCTTCTGCAGGATTTAACAATTTTTGTCTTTCTGTAAGCTAGAAATAATGGAAATTCTAGCAATGAACTACCGCATAAAGGTCCCAGTCCTGGTGTAGAGCACTGTTTTGTGCAAGTAACTGCTATTCTAGTTGCTTGGAGTCTAAACAATATAGAGAATTCTGTTATAGCCTTAACAAATCCCATTTTGCATTCTAGCTGCTTGCCTTAAGTTACAAATACAACCTTTTGCTTAGCCGTGACAAGTATTACCCTGTTCTGGACAGCAATGGTTAAATGCTCCACTAATCCGTGTGACCTTAGTAACAGAACTCCAGAGCCTTACTGGTGTAAGGGTGTGTTTTATTAATATTTAGAGCAGACCTGAATGAAAAAAAGATTAATATGAGGCTATCATATTCCACTTGTCGTGGAGCACAAAGTGGGTTACTTGGTAAAGAAAGGCAAGCTGGAAGCTGAGCATCTCACCAAAGCCGGCAGGGCAGTGATCTTGCCAGCAAGGTGGGGAATCCTGTGGTAGGCAAACAAGGGTAGAGCAGGTCCGTGGTGTTAACCAGTATCAACCAAGAGCCTGGAGATCACCAGAAAAGTCTGTAATGTTCAACAGGTCCAAGGTAACACCACAAATTTATGTCAGCAATTCAGGATTGGTAAGGCAAATGTCCAGGCACAGATGAACCTGCTGCATAGCTCTGACAGGGTCCAAGCATGAGTGTCTGAGCTGGAATGTAGCTCCAAAGTGGAGAAGGGTGCCCAGTGAGGCTTTCTCTGGTGCTTTCACATGGCTCTCTCTGCAGCAGCCTGATCTGAGTTTACACAGCTGCACTGTGTCACAGCTGGCCTTGAGCCGAGGCATTCAGACCCCTGACAGGGGGAGGAGAGGTTGTGCTCAGGGCCCTGGCACCACTGATGTTTTGGTAAGATCTTGTCTGGGCTAGCCTTAATCACATAAAATCTGCAGTTCTTGATCCTGGGATAGCCATGGTGAGAATCTTAAAGGGTGAAAAGAGGAAGTGGAGGTGCAATAACAGAAAACAGGGCTGTGTGTTTTGTAACACTAACTGTGGCAATAAAATGCATCCTGTATGCTGGGGGAGCCAACCCCCTGGTGTGATTCTTCAAGCCTCTGTGACTTGCACTGGATGGCGAGTATTTCCGCAGTTCTTTGTGGATAAGGGCAAGTGTGTGGGAGGCACCAGATACTGGGTAGTTATTGCTGCAGTATGTCACAGTGATTGCTAATTGAACTGTTGGGATGGACAGAAAATAAATTTTCTTGAAGCCTCTGTAACCTTTTTCAGCTGTGTTTTTTGTCCCCTTATTCATCCACATATTTTGACTAGTATCTTGCCCTCTTTCTATGAAATTTTTTAGTGCTTTATTTTTCCTTCTTTATATGGTTTGAAAACCAAGTCTGATTTTTGTTAAGTTTCTGGTGCATGTTCTTTCTTCTCTGCAGGCTGTGTCAAGTCTGCCCTTATGTCAGGAGCATTCTGTTGATTAGCAGAAGAAACCTATAGTATAATGTTCCTTTATTTCCTGCCTCTTCTCTTTCCTTCTTCCCCAAAGGATCTTTTAGACTGTTTCTGTGGGAGCTGTGCTGATGCAATCTTTGCAGCAGACTGAGGGTTGTGTGAAAATTAACTTATGAACTCAACCAGTGGTTGTCCCTGCAGACCTGTACTCGAGATGAAAGGGTTCTGTTTGCATTCCAGTTTCCTGCCATGTTGAAAGGCAGTGGTGTGTCTCATAGCAGCAGTACTTGCAATGTGCTGCTTCCACATAAGGGAGAGTAATGACCAGTTTTCTATAGATGGGCATGTGGTACCTCCGTCTTCCTCTTTAGTTCTGTCTGGTGAGTTAGAAGTTGTAATCCTTGTTTATCTTTTTTTCAGAAAGGTGAATGACAACTCATGCACAGTGTTTGGAGTTGTAGTCTGAATGCATGTCCTGGAAAATTCACTCAAGAAATACCAGAGTATTATTAAATGTATCTGAGGCTTGTTCTGCATAATCAAATTGCTCAGTGATTTTTATCTTCACTTAAGATGCATGTAAAGGCTGCACAGTGTGGGTTTAGAAATTCCTTGCTGCATGACACCAAGCATTCCCGTATGTTTATCTTGCTTGTGTAAGAGCAGGGAGATGACAGGGAATCAAGTTTAAGCAAAGATGTAAGGAGACAGCAGTTGCAGGTTTGGGGGGAGGAAATATTTTCACAACTGTTATGTAAAAAAAGCAATGTAGGATCTCCCAAAACAAAGCAGGATAGAGAGCCCATGAGATGTGTACAGTAACTTATTGAACCTTCCTTTATAGCATGGTTTTACTGTTAGTGTCAGAGTTTTATGTGAGCTCTTTTACTTAAATGCAGTGTTGATTCTGGCACTGTCTAAATTAGATTAGGTGCTCCTTTGAAATGAAGGGTGCAGCAAGGAAGTGGAAGTGGAGAGAAGTTAAAAGGACGAGCTTATCTGGTTAAGTGGCTTTTTCCTCCCTGCTGGGAAGACCACAGAGCTGTACTATCTATTCAGTAAACATCTTCCCCTGGGTGTGAGCTGGTGGTAATTTGCAGCTCTTAATGATAACAAGTGACAGGACTTAACTTTAGATAACCCACATGATATAGGTGGTTGTCATAAAGCGTTTTAAATGAGGATCTGTCAGAGGAGCAAAAGGATGAGGAAGGAAGCTTGTTAAATGAGTTTCCTTCTTGCTCCTGCAAATACACTGTAAGTGGTTGAAGCTCAATGATATAATTTGATTCCTTGGCAGATTTATTTTAGATGGTTATTTTGCAGTTATCAATTGTACATGTGTCCCATCTTCTTCCATTTGAATGTAAGTCTGACTGGCAGCATTTATTACTTCTGATTCCTCAAGAAGACAAGGCAGGGTCTGTCCTTAAGATTTAGAAATTCAGCTCCTAATCTACAAGCCAAATTTTCAATACATGTGTTTATATCTATTTTGCCTTTACGAAAAGGAGTGAAATAATGGAAGAGGTACCATTTAAACAGGTTTGGGTGTGTGTTTGATAATGGGGCAGTCTCAATGCCACGTACTTGAATTTTGTGTTTCGCAAGACAGTGAAGATCTGTTGGGGTTTTTTTTTTACCTCTGCAATGTGAACATGTGTCAGCTTTGGTTAGCCATGCCAGCAGGAGTTACACAACTTACTTGGAATGGCACACTGTGGCGGACAGAGGATATCCCATGAATTTGAGAATGAAGCTTGTAGATGATAAATGCCAAGGGAAGAGTTAATTTAGTACCCACTTTCCATAAATAGAGGAAGTTGATTCATACAGTCATGGCTAGAGAGTACAGGAGCATGTCAGAGTCTTCACTGTCTTGCTTGAGATCACAAATTTGCTGAATAATGTGGTGGTCAGGTTGCCAAATCCGATCTTCTACCTTTGGGATAGAAGTCAGAAAGACAAAATGGCGTGGAAGGAAGTAAATTTTTTTTTTCTGTAATTGCTCTCTTTCACAACTTGGCTTTTTAATACACCAAACATTTTCACTGTTCTGGACACTTCAGATGTGTTTATGATCTAGTAAAGTATTAGCATCATGTGGTTCTTGATTGTGCTTGTAGAAGAAGGAATTCTCTATTCTATATTTCAGATAAAGCTGTATCAAAACCTGGCAAAATAAGTAGTCAGAAATGAAGTAAAAGTTTTTAAAATGTCAGCTGAACAGAGAGTTTCAAAGTTAAAAGTTTACTTGCAAGTTGTGTAGGCTTTTCATATATTTCTGTAACATGTGACTATACAATACAGAAAACATACAATGTATTGCAATTACATAATTATTGCAATATATATCACACAGGTTATGATTATGTGTGTAGTATATTTTATCCTTATGTGCTATACATTTCCTATTTATTATTATGAAGAGCAGCATTTCAGTTGAATATTTGCTTTACTGACCTCAAGCATTGCAGTTCTGAGGCACATTGGCTTCAGATTACAACTAAACATGGAAGCTGGAAGAATCACAGGGACTATGGCTTGGGCTGTGCTGTCAGTGATAGAGCTGAGCATATCCAGGGATGAGTTTAGGACCAGCTCTGTTTCTAAATGTGCTAACCATCTGGCACAACTTATGTGTGTGGTTTGTTTTATGCTTGGGGTTTTTTTTTAAAGGGATGAATGGATATACAGACACATACACTGTAAGTTTTATTTTGGACCAATTTTTCTGTCACTGTAAAGCTGGTATCTAACTGCTCTGGTTATTTAATTTCCAGTTTTTCAGAAATATTAATAGAATAAGTGGTGGAGGCTCGCATGAGGCATGTTAATGGACTAAGAAAATAGAAGTGGGTGTATTTCTCTGGATTTTCAGTGGGGTTTGGAAAGATGTTTGGATTGGCAGAGGCTGCTTTGTTGGGTTTTAAAATAAATAAATTCTGCCAGGAAAAAAAAGCTGCACATTGTAATTTCTTCAATATATACCAAACTTGAGTAGTCACTTCAGGAGTCTGCCTGGAAACATGGTGAAATGTAGCATTGTTTTCTTCACTACTCTAAATGTGAGTCTTGGAGGCACTAGCAGATCCTGAAACCTGGGCTGGTATTTCAGTGGTCTTGTTGCGTGCTGCATTTCAGTGCTAAGCATATCAGAAAAAAAGATAAACTCTTCACTTACTCTGAACTTCTGTGTTTCCTTAAAGTAGCTGGTCAGAAGCATAGCTTTCATTTCTGTCCAGAATTTTTCCTTCTGCTCTAAATTGGTCCTGTAGAAGCATAACCAGTTGAGAATTCATTGCTGTCTGTCCATAAATGCTGATGTTTTGGTAGGAATTGTGTCAACATTGTTTCTACATGGTCTCCCTCAACCTATGTTTAAGCTGTTACAGTGGTGTATTTATAGTTTCTTGAATTCTACTCTTAAGTGTATGGAATATGCATGAAATGCAATTGATGGGCTGTAGTTCTGCCAGACCAGTATAAATAAAGTCCCCTGATTACACTCACAGAGATAACTAGTATGACTTTAAATATTTTCCTTGCTATTTTCCACCCTTGTGAATCTTGATTGAAGTTGCTAATGAATATTAAAAGCAATACACCCCTATTCTCCACACCTGTAATTGCACTATCTTGATGGTTTGCAGGTGTCTTGATGCTGTCAGGCTTTGTAGGTGTTTGAGAGAGGAGAAATGATGTTACGTTCCAGTGTTTTTTGTAGGGAGTTACAGCAACAGCTTTGTGTTCTATGCAACCTGCAGATTTCCTGTGCCATTTGATGTGTTCTTTGTTCTGCCCTTTTTTTTTGAACTGTTAATTATGCTATATTGTACTCGCAAAATGACACTTGGCATCAGTGTTTTGGGTTTTTTCTTTTCTTTTTTTTTTTTTTGTTCACTAGCCCATTTGGAGATGCATGAGTGAAGACATCCTGTACAAGTGTCATGCTTAAGAGTTAATTTTTAAAATTATCTAGCTCTTCTTATGTTGCCATCTGTTTTCCTCTAGCCTGAAGAGGAAACAGCTGCTGTGAATAATCTCAAGACAGTATTTTTAATAAAGTCTAATAGGTCTGCCTACCTTCAGTTTGCAAGTGTGTCACAGGGAATAAATGTGCTGTTTAGGAGGGGCAATGTGGTTTTACAGTAGGAACTGTAATGAGTTTTTTTAGTAATGCAGTGATTCTGGTATGTCTCCTCCATAGCTGGATTTAAATACAGCAGGAGAGATCGGTGTTAATGGGGTTCACTTCACTTGCTGTAACTGTGTATTGTCTTGCAGAGGGCTCTTCTGTGCTGCTTCCACGTCGAGTTCAGTGGTTCACAAGCAGCTGGGGAGTTGTCTGAACCTGGTGATCTAATACAAAAGCTAAGTCATGGCCCCACCGTGCCAGCCTCAGTTTGCTGATAGAGCAGAGGCAATAGCTGGCTATATTTGACCTCAGGGAAAGCATTGGAGGTGGAGAGCCAGGCACTCAGCCTCTTCAACTGACAGGATGCAGTTGTATGGAATTAGAGCTAACGTGCACCAAATAGGCCATACCATTTTGGGGAAAATATTTAATTCTCAGATGGAGAATGTATTTAATTCTCAGGTGGAGGATAAGTGTTCTGATGGAGAGTAGAGTATGGTGCACTTGATACAGCCAGTGGACAATAACCTTGTGGGTTTCTTAATTGTATTTTAGACTTCCTTTTGGTAAGGAGTGATAAACCTCATGAAAGAGATGATGTACAACTTAAGCTTCAATGACAGTGGTGATTCAGCTGAATAAAGGGAAGGATACATTTAAGTAGACAAGTTGACTGTCAAAGAATGCCTTGAAAAAAAACTTCAAATTGGTTTATTTCAGCTCAAGCATTGTAGAGCAGACAGGAATTGATACTGTGTTACATAGGTTGTCTTCATTGCTTTCTATCGAAATCAAAGGGGAATATCTTGTATGTCTGGAAAACTTTGCCAGATGAATAGTTTTTTGAAAGAGGGTTCAACAGTAAAGAGGGAAGACGACTAACCAGCAGCGAGCATTAAGTGGTGGTCAAGGAGTGTAGAGTTGAATAGAGATTGAAGACTGATGGAATTGGATCTTCGTGTAAGTAGAGTGGCTTCTTTTTGTCAGAGGCTTTGCTGCTGTTGCTTGAGTCTTTAGATTAATGACATTATAGAACAACACTAGCAAGAGTAGCCATGAAATGTGAGCCTGTAGTCCACTGCAGGCTCAGATCTTCCAAGACCATACACCCCATGAACCTGTCTGAAAGAGATATGCAATACCGTGTGGTTGTACAAGCCCTGTCTCATTGCTGCCCCATTTCTTGCAATAAGGCCACAGTCTCAGGGTGAATCCATTAGGAACCTGTACAGTGTCAGAGCAAATGGCTGCATGAGATCTGGCCTGGCCTGATCTGATCTGTTCTGCTTAATGGACTTGTGTAGCACATGAACATGTGGGATTGCATCATGTGAGGGAAAATGGGCAGCGGGCAGTGGTGGCTCCAAGTTGCTGTGAAGCTACAGTGTTACTGGAGCAGGTGAGGAAATCACTGCTCCCTGCTTAAAAAGCTCTTGTCTTTTGACAAAGAATGAGTGTGGGAATTCAGGAAAGTAAGAGACACTGACTTGCAATTAAATTAATATTAAAAGTTGGCTATAACGCTTGCTTTTGAGCTTTCCTATGAAATTTATGCTATTATATAGTGTTTGCTGTTTCTCTGGAGTAGTATCTATTATATGCTAAAAACATTATTACAGAAAACTTGTTCCATCTGCCTTTCAAAGGAGAGAAGCTCTGATTGATAACTGTAAAAACTCTCAGGAGAAACAGGCAAATACCAGTGATCCAGAAGAATGTTCTTACCTACGTAGATGTTTCTTTTAAAGACTGGTATTTTTTCTTATTTTTGGAGGCAATTTCATTAGTTTAACAGCAAACTGCTTTTCCCACTTGTAGGTGTATGCACTGCCTCACTTCTGAATTTATAATGGGAGTACGTGAATCTCAGAACAAGTTAGAGCTGGACATAAGAAACAATCAGTTTCTCTTGCAGAAGCCCCAACTAGTCAAGTATTTCCAAAGATGTGTGGTCAGAACAGGTGCTTTTCTGTACTGAAATTTTTTAAATTCATATTCATAAATGGTTCATCTTCTGGAAAGACAGTGGCTTTCTTCAGATCTTGTAAGTCTGTAGCTGGCAGCAGTGTGGTGGTTATGGCATGGGTGTTTGGGATGTAACAGTGCTGGAGTGTGTAGAGGTGAACTTTGCCTCAGTGGGAAACATCGTTGGGCTTCTGTCTGTGTTACTCTGCACTTCTTCTGTGTGTATGTACCTTCTTACCAGTTAGGAGTTCCTCTGTACTTCTGTTTTGGTGCAGTATACCTCAGTCACCTTCCCATGAGGAGTGTCTTTCCTATCAAAGTTATTTCTATCATGAAGCTTTTTTTTTTTTTTTTTGATCAGGTTGCTTTGCAACTGTTAGAGTATCTTTTTCATTCCTAAATTGTTGTTCTTTCCACAATAAAGCCCTTGGGAGCCATTTTATCTGCCTATGTATGTATGTGACAGCACTGCTGGACGTATACACTAGTAACAATGATTTTTCCTGTCATGGTTGCTGGGAGCTGTTTGTCTTACCTGTTTGTTAAAAGGACCAGATGCTTTGTCTTCTGCTCTGAGTTGGTAAATTCTGCTTTGTGTTTGATTTCCCCTGCTTGTGCTGTGAAGGCAGTAGGCAAGAGGCTTTTCAGACCAGAATGGTGTTCATCTTAACATGCTGCACAGGAGAGTTCTTTGGTGTAAGACATGTGAGTCAGGCTCTGTTGGCTTTGCTGGCCCTCAGATGCAGCTTTTGCAACATCTCATGCATAGCATCATAGAATTGATTGGGTTGGAAAAGACCTCCAAGATCAAGTCCAACCCTTGGTCCAACTCCAGTCCATATCCAGTGCAAATACTGTAATGCAGTGCTTCGATGTGGCCCTTCATCTGAGCCATCTAAAACTGCATTTTGCATATGAAGTTCTACAGAGGGATGTAGTTCAACTACAGAAGTGAACTGTCTGACATCCAATGCACAACCACAGATGGAGTCTGCAGCAGAACTGGGATGGAATCCAGATCTTCAGCCAAAGGAGCCAACTTCTTGCATGGGGATGGAAACTTCTTGCATAGAGTAGCTCTGCTATGTGGTATTCCTTTTTAAAAACAAATGGACTGTTTTTCAAACTACCTGAAATGCATAAGGGGTTAACTGAAGCTGAGTGTCTTTCCTTTCTTGGGTGATCTATACAAAGAAGCATTGGCCTGTTTTGGTAGCCCAATGTCTGGTGTATTCATCCCCATTCCCCAGCATTAAACATAACAACTGCAGCATGCACGTGGATTTGTGTGCATCTACTGTAAAAACTTGTGTTCTACCCTAAAAGGTAAAAGTAGGCATATTTTTATCCAAGAGCCTTTGGATAGGCATGTCTATTTACATGCTTTAACTTCTGCAGCTGGTTATTGTAAACGTCTGTGAAGAACTTCCTTACAGTCCGTGAAAGTGTGTGATATAATCCAGAAATCAACTTTGTTTTACACTTGATTATCAGCAGATTCCCTGACTCCAGTCTGCTGTTCTTTTGTATGCCATGAACTTGCACAAGCATTGGAGGAGATTATTTCAAGAGAAGTGGATATTACACACTTATAGGTGGGCACATAGTTACCTATTGCCACTGGATGCATGTGATAGCGTAGCTTCTTGTGACATTCTGAATAAATATGAATGGATTTATTGCTTTTTATTTTTTTTAGTTTGTGAGAAAACTATTACATGCTGTATCGGCAGGAAAAACATGATTTTATCACTTCTGTTTGGCTCTGAAAAAAATGAGCTGTAAGTTGATATGTGTGGGTAAATTATCACTGTTTGCCTGCTTGATGTGTTTTGTAAACTGATGATGACAGAGTTAACCAAGGTTCTGTGTATTTTGGGCTCTTGATGACTGAATAGTTGCAGCACAAAACTGTGGATTCAAAGCTGTGAGTTTATATTTACTTAAGTGTGTTGTCCTTACTGAGCTGAGGAATAAGCTTTATTGCAGTGCTTTCTCCACCTTTGTGTCAAGAAAGCAAGCCACTGTCACTAACTAGCTGTGCTGGCTCAAAGCCTAATAGGACGTCTAAATTAAGATTAACTTCATATTTCAGTATATCTTTTGTATTGTGTTAGGTTTAGGAATGCAGTGCCTTTATTCCTCCATCCTGTCAAATATCCTTCACCTGCCCTTCCCTGTTTAAAGCTTAATCCTCCCTTATCATGTATGAATGTTTGTGTAGACTTAAGCATTTTAAGAAAGAGAATGTCTTCTGTGTTGGTACAGCTTTCACTACTGCTGGATCTCTGCTACTGAAGCAAAGTCAGGGCAGGTTTGTGCTGGGCCAGACAGAATTGTGGAACCAAAGATGCTTATAAAAATAAAACTTTGAGAATGTATTTCAGAGCAGTTGACAGATATCCCTCTTGTTCATGTTTTTTAATTCCCTCATTTCTGCATAGATAAATTAATTCTGCTTTGTCACTAGTAGTAAATATGCAAAATACTTAACACTTCCCAAATGCTTGACATACAGTGTGACTTACCACCTTTCCTGCAGCTGATATGACTAACTTGTAAACTGAAACTAGAAGACTAAAAGAAAGCTACCATCAATCAGTTTCATTATATTAACACTGCATAAGTTAGGAAAGGAAAGTAGGTCACTTTCCATTTTTAATACCCACTTTATACTTTACATAAAAACCCATCAGGATTGCAGACACTTAATGGAAAGTTATACATTGCCCTGTAAATACAAATTTTAATCATGTGAATGTTTGTGGAAATTGCATGGAATATTGTGGGTTTGGCTTAGATTGTTCTTCAAAGTCTTAGCTCCTTATACCAAGTGATGTATTTTTAGTGCACACAGCTACACTAATTTCTGAACTATGCGGTTTTGATCACTGCTTGTAAATAAGTGACTAGACCCAGCTTCTTACTTGTTTCTCTGCACTGTTGTGCCTGTCTTATCTATACTCTGTGCTGAGGAGTTAAGAAGTAAATGTGTTTTCCCTTTCCATAGTTACTGAAGTTGGATAATCCAGCATTTGGTTCTCATCACATTGCACAGTGAGTCATGCTTTCTTCATTAGGTTTGTTCCTCAGGCCAGGATTCATGTGATGTTCCCCTTCTCTGGGGGATCAGATTAGTCACTGTTTGAAATCTTGTTTAAAAAATAAATTGCACCACAGGTTGATGCCTTGCTTGCCCGTTACATGCTTGCTTGCTGTTTGGGTTCAGCAGCATCATTATATTGAAAAATACTTTATAGTCACAGTAACTGACATTTAATTGGAGTCCCACTGAAATTATTATTATTCAATTTGGAATGCATAGCACTAGCAAAGACTTGTCTATAATGCAGGTCAATTTAAAGTAGTTCAGCATGCTGAAATACATCTCACTTGAACTTCAGCTTCTTTCATTATGCTCTTAAGAACAAAAACTATGTTGTGAACGTGGTAGTAGCTTGAACTCTGTGAAACATATAGATGTATAAAAGCAGTGGTAATAAGAAAAATTGTTAACATGAATGGCCTCTTATCATGATACTTGACTCAGACTTAAAGTATTCAGGGCTGAAACTCTGCCTGCTGAATTATCTGTACCCAGAAGTGTTTGATGGAGCCAAGATTTGATGGAGGTTTCAAACAACTTTAGGAAGCAGCAGTTTCCAGTCCCTACTGTGTGATATGCTGTTGTGAAGGTTCTTGAAGTTCTTTATCTTGGTACTAGAAGATTTTGGGGGTGATGGTTCCTTGTGGTAAGTAGCAGTTTGAAAGACGAACTATGCAGAAAGTGTGAGGTGGCCAGATGAGAAGGAAGAGGGGAAAATCTATATCATGTGGTTGTAAACATTTAACCTGGAGACTGATGTTGGCTGACTAAGCTCCCTGTCTATTGAATGGGCAGCTGCAGGAACTTGTTCAAATTACTATTCAGAAAACCTGTTATGTTTATACTGAATCCTCTTAGGCAGGAGTCTGTGTGAACAGTAGATGTTAATGCAGGCACCTAAATTGTGCAAAATATTGCATCTAATGAGTATCCCCAGGAACATTGTCTGGTTTGTGCCTTGAGAGCTAGGTAGGATTATGGCATGGTAAAGGATTGGAAGTTGCTGAAATAAATGGTTAGAAAAACTGTCATAGTTTACAGATGAAAACCTGAGTAGAAGGAAAAATGAATTAATGTTCCACATTAAACTTTGATTCTGGCTCCTTTGACCAGCTTTATTTTTTCATCCTGTAAGTTGTTAACAATGTTTTGACAGGAAAATGCTCATGAAGTAGGTGGAGGCACAGACCAGTGTGGTAGAAAATGAGATTATCTATAATGACTCCAAATAATGAGGGTTTTTTTGTGATGCTGTTTGTGGTGGTCTTGTCCTCCTATTTTCAGTTGATTCTTACAAATATCAGACTGTCACAGCCGTTACTAGTTCAGGTTGTTAGTTTTCCTTTCGTTCTGTGTGAGACAGATGCATGTGGTGACTAAACAAATATTCTAGAATTCAATTTTGGATGAATTTTGTGGGCGTGGATGAGCAGCTCAGGGAATACCCAGCTCCCAAAAAACATTGGAAGATTTGAAAAATGCTCTGCCTCTGGGCAATCAGCTGCAACCAAAATTTAATTTGGAATCTTGCTCTTATTTCTATGAGAATATCCACTGAAATATAACAGACCTGTGTTTCTTTGAAGTGCGTTTAATCCTGCTGTACTGACTTCCCCTGGAAGACAACATGACCACCCTGTATTTTGGCAGTTACGTTGGTGCAGAGATGAGTATATTGGGTCTTGTATACTCTGAGATGGGATCCTGACCCTGTGACTTCAGGTCAAGCAAGATCAAGTGAATGCTTAGGTATTCATTCATGCAGGCTTCATTTTTGTGAAAGATTCTTCCCCCAGCCACCACCACTTGGGAGACTGGGAATTTGGGAGGCGGATTTCCTGTTTGTTTTTTACAGTTCATTTTGGTTAATCCAGGTCAGTCAAATCTCACATACTGCTCTAGATTTGTGGGTAGAACTTTACAGCTTGTATTTAAAAATAATCTGGTATACTGTCAGCTTGCAACTTGAAAACTTTCCCAGGTTTAAAGCAGTGGTAGCTACAGCTGTCATTTCCTCCCTATACCTAGGTCAGTTTGTCTTCCTCTGTATTCTTTAAGTGAAAATTTTTTTTCAGCTAGAGTCAGGAATCCTGTGCTGATGTGTTTTTTTAAAAAACACCCAGATACTTCTTCAGTAAGACTGCTGACGTGGCAAAGGGAATGTTTAGGATCATGGATAATGATGGTCCAATTCTATCAATTTGTTGATGTTCTGTAACTGGCTCCTTCTACAAATTGTTGGGGCAACCTTTGTGGTGTTGCAGTAGTTAAGACAGTGTGGACCTCAGAGTAGAGACATTTTGTAGTCTTTCCATGAAGAAAGCAGCAGGTTTGTAGATCAGTTGCAGTGCATCCTTGCTCATCTGCAGTCTTAAGAGTTGCACAGCACTGCAAGCTGACAAGTGCTTTGTTAGTCAAACTCAAATACTTCTAAGCATCTTAAAATGTCATAAGAAGAGACTCTGTTGATTTTTGTTTCATTAATGGGACTGCAAGGTAGCAACAAGAAATTAGCATCATTTATGTTAATTCTTGTGGATTGTTGGCATACATCTGTGCAATGCAGGCCATTCAACAGTGAAAGAACTTTGTTCTTAAAGTCACATATAGATCATACAAGGCACCAATGTTAGGAATGTCAAAATGGGGTTTATTTTTGTTTCACTCTACTGGAAAAAGTCTATGTAAATGAAGGTCCAATAAGTAAAGTAAAATGAACATTGTTGGATGATTTTGATGATGTCCTAATCTGAGCATTAAGTTCAGTACAGAGCTGAATATGCAACATAGCATTTGTCAGCCACCTAAGACTGCAGCTGTAGAGTTACAAGTTTCCCTTTTAATTCAAAAACCATCTATAAACACGTAGCCTGAGAACTGGTTGTGATCACACTTTGCTTAAAATAAAGAATTTCCTAGTACAGCGTTGTGCATAAGGTGTTCTTTGTGTATGAAGGAACACATGAGGAATATGTATAGTAATGAAATACCAAGACCGAGTCAAGTTTGAAGTATTTGTATTCTTGCATGTTACTGGATTTAAGAGAAACTGCTAATTACTACAGGTTTGGAGGAGAAAATTTCTGAGTCTGGATCTTTATATGGGGAAAAAAGAATTTGATCCCTTTGTAGGAAAGTACCTATTTTCACTGTTTGTGCAGAAAGGCTAAAGTAAATCAAACTGGGGAGATTTTGAAATGTTTTTCTCTCCCTTATGATGATTAATTTTGTAATGGGAAGAGTGTTTTGAATGTGGAGGAAAATACTCTATACTCAGTTAATTCTTAAATCTTAAGTGGTTTTCAAGATTGACTTGAACTTCTGTGCTCAGAATCACCCAGTTTCTCAATATCCAGGTCTTATTTTGGTTTTTATCATTGTGGGACCCAAGTCCCAACTGAACCTGATCTAAACTTGATCCTGTGAAACTCTGCTTAGTGAAGACATTTCTAAATAAGTAATTCTAAAGCAAGAGGGATTGTGAACAGCACAATCATTAGAGGAAACAGTTTCTTAACATTGCCCATAAAGCTTCAGCTTTTCAGCAACTACTCCTTTTGTGATTAGTTTGCAATGTAATCAAAATGCAACCTCTGGCAGTTTGTACTTTTCATGTTACTCTAGAAGTTTTTTGTGTCATTTATTGTGATAGAAGTGATTAGTGACCTGGAAGAGAGAGGGCATTCATTGGTTTTTCATTGCTTGTCTTTCTTTTTCACACAGCTATAACTTTTTGTCCCCTTTTTGTTTGTTTGTTTTGTTTGGTTGATGGTTTTTTGGTTTTGTTTTGTTTTTGTCATGTGGCTTTTGGTTTTATCTGTGAATAATATAAATGAAGGCATGTAAAAATACTTACTTCC
>JAWWEV010000001.1:92804727-92858236 GCA_035583235.1 Hafferia zeledoni
TGTTTTGTTTTTGTCATGTGGCTTTTGGTTTTATCTGTGAATAATATAAATGAAGGCATGTAAAAATACTTACTTCCACAGTAACTTCTCTTTGCTTATGCTGGTATTTTTGAGAATGTTACTTTTGTTCTTTAGCAATGACTAGGCTCCTTACTACAGAGCAATCTTGAATTACCCTAGTGTACAAAGACTCTCAAAAGGGAGTGTTTCAATTGTTACTGGATTTTGTTGTTTGATGTTGTAAATCATTTGCTTGTATTTCCTGTCTCATACTGTTCTTCTAAAAATAGCTGAAATTGCTTGCTGTTTGCTCAGTGCAGCTCCATGATGGAATAGCTTGTTTTCAAAGTTCCTTCCTGTGAGCTGCTCTGCTCCTCCTGCAGCCTGAATCTCTCCCTCATGGCCTCCCCCAGCAGATGGGCAGTGACTTACGCTTTGCTGAGAGATGGTCGTTTATAACTTTAGGAAGCTGATTTTCTTCTTTAAAAAACAGCAACCACCAAACCAAACAACTCCCCCACCCAAACCCCCCACCTCTGAACAAACCCAAAAAAACCTACCAAGGACTACACAAGCCACAATCTAAGCAGTCACAATTCTATGGTACAGAACAACCTGTAGCCAGTCCCTGCGTTAGTGAAACTGGTAGGAAAAACCTCGTGAGTTTCTTTCAATACAGGTGGGAAGTTGCATGAAATCTGTCTTGATGCAATGTACCATCTTCAAAACAGAAGCTGGATTGAAAAATGGTATATGGGGAGCCAAGTCTAACATTATATCCACGCAGATAGAGACATTTTGGGTAATTCATCAGTTTTTCTCTAGGCATAGGAAAAAAGTCACATCAAAGGAACTAAGAATGCTAACTCAGAGTGCCACAGGAAAACTGAATTCAGATGTAAACTCCTTGAGAACACCTTTTTCCTGGCAGTATCCTACTTCAAAATAATCTCTGAGCGTCCTTTTACACAGAATAGCTTCAGTCATGTTAAAAAGCAGCTGGACTGTGCATTTTTATTTTGTGGCATTAAGTTACTATTATAAGGGAATCTTTAGAGAAACTTGATGCCTGATGTTGACCACAATATTGGCAAGTAGCACGCAACCAGTTATATTAATGAGTTGAGAATTATGCTTCTCTTGTACAAACTAAAGTCTTAATTTTGCAAGCAGCTCTCGTGGAACTTCCTTTATAGGCATCTTTCCTCTCAGCCCTGAAATTTGATTAACAGCCCTTGTACTGAGAGCACTTAAGTACTTAAGATCATGACAAGATCTTTTGAGCCTTCTCAGTGTTCATTCTTCTTACCAGAAAAGTAGGACTGTCAGCTTGCAGCTTCTCATTGCTCTCCAGTGAAATATCCTCAGCTGCTTCTGTTACACACAAAAATAAAGCAAGATATTTGGATGTTTTATTGGACTTTCAGGGCTGCAAAAGGAAGACTGGAATGTCTGATCACACACCTACAGGAAAAAGGGAATGTGGCTCCTAGCCATTCTGAGTGATAGGTCTGAGTCTACTCACCACCCAGCCTGTGGCTGATCAGGCTTAGCTGTTGTAACTGGTGACAGAAAGGTCTCATTTGCTTTGCCAGAACAGGTTCCAGATCAGAGGAAGATCTATCTATATGAAGGTTCCCATGAGGTATAGAATTCAGTTTAGTCACCTGAGAGACAAGGGTGATAGTATATTGGTGTGGGTGTACTGGGGTTGTGCAGAAGGGATTTTAACAGATGCCAAATGTTGCTGTCAGGAGGCTGTGAATAAAGATATTCAGCTCGTGCTGGTCTTCAGCTTCATGCCAAAAGATTTGGAGTTGATGCTGCTTCCTCGTAGCCAGGAGGGTTTCCACGAGATTCTCTTGTCTAAAAAATTGCAATTAAGGTAATGTACTTCATCAGTGTGATGGTTACTTGCTGAAGCAACACTAGCTGTGGTGCGGTGTTGCTCAGGGACTGTGCTGATGTCCAGGATTATCAGCACTGTTTGTTGAGGTAGTGCTTTCCCTGAGTCTTCTAATGTGATCACCATTTCACATGGAAAGGGGCTGGCAGGCAAGGGCTTTTAGATTAGGAACAGGTCATCTAAAAATCTCATTTTCCAGATCATCAAAATCTGCTTGCAGATGGCTATTTTTGACCTAGTTTAGAAATCTAATGCAATCTGTCTCTCTGTGACAGCAAAGTTACAGCTGACAGAAAGGTCTGTCTGTGTGTATGTGTGCACACATAAATGCCTATGGTTAAAGCCAAGAGAGATTGTTGAACAAACAGTGTTTCTAGCCACATCTGTTTTAAAAGAAATATAATTTTTTAATATATCAATTTTCTTTATTAGATGCTTATGAATTTCATGTGGGTTTCTTTTTTTAATTTTCAGACTGTGTGACCTATATACAGAGGTGGAGAAAAGAGAACATTGTTGACACTCGGTGTATATTGCCTAGAAAGTATTTATTGCTTTTCCTTTATTACAAAAGTACAAAAGAACACTAAGCTGCCCACATAAGTCCATAGTTACCTGCTGGGTACAGCAGTTCTTGGAACTTCACTTTTATAATTTATTTTATTAATTTCCTGCTTGGAAAGGCAGAAATGAATGGAAATGTTTCTTTCTGAGAGGTACATGTAGTATATCTACACATAGGAATTATATACAAATGTAACCATATATTCTACTTTCAGACATTACATTAATTTCATATATTTGTCATATTGGCTCTTCAGTAACAAATTTGGTTTCTAATGTGAGTGGAAGTTTTTAAACTATGACCATTTTAATATTAAAGAGGATTATTTTCTCAGTATTTCCCTCCTGAAGTATTGCAGTAATACCCCTCCCCTTATCCCCACCTCACCCACAAAAAAGATGATCTTTCATTTGCAAGAAAATGAACCTCTTTCTCAGCATTCAACATTGTTGCAATTGGTGATGTTCTGTTTTAAATTCATGCATAGACACAGAATTCTAAGTGTATCCGCGTGTTTTAATTGATACTGAGTGATAAATTTCTGTTTTAAGGAAAATTAAGTATTAATTAGAAACTGGCTGGTATCTTGATATTTTACATATAATCTGGATTTTGTGCATGTGGAGACTTTTTAAGCATAAATTATGGTAGAGAATCAGAACTCTGTGTGTTCAGACATTTTTCCTTTTACTGTTTTTGCTTGATCTGTGGATGCTGGAGCAATAATGTGCTTGAGATTATTTTTCCAGAGTTCCAGCATCTTTATTGAGATAGAGAGCTTAAAGGAAAACAAGAGACACTCTTCATTCTTGACATACATTGCTGTTCTGCTTTTGTTCTTGGCATGCTTCTCTACAAGCTTCTTTGGAGAGTGTTTTCCTGAATGTGGCAGAAACAAAATGAATTGTTGGTTTGGATATGATGCCCTTTTCAGATTTTAGGTATTTTGTTTCTGTGTTCAAGTCTATCAGCATGCTTCCTGAAGTCAAATGCTGTGGCATTGAAAGCTCAGCTGCTTTTATTGGATTTATTAGATTTTTGTTTGCTTGTTTGTTTTCTGAAATGGTTTGGGAAATGGTTCTCTCACGCCATCTTGATTAACATCAAATATGTTGCTGCTAAAACCCAGCAAGCTACATTTGTTGACACACTACAAAATCTTCCTTAATGCATTCAGATTGACATATGTGTGTTGGTGACCCAATACTTAGGAAGACAAGAGCAGGAAATTTTGTTCCAAAAGGTAGAAAGAATACCTGACTGTCATGTCTTCTGTGCTTTTCAGAAAGTTGCATTCAGGGAAATAGGTCAAAAGCAATGCTGGCACAATGGCAAATATGTAAATTCAATTAAAAATACTAAATGCTTCAAAAAAATTTAAGTGGCAAAACCATAAGAAAATGTATGGATATTAGTTTATTCCTAAAAGCACCCTCGAAGTTTCTTTTTTTCGTAACAGTTGTGCTACCAACTATCTAAGGGGCACCTTTCTCTGCCATGTATGCAGGAGAGCCCTTTTAACTTGCTTCCCTTTTATTGCCAGTGTTTTAGCAGGGCAGGAATATGCAACATTGGAAAGAACACAGAAGATGAACATGATTTTGAGTTTTTCCTTCCTCTTTTTCTAGCTTGATGTGTTCCCTGTGCCCAGCTTGAGCTAAGCTATCTGTGCTGCCATGGTAGACTATTTTTGAGCTGTAGTAACCCAGTATTCATGCGGAGAAGATAGCAAGCCAGTGACATATTCAGAATTCTATAGTCTCTTTTTTTCAGACTTGTCCAAAATACCTAATGTTAATTTTTCCATAGCTGAAATCAGCTTTGCTAGGTTTTAGTGCTTAGTGCTAAATCAAGTTCGTCACACAGTTAAATTAGGGCCCACAGTTAAATCAGGTATATTAGAAGTGCAGGGATAGAGAGAAAAGCTATTGCCAACTTGAACAGATTATTCTGCTACTGTGTCTCCAAATGAAGCCTTATGCTCCAACACAAAGTTCTTGTGTATTCTCAATTGTCAGGGTCTTAGACATCTTAAGAAACATTCCATTTCTTCTTAGTGGAAGTGGAAAAGTGAAGGTTTTAAAATCGAGTGTGTTGACCTTTCATCCGCAAACCCTAAGTTCTCTAACATACAGGTACTTCACAAATATGAAGTGTGGGGGGAAAAAAACCAGACTGGGCTTTTGAAAATAGAGTTGATGAAGATGTCTGTTCTATGCAAATAGGTTAAGTGATTAAATTCTTGCCCAGAATAACTGATCACATCAGCTCTGGTTGTTGAAAAAAATGAAAATGGTACATGACTGTATTATGTATTCTGGGCTTTCTTTTTTTTCATTTCAGTAGGAGCAGAACCAAGAAAATACGGATGAAATTGTTCAGCTTCATTGTAGATGAAGCCACAGAGGGAACTTTTTTGTCTTGGAGGAATCTAAAGAGCAACTGAAGCTCTAACAGAGCACATTTGTTGACATAAAATGTCTGGCTTAGAGAGTTGAGTCTTTAGCTGTGCTCGAAAGCTTGTCAGAGTTTTCTTTCTCAGCTGCTCAGTGCCGGAGGAATCTAAACAGCCATTGGCTGCTGCCAGTGTCAGGAAGAAACAGTATTTTTTTTTATTGTGTAAGCTCCTACTCAAGTCAGCAACATGATTAATATATTGGGTTGGTCAATTAGTCCCTTGTTCTAGTCTCAGTGGTTTTTCAGGGTCTTTTTCCAGTTTGAAGAAAGAAATTACTGTAAAATGTCTTTCCCCTCCATCTTCCCTCTGTGCCCCACTTTGTAAGATTGTGATGGTGGTGAGCTTTAATGTGCTATACAGGCAGTGCTGTGCAGGCAGTCATTTTCTGCTGGTGCTAAATGGTGTCTTCCTTTACATTGCATTTGGGGTTTAATGTTGTGGGCTTTGTTACTGTAAGTCTTTTAACAAAGAGGAGAACTTGGTTTTCAAAATGCAGAGTGCTGTGATATAACCTTTAAGCACGTAAGTGAATATTGTGCACATCAAAATCAAGATGGAATCATGGAAATCAAAATGACAAAATCTGGATTTGTTTTCATGTGTGTGTGCATTCATCTTGAAGTAGGAAGTGGAAGAGTGCAGAAAAAGGGAAGATGTGTTTTTTTGGTTTAATTTTGAGCTTGAGAAGCTTTGTCCCTTTCTCTTGAAAGAACTGTGAGAATAGTTTGCCAGCCTGAGAGCAAGACTTCCTTATCATTCTGCTATTGAAACTCTTCCTGTTGAGACACCCTCTCTCTTTGGGGAACTTTTACCCAGTTATCCAGAGAAGAGGCTGGTTTTGTGTGACTTCAGTGTGAGAAAACCTTAAGAGAAATTTGATTCCCTGGGGCTTTGGGAGATCTCAGTCTGTGTGAGAGTAGTGCATTTGATTTGTAACTTTCCTGAACTCAGAAGAGTAAAACTTTAAGGTTTACCATGGCAGGATAGACATCAATGCAGACTGAGCAAGCCATTAATAATCTTCAGTATATTTTTGTCTGGAGCTGCTGCAGTTAACTATTGCTAACACTTCAGCTTAGTTTGAAGCCATATTGGGCACGCCAACAGATGTTCCAGTCACACCTTCGAATTAGCAGTGGAGACAGCTTTTTTTAATGTGATGTCTCACAACTCTGAAGGAAGTGGGAAGAATGCTATCAATTTGTATCAGCTTAGCTGAGAGAACAAACTTATTTAGAACAACTCTGAAGTGAGGCATTACTGTCTGAAGCAATAATTTCAAGTCCCATTCTAGTGCATGCTTCATGGTTAGCTTTATATGCATGTATGGTTGCCCACATAGAAGCCATTTGTGAGAAGTGTGGATGTGTGATGTTTCCAGGGGCATGTCATGAATCAGTTAACAGAAGTGTGTGAACAGAGTGCCAGAAAGATCCCAGGCAGGAAAATATGGAGTCCTGTGTCACTTTGTGCTATTCCTTTAAAGGCTGAAGATGCACCTTGGCTCACTCTTTCCTTGCTATAGATCCTTAGTATTTACATGCTTCAGATTGCTATTGAACTAATCTGCAGAAAGGAAAAACTATGTCTTTACTAAAGATAAGGTTGAAAAAAGCAAAGTGATTCTCTCAATAGTGTAAAGCTATTTGGGAACTGGAGACTGGGAAAGCATGTGTCTAGTAAAGTGCACTTAAACTGATCTGCAGACATCCAGTGTAAGGTTACATTTGTTACTGTCATTTAGAGTTTCCTTCAGTACTGGCAAACAAACCTGTGTTTCCTTGGTCTGTGCATTTTTAGTTTTAGTATTCCTTGCATTTTTACTAGGAGAGAATGATCTAGTTCCCAAAGTATGTGCTAATAATTCCCAGGTACTGGAAAAGTGATGGTAAATAAGACCATGCATATTCTAGACTTACATTTACTTCTGAGTTTGGTCTTTAGAATTAAGTCAACTCATCCACGTAGTGATAAGGTGCTTTAGCAAAAACTGTAAGGGGCATTGCTTAGTTTCATCTTGTAAGAAATTTGATTTTACCACTCAGCCAAGGAAATTTAGTGCTCAGCTTTGGTTATTAATGGATATGTAGAGGGGAAAACAGTGGTTTTATTCTTGTTTCATACTCTTGTGTTTTGTAGTCTCTTGGTTACCCGTAGTTCCTCAATCGTGTCTCTTTTGTTGTTGTTAAATATAGGATACATACTTAGTTCTTGCTGCAGTTTTGAAATAAATGTTTATTATGAAGAATATTCTTGACTTGGATGGTACCTTTGTGCAAGGGCCTTAGGCAGCTTCACAAATGCTCGTTATCCCATTGGAGTATTTTGAAGTCCAGCTTGTGCTCTAAGGCTGTTGGCTATAACCAAAGTGACTGTTTTCCATCTCCCCATCTGTGGAGAATGGTGGAGGTGGCAGTCAGTCCTCGTTTGCTGTGTTCTGGTTGTGTCTTTAGGATAAAATTGGTGGCCTGCATTGAAAAGCTTGATTGTATGGTGTTCCTGATACCTTCCAGGAACACTGATCAAAATGTGGACACAAGTATGCAGGGAAGCAGGATCCATCCAAATACATACGAACAAATTAGATGCAACACACGGTTGAGTCATTGCTTGCTACTTCTGAGCTCTAAACTCAGTGAGTGTCAGGAGCTGCTGCCTTGGAAACAGAACACTCCTACAAAATTTAATAGGGACTTCCCATTTGAGAAGGAAAATACAACATAAGACTTTGCTTTAGCCATGTTCCTGACACTGTGTTAGTTGACAGATGACTAATGTATGGATAATGTTTTAATATATAATTGTTCTGTTTTTTTTTTCTTTCCTGTCTTTAGGTGAAGCTAAAAATCTTCCCACATATCCGGGGCCAAACAAGATGAGGGATTGCTACTGTACTGTAAACCTGGACCAGGAGGAGGTTTTCAGGACCAAAATAGTGGAGAAGTCATTATGGTAATAAATATATGTATAAATGTTCTGTTAACTCTTGTTATTCTCTGCTTACTATGTTTGCTTAATGTTCCAAAGATACTTTCTTGAGGGGAGGAAAGAGAATGAATATGATCCTTCTTCCACTTTTAAGAACTCTAGTGGTGGACCTTGTAATGATTTCTATCAGTATTTATGGGAAAATGTCTTCACCAAGGCAACACGTATTAACTCTTTGCCTAACAATGTATAACCAGCAGTTACTTCTTCCTGCAGTATTTGAACTTCCCTAAGCTTTTAAAATCTCAGCTTAGAAGGAGCACTGAACTCTATTTTCCATCTGTCATTTGGATTGGTCTGTCTACCCTAATGGAGGGAATTAAGGTTTTTGTTATTTTTTCCTGTCTTGAGGCTGCAGCTCAAAGGAGAGGTTTGAGGATGAGATGCCTGTCTGATTATCTTGGACACTTCCTGTGAGATTGCAGAAGTCAGATGTTGAATGAAGCAGAATGAGAAACATGTAGTAAAGTTAAAAAACTTCATCCTGGAAATCCCTAGAAATTTTTTGAGGGGAGAGGAAGGTAGCAGCAAGAAACTTCCATCTTGAGAGATAACTCTTTTCCCAATTTGTGTAATACATTAGGATTTTGCTATTTGTCTTGTTATTGCAAATAATTTACTTTGTGAAGTGGTTCTAGACCTCACTCCCAAGCCCTCAGAAGAACCTGACACGTTCAAGAATGGGAGTGGGATTTTCTCTAAATATCTTTAATTGTTGTTTCACATAAATTTTTGTTATCTTTAAGCCTTTATCCCTCATCTTACGTTCTGATATGGTGTGCTGGGCTCTATGAAGAAGATTTTTGTATAAGGCATTTAAATTGGTTAAACATAGTGTTTTTGAATGGTGATGCTAATGCTTTCCTAGTTGTAGTATACTATATTAATAAAAAGCAAAAACTGGTCTACATGCCTTCTTCCTCACCCCCATAGCTGGCATGTAGTGTCTCTAAACCTATTGTCCTTGAACCAACTGCTTCTCTAAAAGTGATTTTGTAACTCATACAAGTTCATTTTTCTGGATGGTCATTAGTGCTTTGCAAGGGAATGGAGGGTGGGAAGTGAGGATGTGTGAGAATAGTTGATTTGTTTTCCTGAACTAATCTAAGCATTTTTCTGTTGAAAAAATAAGCTTTTGTAGGAGAAGTAAGCAACAAGTGCTATTCCTTCAGTGGGAAAAATTCTGTTTGTCTTTAGATATCATTATAAAGAGGTACACTGAGGCTGTGCAGCACTGGAAGGTTTCTGGTTGCCTGGGGAGTTAAGTGCTTTTTGTTAATTGAGGTGAATTCAGAGGAGAGCAGCACAATAATCAGAGGTCTGGAAAGCATAACTGATGAGGAAAGTTTAAAGGGTTGGAATTGTTTAGCCTAGAGAAGAGGGATGAGAGTGGACATAAGTATGTAAATTAAACAAAACTAGAAAAGACAAACAATGCCCCCCCAAACAAACAAACAAACTTGAGAGGGAACTGATCTGTCTGTTTAGTATGGATATTGCAAGTAATAATGAGCTTAAATTTCAGTGGGGAAGGAAGTTGAGGTTAAGGTTTATTGTGAAGAAAAATCTTCCTGTTGTTAAAGATTATGATGCACTGGAGTAGGTTGCCTTGGTTTTTCTGTATTTATTGCTGATGGCTTTTAATAGCTTCAGTCCCAACTAAATAATGGGAGTCTTCCAGCTTTGAAACTGTGGTGGACCAGATGACCTCTCAAAATCCCATTATGGACCTGTTTTCTTTGATGTAAGGGTTGACTAAAGATAATCTCCTTAGTCATTCTTTCTTTTTCTAGTGAATTTGGTCTTCAGTGGGAGTCTACCTTCTCCCTGTTCAAGCTTCTATTTTTCAAATACCATTTTTGGGAAAGTTTCTTCTCTGCAGTCTTTCAATATCCACTTACACTGATATGGATACTGATATAAACTCAATTTTGCATTTAGCCATATAAATGTTTCTCTGTCTGTTTTTCTGTTGCATAAAAGAAAGCAGACAGAAGTCCCAAATATGCCTGGGGTGTGGATTATGAGGCTAGGTGCCATTATGTGGATAGGAATTGCCTAGTGAGACACACTCAAACAGCTACTTTATCTTTCATGACTGTGTTTATATCTAATAAAACAAGTGCATACATAGACTTCCAGAAGATGTTCAGAGTATTTCAGACCCTTCTGCAGTCGCCTATTGTTTTCTGTAGGATTCTGAGATGAGTACATAGCTGAGGAGCAAGTCATCCTGTTACATTCTTTAATGCTTGTTTGCAAATTGATTCAACACACTGAGTGAATTATTGGGCAGGCAAGGCTTATGTGCCCTAAGGTCTGTGCAGTTTGTATGCAGGAGAGAAATACCTGCCCTCATGCTGCTTCTTTGCCAGGCACTTGCCATTGTAATAGTGAATCATGTGCTGGGTCCTTTTTTCTGAGGTATTACTGCTGTGATATGAGGTCTTTGGCCCAGCTTCACATCCCTGTGCCCAATGCTTGATTGAGATAGTTGAATCCTGCCTGAAGATCCATGTGGCTGGCACTGAAGTGGTGGCACAGGTTGACACAGTTCTCCCCTACAGTTTGGAGGGGAGAACAACAGGCTTTGATCTGTTGTTCAAGCCTGTTTTCTACTTCCTATCACTTCTTGTCTGACACAGGCCTGGCTTGCTATTAAGTTTTAAGAATTGCCTGTATTTTCACTTGCTGATAGCTCCCCCGTCTTCCAATCAACTCAAAAAATTATGTAATTGATGGAAAATAAGATGCTTTGTGTGAAAATCTGAATTACAAGGTTTTTCATATACAGCCCTAGCACTAGTGATTCTGGAACAATGTCTTCTCATTCAGATTTGTCCCGAAGAAGCCTATTTTTTGCAGCATTTCTACATAAAATAATTTTTTCATCGGCATGAAAAGGCTTATAATTAAAGTCATGCTGAAACACTGTCTTGTGTATTTGTGAATTCAAGGATTGCTGGCCTTTTTTTTCCTTCTTTTTACTCAGTTGAGCTTCATTAGCCTTCTACTAAGCATTACAGGAATGCATATTTTCCCATGCAGGCCTTCTCCTGGTGTAAAGCTTAAATAGAACTGTAAAATGGGGTAAAGGAAGCAGTTATCTCTCCTTCCCAGAGGGACTTGGATAAATGTCCAATTCTGGCTTGCTTAGAATATCTGTGACTGAGCCTTCAGACTCTGACTCATCATCTCCTGTGTTTTATCCTGGGACAGTGTAAGAAGTTGCCTCCCTGAGCTCTGTCCTAATCTTCTCCAACAGATTTTCTTTTTTTATTAAGCTGTGGCAGAGACATGAGAAGACAGCTGAGAGGAGTAACTTTTTAAATCAACAATGCATGAATCATTCAGTACTGAAAAGAACTGAACCTGCATGTCCTGTTGCCCAGTGAAGTGCCCTTAGCAGAACTCCGTGAACCTCTGGTGCCCTTTATCTAAGTTTGCATCTTAAACATGGAGAGCTGCCAGCAGGATGAATCTTACCTCCTGTGTTCAGCAGTGAGGGGGGCTCACAATATGGAACTTAAGTCATTCCCGTCATCCAGCCTCTGTTAGCTGCTCTTGAACTGGATGGTGGCACGGCTGCCTTGTGCTGGAGGATTTTGAGGGCTGCTGTGATAACTTGGTCATGTCTAACTGAAACAAGTTAAGAATTAGTTGCCACATGGGCAAGTCTTTCTATGAAACCACAGAGCAACATGAAAGTACTGTTTATATAGGGCAGTTCAGAGTCATGCCACTTCTCTGAGGATCTTTGGACTAACATAGGGAATGTGTGGGTTGGTCAGAGAGAGCAATCCAGGTTCTCAAGAAGAGAATCCTGAACTCTTCAAGCAGCACTGTTTTCGTAAACTCCTTGGCACAAGCTTTCATTAAATTCTAGGAAGGTCACATGCAAGTCATAAGATATGAGGGAGAGGTCAGTTAGAGCCAGGATTTAATAGGCTTCTCTGTTTTTTATTTGTCATTCAGTATTTAGGTTACCATCATCCACAAAGGCACTGAATAGAATTGGATTCATTCCATACAACCCAGCCTTTAAAGATGTACGTGAAGGGACTTGTGTATTTCGTCCTAAAAAACATGTGATAATGACTGTGGGGGTTTTTGATGCACAGATCTACAGCTCTTCTTTAGTTCTGAGCTGCAAGTAGACAGCCTGAGAATAATTTTGCCTATTAATTTCCTTTCCTGAATCAACTACTTATCTTCCCCCATGAGTAGCCTCCCCCACTTCAGCCTCCACCATCCAGGAGTGTTTACTAGCTACAGATCTTCCCTGAGGATGAACTTTATTGGCTTGTTGGTGTTAAGACAGACTTTGCTGTTTGCATCTGATGTGTCCATTCATTTAAAGGGCAGTGTCAGCTGCAACAGGAAATCAAGGCAGCTTCTCAAATCATAGGTGAAGAATGGAAGGAATGTGACATCTCTAAATTTGTTTCAAGGATATGAATAAAGGCAAAAACTGTCGTATGCTAAGAATCAAATGGCTGACAGTGTGTGCTTTAGAGAGATGAGCCAAGCATCTTGAGTCTGTGATTATTTACTTCACCACTATTTCACTGAGGAATTTTTCACGTGCTAAACATAGTGATCAAAGCCTGAATGAAACAGTAAATGAAGCCAGAGGCACTTTCCCCACCCCCAGTTTTTTTTCTTTTTGCTAATCTGCAGTGATTGTAACAGTAAGTCTGCAATGTGCTTCTGAGTGTATAGTGAAATGTACTGTAAATTCATAGTTAAAGCTGTGTTCTCTTTAACAAATGGTTGCTCTGTCTTTGTCTTGGAATTAGATCGGGTAACAAATCCAACCAGTAGCGCTCAGAACTTTCTTTAAGTTATTGTACTGCCATATTTAATGTTATTTTCAAATTCTAGGCTTGCTTAAACTCTTTTTTTTTTCCTCTGTGTTTGGAGTTGGTGGCTGCATAGCTTTAACTTCTCATTCTGATAACATCTTGGACACAGGCCACTTCTCAAATTTTAAACACAAAGTTGTTTCCCTTAGTTGGAGTGTTGCCAAAATTAGCTGTTGCATCTGAGTTAGCTCTGTTAGCTGCCTCTACATTCTTACATTGCCAGCTCACCTCCTTGAAATAACAGCTTTCCCCAGACCAGTGGCCGTAAGCAAAGAGGCCTTGAGGTGGATTCTGTGGTGTGTTCTGCAGCTTTGCTCCTGCATGTTCCCAGGGGCAGCTGCCCTCTGCACTCGACTACATCTAATGATGGCTTGAATTCCTAACTATAACGTTTCAATTCTGAAACAGCCCAAGCCTTTAAAAGTCAGATTTAAGATGGATATGGGTACTGGTCAGGGACATTATTGAAGCCAAGGACCACATGGTTGTACTGGGAAGTAATATAGCTGGGAGAGGTGCCAGTAAGAAGCAAGACTTAATGGAAGGAGGAGAATGAAGTGAACCTTGAGACCCAGACAGGGCTTATGAATGAGAGCGTTTATCCACACGAAAAGCCACCCATGTGAGTAACAATTGTTGGTGTTGTAGACTGCTTTGAGTGATGAGGGGGAAAAAAATGTCAGTGCAGCTGTAATGGGACTTCTGCTGTTTGTGTGTGTCGTCTTACAGAATATTTTGGGAGGTGACCACGGGCCAAACGGCTGCTGCTTCAATTCATCATAATCCTTGTAAGCCTCATTGAGCCAAACCAGCAACTGTCAAGTGTGGCTGATAACTATAGCTCATGTGTCTGTCTCTTCTGAGCATAGGATTGAGAAAATACACTGCTTTATTTTTCTCTCTCTACAGTAGGGCTGGTTGTGACTGTAACACAGCACTGTTCATCTGGGGGTCTCTGCCCAGTGACATGAGAAAAAATTTTCTTAGGTTTGATGGTTGTCCAGAATACTGCATCCAGCACTCTTTAACAGTGAGCAAAACCTGATATGTTTGGTTTAGATGTTGCCTGTGCCATATACTTCCTGCTGCATGTCCTCTGCCAAATCCGTGCTTCAATATAATATTAGTTATTTTTAATAAATTATGTAAGAAACTACCATGACATCTGGCAGCTTTGGCTCTTACAGAGCCTGTCTTACTTGCCTTTTGTCTTCTAGTTCTGTGTCTAGTAGGAGACTGAAGTGCATTCAGATTTTATTTGGCTTGCTGTGTCTGCTTTGAATAAACCTTCTCTTCTTTACCCCACCCCACTCCTTTTACATACACTGCAAAGTGTAGTATAAAAAGTATTAGCCAAGGAGTACAAAAAGCTTAGTAGTAGAAACAAACAAGTGTGCTCCTTTGTACAGACTGATTTTGCTTCCCGCTCACATGGTGATGTGAACTCTGGTTTTCAGTTCATGCAGCAGGATGAATCCAGTATTTCTAAACCTTTTAAAATAGTCAGAGGATGTGGAGTTGTCTGTGGCATGTTAATAGTTCTTACTTTCAATCACAAAAGCAGTTTAGAAAAAAAAAATCCATACACAAAGAATTCTGGTTTGAAGGGTTTCATTATTATTCATCATGCAACTCTTTCACTTCATCCACTGAAGTACTGGTGCCAAAACAAAAACAAAACTGCTTTAGTGAATCCTAAGTATTGAGAAACAAGCACGAGGTTTTGCAACACAGCCTGAAACTAAAGAAATGTTTTTATGCTGACACTTTTTTAATGAAGTCTCTTCAACTCTGTTAATATTGTTTGTGATGATTTCAGTAGATATCTGAAGACAGGGAATTAAAGTTGAAAGCATGCCTCTGGAATCTAGTAAAACATGTAAATGTGAACAATTTTGGACCCTTTCTAGAGGAAGAAGTTCCCATTGACCATATTTGAAGTAAGAATTCTCTTCCTTATTTCCTTTCATTCCACTTGGTCTACACAGTAATTTTTGTTTCTCTTCTCCTTCCCTGAAAATATCCATCGCCAAAACACACATCAGAAGAGATGTAAAAACAGATACCTTGAAATGAGAAGGGCTCGAAGCTGGACAGCTGTTTGTAAGTGAAACAATACCTAGAGGGATCTCATTGGTTTCTTGTTATTCCTGCTGCCATGAGCATTCAGAATAAGCAAGTTTTTGGCGAGGGGAGAGTGTGCTTGAAGATTCAAGTCCATTGCAATATTTATGTGTCTAACTTCACTTTGTTTTGTGTGTGTCTCTTCTGTGCTGAGAGCTGTGGAAGCATCCTAGGGAAAGTGTCCTGAGGAGGGATTAGTTGGTGGTAGAGGCTGTATAAAAACTGTACAGTAAGAGAACCCTGTGCTTCAGGTAACACCCCTGAGGTACTCTGGTTCTTAATTTAAGCAAGCAGATTTCCAACACACGCACACTCACTCTGCACAGGGTAATTAGCCAGCAGAGTTTTAACTGTAAGGATACACATCAAGATCAATCCGATATGCCCCCACCCCACTGCTGGGGTAGAGCTTCCCTCCTTTAGAGCATATTAAAGGGATGGGAATGTACTGAAAAAGAAATGAGACATGGTCTTGAAGTGAGAGGGCTGCAAAATCAGGCCCTTTTGTGTGCCTGAACACTTGGAATAAGGATTTAAAAATTGGTACAAATCTTTCTCTGTTTCTAATCCCAGGAATCAGGAAAACAAGAGACAATGACTTAGAAACAAGCCCTATTTCGTAACTAAAGAGAAGCTGATACCTGCACTGCTGCTCTTCTTGTTTCTGTGATGGCAAAACTAAAAGGAAATCAGTAAAGCTGTTGAAAGCTTAGTGGTCTTTATTGAAGAAGCTGGGCTTGAAAATGCAGTGGTACTCAGCTTGGAAGGGGATGAGTTGCATTTGCAATGGAGGTCCACTGGTTTTGGCCTTGCCAGTTCCTGCGCTCAGCAATTATGTCTCATCACTTAATTGAAAGTCCAGAAGATAAGACTGAGCACTTCCATGCCCTTCCCTTGTGATCACATGGATGTGCAGCCTAACCTGCAAGGTTGGGAAGGGAGCCCTCATCATTTCTCCTCTTTGAATGATTAAAATTTCTCCTGAGTATAGGGTTGGTTAATCCATAAGGAAAGTTTAACTCAAAACCTTTAAGGTGAATGTGAACTCACTTGATTCTGAAAGATTTCCGAGTTTTCAGCTGTGCTATTTCCAGTATTTGTTTTAGAGGATGCTGTCAGACTCCTGAGGGCTGTGTAGGCAGATGCTGCTGCTTTTTATTAATTGCTGTGTCAAAATAAAAGTACTCACTGAATCCCCATCAGACTAATTCTGTCTTTGGGGAGAGGGGAGACAATGAGGGAGGGATTTAGCTGTTCTTTTGGAAAAACCATTCTGGAGCCCTGGGGCTCTTGCTCAAGATAAGTTAGCTTGGGAAATAAATCATGGGGTCTGACTGCTGCAACCTCTTGCTCTTCAGGTCTGGATGGGAGACAAAGCGAGTACTGTTCTGAAGAGATATATGGAGAAAAAGCACACATTTAAGTGGAAGCTGGAAACATTTCTATGGTTGCTTTTGATTCCTTCAGAAAGAAGTTACTGTTTCTGCAGAGCTACACAAGATTGGGGTGGGGGCATATCGGATCGATCTTGATGTGTATCCTTACAGTTAAAACTCTGCTGGCTAATTACCCTGTGCAGAGTGAGTGTGCTTGTGTTGGAAATCTGCTTGCTTAAATTGAGAACCAGTGCACCTCAGGGGTGTTACCTGAGTGAAGAGAGGTTGTAAATCTGCAAGGGGTTCAAGATCTCAGAGGGGGAAAGTCAAGAGCAGAACAAAGCTTCTCTTTTGACAGTGGCTCAGACTGCACTGCTCAGACTTAAAAGCCTTGTGCCTAAAACAGTGACCTGATATGGTCTCTGCTTGGCTAAGTCAGTCTTCATAGTGTTTCTTCTCTTAATTAATATGTTTCTGATACAGTGCATTGGGCTGGGTGCCTATTGTTGTCCATTTTGCTTTTCTGACTCTTGTGTTTATTTTGATGTGGTGTGGTCCTAGCTGACTTCTGCCTCTGGTCACCACCAGTGACAAACAGTAACAGGGGACTTGCCAAAGGCCCCTGGTTGTTGTCTCTTCCCTGCTCCTCCCCCCAGAGTCAGCTGAGCTGAATTTTTAAAGTATGCTCAGTATAAGTCACTTGTATCTATATTGCCTTTAGACTTGCAGTATACTGAAGCTTCTCTCATATTCTTGATCGAGGATTGGATATATAATCCACAGTTCATTAAGTATCATTTTGTTCTAAGGTCATTAGTGAGTAAATTCATCTGTCATGTTCTTCCAGCAGAAAGGACAATTTTATGGCTGAACAGAGTATTAAAGCTCAGGACGATGGAAGTGTTTTGCATATATAATGCACTAGATAGCTGGGCAATATTTATGTGTTTGTGTAACCCCTTTGGGTTAAGTCCGTGCATGAAAACTTGCACCACGTGATGTGCACAGAATGAGACCCTTGGGGCTGCCAGCATGGCTGCTGGGACAGTCATATATAGCTCCCAGTTTGGTAGGAGCTGCTTCTACCAAAGATTTAAGGTATTTTGTGCCTGAAGAGGTGGCTGCTAAAGCCTTGATTCCAAATAACTCCTCAGAGTAGAATGGATAAAGAGGACACAACAAAGAGTGCTGATTCAGATGGGGCAGTTGGACAAACAGTCAAACCAGCTGCCATTTCCAGCTGTTAGATTATCCTCCTCTGCCTCCAGAGTAGGGATGACTGAGTGGGCCTCACACTGGTTTTCATGTCTTACGGATGGATGCATTTATTTCAAGGAATGGGAAAAACTGCTTCAATGGTTGAAGTTTAACCTGTGAGTACACCTTGGGCTTTGTTGTTTATCCAGTGTGTGTTCTTCCATGTGGCTGGAGAAGTAGTGACATAAATTATATTCTTGTTGAATATTGAGTGATGTCTCTGGATTTCATTAAATTAATGTGGCATATTCCCTTCAAACAGGGACTGGTTGCTAATTTGCAGTGCCTGTGGGTTTTGAGGTAGAGTTGTCAGCTAGTTCTTGAGCGAATGTGGTAATTCTGGGGGAGTGTATTTTTACTGTAGGCAGAAATACAAGCAGAAATGTATGATAATGTAAAATAACCTGAAAGAAGTCAGGGGAATGACCTTTCCTGACAAAATTCTGAAAAATGTAAAGTTAATCCAAGGAATTAGTAATAATTTTTGCATATATAATTTTCTAACGTAAAAAGCCTTTAGTAATTGTTAAATCTGCAGCACAATTCTGTCTTGTTTTTGAGCTTAACCAAGATAATAACTATGTCTGTGTTTAAGACGAAAAGAAAAAACTTACTGGCTTTTTGGCCTTTTGGAATCAGGTTTATTTTTAAATCTGCATCTGCAGTGCTTGCTGTATGTATCCATGTGACTCAAATTGCATCTACTCATTTGGATCTACTGAAGCATGAGTGACTTGGAGTGAAAGGTCTGTGTAAAATGGTAGACCTGTCAATGAATAAATGATGTTGATAGATGCTTATAGTTCCTGGGAGTAGATCCTTAACCATATAATGGACTAGAGAGAAACTGAAAGGGTTGCTGTTAAATTGTTAGGATGCAAAGAAAGCCACTTAGGTCCCTAGAGAGCTTTTCATGCTGATATAGGTTGTGGGGGGTTTTTTTGTTTTGTTCTGGTTTTCTTTGTTTTGTTTTCTTTTTAAATCTGGTCTTACTGCAAAGAAACTTACTTACACAATTCCACTATGCAAAAATAAATATTCAGTGCTACAAGGTAACAAGCATGGTGTCAGCTCCAAGACTTAGTTACCATCAGTTGGCTGAATCTGACTTTAAATAAGAAACTGCTCAGGGAATGAGAAAAGATGCAATGGTTATAGACATTTTATCTTAAACATACTAAGTGCTTTAAAAAAAAATTATATATGCCATGAACCATGCTGTAGTTTGCTCATCCTGTTTGCATGTTTGCTTTTGTGATCTCTGTTGGAATGGTGTACCACAAGGTTCTGTGGCATCTGGGGTCTCTCTTCCCTTCAAGGCACTGTGTATTAACAAATAACGTGGGCTCTGCCCCCTTTGTTAAGGGATACTTGTTTTCCAGATAGAAAGAAGTATCTCTTCGTTTATGCACATTGAGAAATCTTGTTCTGTGGGTATTTAAGATATTTAGGAACAGTCAAAATGGAACAGTGCTTGAAGGTGCACATTCACTGGTGGGAAAGACTGTCACAGCCCAGAGTGATGTTCTGGCTGTGAAGTATAAACACACTGTCTCCTCAAGGATACCAACACTAATGTATTTTCCTTTTTTTTGTGTGTGTGTGTGTTTGTGTATGTTGGTTTTTTTGTTTACTCAGCCCCTTCTATGGAGAAGACTTTTACTGTGAAATTCCTCGGACCTTTCGCCATCTGTCATTTTATATTTTTGACAGAGATGTTTTTCGAAGGGATTCCATCATAGGTATGTGTTCATAAATTATTATGTTTTTTACAGCTTAATTCTCCGTTAGATCATGTATAGTCTTATGATTTGATAGGACTGATGATGACAGTGGTAGGTACTGCTCAGTATTGTCCTTTTTTGTCAGTTGAAAACATGCCTTCGACATTACATGTTATATATTAAATAATTGGGGAGATAAGTGCTGTCTGTTGTGATAGTAGATGCAGATTGCAGTTTAACTGAAATAGGCAATAAAACATTATTTAAATATTGACAACATCATTTGTTACTGCATTTTAATTTTTTTCCTAAATGCAAGGCCTTTAGTTTTGGAGTTTTCCAGGCCTCATTACACTTAGCTGCATGCAGTATTGTTAAATTGTGACTACCTTAATGACAGACAGAGTAATAGCTACTGGCCATGAGTACCCCCTGTATAATGATGACAGAATTTTATGGAGAGTATCAGAGCAAACCTACAGAGTAGCTCTAAGATTTCCATTGCCTGTTTGACATCAGCAAGATTTCTCCTTTTCCACATACTTGCTATGCATTTCACCTGCAGCAAGTTGCATGACACTCCATTTATCTCTTCAGGGATAAAAACCTTGTAAAAGCCTAGTTGTTATTGAGGGGAACTGTTTTCAATTTTAAGTCACTTTAACAGTTTGGATTGTTTTTTTCAGTTTTTTAATCTCCTTTGAAATAAGTTATGTATGACTATCATTTTTCTAATTTCAGTATAATATGGCTGTAGCTACCAGTGAGATGTATGTCTTGACAGAACTTACAGTGAGGATGTTGTGATGTTGAGCAGCAGTTTGTATACTGCTGTAAAATGTATTATGTTGAAATGCACGCGCTGGTGGTGCAGATCTGTATGTATCTTTACATTACAGTAGTTAATAATGCAGTCAAAAGCTTTTTCTTTAATTATTGTTTTATGTTCGAGCTGGGAAACTTGGTTGTCATTCTCTTTATGTCTGTACGTGAGCTCGTGTGTAGAGCATCTGGCATCCTGGAGAGGAGGGGGTCACTTTCTTATTGTTGAGTGAGCTTTTGAGAAGCTTTTTGGTCTCTCTAATTTCTAGATTCCCTTGTACTGTGAAGGTTGCACTTTGCTTCTTTCAACTGATGCGTTTTTTCACTGTTGAAATTACCTGATTTCCTGTGTGTCACCAGTTTTCAGCAGCTGCAGTGACCCATCAACAGGCCATGGACTGGAACTTTTCTTGCTCAGGGCTTTATTTACTCCCTCACTTGTAACAAGGGCCTCTCAACACTTAATACAAGTCAGACACATGAAATTGCAGATAGTGAAGTGGAAATTTTTCATTTTCTCCTGTTTCCTAAGTTCATGTTTTAATAATCAAGCTCTGTCATTGGAGAGGAATTATTCAGGAGCTGCTCAAGTAATCTTAAAGGAGTAGTTGTGAAAAGAAGGACTTGCAGAAAATATAAAAATACTTTTGTTTGCATTCTTGAATGATTTATCAGGTTTCTGTTTTTCACTACCTCTTCAGGAAAAGGCAACGTTAATTTTTGCAGAATCCATGGATAGGCAAATTGGTGTGTTACCATACTGATAATGGGATCATGGAATGGCCTGGGTCAGAAGGGACCTTAAAGGTCATCTGGTTTCAACCCCTCTGGTTGAACCACAGTGAAGTGGACACTTTACACATAACCAGGTTGCTCAGAGCTCCATCCAGCGTGGCATTGAACACTTCCAGGCATGGGGCATCCACATCTTCTCTGGGCAACCTGTTAACAGTGCTTCATCATCCTCACAGTAAAGAATTCCTTCCTAATGCTGAGTATAAATCTACCCTCTTTCAGTTTAAGGGCATTCCCACTTGTCCTGTCACTACCTGTCTTCGAAATGTCCCCCTCTAACTCTCTTGTCAGCCCCCTTTAGGTACTAGAATGCTGCTCTAAGATGTCCTTGAAGTCTTCTCCAGGCTGAACAACCCCAGCTATCTCAGCCTGTCTTGATAGGAGAGGTACTCCAGTTCTGTAGTCAACTTAGTAGCCCTCCTCTAGATTTGTTCCAGCAGGTCCACATCTTTCTTGTGTAAGGGAACTCAGATCTGGATGCAGTACTCCAGGTGGGGTCTCAGGAGAGCAGAGTACGGGGCAGAATCGCGTCCCTCGACCTGCTGGTCATGCTGGTTTTGATGCAACCTCATGATATAGTTGATTTCCGGAGCCTAAAGCACACACTGCAAGGTCAAGTTGAGCTTCTCGTCCACCAACACCTCTAAGTTTTTCACTTCTGGGCTGTTCTCAATCCGTTCTCTGCCAAGCCTGTATTTGTGCTTGGGATTGTCCAGACCCAGGTGCAGGATCTTGTACTTGGCCTTGTTGAACTTCATGAGATTTGCACAGTCCCACCTCTCAAGCCTGTCCAGGTCCCCCTGTATGCCATTCCATCTCTCAAGTGTGTCTACCACACCACACAACTTGGTGTCATTGATGATGATAAAAACTCTGGTGTTCTGTCTACATTGAGATTTTACAGTCTGTATTAGCTATTGTAGTCATGTTTTCCCCTCTTCCTCTGTCTGTTCCCCTTCCACCTTACCACAGGCATGTTTTGAAAAGCATTTCAGAGATGTGGAAGTGTGATAAATAGCAATGGCAAGAAATAAAAATCCAGAATTACTGTCAGTTTGATAGTACTCTGTATGTTCTGCTTGTAATAGGAAAAGGTTCTGGAAAGAGAACAGTGCTCTGGAGTAACCCCATGTGGTTCCTCTTGGACAAGAGTCAACAGCAAAGCTCAACAGTGCAGTTTTTTTGAGAAAGGGAGCTCTTTCATTGAAACAAAGTCTGTGATACTTAACCCACAGAGCAGTTACTCCTTTTCTCTTCAGCTCAATCTTAAGACTCAAACCCTTCATTGAAGAGGCTTAAGCAAGGAAGGTTTGGAAGAGGTACCTACTGAATAAGTTTGGTCAGAGTAGTGCTTGTACAAGTTCTTTTCCACTGAACCCACCAAATTCTGCAATCAGGGGCCCTTTGTTTGCATTCCAGAGATCACTTGTTACAATATGTCATCATAAGATACTTCTGTTGAAGAAAATGTGATTATTCATGTTCAAACAACAGTGAGGAGGGGAGTTGGGTGTTGAGTCTTCCATCCAGGAGACTAATTTTAAGTGCATATGTTACTGAGCTTGCAAATTTACCTGTGTGTATATTTGGCCATCTCCTTGCATTGTTTGTTTGGCTGGTTTTGAGGGGGTTTCAAGACATAGAACAGAGGGAATATAAGTCAAAATTACAAGAATTTGGCAAGTAGATATTTTTAAAGATGATTACTCAGCAGAGTTCCTTTTTATTCACCGTTTAGTATTTCCAAAACTTTCTCTTGGTGATATAATACTGATTTCCAAGGTGACTGGAGGTCCCAATGGTCATGCTTTTATTTATTCAAATATGAAGTGTTAAGTTTGTGATGGTAAGGTCTTAAACTTCCGAATTGCAACTCAGTGTGTGACAGATGAGAATGCTTAAGCCACCAGAAGCGGAAGGTGTGGGAGCAAGAAAATGAAAAACAAGAGCTCCCTGAAACCTCTGACATAAACTTCCGAGGAGAGCCAAAGTCTGAAACTGGAACACATGTGTAGCAGATATGTTTTGGAACATACTGCAGTGTTTTGGCATACAGGATGGGAGGATTGTGCAGATAAAGATATCTTTGGAGTTTGCATGTTTGTTTATTGCATTTGCATTTTTTTAATTGTAATTGCAAAGTCATCTAGGATTTGTTAGCTAAACAAATACAACTCTTGAACAACTGTGTCTTGGAAGAATTTTGAATGCCAGTTGAAATGCAAATATAATGAAAAAATGCAGAGCTCAGTGGATCTGAAATGTTGGCGATTTTTTTTTTTATAAAATATGGCAAATATACAGTTATTATGAAAGTAAACTAGTCTTGGTGGTGTTTAATTGGTATTGTTTGTCCAGCCTGTTACTGGCTAGAGTTTATGTACTGATTTATATAGTATGTTGAGATGCTTTGAGTAGGAAATATACTACTGAAAGTAATGGTAAATGGAATATAAAATTAGATTTGGTTTTTTCTGAATGATCAAATAGGAATAGTAGGCCAGTCTGCTGGAATATGTGTGTATAATACATAGAATAGCTATTTCCATCTGGGTGTTACAACAAGAAAAACATTGAGAGGATGGTGCTAACTTGGAAAACAGTGAATTGGTACCCTCCCTCACCCCCCCCATCAGTAATAGTGGGGGAAAAAGATACTTCTAGTTGGATGCAGCAGAAGGAATATTAGGATAGTAGTGCTGCTACATCAGGCAAATGTATATGTATGTTCTTCAATGGTTTTTTGGGTATTTTAGACATGCTGAATGAGACAAGGTGTGCTAATAAAGTGGCACTCTTAGTAACTGAGCTAGATTTAGTAAAGAAAAGCATCTCTGCTGTGCCCTGATCTGGTATTCTCCTAGGTGTGTAATGAACAGCTCAGGCTGCCAGGCTGTGACCTTAAATGCACAGATCGATTAAAAAACAGGAAATGTGCCACACCAAGTCACTTAAGACTGTGGTGAGAGATTAGTTAATATGATCTGCCCTTTAGGTCACAAGATCATTTATTCTCTACTTAAATCAGTGTGGGTTTTTTCACGCCAGCACTTCATTTATTCTGGTAACAGGTGCATGAAACTGATGTGCTCACATCTGTGTTATGCAAGAACTGAACAGAAGGAAATGCACCCCCACTGTGAAGTTCTCAGCGGGGAAAAGTGTTGCACTGTCCCTATACTGCACTGGGGAGTAAGAACTTTTCTCTGAAGGTTTGTGATGTGCCTCACAGGTTGATTGCCATGCTGATGGGGATGGAATGGTGCTGAGCAAAACACAGATGTGAAAGGCTGAAGTCTCTCAGTGAGTGAGCAGAAAGCCAGTGGGTAGAAGACTAGTGAGTGGTTCTGTGAATTACATGTACTATAATTTAACAGCTGTAAGTCAGCTTTATAGAGGTTATAGATGTTTTCTACAAGACATTGAAACTGTTGTGGCCATTGTATCCTGCCAGGTTGTAATTGTCTTCCAGCTTAATACTCATGGAGGCAAAGGAAAGTAAGGCAATAAAACAAGTTTGCCTTTGGAGGTAGTTAAAGTTAGCTACTCTGGACTAAAGTAGATGAAACCAGATCATAGCTCTTGGAGGCTCTCACAGAGTGAAAACACTTTGGAATAGGAAGTTGTTTGAGTCTTGCATGTTTGAGGTGTCTGTACTTTTGTTAATGGCGACTTCCAAAGCTAAGGAGGTGTGTTTGTGCCTTAGTGTAGGCACCAAGACACTGAGCATATGCTGCCTGCACAGAACAACCATCTCCTACTGCACTGTATCTTCTTCACAGTCCCAGTCTTTGCTTAGCTCAAGTAAGGCAAAAACCAGATGGATTTCTTAGTATCTGCTGGTGGCAAGAGAAGTCAAGTACTGCAGAAAATACAGAAAGCCCCACTCAAACTATAACAGTCAGAGGTAAACTGGGATGATGGATCTGTGGTGATACTCTACATGCAGACAACTGTGACTGCAAATCTGGAGTTTAGGACTGCTCGCCCATTGCAACCAAACATAGGCTATACCCGGTGTCTCAAATGTATGAACATTTTAAGAACCCACAGAATAATTGGCAGAGAGTTGATACCAGAGGCCTCATGATAGGGCTTCTTTTGTTTGTTTGGGGGTTTTGTTTGGGTTTTTTGATGTTTTTTTTTAACAGGAAGAGAGAGTCGAGTCGAAATTTTGACGTAAGCCAGGTGAGATTTTTAGGATTGTGACCAGCAAAACAACCCTGATAAAGGATAATTAATGCAGTGCTGCAGCTTGTGGCTTTTAAGGATAGAGTCTGTGTTGTATCTGCAGCCTCCTTTTCTCTGCCTTATTATCCATGATAAATCCCACAGAAGGGGAAAAATGTATTTAATAAGTGATATTCTTATTATATTTGGACTAGTTTAAAAAAACCCACCCAAACCCAACTGGGGTCATGAATATCATGTATCTCAGTACTCTGTGTAGGATGCACTGCTGCTGTGCTGGAAGGTTCTGCCATTATTGCTACTAAATTCTTACCCATCTTAGCAGATGGTTTAATACTGCTTATGCTTCATGGTGCACAGCCAGGAAGGAGCCATTCTGCTGCTTCTAAAGCTCTGAATCCTTATGTTGCCCCCAATTCTCATCCTCACCTTTGTAATCCTCAAACAGGCAGTTTGCTTGTTTCCATCTTTTTCCATGTTATGGGAGGGGTGAGTGAATTCGTGCTGTTCTTGCACAAGGTAGGCATGTAGCCCTTTTTGTCTTGCAAAGTTTCTGTCCTTTTCTTTGATGAGAAATAGCCTTTCATACAGATAACTATAAAATTTCAGGTAGGCTGGAATAGCAGTGGTGCTTCGTGTTTCAAGGTAATTAAAGTTTCATAAGCCTAAAATGTTGATGAAAATCGATTCTGATTTGTTCTTAGTCTTTCCAGCTGTTGAAAGGGACTTTCTTTATGCACCTTCCTATCAGTGATTTTAAATTAATTTACTGATACAGTGTGTCTGTGCACTTACCATATTAACTGAACTAGCTTCCAGGCTATCGTATTGCCTAATGCTGCAGCATATAGGAGACAAAGTAGTCTCTGTTTAGAGCTGAAAGAAGACTGAATTAATTAGGTGTTAGGGCCTTTTAATGTGTGACTCAGACCTAACCCTTTGCTATAAACTAACTATACTGCAGTCATTGTTAGTGGAGGATGTTGTATTAAAAAACATTACATTATATTGTTGTAGCACACTTGGCAGCAATATACAAAGTTCTGTTGTTTTCACTGTGCAGGTACTCCAAGATAAAGATAATCTAAAGAGAAGATAGAAGAGCTCCTGAAATGCTCTGGTTTTAGCCTTCTGTAAAATAACTGTTGGATTACTTTTCAGATAGGTCCTTGTGCTGTTTTAAAATGACAAACTCCTCTCATATTGCTGCCTTGACTTATTTTTCAGTATAGGAACCTTCTGGAATCTGTCATAAATATTCACATATCTCAACTGCACACTGACAAATTGTTATTAAATGGTGGGATGTAATCCTTTAACTAATGCCTAAGCCTTTTGCCGCTAACAGGTCATCCAGACAGAAGGTAGTAGTATATGGATGGAGAATACCTGAGCCAAATTATCAGCTCTGTTAGTTTTTGTATGGAGATGTTGACCCTGAATTAACAAGCACAGGCATGTCCAGGGACAAGTTAATGGGCTACATTAACTTGTGTTGGAAAAGTTTTTGAAGACAAGTGAGGGTTGGGCACTGAGAGTGTGGTGCTTCCTCAAGCATTTCCCCAAGCAGTGTAGCCAGAAATTCCTACCCTTCTCTATTGCATATTTCTGCCTCTGTGCCCAAATTATTGATCTCCTCCCATCTTCTATCTCCCAGCTATGCTGATGTGACTCTTGAGTAGGGAAGGCTGTAAAACAGGTCAGTTGAAACGACCTGTGTATTAAAAATACCAACACCACCTACGTGTGACCCCTGAAACTTATTCTTACTCCCTTCTGTTCCCCCAGAATGTTTATTTTTATTGTTTGGGGGTTTTTTTTGATTCACTCAATTTCCTTAACAGTTTCAGTACAGCCTGCTGAGAGGACAGGAGTACCAGGGTGGGAAAAGTAGGAGGCTCTTAAATCAGTTTGTACCAGGGATTGTAATGTGGATTTTGCATTCTGAAGACCATCAGGCGCCTAGGTAGTAAATTCACTGGTCCCTGAGCTGGCTGCTCAAATAACAGGTTATTGGTATATTTTTTTTCCCTAAACAGAGATTCACAGAAGGAAAGGACCAGGTGTAGTATGCTGTGTCTTTGTTTTGAACACAAAAGGACTCATGATTTAAATGTGCCAGTTAAGATCTGTTCAGTCGGAAGTGGGGGGACACAGGGAAATTGCTGCCATATGGGTGAGAAACATGCAGGAGTGTGTGAGATTTTCTTGCCCTCCCCCATTCTGAGGTCCTGGTGAGTGTCAGGCTTCAGAAAGAAATTAGTTTGGATGAGAATAACACTTTCATTGCTGGTCTTACTGCTGAGAATCTAACTTTTTAAAATGTAACTTAACTAAGTTTTGGAATTACACCTTACACTGTTGAACATGATCTGCTGTTTCCTGCCTCCTCCTGTACAAAAGGCTTAAACAGACACAGACCCTGCAGCCTGGGACACCTCTAAGAAACCAGCAGGAGTGCCTGGGTGCCTCAGATGCACGATTTAGAGTCTCTTGATGCTGCCTGAAAGCCACCCAAGTCTAGAGAAAGTGCACAAGACAATGGGCTCACATTTGGGAGCACGCTGAAGAACTGCAAAGAGGAAAATGTCCTGTAAATGAGTGGTGGTAAACCTTTCTGACCTCTTGTGCCAGGTTTATCTTCAAGCAGAATTATAGGTCCTTATTATGTAGTGTCAGGTCAAATGACAGGTGCCAACAGCTTGTAATTATTGGCCTAGATTTAACCTAGTTCTGGTGAGCCTAGAAGTTGTTTGAGCCGAGTTGGACGTAGGCCAGCCAGTGGCAGAGCAGTGACTGTGCAGAGTAGGGCAGGACCTGATTGCGCCCAGTGTGGGTCTGGTGATGGGGAGGAGGAATGTGGGCTGGATGAACATATGGCCTTGGCTGGTGCAGGTGAAGAGTTGGTAACAGAATTTGTGAGGGACACTCCTCTACACAGAGAATTATTTAATTGGGCAGATCAAACATTCTGCCCCATCAGTAATGTACAATTTTATAAGCAGAGTGGCCAAAGTGTAGGCCCTTCTTTTTTTTTCCCTAGTAGATTTTTCTCCTTTGTGGATCGTTTGGTATGCAGTGAAACCCTTTGGATTATAGCCAGCCCAGTCAATAAGTTTCAGTCATTAATAAGACTTGCTTGTGTGCAGAGCAAACAGAGCTGTTCAAACAGTTTCCTAATCAAAACAGTTGTAACACCACATTAACCCACTCTGAGCAGGAGCATGTGCCATCACCTGTGGACACTTTGTGCTGCAATTATGTACTGACTTTGTGGTCAGGCTCACCTGGGTTATCCTGCTATCCTTGACAGAGAGAAATGGAACTCCCTGATGAAAGAGGATGCAGTGATCACACTATTTTTGCCATCTACAGGTGCAGGTATTGGGAAACCCTCTGAGTTTTCTGCAAGGATGCTCCCTGCATGGGAGGTGACTGTGAATGAGATTGATTGCAGGCGAGGGTGCTGGGAAAGTGTGTGCAACACTGTGGTCAGGTGGAGGATTTCTGCAAGAGATTAAAGGATACAGTGAGGACAGCAAGCAGTGAAAGTAAGCAATTTCAAGTGAGGTCCAAAGCAATTATTGGAAGGTCATGCATTTGAATGTATTCCTCTCAAAGTGTTTTAGAGAAACTGGGTTCCCCACAAACCACTGTGGTTGGAGAATAGATGTAGAAGCTTTGAAAAAACACAGCCACCATCACATAGATTCTCAGCATCATAACTTGGTGTCTTCTGTTCAGCGTGGTTCAGATGTCTTATTTACCCTTTCTGCCATATATATGATTTTGTAGGTTTATGTAATTACTGCTTTTCTGAGGAGCTTCAAGTCAATTGCTGTACATATCCAATAAAAAGCCTGGTAATGAATCTGCCTTGTTAATCTTTAGTTAAATGTTTGCCAGGAGAATGTATCTGGTGATCTCTAAAGGACAAGCAGTGGTTGGAGACTACTGAGTGCAGAATGAGCAAGACTTGGGAGTAATGGGTCAGAAGTTCTGTAGAAGCTAGGGCAGAAACTCTGGCAGATACTGTGGAGGGCAGCTGTGGAAGGATGACAGAGTACTTTAGAAACTGGGACTGGAATTCTGGAAGCTGTCACCAAAACAACCAAAGTGTGACAGAAGAATGCAGCAGCAGCTGCAGCATGGTATGAGGAGCAGCCCAGCAAACAGGAGGGCTGGGTGAGGCCATCCAGCAACAGCTCAAGGAAAAGGCCATAATGAGGGAATGCTGGTGTGTAATAACTTGCTGTTGGGACATCCATAAGCTTTTAGATCTCAGAAGGGAGAATGCTTTGTGCTTGCCATTTTCACAAGCTTCCGTTGTGTCTGGGCTTTTTGTTTGGTTGTTTGTTTTCTTTTTTAATTTATTTTCTTTGTAAATGTATTCTGTTAACATTTACTGAGGTAATATATTACTGTTGTCTGGTCAAACTGCATGAATTTAGGGAGCCTTCGATGTCTTTTCCACTAGGACTGTATCCATTGGTGAATTTTATCCAATAGTATTTGGTTGAAAGGAAGTCTGCGTTTCTGTAGCAAAGCAGTGGTTGCGAACTATCTGTGACCAAAAAAAGTCTGCTGCAAAACCACATTGCCAAAACCCAGCTTTACTGAGCCTTGTCAATGCCTCTGACTGTCCTGGATTCTTTCATTTTGAACATGCTGCTTTGCTCAGTGCCTGGGGAACCACCCAAGCCAAAGCCGCTTTCTGAGGACAGCGTGCTCCTCAGGCATGCCACTCTCAACTTTGTGTACACAAGGAAAGATGCTTGGATGAAGTTACTGCCCTTCAGAGAGTGCTTTGCATAAAACCTGACAGACACCTGACAAGACAAAAATTTCCATTCTACATATATATTGGTCCTTAGCATTCATATACATTAGTTTACAGCATGGAACGGGCTGCTGTTACCCCAACAATGTAAACAGTGAATTTGATAGGGATAAGAGGTGTAAAAAAGGTGAGAGTAAAAGCTCTACAGCGTTTTGGGATGGTTTGTTTTTTTCTCTCTACAGTCAGGGATAGTACTTGGGTGGCTTTGGGTAGCAGAATGCAAACTCTTAAAGATTTGAGGGAGGTCAACAGGTCCTCAAAATGCAGATCTGGGAATCTGTTGTGACTTGACATCTCTAGTTGTTGCCCTTCTCCTACAAAGCCATACTGTGAAAAGCCTCATCCTAAGATACTGTTAGCAATAACCCAGGCATGGAACTTTATTTTGGGTTTGTTATAGACATCTGCCTCAAAGAATCTCTCTCCAACGGTTTCCAAGCCTTTCTTCCCTCAAGTTAAATTACATGTCAGAGAAGTAATAATGATGTTTTCACAATAAGCATACTTACAAACTTGTCCGCAGGTCCCAGTGCTTCACTCTGTCAGGTGAGTATCATGTTAGGAATTCTGAAGTCATTCACAGTATGAAGTAGAAAAAGATGCTTATCAGAATTGTACCATCATTGGTGCTCATTATTATGTGTTGTGTAAAGAATTATGAAAGCAATCTGGCTTTGCTCTGAAGCCTTTCTTGGGAAGGACAGTCCTTAAACCATTGTTTTAAAATTTGGTTTTGATGGAAATGGACGTTGGGGGAGCTACAGCATGTCTTAAACTGTGCTTCTGGTTTGTTTTATTTCCAGGAAAGGTAGCTATACAGAAAGAAGATCTTCAAAAGTACCATAACAGAGACACCTGGTTTCAACTCCAGCATGTTGATGCCGATTCAGAAGTACAGGTGAGATTGTTAAGGAAATACCTTGGCAAAGGAGTATTTGTAACAGGGTCATGGCAGCTTTATGGGTTTCATAGCTCTAGGACAGATGTGTTGCTTCTCTGCAAAAAGGGAGTGTTGCCCATTAATATGGTTTACGTTTCGGTGATAAGCATAGGGTGAATTACAAATGTGCGTAAATCAATGAGGGTTGGGATTCTGCCTACAGGAATAATTAAAACTATGTGAACTATCAGGGTCACTGATTGAAGGAGGGGTGTGTTTTCTCAAGTATCAAATAACTTCAGGCCCTATAAATAACTGTTGATTCCTCAGGGAGCGGAGCCATCTTGAAAATAGTATCTTCGGGTACTGTTTTAATTAATTATGTTGGCAGATTGTCACAGGAATTGCAACAAGTACATCTCAGGCATAAAAACCACTCCTTGCCAGATTTTTAGACCAGGTTCAAAACAATGGGAATGCTCATAATTGTATTGCTTTAACTACATTTAGATAGCAAGCCAATTACTTTTTTCTTTTTTTTTTAATTTTCTTCTTTTTTTCCCCTTTTCTTTCCTTTTTTTTTCAGTTTTCTTTCTTTCTTCTTCTTTTTTTTTTTTTTTTTCTCTAAGTATATATTGCAGATCACTTTTGAACCACAATATTTGCTTAGGAGACCACAGACATGAATGTCTGACCTGTGCAAAAGTCTCAAATAAATACAATGGAAAACGCTGCTTGGGTACTGCCATGTGGTAGGGTTGGACACAGTGTCTTGGCTTTTCAGTCTGCATACAGGTCTGCACTACCAGGTTGGAAAATAACACTTAAAATGCACACACATTCCAACATATAGTGTGGTTATGTGTGGTGAAATAGATATGTTAGGTTTTCTTTTTATTTGGAAACACAAATAGTACGTTATTGTGCATGTGATACAAAGAAAGCCTCATGGCAGCCTGTTCAGTCTGTGCCTTTCTCTTGTAAAATATTGATCCTCTTTAATGCCACATTTCAATGTCACTGGTGATGGAAAAGCTTTTAACAGCCTTTTGAGTTCTGTTCCATTTACCGTTTCCCCTGTCTTTTTATTCCAAAGCCTCTTATGACAGTGCCTTTAGAACAATAGATTTAGTGTTTATTTCCTGTAGGATAAGAAAACTTCCCCTTTGTAATGTATCAGTTGAAGAAGGCCAATATTTGGATAAGCTTCTGCATTGTTTATTTTGTTATGATATTTACACGGAATGAGCATGTGAAATCTTTTTAGACCAGGGTGCTTTCTAGGACAGCACTGGTAATGTAGTTGTGAACTCATAACAGAAAGGTTTGCAGGCAGCTCTTGCTTTTGGAGGGATGAGGAGCACAGTATTGGCTGGAAAGCACATTCTGTTTGTTTGTACAGTTTATCATTTCCGCTGTTCGTATCTTTACAAAAGCCTAACTGTTAAAAGCTGTTTCTGGGTTCCACGATAAGCATTTATTACACTAATGTAAATATGAACAGTAGTCTGATGATTTTATCCATTTATTTAAATATTCCTAGGTCTTTATGTTAAGTAGTCTGCAAGAGGGCTTTGTTTTTCCATAATACCAGGAGCAGATTTGTAAATATTTTGTGTGAATTCTTATGTAAGAGAAAATAGCCCAATTAAGTATTTTTGTGTATGTATTTTTTACATTTGCGGTATCTCAGTTGTTGTTCTAAACACTTCTGCATTTTTAAGAGAAAAAAAGAATACTTGTTTTAATGGTAAGTATTTATGCAACGCTCCTTTATTTTCATTCTGTTTTAAGGAAAATAATTAAAGAATTTTTTTTTAATTGAAATTTGCAGTGAATCATGCAAATGCTGGTAGTACAATAGCAGTTTTATCACTATCAGTTTTATCGTTTGAGCAGTTGTTCCCATTTGCCATATGATCAAGTGGATTAAACGTTGAGCTGTGTGCCAGGGAACTCGTGTATCTTCTGTTTTTGTCAGCCAGTGGCCTTAATACTCTTTTCCATGTTGTAGACCACTTCATGTCTATTTAGTTATGCATCACAGCACTGTATTGAGGTAAGCTACTGTCACTCCCACACTTGGAATACAGTGAGAATAAATGTCAGAAAGAATGTGACTTGCTTGAGGTCATACAATCAGAGTGAGGAATTAAAAAAGAAACCAGGTTTCTAGTTCTTTCTAATTCTTTAGGCCATAATATCAAAGAAACTGGGTGACAGCGATAAGCTGTGTAGGACTTTACTGTGTGCAAAGCCTGAAAATATCCAGGTTTTAAGCAGACCAGTCAACACAGTCAGAAACTCAAAACCAGCTTAAAAACAATGGCTATGTTGGAATATTAGTGATACTGGATGCCAGGGTTCTTGTGGCCCAATTCTGGTACACATTTAACCTCCTTTTTTCAGAACAGAAAGACTGATTTGATATTATGGATATTAACATTTGCAATGTAAGAACTGATACTTTCAGCTATCTGAAGCTTAATGGGTAGAATTTAAAATTTTGTTCACCCTAGTTTGTACCTCACTTTTATGAGTTTCGTTATATTTTAAAAAATCAATATATAGAAGTGTTGATGTTTTAAACTTCCTTAAACATTGTTTCCAAGGTGTTTTGCTCAAGACTTTGAATTCAGTTTTATGATTTTACAACATTGCTAATTCTTACTGTCTTATAAAGGTGCTTTGTATTGTCAGGAGTGAGATTGACTTAATAAATTTTATTGCAGGTAAGAATGTTACTGACAGCAGGACTGTGTTAACTGTTAGGCTACACAGATGGTTCAATGCCACCTCCATTTGTTGCTTGACAGCAAGTAAAGGAGTCTGACATGATTGCTCACCTTGAGGAAAAAATGAGGGCATTGTCTGTGTAGGCTAAGTGCTGTTAAGAGGCCTGTGACCTCAGCACCACTGCTGCTGTTTGGTCTCACATGGAGCAGTACAGGTGGGACTGTGCAGCTGCTCAGCCCACAGATGCAGATCAGGCATCACCACCTGCATGCCCTTTGTGGTTTTGGTTCATTGTGTATACTTGCAAACCTGCCTAATTGGAATAATCATCATCATCAGGTGAATTTCCCTTCACTGAGCAACAATAACCATCAGAGCACAGTGCCGTGTTACTCACAAATGGACTGTAACTGCTTCTTGAAGTCGACAGGCTTTTATTCTGTTGGTTCATCAGTGCCCCCACATTTTGCTGACAGGTTTTGCTCAGTTTGAAAGTTGCATATTGCATAGTCTGCTCTAGTCCTGTCAGTATATACCCTGAATGCTGTTTAGATATAGCAGGGTGATGAAACAACCATTGTGCTCTACGTGCTTAAGTTTGAGCTGATCTGTGGAGAAAAAATTATGAAATTCCAGCAAAATTGTATTTGTGTTTGGCACCAAATATGAAATAACATAATATCTGAATATTTCCTTTTTAAATATAGAATAAAGCATTAAATGTGACCAGGAATTTTTATTATACAGAGTGCAGAGTGAAAATTGACAGCAGCCATTCATGCTTAGTATGGCTTAACTTTCCAGACTGGAAAACTTGTTCTGAAAGTATGAAGGTGTAACTAGGTAGGTTTGTGCATATTTAGTTTATTTTAAGATCCTATCTTCTGAGACAGCCTACCTCCTCCTCAGTAGGGATGGTACTGTGCCCAGAGCTAAACACCCAGTGTCTGACAGTACAAGAGCCCAAACATTTCAGTGAGAAAACAGCATTTAAGCCATTACTGAAAATGGTTTAACTTTTGCATTGAAATAGACTGTGAAGAGTCAGGCAGCTTCAACTGGAAGGGAAGGACTAGGATAAGAAGAGACAACTTTCTAAGCTCTTTGAAGTCAGTAAGAGCACGATGCTGCACACTTTCCATGAGACCTGTTTCTTTTCTACTAGTCATTAGTCTTTCAGGATTTGCATTCTCACGCTTTTTGAGGTCTGGAAGCAAAAATTGCCGTGCTGTTTTGTGTACATCTCTTTTGATCCGTGAATTGTTTGCCTGTTCTTCACAGAAGGAAGTTTACCCAACAGTAGCTGATTCAGATATTTGCCTAGGGCTGTAGATGACAGATGCTCTCAGTGGTCCATGTGTTCTCAGCGGAATTTAAGTCCAAGTGCACATGCAGTCTTTAAAAGGCCTTTCCTGTTTTTGAGTAGTTTTCCCCTTCAATTTTTTTCACAGTAACTTCATAGTTTAAGTCTGTTTTGTGAAATTTGAGCTGCATGACCTAAATACCCTTTGTGTGCATGTAATCAGTGAAGTGGTTAAAGATCCAGAGATATTCTGATTAATATCATTATACACCAGCCTACTCCAAACCATGTAATCTGTATGTGCCAAAGTGGGGGAGAAACGTGAGGCGTATTAGATCATTCTGACATGTTTTCCTCTGCAGGCTCTTGTTTTAAAAGTTCCTCTTTTCAAGTGTGCTTTGAGTTACTTCCTCCACAGCACTGACAAATGTGAAATGGTCATGTCCTCTTACAGCTGAGTTCTCAGTATTAAATGACAGAGTGCTTTTCAAAAGCCAGTCGTGCTCAAGGTCTTATGTAAAACTCATTGTTGGGGCAAAAAAAGTCTGACAAAAACTTGAAAATTGCTCATTTCCCTTTCCTTCTCATAAGAACTTTGATGTGTCTGAAGCATATCTATTTGGCTATCAACTTAAAAAAAATAAAAGGCATGTAAAGGGCAGATAACTGACACTGAGGAAGCAAATTGTCTCACATTTTAACCTTCTGTACTCAAAGCTTTGTGCAAAAGATTTACTGATGGTAAGTACTTTCTTCAGACATTAGAAGCCCTTCTTCCTCCATTCACCACATTAGCATTTTGCCTACGTAGGCCTTTAACTATTGTTGATTAAACACGCCTGTTCCTGAGTATGGACTGATATGAATGTCATGTGGTGTACTAGATTTCAGTGGTGGAAAATATTACTTGCAAGTATGTTTGGAGAGTACACCTAAAATCGATTTATTGTGCTGGATATCACTACTGGCTCTGAAATGCTGCCTGGATATTAGCTGGAAGAATCTATCCAGGGCACAGGGCTGAATGAAGAGGAGCTAATTCAAAAGCTTGTGGTGAAACCTTTCCTCCTTTGTCAGTGCCTTCCCCCTGAATGCAGAATATGTATCCTGAGTGTCAGGCTTCATGAATGAAATCTCGGCCTTGCCAGTGTATATTTTGCCCTGAGTTCATCAGAGCCAAGGTTTCACCACAAGCTTTTGAATTAGCTCCTCTTCATTCAGCCCTGTGTGACAGACAAGTTTATCACAGAACTACACAGGAGGCTGGAAGCCTGTTACTGCGGGGGTTTTTTTCTCTACCTTCATAACATTGAGGAAGTTTCTAGAGACTCTTGCGTATCTGCCTGCTTCCTGTTCTGTATAAATCAATGCTCTTTATATATGCAAAGCAAATCATGTTCAACTGCAGTACCTCTGATGCTAATTGTTACTTAAGGATATGCATTTGAAGACATACAAGATTGAGCAAATTGTCTTTAGGAGCAACTGTATAGGGGTATTTCACTCCAGTGATTGATAGAATAACGTTATCTGTTGAATAGTTAAGAGCATTGCATTCCCACTGCCCAACACTGATGTTTACTAACTTTGTGTAAGTATTTAATTGCTTCTAGTGTGAAGATGAGTCACTCATGCATTTTGTACAATCTGTAAGAAGGGTTATATGCAAATTGTAAAAAGAAGCTGCTTCCAGGTTTGGTATCATCTTGCCACCACAACAGGAAATAAATGGGTGTTGCCCTCTGTTTTATGAACAGTGGCTCTTAGGTTTCTATCTTCTAGTTGTTTTGCAAAGAGATGACGTGTGTGTTTTGATAGAGTGGGGAGATTGTCAAGGCTAAAGGCCTACTGAAAAAATTATTTCAGGGGAACTGAACTATGCATCAGCAATGGTAAATGTTTGATAAAGGAAAAGACCAGCTATTGACCAGATCCTGCTTTGTGGCAAGACTTCCTCCCTATGTGAATGTAAGAGTGCAGTATTGAGACTTAACAACACAAAGGGCTAAGACAGCCAATCAGGTTTTGGTCTGTTACCCTTCAATAGCCGGTCTGTAGCATGGCTTGTGGTAAGGAGCACCTACTGCTGAACAATATTTACATGGTTTTAAAGTAGCACACCTGGTTTTTGTATCTGCAGAACACAATTTGTCTGGGAAAGTGAAAACCTTTAATTTACAATATCTACATACTGTATCTCATCAAAGTATTTGAGAGGAAAACACAATTAGTTGTAAGGATTTTGACCATATGGCTGTATTGTCCTTTTAGAAACAGGAAAGTTAACATTGTGCCATGTGAAGTTGTTTGCCGGTTACTGAGCAATTCTGACAAGCTTGCACATATGGAGAGCAAGTAGACATCAGTTCTGCTTTGCTTAGCATTTATGAATCCATGCAGTGTTCATTAGAGCTGTTGCACTTTCTCAGCGATTGACTGGGTTTTGTTCCAGTTTCTTGTGTGCTGCACTGTGGCCCAGCAGGCAGACTGTGATCTGGAGCATGATCCTTAGACCTTTCTCAGCTGCCCTCTGCTAAAGGAAGGAGCAGCTGTTACAAGCAGCAAGAGTAGACAGCAAACAAACTTTTCCTCCTGCTCTCAAACCTGCTGTTAGTCTGTGACCTGATGAGAGGCTGCTGATAACACTGCAGAGCTGGATTTACCTAAAGCAGTAGCTGCACCCTTTTGGTCTTTCCTCTCCCACTCCCTCAAGGGCAGCACTTAGTGAGTCCTTAGAGTTTGTCTCCCTTTTATTGTTTGCTTTTAAGCTTTACTAGTGCCAGAAAGTGACATCTCAGAAAGTTGTCTAAGGGGGCTTCAAAGTAGACAGGATCTGTCCAGTAACATTTGTTATATCCTGAAATTAAATTTGGAAAGATGGAAAAAGCAACAGCACAGGTTCTTCCCTACTTTGGAATGGTCGGTGTGCAGTGCTGAGTTCTTCCAATGCTCATATCTCCAGACAATTTGCAACAAGGGAAAATAAACCAACACACCAGGGCTATCATAGTCCTAAATTTGAGATTTAAAAAAAATACCGTGCTGACATTAGTCAGTAGCAGGCTGTGGTTCGCACCATTTGCTTAGCCTAGTCTTCTACTACAACTTGTCCCTGTTACTTCTCTTTCCTCCTCCATCTCCAGGAGCTGGGATGAGACTGCAGGCAGTCACTCTCTACCATCAGGATGAGGAGAGGAGAGCTGAAAGGGGGTCACAGTCCCTCTACTACTACTGAGCAATGAGAAGAGTTGAACTGTGTTGGGAATTGTCCCCATATGGGATAAATGTTTGGAAAACTTCCATGAAGGTGCACTCTCACCTTGGAGGGAAAAGTTCCCAGCACAGTTGAGTAGACTAGTGACAAGTAGAAGGGTGAGTGATCACAAACCTCTTGTCCAGCAGGTTTAATAGCAGACAACTGCCTTTTTTAGGAGTTTTTGTGATCCAGCTGTCTTTTATGATATCAATGTGCTTCAATCCACAGTAACTCACAGCTGCATTCCAAGGAGAAAGGAGGTGGTTGGAGGCAGGATTTTCCTGTATCTATAAAACCAGGATCTTGAGTCTGCTTTTTTTTTTTTTTTTTTGCAAACTTATGATCATTTTGGTTTGGTTTTCAGATAACTGTGTGTGTAGTAAAGGGTATATTTAACAAGCATAGTATAATTTGGTTTTTCCTCTGTAAGGCCATTCAAACGTTTTGTTTGTTACTGGTTTCCTTTTCAATACTCTCTACTTGCCTACAAGAAACAATCAACTGATGGCTTCTTTAATCAATAGCTGAAAAATGGAAGCTGGCTGGCCCCATTATGTGATGTTAGATGTAATTGGGAAGGATGTTAAACACATGAACCCACCCTCCATATCAAGAGTTTATGGAAAAGGAGGTGTTCAGCAGGTGAATTGGCACTCCTTCAGCTTGTTCCCTGAAAAAGTCCTATCCTTCCAGGTGAGAAGGTTATGATAATAGGCATAGCTGCTTCTAGGAACATCCTGAAATATTTTTTTGATGGAAATGTGTTGAGTAGTTGATACATTCTACTTCAAAACTGTTAAATCTTCCTATTTTTCTGAGGTTTTTTGCTGTGCTGAAGTTAAAAAATATTTATATGGCCTTAAAGCCCAGGACTGAGCCTAGATTCAGTCTCTGGCAGGGATCCTGTCTGAGCAGGATCAAGGCACTGTTTCAGCTGTAAAACAGGGACAGGGTTTTTTTTTTTCATCCTGTGGATCATCTAACCTTTCCCGTAGTATTTTTCTACAAAGGACTGTTTTCTCCAGAGTTTCTAAATCTCTGTTCCTGCCTCTCAGTTTCTTCAAAACTTGTATTAATGTTTATTTCTCTAGGAAAGGTAGTCTGAAAGATATCAACAAAGATAGCAGCAGTGGTTTTCACAGGCTCACAATATAAATTTGTTCTCGAGAGACTAATGGTTTAGCTCCTGTAATTGAATATGTAACCCATGGAAGAGAGAACAGTGAAGAGTAAGGCAAAAGATAGTAAAACAAAAGGCAGAAAACTAATGTGCTTAACCAGAGTTCTTGACTGGTTGTGCACTCAGCCCTTGTCATGTACAGGTGCAGTGGGCGTTGCAGTGGTACTGAGTCCTTGAGAGCTGCATCTGGAAGTGGCTTTTTATGCATTTGTACCAGGAAGTCCTGCTCTTATGCATGAGTGTAGGCTCCAGTTCAGAAGCCAGTGACAGATGTTGCCGTTTGTACACACTGACAGGGTGAAGGAGGATACCTGTCTTGCTGAAACGGATGAATCAGGAGTCTGACAGCCAAATTCAACATGTTTGGTTTTTGCATTGTGTGGGGTTTTTTAATTGTTTTGTTTAAAATGAGGCAAAAGACAGCGGCAGGAGCCTTGTTTTTATCTAACACACATATTTGGGTCCTTCCCTATTCAAAATGCCAGAGAAAGGGAATACACTAGGAAGGAAAGAGAATGACTGTAGCAGTAAAAAACAGAATCTCTCATAGGCTTCTTCAGGACAAGTATTCAGGCACCAAGTTCAGGCTTTGTTTATGCTACTCAACCTTAGAGGACCAGGGAATGACCTTGAATTGAACTTCTGTGTGTCCATGCTACTTAATTGTTGCTGCACTCCTAGTTGTGCTTTGGACTGCCTACACCACCTTCTGCCCAGACAAATCTGCTGTAGAGAAAGTGTATTTCAGCAGCATAGGTACAAGTTGAGGCCAGCGATTCATCTTCACTCTCCTTGTTTGTGCAGAACAGACACACTCATCGAGGAGGAGGTTATTGTAAATAGAAGAGTTTTGGTCATGTGGAAAAAGAGGAAAGATTAAATTTGGAATATCTTACAAAAGGGCTGGCAAGAGACCTTTGTGTGATTTGAGGTAAAGATGGTGCACACCTTAGAGCACTAACTAGCAGGGTGGATTTTAGCATCCTTTAGTAAAACGGGTGGAGTGGAGGTGTTTATGAAGGTAAATGACTCAGTTCTGGCCACAGTGATTTGTAGAAGCTGATTTGGCACTGCTGGCATGTCAGAATAGGTCAGTAACAAAATGTATTTTGCATTTACTATATATATAGTCATTTATACATATATGTACTCTATATATATACACACTGTTAAGAGTTTTTGACAATGGGAGGAGATGCTGGTGTTTTGAAATATAATGGAATTAATAAGAGGAATGCAATTGGTATTCATGACTGTCTTTATTTTCTTAGCACATTTGAGCATAGTATCTTAACCCAAGTCATACTAAAGTTAATGTGATGGTAAGGAGTTGAAGACCATCTAATAGTGTTCAACATAGTTGAATTTTTTCTTTTGTGGGATTTTTTGGTTGTTCTATGTAGTTTTACTGACACTTGTCTCATAATTTATATTGTTTAAGAGATTTCTTTTTAATAATGTTTAAAACATATAGGTGTTAATTTATAATGCACTTCTGTGATACCTTTTCAATGATAGTGTTGCTTAATGTTTAAAATGCTAAGTATAGATAAAGCTCCAACACAACATTTTTGTGATACTCCATATCCCTCAATTAGTAAAACATACAAAGATAAGATAATGCTGGGAAGTATGCATTGAAATTTACTTAAATGTCTGCTAATCTGGATTCTCTGGCAGTTGACAGATGTTAGCTACACGGCTGTTACTTATTCTCTATACTTCTCCTGGAATTACTTGCACTAACTGGCTTGCTTTAGTTTAAGCTGAAATGGTGTTTGACTGGCTATACTTAAAACTAACTTTTCTTATGGTGCTTCTGATGTGTTTCAGGGGAAGGTCCACCTTGAGCTGAGACTGAGTGAAGTAATAACAGACACTGGTGTCGTCTGCCATAAACTTGCAACACGGTAGGATTTGAAATGTAACTGCAGAATTATGAGAAGCACACTGATTACAAATAGCATGCAGTGCTTAATTTAAAAATAGTTGGAGGAATCAAAACATTTATTTGGACATTGTATGTTCTTAATCTGCAATATCCTTCTGAATTTATAAGATGTGAGATTTTTTCATTTTCTCCTCTCCACATAATTACATAATTTTCTTCCTAATAGCCTTACATGTTAATAAATCCTTTATCCAATTTATTCATGACATAAATACTAAAATGACATCAAAGGGTAATATTAATGTCCTTCTAATTTACGTTAAGGACCTTACCAGCCAAGCAAATTTGTAGCACAGCTTGTGTGCTGACAGAATGTTACAGAGCTGCCTTAACAAACAAAAGTCTGCATCAGTTATTAAAGCAGCCTCAGAATCAGCCCTCTGATCTCATTCAAGTGGAAACATAGATGCCACTGGACTCAGATGGAAGTAAAGATTTTGCTGTCCTCTGAGGAGGAGTCTGGAAGACCATTGCCTTCTGATAACACCAAAGCCTTTCAGGTGGCTACTTCAGAAGCAGTGGAAGAGCTGGTTGGCTTCTAACAGGAATCTGCTTTGTGTTCTCTGGCAGAAGAGCTATAAAAATTGGAGTGGTGGCATCATGCACTTCTAGCTGTTTAGCAATCATGTCAATACAAAAAATACTCTGCTAGGATACTTCTGACCAGCCCTATTTTCAGACCAGTATTTGATATAATTATGTTACTGCCTTTGCTAAGGCTTTGTTAATAAGCTGTCCTGATAGCCTTTACGTCTAGGACCGGTTAAGGAGTGCAGGTGAGCCATGTGGTTGACCTTCATTGCTCTAGGCTCACTCTTGATACAAGGATGTGCTGGGGCATGTGATCCCTCATGCCTGTGCATATACCCTCTGGCCACACAGGTCCTGCTAGAGCTCTGGAGTAAGTCCATTTGAACTCTTTCTTTCTGCAGTCTGCTGTGATAAGGCAGAGTGATTAACAGGGATAGTCTGGTCCAAGTTGCTGTTTAAGATCTGAGCTCCAGTGAACTTGTTAACTTGTGCTGGAGCACAACTGTACCTCTTTCAGAACAAAAATTGCCATGTCAGTGTAGCTGTGCACTGCCTGGAGGGCCAAACTTCCTGCAACTGCTACCTGAGGACTCTTGTTGTGTCATTTTCCATCGTGCAGTTTGAACATGTCCAAATGATGATCACACGTGTTCTGAGAAACCGGAGCTCAAACCTGCATCTACCAAGTCCTAGGCTGGCTGGCATCTTCTGTTGATATGTTTTTATTGCTGTAAGCCCTAGGGCTTTTCAGAAGAGGGGGAAATAGAAGGTGGGAAAAGGCAATTTCTTGGCTTTCTACCCCAGTGTGTACCTGCTGTGAGAGAGGTTATATGCATGTGGGACATACAGGACAGTAGGCTTATCACTAAGCTTGGACTGTCCTCAGAGAAGGCCTAGAGGATACTGTGCTTGGAGAGGGGAGCGCAGTTGTCCTGAGTACCAGGTTGAGTGTTTTTTTGCTTCGGCCTTTCTGGAAGTGTGTACTGCACTCCTTAGAGGAGTGATACAGTTACAGAGGCCTGTGCCCTTATCCTCTGAACCCTAAATATGAGTTAAGATCCTGTGATGTCTGTGACTCTGCAAACATAAATTAACTGAAACATCCTTCCACTCTCACCATGATCAGTATACCAGGTGATATGCTGAAGGACCTTCAGAAGTGTTTGCTTATCTGTGTTTTGTTCTGAGAGTGTATGTCATACAACAGCCAGGGTTTGTCTTCAGTTAAGTGAGAATTGATAACATTAATTATAGTACCAATGGATTTTCAGTGAAATTCCTGAAATGCTAGAAATAGGTGTCTAAAGTCCTGCTTAATATGTAATGGCATGCAGTTTCTTGCCTCATGAAAAGCATTAAAGGGAATGATTACTCTTAACAGTGTGACAGTTGTGCAGCATGTTTTTCTGCCTGTCCATTTAGCCAGACAGGTTTTAAGTTTTTATTCAAATTTTTGCCTACATGGCAATGATTTGAAGACTATTCCTTTAAATTTTTACAATGCAAAGAAAATACTTAGGTTGGTTTGCAAAGCATTCTGTAACCATGATTTGAAAGGTATTGTTCAATAAATACAGTGTATTAGCTGCAATGTGTTGGAAAGGCCTGAGATTTGCACCACTGAATCACAATGAGCCCTTGGCTCTTGGAAACAAAATTGAAAATCAGAGCTCAAGAAAGCTTTTTTTTCTGCTGATATTAACTTTTCTCTTTGATGCACACTCTGGCTTTGGCTAGTTTCCACATTCATTTGTTATTTGAATGGTAAGTGAGAGTAGACCTTAGCAGTTTAGATAAGGATATTGGGAAAGAACAATGTTTCTGGTGCAAATTTTTGTGGCAATGTGTCGTATGTGTGAGAAAGAAAAAGGGAATCAGGAAGGGGAATGAGAAAGAGGAATTATTCCATCAGGGGAAAAAAGCGCTTCAGAACATAGTCCAGCATTTCCTTCATGCCACACTGTTTGCTTTAGGAAGGTGTACAGCAAACTGCAGTTCTTAATGTTTTTCCACATTATCTGAAATCTCCAGGGTGTTTTTTCATAGACAGTTTGGTCCTAGTGCTCAGGCACATAAGAAAAAAGTGTGGTGATTAAGCAGTGCTCAACTAAATGTCTGTATAGCTGTTCTTTGCCAGTGGGGAGAGCAGCAAAGGTAGGGGAAGCAGAACCTTTGTTATAGGTAGGTCATGAGTGAAAAGCAGAGACTGAGTATATTAGGAAAGTGCAGCTTCCACTGAGTATTGTGAACAGCTTATGAATTTGTTACAATGAGCAAGTAAGACAAGGCTGTAAAACCATGAACAAGAAATTAGAATCACTTAATCTTAAAACCAGAGTGTTACAATGAATGTAACACCTGTCTTGTGAACTTTGACTTCCTTAAAAAAAATATTTTAAATGAAGCATTTAGCTGCAAAGATAAACACTATCCTGCAAATGGCATAATAGATTTAACTAGTTAAACAATTCAGATTTGCATGGAGAACAAAAGCTGCTTCCAGTGGGCACCTGTTTAAAAATACCTTAGAGACACCTGCTTTTTTTAAGCCCCAGAATAATGCTTGTTTTCAGAGAATACATATGCAGACTGAATGAAGACTGGGCCTAATTAGGAAACAATTTTACCTTGAGAGCAAATAAGTAAAGATCAGTTTTCTTACAAGCTTACCCACAGGTTTTTATCAGGGTGCCTTCTGCGCCTGTTCACGTTGCTGCCACCTCTGCATTCCAGAAAGCCTTAAGAGCAGCTGGGGCCATGCTGAGCCAGCCTGCAGTGCCATGGAGCATGCTGTGAACAGCCAGCTGGATGAATGGATGGAAAAATTCATCTGAATGGAGGGGCAGATCAAAATTAAGTGCTGAGCTCTTGAACATTAAGTAGTAGATTATTTTAAAATGCAAAAGGCATGTGTGCTTCCTTAACCCCTGCAGAGAATGCAAAAAAAATCTGTTTAAAAACTGTTACCTAATAGCTTCTCCTTAGGAAGCATTCAATATTTTCATTTAGTCTTAAACCACTGAGCTGTTGTGCTTCATCAAAGCCCTTCAGAGACCCTAGTCTCTGCAAGCTGTTACAGCACAATCTCCTGGACTGAATCCCTGCAAAAGAGATTGCAAGGAGAAGCATTAGTGGATTTAAAAGTTACATTGACTGTACAGATGTAGGCACCACACTCAAAGTGCTTTTGTCATCCAGCGACTTCTGCTGTCTTCCTCTGTAAGAACCACAGCTTCTTTCACTTGCATGTTCCTTGTGGGGACAGTTTTCTACTTGTGGGCTCCCTCTGTGGAACTGATGCAGAACGTGATGGTCCTGGTGACTGGCTTGTACACAGTTGTCAGCTGAGTCCCCATAGGTCTCTCACATCTCTGTTACGGGACTCAGGATGTAGGCTCTTGATGTGTTTGTTCACATCATACAGAGAGAGGAGACCTACAGCCTGCTGAGCACGGACCTTTGCCCAGGAGTGTGTCAGATAAAAGACAATGTGCATGAACTTTGTGGCCTGGTACCTTCCTGTAGCTGCATCTGTACTAAACACTGTTATGCTGTGTGTAGTGTCACCCTGAGTGCAAGGAAAAAGAAAGTCTTACTCAGTAGATTCTGGTTTCTCCCCTGTCTATTCTTCACTCACAAAATGTCTCATGTTCTGTTCTTCCACACTTTTTACAGCCACAGCCTTCTTGTTGGCCTTCTGCACAGTCAGCTGCTGCTTGTGACTACCAACATCTGGCCTCACCTTCCACTGGCTGTGAATTGAAGGCCGTCTTCTGTTTGTCAAGGGGTTTGTTGCCTGCCAGAAATGAATCTGTAATTTTATGAACATTTTTAAGATGCTAAGGCCACGGAAAGAAGTGGTCAAGACTTTCCCATGCTTCCTGCTGCATGTGTCTCTCCACACCCCTTTGTGCTGGCACACAGCTCCTGGCAGCTACTTGAGCAATGGTGTATTTTATTTTTTACCCTCATGCTTTTTAAACTGAAATACGCCTTAATCCTGTGTATCCTGGAAATTGCACTTTTCTTTCTCTGTAGGAAGGCAAATGAGCAGCAGGGTCCGGGAAAAGATGTTCTTTCTGCAGCCATGCTAGGTTGAAGTGTTTGAACTAAGTAATGAACAATGTGTGTACCAATATTCCATGAATACATCTGAAAAATAATGGTATGTCCTACCCTAAATTTTTTATGAGCCACTGCTCTCCATATGCAGACACCTTTCCTGCTTCACAACAGGAGGAAAGGAGGTTTTCTGTAAACCTTTCCCCACCACTGTTAGAGCAGTTTCTGTGCAGTGTATTTGTCTTTGGCACAGAAAGGTGGTTCCCCAGAGGCTTTAAGGCCTCTTGGCTGTCCAGACAACTTTCTCTCATCTGTCAGAGCAACATAGGCTGGGAACAGCAGATGCATGCATTTGTATTTATTTAATAAAGAGGAGGGCTCCTGCAGACAGCTTGGTAGAAATCCGCCGGCTTCACTGCGGTTAAGCTACTAGAGGCAACATTTAGAGGTAGTGTTCTGTATTTAGCAAGATGACATCTTGCAGCATGCCTGAAGGAAGAGGCCACTGAACTCCTGTTGAAAGTCAGAGTGAGCTGGGAGCCTGGCTCCCTGATCATCCCTTGAGAATTCCAGCATGTGTATGTAATTAGTCACATTTAAATGTCTGTATTTATTCAGTGTCCCCAGCTGCTCCTTCAACTGTTGTCTTATGTCTTGTCTCTTAGTTTTAAAAAAGCTTGCAAACATCTGCTTTGGAAAGCTCTTCCCTCCCCCCACTTTTTCTTTTTTTTTCCTCCCACCCAGTACATCTATATAGCTAAATAACAATATATGTGGTTCAGTAGCCTCTGCTCTCTTTCACATGTAGTAACAGTTTTCCAGTAAGCATTTCATAAGTCTACAAAAACATTATCAAGGCTGAAACTTTATTTGGTAAATGAAACATTTGTAGATCTGCAGTGGAAGACCTGGCTGCTCTGCATTAATTTAAGAATTAAATGCTGTGCAACTCTCTTGAGAGCTCTCTACAAGATGTATTCTGATCATGTGGAACAAAGTTAAATGGGCAGTTTGCAAGAGCAAGCAGGAAAGGAAACAATAAGAAGATACGACATCCCTAAGATAAACACTTCGGGGTTATTAAAAGAATAGTGACTGAGCTGTGGGCTTTTAAGAGCTTTAAAAGCCTTCTGAAGAGGAAGGGAGAGGGAGGTAAGGAGGAAGATGTCATTTATCGAGTGTGGTTAAAGTGGAAGGTCCCTGGCTAGGGATAGGAGTGCTGGGACTTGGTGATGGTTCTCCAGCTTTCTCTGCCATGTGAATAGAGCACGGAGCAGGCAGTGAGCAGCATCTGACCTTCCTGATGCTCACATTATATAGATTTGAATTTCTTTGTCCATGAGCATTGCTGCTCACCAGTTGACAACCATTGCCCTAAATCAGACTGACTTTATGTAACTGTTAAAATTGCAGTGTGTTTAAAAATGCAATGTGATGTTTCTAAGGTTAAGGTAAATGAGGCTTCATTTTGAAAATTTTAGGGGTTCAGCCTCTCTTTTTTGTTGATCACAGTTCACGAAGGGCAAAGTCACATATGTTAGGTCTAGGTGGAAGTGCAGAGGTAATGGCCATTCCTGCTTGTGGATCAGCAGCCTGCATCCTTAACTGAAGTGTAAGAGGAAAACATAATCCCATCTTGTCTGGTGAAGGTTTGCTGCTATCACCTGTGATTGCATTTGGAGACACCTTGAAAAACTGGAGGAGTGCAGCTAGTTCCTCAATAATGGAATATATTTAAATGTATTTGTGTAAAATTAACATACGTGCATCATCTTTGAGTCATCTGAGAATTTTCCTTTACTAACTAGCTTACTTCCTGCTTTTCTCATTTGTTGGAGCTAGTTCACTTTCCTGTAGATAACTACCTTCATCAGATCCCAGAGATAGGTAAAGGAACTGTCTAAAGGACTGGATTCAAGAGAAAACTTTGAAATGCATGGCTATATTGTATCTATTGATGCAGAAGACCAAATTGCGTTTGCTCTCTGTTGTGGGTCTCTTTCTGATGCTGTTAAGAGGGGAAAGCAGGACTGCAGGCAGGATGGCTGGCTGAATTTAGATAGTACTTTTCTGTGCTGTTCGGGAGGAGTTTTTTATGTTTTCTGCAAATTTAATGCAGAATCTTACAGTATTCCAGTTTTCTTCAGTAGGTGGTGATGCTCCTGGGTGAACTCCGGTTACTTGTCAGTGGTGTAGAGCAGAATTTACGCCTCTCTTGAGTGTGGTGTGTCATACTGTATTTTCCCTTTCCAGATTAGAGGTAGTGTTCTGCAAGAACATCATCAAGAGCCAGGAAGTGTTCCTTCAAGGAGACAGTGTGCTGATGAGGCACTGTTTTGTTACTATGTGAGGCAGCAGCACTTGGACTCAGGCTGTTGGTTGTTTGTTGGCCTGGTGCAAAGCTGCAGCTCTTGTTGAATGTGGAAGTAGCCTGAGGCCAGAGCTGGCAGTGGCTGCTCTTCCTGTCATGTTACAGCTCTCAAAGCTCTTTGCCTATATGCAGAATGGGTCCCTGAGACGTCCAGTCTCTTGGGTTTGCTGCTTTCAAGTTTACAGAACTTGTGTTGGTGTTGCTTTAGAGAAGTTTCTCCTCCACTACAGAGATACACAACATACAGCGAGCTTTGAACTCACTTCACGGTCAAATGAAGCTTATTTTCCTGCCTGAAATATGAGCTGAATCAATTAGGGGAAAAAAGGTATTGCTGACTACAAGCAAGCCAATTTAATGCATGCATCAATCAGGTCAACTCAGAGTATTTTGAAAAATTTCAACTTCTGTGTTTGCTCCTGTGAGGGAATGCTAATGAAGGCATAACGTGGTTTCAAGACTTCATTTTGAATAGATGCACGCATCCATTAAAATGTGTTACAGTCTCCTTTCTCTAGAGAGCATACCCTGCATCAAGCTGTGCCTTTTCCTGCAGGATTGCCTCTTGATCATGCTTTTAATCTTCTATGGGTTTCATAGCAAACTGCTGGGGGAAAAGTGCTTTGAGGTTAAATCACATATTATCTGATATTTTTATCATGAATTGCTGCAATACTGTTGGGTTTGGGGAGTAGGAGGGGAAAAGACAAAGAGTAGATATGTATCTCTGTCCAAGGCTTTAGCATGGTATATGATTTTTTTTTTCCCTTCAGACTCTTGTAGCATTGGGTTACACTGCCTCCCCCCTGCTTCTCCATCCCCACCATAACCTCTCCTGGCTGTTTTGTAGCTTAAATCAAGTTTAAACTGTTCACTCTCCATCATATAAATCATATAAATACTATCTTCTACTGCTGGGTTTCCCTCTAAATGAGGTTTGTTTCACACTTCTTTGTTTTGTATTCAGTGTTCCTTCAGTGCTTCTTCTCTGTTCATGAAATTCTTTGTTTATGCAAATGATGAACAAGTATCTTCTTTTCTGTAATCCTAATCAAAAGCAACTTTGATTAGACCCTCCTGCTCACTACTTTTAGACAAAATGGTAATCACATGACTCTGGAATATATATAGAGCTGAGTTTTTACTTCAAAACTCAAATGTGAGTTGTTCTGTTTCACCAGTAAGTGCAGCTATTTAAATAATGTGAAAGTACTCCCTGTTTTACACAGAGTAAACACAGACTCTGATTATAAATGGAGGCAAACTATTCAAGCACAAATCCTTTTGATAAAAGACTTAATTTCTAAATGTGCTTGAGGTCACTGTTAGGGTGCACTGGGGGCATTCAAGAGCATTCCTGTAGTATCCATATTTGTAAAACGTGCATGGATTTCAGGAACCATGAATTGCTAGCACCTTCAATATGCTGATATCAGCCCAAATGTCTGTACTTTTTACTTTACTGAAGTCTTTTATTGGTGATTAGCAGGAGCAGCTCAATTGCATTTGAGGTAGGACCTCAGCAAAAATTATTTGACTGTCTTGCAACATGACCTATATCAAAAGGCTCTTTGGAGTACACAGTATTTAGCATGATACAAAGATAAATTTTACAGAATATCACAGAATATGCCAAGTTGGAAGGGACCTACAAGGAGTATCAAGTCTAACCCTTAGCCCTGTATGGGACCATTCCCAAGAATCATACCATGTGCCTGAGAGTATCATCCAAACACTTCTTGAGCTCTGTCAGCTTGGTGCTATGGCGACTTCGCTGCAGAGCCTGTTCCAGCACCCAACAATCCCGTCTGTGAAGAACCTTTTTCTAATATCCAACTGAAACCTGCCCTGGCACAACATCAATCTATTCCCTCAGTCCTGTCCCTGGTCACCACAGAGAAGAGATCAGTGCCTGCTCCTCCTTTTCCCCTCATGAGGAAGTTGTAACTGCAATGAGGTGTCCCCTCAGTCCTCTCTCTCCAGGCTGAACAGACAAAGTGCCCTCAGCTACTCCTCACACAGCTTCCTCTCAAGGCCCTTCACCATCTTTGTTGCCCTCCTTTGGACACTCTCTAATAGCTGAATACCTTTCCTATATTGTGTTGCTCAAAACTGCACACAATATCCAAGGTGAGGCCACCCCAGTGCAGAGCAGAGTGGGACAATCCCCTCCCTCGACTGGCTGACGATGCTTTGCCTGATGCCCCCCAGGACATGGTTGGCCTTCCTGGCTGCCAGGGCACTGCTGACTCATATCCAACTTGCCATCAACCAAGACCCCCCAGGTCCCTTTCCATGGCACTGCTTTCCAGCCTCTTATTCCCCAGTCTGTACGTACAGCTGGGGTTGTCCCAGCCCAGGTGCAGAATATGGAACTTTGCATGTTGAACTCCATATGGTTAATGATTTCCAGTCCTCTAATTTGTCAAGGTCTCTCTGCAGGGCATCCCTGCCTTTGATGGAGTCAACAGCTGCTCTGAGTTTTGCATCATCTGCAAACTTGCTTAGTATCCCTTCCAGTTCTGTGTCCAAGTCATTTATGAAGATGTTGAAGAGCACAAGGCCCAAGATGGAGCCCTGTGGAGCCCCACTAGTGACAGGTCACCACTCTGATGTCACCCCATTCACTGTTACCCTCTGTGCTCGACCCATGACCCAATTGCTCACTCACCACATGATGTGTTTATCCAGCTGTGCTGGACAGTTTGTCCAGAAGGATCCTGTGAGAGACAGTATTGAAAGTTTTACTGCAATCTAAAAAGATTACATCCACTGGCTTCCCTTGATCAGCTAGATGGGTTACCTTGTCATAAAAGGAAATCAGGTTTGATAAGCAGGACTTTCCTCTCATAAAGCCATGCTGGGTGTGACCAATGACTGTGTTGTCTTTCAGGTGTTTTTCAATACCTGCCAGAGTAGTCTTTTCCATAACTTTTCCAGGCACTGAAGTGAGACTGACAGACCTGTAGTTTCCATGGTCCTTTCTTGCCCTTATTGCAAATTTGTATGCTGTTTCATTCTGAATGACTGTTGGGATTTCTACAGCTTATGTGGCAGGCACTATCCAAAACCAATGCTGGAGAGTTTTCTAAAGGAGCAATGTGATGGGACTCATAAAATCACGCTTGTCTCTGCAAATTTTTTTATCTATAGTTCCAAGAGTGACATTTGCTGTATTGTATTTAGGTAGCAGAACAGAAACGGACATCAAGGTATGATAGGAATAATGAAAGCTGAAGAGTAAAGGAGAAGTTGGAGGGCCCCAGGTGTCGAAGTTGGGGGGGGATTTTTTTGTTTTGGGTTTTTTTTTTTTCAAGTATAAAGAGAATAAAGACATGGTAAATGATAAATAGGAAACACTCTTACTTACTCCATTATTTACAGAACTATCTGATGAGAGGAAGTTATTGCAAGAAGTCTTACAGTCTATGTTGCAATAATGAGAAAATACCTCTTGCCCTACTCCGTCTGGATGAGCTAGGAATCAAGTTCATCCTTCTGCATGCATTACTGTGTTGAGAATGCAACTAGTTATGTACAATGACCGACTTCTTTACAGAGTTCACAGTGCTGAAATCACATGATATCTACTATACTCCCCTCTCTCATTGTAAAACCTTTAAGTTGAATGCCATTTCTGGCAATTTCAGTAAGAGTTTATTGTTAAAAATTTCATCTATATTGCTAATTCTGTATTTGTAACATACAAAGCACTTGAGTCAGAAAGATTAAAACTAAAAAATAATACCCATTTTCACTGTCCCACTCTTCTCCTTCCTGCTGTACAAGATAGGTTGCTAGTTCCTCCTTTAATCATGAGAAAAGGGAAATATTCTGAAAGAAAATGCAACAAGCACAGAAATTGCCAAGGAAGTTCAGCTTTTGGAGACAGTAGTGTCTGCAATAATCTTAACTCATTTTACAGTTGACTTGCTTCCAGGCTGATGGTTTTGTAATAATTTCATACAGGCTTCAAACAGAAGCAAGAGACTGTATACAGCTGTAGATGTACTCACTGCACATGATTTTACCCTTTTAGTAGTTTGCCATTGCTGTATTATCCTGTTTGCCACCCTACCAACCCAAACATCACATTGGTGGGAGGTGGCACAGCGGGACAGCCGACTCTCGCTCTTTACGTGCTGTTGAGTCAAAAGCTGCTGGGAATTGCTGAACTGCCATGTGCAGCCCTTTTCCAGTGGTGCTTTCTTCTCTTCAAAGCCGTTGAATTTCACAAAATTAGTAGAATTGGGGCATCTTTTGAAATCTCTTAAAACTTTTTCAAATTTTGCAGAAATCACGAACTGATCAAAAAATATCATCAGTGTGGGGTTGGTGGACAAGTAGAGACAGAAGGCCTTTTCTGTTAATTCTGTGTATTTAGGAGACTAGGCTAAAAAGGATGCTGTTAATGCTCAGAACTGTTCATGGAAGCGGTATAGGAAGAATTGAAGACCTGATAAATATATCTTAAAGGGAGTGAGTGTTTGATTTATGCAAGAAAAACTTGAAAGTGATGTAATCACAGTATGCCTAATATTCAGAGGAGAGTCCTTCTGATTGTGTGGTTACTTACTCTGACCGTAGTGAATATGGTAAGAGTGAATCCAGTTTTGGGAAGCTAAAGACTCATCTAGTGGAATACAAGTAGTAAAACACTTCTTTTTTATTTCTTTCCTTTTTTGTTGTTGTTGTCGTTGTTGTTGTTGTAATCATTATTCGGTGTGCAGTTTTGTGTAGAACGTTGTAAGGATGTTGTAGCCTTTGTGAGTGCTTTGAGTTAAGCCTCGGTTGCTTTTCAGAATGTGCTCTTGGGATGCAGTAGGCATCATGAAGATGTTGCACAACTTGATTAAATTGGAACTTGTATCACTGTTTTGAAAGAGACCAGACTATGTGATTCAATGAGCCCTTTTGGGTCCAAAATATGAGGAGAAACTTAATGCAAGTATGAACTGTTCCTCCAATAACTGGAATTACAAAGCTGATGTGGGCTACTAATTACAGCTGGATATACCAGAATGCCCATCTGACTACACCCTAATTTGCATCTTGTTTTTCCATAAGAAGATCTGAAGTGACAAGACACTAAAACCTTTTAATAAAGAGCACTTACTTTGTTGTTTTTCATCACTAGCGGTTTAGTGTTGTGCAAGCAATACTATAGCCACCATTGGATTCCACCTTCTTTGGATGGAATATCACAGGTTTTAGCTAAACCTGGGACATGAGTGACCTTTCAGAGTAGACAGTAAAATGGGACAGTGTGCCAGTGGAAGCTGTTTACAGTTTGTATAATGCTTTGCTCCTGGTAGGGTACCAGGTTTA
>JAWWEV010000001.1:92858336-92875413 GCA_035583235.1 Hafferia zeledoni
TATTTCTGTTTGTTTGTTTCTTTGTTTTTTTGTAATAAAGCACAGTTTTTGAGGACACAGTGCCTTGATTGTAGTGTTGAAAAGCTGCTTTTTATTTTTTACCTCCTCTGCTTGATGACTGCTTTGTCTGTAATCACAGTGAGATACACTAACATCTTTTTAGAGATGTAAATCCTGACAGCATCAAGTTATTAATATTATTTTGTGAATTCTAATTGCAGAGCATTTTTATGTAAACTGTGACACAATTTGTATAACCTTAGCCCAGTTCTCATATCAAAAGAAATTCAATGCTCAGCATTACTTTGGCATTTAGTTGTCAATTTAACTGCCATCAGGTTTCAGTAAGGCTGATGAATCAGGTTATTTTGAATTCCTTAATGAAAGTGTTGCATCTGTAGAAAAGATCATTGCCCTTTAATAATAGCTATTATTAATCAAGATCCCAGATCATCTGATTATTCACATAAATGTAAACAGAAGTTGTTCTGAGTTGTTTTGTGTTTTTTAAAGCATTACAAGTTCTGCCTACCTCAGATATGTCAAGACATGCTCATTACTGAAGGTTGTAGCCTTCATGAAGAATTCGAAGGCACCTTTGATTGCTTTTCAGGTCTGCAAATAATTACTTCTTTTCCTTTTAAATTGTGACCTATTTTTGTTTTGCTTTTCATTTAGAAAGGTGTATTTGCTACTACATGTGAGAAGCTATGGGGAAGAGTATGCAAGGATTTGTTTAGTAGAGAAATCATTATGCTTGGACTGGATAGGGATGAGAAGCAGCTGGCTGAGTTCATATTCCATTGGTGCCATGGCCTTTGTTAAACCATGTAATTCTGTTGCCTTCCCCTATGTGTGCATCCCCCATCACCCAAAAGATGTTGAGATTTGATCTAGACTTTTGGGCCAAAGAGTTCTGGGTTGTTGTGCCCTGTGGTTTAGATACCCTCTTCCAATCTGCTGTACTTCATGTTCTCCCAATTCTTCCATGTGTCCCTGCTCAGGTCACTTACCAGCATGTCTGAATTTTTATTTAAAGTATTTTCATCTATGGCTAACTTGAGACATATTTGACTTGACTGTGCTCAGCACTTGGAAGGAAACCCTCACTCACCAGCTAGGTAGGAAACCCCTAGGGTGTGCTGCTTCTATTTTGCTCTTTTGTTTCTTAGAGTTGAATACTCCAACTCTCACAGACCCACACCAACTCACTCCCTGCCAAGGTGCCTTATTTCCTTTTATTTGTAATAAGTTCTTCAAAGCTTCTGCTTTTAATCTCTTCTTTATCTTTTTACCTACTTCACAGTCAGATTCCTGCCAGTATGTTCAAAAGCTTTTGGGTGATTTCTTAGTAACTTTTGCTCTATCACACTTTGTCTTAGGGATGTATTTCAGTCATTCCATAGCTTCTTCATTTTGTCATCTTTCTTATCGTATGGGTATCAATCATCTAATAATTGTAGATGCTTCTGGCCTCTGCTGACTGGTAGAGGGTAAAAGTCAGGACATGTTCATGCAGTTTATTTTGTTTGCAGCTTAGTTTATTTATGTGGTCATGGATGTATACAGTGACATGCAGGCACTGCCTGGAAGGAGGGATTGTACTGTGTGTAGGCAGCTCCTTCGTGGGACCAGGTTAAACTTGAGCAGGTCTCAAGTCAGAGATCCTTGCAGTTTGCTTTCCATAAACCCTGTATATCCCATATAGCATACTGAGACCAACCTACCCTTCCAAGCAAATAAAAACGACATGGGAGATTTTTGTGTCACTATCTGGCTTAATTATTTTGCCATAACAGCCTTTCTTTCTCTAACTTGCATGCTGCCTTTTGGTCTTCTTTTTTTTCCTTATCAGCCTGTACAGACAGTATCTCATTGATTCCATTTAGCATTGCCATAGGCCACAGTGGGCTCAGCTAAAACTTCTGTCTAAGCTCTAATTGTTTGCTGCATATTGTAGTTGTTGTCATTTTGTGCTTTACTCCCCTTGCATTCCTCACCAGGCTGCTTAACACAAACACTTCTGCATCTGCCTTGATGTTGACCCATTCCCTGGCTTCCTGCCATACTACATGAAATTCACATTTCTTCACTTGCCCCACAAGAATCACTAGTACTGTCACTAAGCAAATTTAGCCTTTCCTGATTGTACCTCTTCATTTGTGTTTCTGTTCCCTTATAATTTTTACATACTTCTTGCTTTGCTGTAGCTTGTATTTGGGTCTTTGTCTTCTCTGAATATCAGCATGTGCTAGAAATAATTTCTTCTCGTTACTTACCCTTTCTGTTTACTGTCCTGTTGTTATGCTATTGCTCCCTGTTAGTAATTGAGGCTTGCAAGTCTCAGACCAAGGCAGAAGGAAATGATATCAGTGCCAGTAATAGTCACTAAATCAGTTCCGTTCAAAATTTCAGTGAGCTTGCGTCTTTGTTTAAAGCCTCAGGGCACTGTCACAGAAGATAATTTAACCATTTTTTAGTATTAACATAACTGAAGAGTTTTCTGAAGTGGCATTTAGTAAGCTTGTAGCATTCCTGTAATTGACTCATGTACTGGCTTAACTGCTAATGAATTAAGTCCTTGTCCTGTGAGAACAGGATCACTGACACCCAGTTTTTTGTCTGCTCTCTTTAATACAGAGTACAGATGGTACTCTGTAAATGTGTGGTTTTAAGGGTCTTTCTAGAATTGATGTTTGAACTGTAGTAAGGAGGACAGCTCTTGGATTAATGGCACAAAAAAGTCCATTTTCAAGCTTCTAAGAGATGTGTAGATGTCTACTGACTTTAGAAAATTTTGCAGTTTATTTGAAGTGATAGTGGTTTTAGGGATGCATATTGTAGACAGTATTTCTTCCTTATATTTTATGAAAGAGGGTTTTGCATTGCCTATAGTTTTACTCATATTAAAACTACAATCTGTAGTATCTCTAATAGTATTTGGTTTAGAATGGGGAAGTAGGAGTTGTACTCAGCTTTCATTTGCTTTCTATATGTTATTTATTGGCTTTGTATGAATATTTGTCCCTGTTTTGCTCTAAAATATCTTCAGTAAAATACCTGGGAAAGAAATTGTTGCTCAAATCCAGAGATTAGCAGACAACTCTTCTTCCTCTGCTCTTCAGAAGGAAATCACCATTAAGAGCCTTGTGTTAACAAGAATTGTGTGTGTGTCAGAAATGTTGCACATAACAGAGCTTTCCACTTAAGACCCAAAGCTGATCTAGGTGCTGCATGAGGCTGCAAAAACTCTTGTAGATCAGCTCAGAAAGGAACCTGTATTCTGGATAACGTGAGTTTAAGAATGTGTTTAAATGTTTTACTGAACTACAGCTATTCTGAACTGAACTGGGAGTGGGAAAGAAAAGGCAGTACTTAACGTGGGGTTGCAGCTGTAAGCTCAGTTTCAAGGTTTCTGTTGTACTTTTGATGTAGAGGCTTCAGAAGGTATTTTAAAAGGCAAAAACCCCAAATAGTTGCCTGCACAGCCTATTCCTCTGATGTGCTTAAGCTCTATCAGAATAGAGGTAGTTTCAAGTGTATCATGTATTTTTTATGTAAATTTTTCAGAGCCAATGCCTCAAATGCTGTACAGCCTTTATTTTAAGGGAATATAGATTGAGTGAAATGCTGATCTCAGGTGAAGTGCCATTTGTTTGAATGAAGCAGGATTTCATTTAGTGCCATGGATCTTTGTGGCAGAATGAGTTGTCACATGAAGGGGGGAAAGTTGACTATTAATCCTCTTGAAGGGTAAGGGAATGGCAAGTGTTTGCTTGTAAGCCAGAACCTGTTTATTCACCAGAATAAAACAAACTCAAAAAGGAGGAGGATATTATCCAGAAAGGATTAGGGTACTGCTAGAGTTGTTAAAGGAGAGTGTTTTTCCTGGGGAAGCAGTAAAAGAGGTGGAAAGATAGACTTGAGAGCAGCAGTGTGAATGAGGATTGGATAAAGATTCTGGTTTCAGGTTTCCTGGAGAGATGAAAAAATGTCTTGAAAAATCATGATGATAAAGCAAGCATTGAAATGTATTTTGTTTAGTACTGCTGTATCTACTTCTGAACATTGTTCCATCCTTTCTCTGGTTCATTCTGGTAGACATGGTCAATGGTCACAGACACTACACAGTGCTGTAAAGTTTTGTATCTGTGTGGGACATAACATGAAGGTGAACTAGGGTACATCATTGCAGGCAATTCACAGTATGTGAAACCTGCTTTCAGAGAAAACTGATCTGTTTCTCAGTGCAAAAAACATGCAGATGAGAAGAATAGTAGAAAATAGTGTTCTAGTACAAGTAGATCACTTCCAGAAGTCAAGGAATACGTACTTTTCAAATCTTTTACTGGAATTCATTTACTGGGAATGGGCATGATCCTTGAGCTTCTGTTGATCATCCAGAGGACAAGAGCTTGATTCAGTACATGGACTTAGTATTGTTAGCCTCCTTATTCCCTGGGGACAGGGACAAGGCAAAGGCAGAGTATGGATAAGAAATATAGAGTAGGTTAGGAAATAATAATCTTACTATTTTTGATGATGAAGGCAGAGTATAATTTAAACCCAGGATTAAGTAAACTGAAAAAATTTTTGCCTTATTCCAGAAGAAACAGGCCTGTTGGTCGGCCTCTTGTCTAAGAAGGATTGTGTGTTGATGTTAAATCCTGAATGGAGATCTCGTAGATTACTTTGTGGAAATGAAGGAGGAAGTGCAGGGCTTGTCTGAAGGTGCACAAACAGCAGTTCAGATGTAACATTTGATCAGACTCAACCCAGGATGCTGACTCTCAATCCATCCAGTAGAAGATGAAGAATTATGAGACCAGTCATACAGTGACACACTCTCCTGGCCTCCAGAAATTTATGATTCAGGGAATTTTCTGAGCTGGAGGGTGCATCTTTCTGCTTCTTAGTGGTGAATGCAGTTATATGCAGACCAAACCCCTGTAGAATATGTATATAACTGGTTTATTAAGGTCATGGTCACACACAGATGAAGGGAGTGAGGAGGCAGCCTGGGAATAGTTCCTGCTTGCAGTGGAAGGCACAAGTCAGTCTGAGAGCAGCTACCATGAGCCACCACAGATGTCAGGTTTGCCAAGATACATGTGGAAGTCTTTCATACGCGATTAAATCAAAGTTCCTCTTAAATGACTGGGAGTTAGTAAGAAGCTCAGCTCATGATGCCAGGCTGCACTGAAAGAAAAGAACATTCAAGAACGAACTTACTGTGGCCAGGAAAGGAGAAAATCCATCTCTTTACTGTCAGACTAGGCAAAAAGATAGACTACCCTATTAGGAATTTAAAGATTAATAGCCTGTTTCATGTGCCCTGAGAAGCCCAGCCACAAAGAGAGACTATTCAGAAGTGCTCTGTTATCCCTGCAAGACAAGGGAACTCAGGTTAGTACATATATTACAATATATTACAAGGGGACTCTAGTCAGTGGAAAATAACAATTTGGGGTGGGGGAGAGGGCAGAGGGAAGAAGAGACATCTAGTGAGACTTAAGAAGTTAAGTCTCATACCAAGCTCTGGAGAATGTACCTTACCAAACAAGTACTTGGCATAAGCCAAAGATGCATTGTTTTGATGACAGTTCTGCCACAAAATTTGCTTTTAAGTTGATACTTGTCTGGTCAGGCTTACCACACACAGTACTGAGTGTTCAAGTAATCATCAGATCACTACAGGAAGCAAGGAGGGGGAAGTCTCTTGTCTTTGAAATGATGCAGAGAAGAACCTGAGTATGGCCAAAAAAATGTGCATATGAGATGGAACAAAGTGTTAAGATAAAGAAGGGAAAGAGAGGTGAAACAAGTGGAGGCTGGAAATAGAAGAATAATAAGGTAGATGAGTAAACTTGCTAAGTATCAATATTGATCCCAGAAACCAAGCAATTGAAATATGTGGATTAGGTACAGCAATAGGAAGCAAATGTATAGAAAAAAAGGATGTATTTTCTCTTGAGGAATCACAGGCTGATTTGAGAAAAGAGAATGGGAAAAGTGTGCTGTTCCCTACCCTGTGTTGAAAGTGGGGAAAGAACTGAGCCTGACTTGGTATACAGGAAATGTTTTAGTCTGGAAGAACAGTAAATATGGATAGGTGTTTTAAGAACAGCTGTACCCCTTCTGGTTTCTCTTCTCTGTGCCTCTTTTTGCCATGCTTATCCATTGTGACACACAGTGGAGGCTGATGACACATGTTCATCCTGAGCTAATCACAAAGCTTGTAATTTTAAAACAATTTTTGCAGTTCCAAGGAGCGGATGTGGAATGCCTGTGGGCTTGGATCATCTGATGTTGCTCACCTGTGTTAAGCCTGGTTTTGAGTATGTTTGTGTAGGGGCTGTGTCAGACTACAGCCTATAACTCTTAGTTGGCAACCCAGAAGCAAATGCCTGTACTGTCTGATATGAGCTAATTAGTCTTTCTTGAAAAATCTCATTTTTTTTTTTCAAAACCTTCTCCTCCTACTTTCCTCTCAGCTTCTGTAGGCACAAGGACTGCTCATGGTGCGTTAAGGTTTTTGAGGTTTTCTTTTAACCACTGGGAATTTTCCATAGCTTATTTATTCTTGTGAAGGTTTGGTCATGAACCACACTGAAAACTGAACTGTCTTGTTTCTTGAAACCTATTCATTTTATAAACCACAAGCAAAATATAGTGAGGCAGCTGCATTGAGAATTTTCTCATATGACCCAGCACTAACCTTAGCTCAGCCCAGCCAGGCAAGCTGTGAGGGATGGCTCATCCTGCCCCAGCTGGGCTCCAGACAGCTAATGATCAGAAACTACCAGTTGGGTAGAAAAGATTCTGGCAGTCACCAGACATTGTTCCTCTGGGGTCTCATGAGTTGGCTTGTAATTCTTGAATAATCTTGATTGCCTAGGCTTTTGTTTCATTATTCTAGTACATATATGTTAAGTAAACTCTGCAGATGATTAGAGCAATGGTGTTTTATTTTTACTGGTTTAATTTACTGCATCCCAGTGTGGGGCCCCCCCCACCCCACCCCAAGATGATACCCTTACTACCCATTTATTTTCTTTTTTTTTTCTTCATATCTATTCCACATATTAACTGTCAGTTTTAATAATGTGATAGTCATGTGGCAGAATTGAGGTTCCATCTTATGGTCTCTGAGGTACTGACATTTTGTTATAGCTCTTTTCCTGCTTGCCAAGTAAATCCAGTGTTTTCTAGCACGTTGGGAGAGGAGGAGTGTTAATTTACCTAGCAACTTTCTCATGGCTGAAGAAAATGGCTATAAGGAAAGCAGCCATTACATTATCCTGCAGCTAATGATGGTATTCTAACATGAGTCAACCAGTCCTGTGCCTTGTTGAATTTTATTGTATCTTCTCATAATGCTTTGTCAGATACAAGAACCAGAATGAACTTCTCTCCAAACACAGCCTTCCTTCCAAGTCTTCAGTCTTTTGCCTGATTTCTTCAACATTCTTAAACAATAACCCTGTTTTAAATTACCTTAAAGATTTGTGACACAGTCTTCTCTGTTTCCTGTTTTCCCACATTTTGTTTCATTCAAGGTTGTTTTTGCTTTTCGTATTCCAACTGTACGCAAAGAAAAAACTTACTTTTAAGTCATTGTGCATGCACAAGAACATCTGTGTTTTGTTCCTTTTCTTTTTTCCTTTTTTTCTTTTGTTTTCAGTTTTCCCCAGAGAACTGAACTACTACCCTACTATGTGAAATGCCCCTCTAGTCTAACATAATGCTGTTTCTGGTATTTGATGGTGACTGATACTTCAAGTATGGTGTGATTACTCCAGTGTTGTATCCTTCCTGATCACTAATTTGGGATTTCCTGATCTGAAGGAGGCGTCTGGACCATTAAGCTGTAATAGCTGCCTACAAACCTGCACTCCATGAGTTCTTGTAGTCCTGATTTGAATCCATGTATTCTTCTGGCATTCCCAACATCCCGTAGCAATAAGTTTTGCAATTTCATTGTGTGGAAAAAGTACTTCCTTTTGTTTATTTTTAAACCTGATGTCTGGTAATTTAATTGTATGCCCCATAATTCTTATTTTGTGAGGAAATGTTTTTCACACCATTCATGGTTTTGTAAGCTGTTTGTGAATGGATAACTTCTGTTTTCTGAGCTGGAGAGTACAGACATGGGAGAGCCATGAGTGATTAGAAGTCATTCTCTTGTTCTTTTCAATGTATTTTGTAGAGCACACACAGTTCAAGATGTGGATGCCCAATTATGTACATTGCTGTGTTCTCTCCAACCAGCTGGCGATAACTGTTTCCCTTTTTGGAATCAGAATATTCTGATTTGGAAGGGACCCATGAAGATCATTGAGTCCCAGTCTTTGAATGGCCCATATGGGGATCAAGCCCACAGCCTTGGTGTTACTAGCACCATGCTCTAACCTGCTGAGCTAACCATTGCTGGCAGTTGATGTGATAACGACAGAGGGCTATCAACAAAAAAATCCCTCTTAAATTCTTATACGTGGCAGTATTAGAATAGATCCTGTCATTCTGTATGTGTATAGTTAGGGTATCCATATTTTTTGTGGGGGTGTGTTCACACTTTCCATCACTCAAATTCATCTGTGATATTTATTTTTGTGTGTGTGTCTAGGGATCTGTAAATTCTATGTGTCCTCAGGTGTAGATCATGCTCCCTGGGATCACCCTCTGTTGTATGCATGCTCTTAAAAGGACTGCTTTTACTAAAACAGGAATCATTCTCTCTCTGAACATGCTCTGACTGTTTAAATTTCACATAGTTCTTCCTGTATGGATGAGAGCTCACTTGGTAGCCATTCATCAACAGCAGAAAATTGGCTGACTGCTATAAAGCCATTGAGATACTATTTCACTTTAAGAACTTTTAGGCTTCCATAAGACAGCACTGGTAATGTGGGATGGGAAGTGTGATGTTGGCACTTGGTGTACAGTTTTTCTGTTAAACAGAAATGTGTTCAAGCAACATCTGCTATCCTGAAAGAATTACCAGCAGTCATGTCACTTGGCAAAGTGTTTCTGTTGTGAATATAGTCCTCCTAGTGTGAAGACCACTGGAAGGAAAGTAGTCTGTCCTTTACTCATAAGAAAATCAAGTTGCACCTGCCTCTTCTTTCTGCTGGTACTTACCAGCTTTTCATCCTGCACTGACAAATACTGTGTCAGAAGACTACAATGTAAAGTTCCCCATAAATGTTCTTTCTATTCACATCTGTCCTTTCTAAATTTAAAAGTGGCATTTCCCTTACAATATTGATTATTTCTATTATTACATGTGCAAAAAAAAGCTTACTTTCTCTGTGGGGTAAGTTGGGTGAATTTGGAATAGGACTTGGTTCCTTGAAAACAGGCATGAGGTCTATTTATGAAGCCTCTTGAGAGATGTGTAGCTGTCAAATAAACATGTTCCATGGGTACCTCCTGCCTTTCTGGAGCAGCAGCAAGGGATGGGGAAAGAAACTAAGTTATCTCAAATGGCACTATATGCATGAGTTTAGGCAACCAAATTGGTTATTTTGTGTATTGCTTGATGTCGAGGGTTACTGGAGCTTGCACCATGTGTTTCCAGTTAGTGCTGGGATAGAATTTGTGACTTGAATTTTGCTGTTTGTGTGGTAGCACTCTGCAATATCCGATACCTGCTAAACTAGGCAGCTGGGAAGCTTCTAAATTCCGTCTGTGTGGAAGGTGAACTTGTGGTGAAATAATAGAAGTCCAGAAATAAAAGCAGCACTGGACATTTGCAGTCCAGGTTTTTCCCAACTTTTTCTGTGGTTTTGATCTGTGATTTCACTTGCATATCTAGAATACAGAAAATAATTCTAGTGTTAGTGAATCAGCAATGAGGAGTCATCTAAGTTAATAATGTGATGCTTTTCCGTGCATGCAGGGGCTATGCAAATGAGAAGCGTGAGAGTCACTTGTGAGTGCGTTGTTTCAGGCTGTCTGTATTAAAAGCCAGTTAACTCTAGCCTTTATTCTGAGGGATCACGGGCAGGAGAATCCTGCTATGAATGGAATGTGTTACTCACCTGCCTGTGTGTGCCCCTTAGTGAGATCTTCAGTCTTCATGTACTTGTAATAGTGTGTGAACCTATCATGATTCTACCTCCTCAGGTACAAAAAGGATTCCTGCATTGATGAATATTTATTTTTTTTCTTCCCTCCATGCAGAGTAAATAATAATAGGTCTATAGTTAAACTATATTTAAAGTCCACATTGTATGTTATCAAATAACTCGCCTTGTGGATAAGATTGGGAAGCACTATCTGTTACTAAACTTTTATCTATTGATCTTTTTAGTATTTTTCTGAATCAAAGCTACTGTCACTGAAAACAATAAAATGGATATTACTTTTCTTCTGATCTTATAGTACCCAGGAGGTTGCAAGATATTTCACACTTCAATGATAGTACTACTCACTTGCCCAAAGAGCTTCAGAGTTTGTCTTCACTGAAATTTTCCAGTTGTAATTGTGTAAATGCTTCAGCTCAGCCAACTTACCTATTGGAAGCAGAACTTGTTTCAGGAGGGAGAGTCCTGGCAACTGGTTTGTCTTTGTTTTCAGTTGGTGCTGCTTTCCTCAGTAGGTTTTAACTTGTGAAACATGAAACATTGCTTTACTTTTTTGAGGGAGTTGTGTTGGGTTTTTTCTTCTTTTTCTTTTAATTTTTTTTTCTTCCCCCAGAGGGGTATTGAAATGGAGTGCAGAAGGCCAGCTTTCCCACCCTGGCATGCAGCAAACCCCAGTTTGTTCCGTGCTCCCCCTCCAGTGTCTCTATTTCAGAGCTGCTGAACATGGAGAAAGATGGCTGTGTCGTACTGTCTCCTGGTCTATTGTTAACACACCTTTTCAAATAAGCCCATGCTGAATTTTGTCAAAAGCATTAGGCCTTCATGAATGTTATTCTGAGGAATTACTTTACTGCTGGGATCTGTCTGTGTTGGTTTTTTTAATCTTCTGTTACAAAAGTAAATTCTGGTTATGTCTTTTGGTGAATAAGTTGTCACAGAATTTTAAAGTGCTGACAGCTCCCATCTTGACAGCAGACTCTTACTTCATGAACCTTAAGTTGTTGTGTTTGCATAATAAGAATCCTTTCAGTTAAGGTTTCTCAGTAATTTAACAGCATTTTTTAGTTAGTATTTAAGACCAAAATGTGTTTTCAAGTTCAGATGTAAATTAAATGTTTCTGCTTACTGATAGTTCCATTCCGTAGTGTAAAGTATTATGAAAAAGGAACAGGATAGAAATGCTTTGCTTTGCTTTTATTTTCCTTTCAATCTCTTTCCATTTAATTGATTTGTCTTTATTTTCTTCTTTTTAAGAGTTTTAGAGTGCCAAGGGCTGCCCATTGTGAATGGACAATGTGATCCCTATGCTACCGTTACCTTAGCAGGACCCTCCAGGCAAGTATTGCATGTTCTTTCATTTTATAAGGATGGTTTCTGTTTCCTTTGTCTATTAGAAATCTGCGTTCTCAGATGGACAGCTGGGAGTATTTAGAATATATTAAGTGTTGGTGTGTGCACGTATGAGCTACTGAATTATACTACAGTAAGTAATTTGAGGCTTATTTCAGTTTTGATTTATGTAAAGATCTGAATAATTTCATAATAATTTGAATATCCTGGAGTATATAATTTGTGGTTAGGCTTAATTTATGTGTTTCCTCACCTCACAGTTGGATGCCAGTTTTTGAGCAAATTTATTGCCTAGTTTTGGGCAGGGGCAGAAGAGAAATCTGAATAAATCAGCATCTTGCAGAGTATGCACATTTGTATGCGAATATTTAAAGTGTCTTCACTTTCAAGGTGTGGCAAATTAGTGTGTATGTCAAAACCCCTACATGGCTCAGTTCTGCAATTTGACATATACAGACATAATAGCATGGGTAAAATTTGGGATGAGGTTTTAGTGATAAGATTCTGCATAATGCTCTTCAGTTTAAATTTGAGATTCAATTTTCCCATCTGTTATAAAAATTTCATGTGCCGTTGGATGTCACTGTTTTGTTTCTGCTTATCTAAAGTCACCTTTTATGTCTGTGTCATTTTAGAAACAAAACAGCTCTGCTATGACCTCAAAGAATCAGATTTAGTAGCATGGGCTATTCGTAATATTTTACAACAGTTTATTGAAAATACTATAAATAAGAAGCATTCTTGACAAATATTTATATTGCATGCAGAAGAGTCTTGGAGCCTGTCTGTATTCTTCATCTTTCTCTAGGTGTGTTGTGCCTGATCTCCATTAATGAGCTGTATGTTCGAGTTACACACTTTGTTTTAAGCCTGTAACTTGTTTCGGATGGCACTGAGTTGCTATTACTGAAACTGTAAGGAGATTGTTTGACTAACCCGTGAATGTCCAAACTTACCTTTGTCTGCTTCCATCTGTCTCCCAGCCTGGATACTGTACGACTATTGATAATGTATTTCCTTTCAGATTAAGGAGAATAACCTTATCCTATTCCTCTGCTTTTTGGTGGGGGCAGAAGGCTTGCCTCCTATCTCCAGCAAGCAGCACACAGCTTATTCCCATCCTCTGCTTTGTAATTGCTCAGTAATTGTGCTGCCTTAATCGCCTCCCGTTCTACATCCTGTTTCCCAGTCCCCTCCCAGATGGGTTTATCGGTAAAGAGGTTGGTTGGCAAGTGTGACTGATGAGATGGGGTTGGCAATCTGTCCTATGTCCTGAAGGCGATTAGTCTCTCTTATCTCTCAGCTTCTAGGAATAGCGGGATATTCTTAATCTGTACATCATTCTCCTATCTGGATTTTTCAATGCCTTTCATTTTAGAGTAGGAAAGCTGCTTTATTCAGCTGCAGTTGTGCAATGCCAAGAATAAAAATTTCAACAAATGTGCTGCTGTTTATTGTTTAATTTGTAGTTACAGAGGCATCAGGTTTCCTGACCAAAACTTTTTCTATTCCTGTGTTATAGATGGGAAAACATTGTTTACTTGTGGACAGGCCCATTTTAGTCATATGGGAAACCTATAGCAGCACTGGGAATTAGACGCAGTTTTACTTGACCTCTGAAATACACAGAGTTGTCCAGTTAATATAAGCAGTTACAAGCTATCTAAGCAGTTTTGGTGCGTGAGAAATGACAGATACATGTTGGGATGAAATGATTAGTAGGTCAGTTTTCCACATGGCTGATGTGCCTCTCTGTCTGTGTCTGTTTTATCTATGCCTGCAGAGCTGTAGGGCAAGATTGGTGACACAGGACAGCACACAGCTTTCCTCTTGTAGGTAACGAGAACAAATCAAGCATAGGTTCATCACATTTGGAAGTCATCAAACAGCTGTTGGCTGGCCTGTGAGAAATGCATTGGCTGGCTCTAGCCCAATGCTGAGCAGTTAGATGGCTGTGTTCTGAAAGGCAGGCACAGGCAAAGGGCACTGCCCATAGAGGATGAATGGGCAGTGCTAAACTTGATCAGGCCTAGTGAGTGGTTGGGAGGAGGTCTGCTGTATCTTGTTCCTACAGAAACAGTAGAAATAGAGCCTTCTGCTCAGCAGTGCTCATAGTAATTTGCCACCATGACATTAACTAAGTGCTGTTGGGATCGCAGGAAAGGGATGGTAATACAGCAATTAAAATTTCTTACTAAAAAAGTCTTTCTGGGTCTTTTGACTATCTAATATCACTGACAAGCAGTCATTGATTCTTCAGGCCAGGATTATAAGATACAAATCACAGAGATAGCTGTGTTTGTCTCCTGTGTCTTTTAGAGTGTGGGAAATTTTTGAGTCATGTCAAGACTGAGACAATCTTTCCAATGTTGCTACTCAGAGCCTCATTTTTACCAGTTGGTTTGTACAGATAAAAGATTCTGCTAGATCAAGGAAGTGACAGAATCAGGGTCCAAGGGTGTGTGTTTAAAAGAGGATAACAAACTGTGATTACTGCCACTATAGAGAAATAGGCATGCATTGAATCTCGCTCTTAAATGTGTGCAAATGTCTGTGCCTTGCTGTGCTGGAACCCCATAGCATTCCATTTTTATCAGATAAATCAAGTGGATGGCTATTTCCTCTTCAAGGGGCTCTGTTCTAGGATAGCACATCTACTAATGTTGTTTCTTACCCTGTTTTTTTGTTTGTTTTGTTTCCTTAATTCAGATCAGAAGCCAAAAAGACTAAAGTTAAAAAGAAGACCAACAATCCACATTTTGATGAAGTGTTTTATTTTGAGGTTGGTATTTCAAAGGAATGGGTGATAAGCTGAAATACTATACTGTAGATAGTTGGCACAGCATCCTGCTCCGTGTTGTGCCAGCTGTCATCTTTGAAGATAGTTTCAAAGCATGGTGCAGGGGAAAGAAGTACTTGGGATCAGTCTAGCCGTCTGCTGAGGGAGCAGTATATTGCTTCAGCTCAGCTGCTCTGTAGGAAAAGCTTGAAGTTGGGCACTTCTGAACAACAGACTTCATGCTCAATTGCAAATCACCCCAGCAGAGTTTGGAAAAAGTACAGTTAAAAATGAGGAGGGGGGTAAGCAACACCCGCCTCACACACGGAAAATTTTTTTTTTAAGTCTTTGTGTTTATAGCTGCTCCATCCTGTCTTTCCCAGTCAATGGAAGGAAGGTTATCTCCTTAGGAATAATGAAAACTGTAGAGGAAAAATACACTGCTTGTTCTGGATGTCTACCAGTCTGCTGCAATACCAGTGCCTTTTATCCAAGTGGGTGAAACTTCTACAGCTTTATTTAATACAAAACATCTTCAACAAGTCCAGTTAAGATAAAGTATAATTTCTGTGAAAGGACTCATTTCGGTTCTTTCTGGCAAGAGCAGCTGTAATTGTGGTGTGTCCATACATATATGTGCATGTGTTTATAATTTAGATACCTCTTGAAACTTTTCATTCTGTCTTCTAAAGTATGTGTATCTTTCTTTTTTCTTTTTCTCTTGGACATCATAGTCCTGGTCTTTGCTTAACTGTTCTATTTCAGTAGACACCTCAAAAATGTATCTGGAATAACAAAGTTGATGAAAGGCCACAGTAGCCCAATGCAGTTGGCATATATTGAAAAATCCTTTCCGCTTGTATGGCTTACACCATTCAGGTCACATTTGCATTAGAAATTGTTGCTGGCATAGGGATAGCACCTGGGGATGTCGTTTCTTGAGACAGCTCTGGAATATAGACAGCCACATAAGGAAAAATTGCTGGGGAGAAAGGAGTTGTACTAGTGCTGTTGCACTGTGTGGATCTGAAGTGCATGTGTCGTTCTTGGCATTGCTGCCTTCCCCCTCCTTCTACAAACCACTGTCTTTGCCTAGAAGCCTATAGTTGGACTGACTAATCTAAAGTCTGTCATACCAGCAGAAATGTGCTCTTGTTGATGCAACGTGTTTGGATATGAAAAACAGATACAGCAAGTTCTTTATTGGCAGGAGCACTTTCTCAGTGCCCAGGTGGGTGGAAGCCATGAGAGTTGGCCAGGATAGCTGTCTAAGGTGATCTTTTCTCTGCTAGCCCAGCACATCTCGTCTTAGGATATAACTGCCCTGCTAGCAGTGAGCTTTGATGCCTGCTTCCTGGCTCCCTGAGACTCTGGAGTTGCTGCATGGGCATTGTTGGCAGGGGAGAGATCCATGATACTGAGTGCTGAAACTGCACTGAAGTGTCTGTGTTTGCTCTGGGCTGCCCAGGATTTCAGACCATCACCTGGCCCAGAACTGTGGTCATTGGCAGTGACACAAGAATGATGCTACATGTAAATAAACTAAAATGAGCTTCCCTAAAGTTAACACAGGCAGTTATGGAGGTACCTGTCACTGAGAACTTTTTAATGAGAATGCAGTCAGGGAATTTAGACTGTATACCATTGAAAACTTCACCTGTCTGCTTCCTCAGCCTTCTGTGTGCTGCAGAAACAGCAAATGTTAGGTATTTAAACACTGAACTTGGCAGGTGGTGCCACACTGGGAGAGGAAAGAGAGAAACAAAGCATCTTCCAGCTGGAGTTGGTAGGGGGAGGGGGCTGGAGTCTTGCTTAACTTGCCTTTATGCTGAAAGCTGGTTTGCGTGCAAGTACCAGCAGAAGCAAAACCTGAACTCAAGCCCATGCCCCAGTTGTTCTGCTAACTCAGAGCCAAATGATTTCTGTATGGGTAAGAGCAGAATTTGGAAATGTCTGAATCAGCCAGAACTTGAAACACAAACATACCTTTGGTGCGGACAAAGCCGTCATAGATTTATGTCATTTTGAGAGTAGTTAGTGCATATCAGGCTGAACATCTTCAAGGAACAATGTTCAGTAGAACTGCTATAACTGGGAAATACATTCACTAATGAGATGTGGGCAGACCTGTGGCTGGTGCATGCAAACAAAGTGCTCCAATTCCTGTGGAGCTGCATAGATTCATGCTTTTGACAGCAGTGTCACTTTCTGCTTCCAAACAGCTTCATCAGCTTTCTTGCAGTCTCCTAGCACAGTGATGGGCCATGCCTCCAAGGAAGAAGCTGATTTGTAAAAGGCAGTGAATGGAGGCTTTCTTTTCTACAACCAAAGTGTCACATGGATTTAATTTTCTAAATGGAAAATAGCTTATCATTGGTTTGGGAAATAGAAGGGCTTGTTTAAGGGGTGCTGTGAGTGAAACTTGCACCTGATGGTTAGGAACCATTTTCACCGTGAGTTCAGCTGCAGTGTGGTGTGGAGCTCTGTATGTAGCTACAGAAACATGGCCCTCTTACAGGAACTGAAGGGGGGAGTGCTGGGAACCTGCTTGTGAACCTGCACGGGCTAGAAAACAAACAGCTGATACAGCTTGCCAGCTTTGCCAGCCTGGCAGAGTTGTGCCTCCTGTTTTTGTAAAATGTGTGACAGCTAGTTCAGCACTGTGGACTGGGGATTTCCTCCTTTCCAGTTCCATACAGCTGTCTCCTTAGGAATACCACTCTTGAGCTGTATTAACATGCATCCTAAGTAGTGAGGAAATTTGTACTTAACTGCTGAAGTTGTAGACTGTATTTAAATCCACTGTGCTCTTGGGCTTACCAGGTGCTTTTGATTCCATTAATCTATAGCATTTGATCTC
>JAWWEV010000001.1:92875513-92911698 GCA_035583235.1 Hafferia zeledoni
CTTTTAGTTTTTATGTACTGCCTTGAAAATGTTTCCTGCCTCACACATATACATATACAAAAGGCTGTGAGTGTCTTGTGCCAAAGATTCTTCTTGGGTTTCTCTCCACTTAGACAGCTATATCATTGCCTCCCTTGTTCGTGCCATTTCCATCTCATGTACAGTACAAGTACACATTTACAATAAAAGCCAGTTCTTGTGAGTGGGAAGTATTAAGCCACAAGTGTATTCAAACCTACAATAAAGTTCAGCTTCTGTGTGCAACCAAGAGCTGAACCCACACATCATACACCCTTGCATTTGATCAGTTCCTGCTGTGGTTTCAGCTGGGTGGGGTAGCCTTTTTCTCAAGTTTGACACACTATACAAAAACACAAGCATCAAAGTCTTTTTATAATCATGCTAGAAAACAAATTTTAGGAAATATTTGTACGAAACCATTTTTTGCTAATGCTCTACACTTGCAGCTTTCCATTTTTTTGCCTGTGCTTTGCTGTTTATTGAAACTTGAAAATATGATTGGTGAACTGTGCAGCTGGTTCTATATTCTGATATGCATAACACAGGCTAGGAGTTCTTGCACAATTGGTCTGCTCAGTATTTGTTGCATGGGCAGGTTAATTGACTTCCAGGATATCAGGGCAGGCAGAACTTAGCAATTTTAACTAGATACACTGCAAAATGTTTTTAAGGGTGGTTTTCATTCCTCCCCCACTCTCTTCAGAGTGCCTCAGGGCATCTATTGTACAGCTGTATTTAAAACCCAAATATAAATTGCCCTTTTATTCCCCTAGATGGATTATAAAAGTGGTGCTCCTTTCAGTGGTGTTTTTCTGTTGATAATGTAAACTCAAAGTGCTATAGTAATACTAAAGATGTTCTTTCTCTGTAAAGAAAGTATGGAGTATGTAGTTACTCCTGGTTATGACTGTGTGACCAGCACTTTTGTATAGTCAGGAATCTGTTTAGTTAACATGTTTATTCACTTGCATGGATGTTTTCAGTGTCAGGACTGAAGTCACTGCTGATAGTAAAAGGCAGTGATTATCCAAGGGTTTGTACAAGTTGCATCAGAAAGGTTGTGTATCAGATCAATCTGTTAAAGTTTCTTCCTTTTTATTAGGTTACAAGACCCAGTAGCTACAACAAGAAATCCCATTTTGATATTGAAGATGTTGATGAAGTTGACAAAATGGAGATTAGGTAATATAAAATAGTATAAAACTGTCTTTCAAAGTTGTGTAACTTTGTAGTAGACCCCGTTTTCAAAGTGGCAAGCATGGTTTTACTGTTGATAAATCAAGATGGGGCTTCATCACTGTATCTGTATGTTCATTTACCTTCTCTGTCTTGTAGATTGTATTTTGAGTGTGTGTGATGGTTCTGCTGCAGGAGAGATCCTTATTGTTTTCCCTTGTATCCTGTGTATACTGTGTGTATGCTAATGTGCAGTTGTCATTAAGCACGGCCTTTTATGTCTGTGCTCCCCTTTCCTCCCTCCCTCCCTCAGTTTCCCAGGAGAGCCCAGAGGCTCTGTGATGCTCCCAGTTAAAGAATGTATTTTCTTTTATCACCTAATTTTAGCACCCCATATAAGGTCCTTCTTCCCTGGAAGGAAAATCTTGAACTCAAGAGTTTTTCTGGAGCAGAGGCAGTTTCTCTTCTCTTTTGCCTGCCAAACTGTAACCCCTTGTTGCAAGATTTGGTGTGATAAAAGTGAAATCAATTGCACAGGAAAAAAGCAATTCTGATTTCAAAACCAAAATTACCCTGCCCCACCCTGTGCCACCCTCCCAGTATTATTTTAAACCCTGCTGAGGCCAGTCAACAGTATCTGTGTGGACAGATGAGTATAAAGAGTGGAAAGAAAAAAACAGCAGGCAGTACGAAACTTGATACCACATGCATCATACCACCACATACATTGAAACTCAGAAGCTTAGGCCATCTGGTGATCTGGATGTGTTGCAGAAGAAAATTGTTGTGTCTACATCAGGCGGTGAGATATTCCCCTCTCCTTTATGCTACGATTTGGAGGAAGAAAGGTTGAGGGACGTAGTAGCACCCCCTTCCTCCCCAGGTATTCCCACTAGAGAGGCAGTGCTGCATCTCCCAAAATGTTCCCCAGTTCCTTCAGAAGCACAGCTGGCTGTAAGGAAAGGAGGGGAGACCAGGAAGGGAGAACAGTACTTACTCCCAGCAAGCAAAATGCATCTGTGTTCATGAATGAATGAATGGAGGGCTGTTCTGATTTGACAGTCGGCTGCTGGTTCTTATAGCCTGCCAGTGTAATATCACAGCACTATGAGACCATTAATGGATTTGTGTTTGTCATGGCTCTGTGAGGCAGGGAGGGCAAACTATTCATATATGAGAGACACAAAAGCTGTACTCTGAGAACATCTGTGTCAGGCAGTGCAAAGGTAGCTGATTGAGGGGCAACCCACAGCTAATTCATGGGAGAAAAACCACAGGCCCAGGTGCAGTGCTGTTCTCTTTGGTGTCAGTGTTGCAGCACAGCAGATGACCTAGTGCTAATACTAGACTATATTTCTGCAAAGCTTTGCATGCTGTAGGCAGATAGGAAATAGCATGTCACTTGTCCCATGGGATGTATGGGATTAAATGGGCAACTAAACCACATCTTGGTAATCCCAGTCTAGTCTTTATAACCATAGTGCTCAGCCTACACTGATTTTAAATGAAAGCTAGAATTCTCTGATAGTTTGTGTGATAGTTTGGAAGAGGACCCCAGACAGTTGTTACAAACTGCTTAATATTTCAGTGATTCTTGTTTTGTACTACTGGACTAAATGCAAGTATACAGTTTTTCACTTACTAAGTATATTTTCTGGACAAATGGCTGCAACAATAATGTGTGTACAGCTGAGCTTCAGAAAAGTCTGTCATTCCTGAAAACCAATGTATCCCAGTGTGGTAAAGATGAATAGTTTGAGAGGAGGCTTACAAAATAGTTGGGTAAAGACTAAGTATTTGAATAGTAAGCAAAATCAGATAAAGTGTTAGTCTTGCTTGGGCAAATTCTCCTCAGAGACTTTGTTCCCTGTAGGACAGAGTGTTTTTGTTTCCATCTCAGGTTCTCCTTCCACCCCCGCTCACTTCCTCCACTCTGTTTAGTGAGAGTTAGATTGTCCCTATGCCCCCTGGATGGATCTCACAATTTATGGGTTTGAGGATTTGTTTTCTTTTTATCTCCTGAGAAAAATACAATTCCACAGGGTAAAGAGGAGACTTAGTCTCTCATGATTTCTCTCTAAAGCTATGAAAGTTTTCTTGTTTTGAGTGGGTGTAGGAAGTTGTAGGCAGGACATATCAACACTTGGGGACCAGATGTTCTGGTGAATTCATTGTTTCTCCTCCCCCTCTGTGCTGTTTGTTTCTGTGACCACTATCTGTCCAGTTTCAGAATAATACTTGTCATAATTTTGCCATTTAAAAATTTTGGGAACCAGTTATCTTTTAGACTCCGAGGTCTGCGTGTTAAGATTTTTAGTAAGTGCTGCTCATTCTTGGTACTCCAAGAGCACAAACCAATAATTTCAGAATTTGCATGCCTGCTTTGCTTACTGTGTAGTGTGAGATCTGCTTTAAGTTGTTAATTCCTTTTGTACAGATCCTTTGCAATGATTTTTTTCTTTAACTGTGGGGAAATATCCTTTGGCTCTCTGTTTGTACATGTTATTGCTAGTTTGCATCTTGAAAGAGTTTTGATAGACTAGAAACCAGCAGCCTGTAAATACATGGTAAATCGTAAGTTTGACTGTGTAAATAGACTTAAATATTCCTCTTCTTCCTTAGCTGCTTTTAGCTATCTGAACTGGTTAGCAAGATAATAACCCATCAAATACTGAGAAAGGGGAGAGGAGGTTGAGTTTTCAAAGAAGTTTTTTTCCTTTTGGAGAATTCTTACCCTGCAGAAATACTGCCAAAATATCATAGTTTGAAGAACTTCACCTAACAGGCATGCAGTCTGAGATGATGGTTTGTCTAGCACATGACACTCGATGCTTGACATACTGTTGACAAATACAAGGCTCAGAGGATACAAAAGTGATGTCCTCTACACTTGCATAAGATAGGATAAACCTTTAGCAAGACTCTCAACATGCATTCCTTGACAAGTCTACTGTGACTTTCTTGAGACTATGAAAGTTGTGTAAGTATGCCCATGATTTTGGGGAAACAATGACTTTGCACATTATCCAAATTAAAGTTGCTCTTCTAAAAATCATCATTATTTGAAAACCTGTATCTCTTTCCATATACCTTTTTTTTTTCCTCCCCCAAGTTTAAGGCACATTCAGTCTGTCACATAGCTGCAAAATAGTCAGCTGAGTTTGGTTTATAGTAAAAATGCCTTCTAGAGGAAACCTTAAAATAGATACAGAAACCACTGCCTTGGAGTTTGGAACCCTTGCTTCAAGGTGGGTATAGCAGCATTTATCTAAGAATTGTAAGTTAGACACCAATACTTCTGCTTTGGATCTCAGTGCAGTTGCTTTCCATCCTAATGTTAAAGAGCCTAAGAAAGTATCATCTAGAGATACATACTAGAACTTCCCAAAATGCAAGGGACTGACATTTTTCCCCCTGGTGTCAATTTACCTGTATTTTCCCAATTCCTGGTATAGCCAAATGATCACAGCCCTCTGAATCTTTATCAATATGGATAGTGGAAACACTACAGATGAGAAAAAGTTAATCTAAATGGTTTTTTTCACTGATATTTCATGGAGGTGAATTGCAAGGTTTCAGAAATATAAGGTAAGTTTATCTCTACTGTTTGGAAACCATTTCTGTACAGTTGTAAGTCTTTCTAACTAGTAGGCTTGAGGGGAAAGAACCCAGCAAGTTTGGAAAAAAGGTTGGGATAATTTGGTTTTATTTTTTAATTTATTATTAATATTTTTAATTTATTTGTTTTTATTGTAGGGTTGATCTTTGGAATGCCAGTAACTTGAAGTTTGGTGATGAGTTTCTAGGAGAGCTGAGACTCCCTTTGAAATTTCTCCGACAGTCTAGTTCCTACGAAGCATGGTATTTGACATTTTTCTTTTGGAGAATAAGTGGAAACGTATGTCTGCTGTGAAGACTTAAGAGTAATTACTGCTACATGATAAAGTTTAAATGGATTTAATTTGTATCTTTTTTGTAAACAAGCCAAAGTAATCTTAGCAAGTGTAAGGACAAGAAGTTTTGATAATGTGATTAGAGGTTTCAGTCTGCCTCTGTTGTGTGTGGGAGTTTTAATATGTTTGGTTTATCATATTATTTACTGCAGTTCATCAGCAGTGCCATGGTTTTAGTGTGTGGGTTTTTAATCATATCTACATAAGTCTTATGTTCAGAACTTCCCATGTTGCAGTTGTTGCAAAATAGACTGGCAAACGTAGTTAAAAAGTCTGATTCAGAACTCTCAGGAGTTTGATACATATATCAATACTCTCTGTATCTGTACATTTTCTATATGCTCATGGATAGCCTGAGATAATCTTGTGTTTCAGCACAAACTTTGTCTTACGTTTTTGCATATCAGGTATTTCCTGCAGCCCAGAGATAACGGTAACAAGTCATTGAAACCTGATGACCTCGGTTCCTTAAGGTTAAATGTGGTTTACACTGAGGACCATGTTTTTTCCTCAGACTATTACAGTCCACTTAGAGACGTCCTGCTAAAATCTGCAGATGTTGAGGTAATTTGCTTGCACTGTTTGTTGTTTACCTGCAGATGCTCCTCCCGGGGTCTCTGTTTGTCACTGTCTCGCTGGCACCATAGTTGTATTGCAGTTACCAGAGAGGTCAGCTGCTTTTTCAGACCTGAGAGCCTTTTTAAGCTCTGCATATCCCTGGTGCTTGTTTTCAGTCCTCGTAGAGATCTTTATCTTCATGCGGTGTGGTGGGTGAAGGCACACCCAGGAACACCAGTGGGTTTAGGTTTTAGTAGCAGCATATTCTCTGTGAGTTTTTAATTTTACATGTGAAAATGCAAAGTAAACTTCAGTTTGACCACTTGTTTTCCTTTACGGGAGAGAGGAACAGTTTTGCTTGCATAATTGAGAAAAACCCAACCTAAAAATTAATCCTGAAACGTCGGAGAGTTGTACCATGTGTTCCCTTATGTTGGTTTTTTTTTTAACAGTTGTAGCAGTGTTTTTATTTTTGGGGGGCAAGAACTGGGTTCTGTACTCACTGTGACTTGAACTTGAGAAGTTCTTCCTCTTCTCTTGCTTCCCAGGCAAGTGGCATTCAGTGAAAAGACAGCCATTAAAAATGGGGGGAGGGGTGAAAAAAGAGCTTGTACTGTAATAGTTTTTTAATTGCTGCCCTCTTGTGATCAGAACTTACAGCCCAGAAGAATTGGGATGTAGCATCCACCTGTGTTATGTCCTGACAGGCTGGTAACTGGCCATGGCACCTGTTGTGTGGGGTTCTGCATTAAGGAGCTAATGGTGAAAGAAAGAATGCTGTTTTTGGAAGGATTTCTCAAAGCTTTTATTTTTTTCCACTGTTCAGCCTGTTTCAGCATCAGCTGCACACATTTTGGGTGAAGTTTGCAGAGAAAAACAGGAAGCAGCCATACCTCTTGTCAGGCTTTTCTTACACTATGGCAGAATTGTGCCTTTCATAAGTGCCATTGCGAATGCTGAAGTGAAGAGAACTCAGTAAGTACCAAAAAACCCAAATATACCTACTCTGCATTGGCTAGTGCTAGGATTCTCCACTCAGTTTTTCTAGAATCATGCAATTTCAAAAGAAAATGCCAGAATTCTTCCTTTTCCTCCCAGCTGAGTAGCAGAGTTCTTTATAAATGCTTTCACTGCTCTCAAGATATGGAGTGTTTGATTTTTAGGAGGGAGAAATTCCCATCAATTTATGTAAAATCTACATGGAAGACTATTGTAATATCAAAAGCAGGGATTTTCATTCTTCCCAGTCTTAAGTGTAGTTGATGATAACTGTGAAATTCTGTTACCTTCAAGCTGTTCACGTGAAATCATTTCAGCTTTATTGTGTGCTAATAAATCATGTGGTGCTGAGTAAGTGTTGAATTTTTTCAGAACAAAATGCAAGTTTCTTCCTAATAATGAATATTTAAGGCAAGCTGTATGTCTAATCTTTCCAGTTAGAGGTAAAAGGAACAAAGGTGGGATTAGAGTTGGCATGGAATAGCAGAAAACAAAGTTGTGTTGTTTTGGTTGCATTTTAAGTCCTTCTTTGACTTACTGGGAGGCTGATAGTTCAGTAGTATAAGATCTAATATTCACACTGGGCAGGTCCTAAAGAATATTTGTTGCCACAAGTCTTAGGCCTGTGTAGTCATGATCTTGACAAACAGTAGAAGAGACAATTGGGAGTCAGTGGGAATGAGAGATATTGACTCTGAAGTAACAGCTTCCCTGGTATAAAATAAAGTCTTGGTGTGGGTTGGCTCTTTTCAAAGAGTCTGAGGGATCAAGTTTTTTCCTTCCTGAAGGTAGGTGTATTTTTGCTGTACTGCAGGTTGGCTGAAACAGCTTGGTTGTTGCAGTATGAAGAAATTTGCTGCTCCATAGGCAGTCCTGTTCCTGTGATAAAACAGGAAAGACGGTGTTTGTTTTCAGGGCTTTCTGGCATTTGTAACAGTCAGTGAGCTTACGTTGTTTGTGAAACAAAATGATGGATCCAGCAAAGTAATTCATCCTGTTATTCACTGCTTGTAAATGAGTACAAATGTAGTAAGCTGTAAACAGCAGCAAAGATATCAGTGTATGTGCAAGAGCAGGCAAATAACTTCATGTTCAAGTTTGATCTGCTGTCACTAGGCACAGGTTTTGATGGTATGGGTTGTAGATGAGATCATTGATTAACATAACATAAATTTCTATGCAAGGAATTGCAAGTACATGGTAGTGCCACTAGCTAAAGCTTTACAAATCACACTGGCTGTATGTCTAGGACAAGATGAATTTGTGCAAGTGACTTTTCAGAAGAACATGAGTCTGTGTGACATCAGGTCTCAGGGCAGAACTGGGTCTGCACTGTGTTTAATGGTGTTATCACCAAGCAGTGCTGTAAGTCCCTTAGAAGAGACGCCTGTGTTGTTGAAGCCTGTGATTTTTCCCCTTCCCAGCTCAAAAGTGTTTAGGTAGAAGTAGTAGGTCATGTGTAATGTCCAGTGTTGTTGTGAGACTAAAATCACTGCCTCCTTCCCTTACTCAAATTAATGCTGTTCAGTAGGATGGGAAAGCAGGTAGTTTTCGTCTGTTTATGTTGTAAACGTCTTTGATTTGAGCCTGCATGATGCTGTATGTTTGAACAGTGCACTGAGCACACTGCACTAATACAAAAAAGATCTGTAGTCCCTCTGGACTTGCCATGACTACTGCTTTTCAGTTATACCCTGGAAGTGCACTAAATGCTGCATGACTGCTTTTAATGGCAGGCTGTGTCAAAGGGAGGTTTTTGCTTGTGTATTCAAACCCAGGTTTTCATCACCTTTCACTGCTGCGTTTATTTCCATATATTAGCAGTTTGTTGCAGAGAGACTAAATTAAAGAAAATTGTTCACTTCCAGAGATCCAAACACCATTTTCAGAGGAAACTCATTAACTTCCAAGTGCATTGACGAGACAATGAAACTGGCAGGGATGCATTACCTGCAAGTTACACTAAAGCCAATTATAGATGAGGTAAGAACGGTTTAGCCTGTTTATTTAATAAAATGTCACTGTAGAGGCCTTCAGGGAGCAAATACTCTTTATTACTTCCCATTTTAAGATGTCGTTGTAGGAATAATTCTTGATGTGTTAATGTAGCCACAGCTGAGTCACCCAATTCAGAAATAGTTGGATTGTATTAAAGGAAAAGGAAAATTTCTATTTATTAGACTAAACTACTCTGTTTTATGAAAACTAGCATATATTGCTTAAAAAAAAAATTAATAAAGCAGTAACTTAGATGAATAAAGAATATATACAGCAGAAAGCTTCTGTAAAGCTATAAGTGATACATTTAATCCAGTGGATGTAAAGGAATATAGTTATTCTTAGATATCTAACTGTGCATGTGATGCATGTATTATAACAATGGTTTATTATCTATCCAGTCCAGAATGGTGAGTGTGGGTATTTTAGTGCAGTAATTGGGCAATGCTTGCAGACCACAGACTTCCTTTAAATGATTTGGCAATTTCTTCAGCTGTTATCTTAATGTTTCATCAGAAAATGTCAAGTTTTAAAGAATACGGATATACTTTCAAAGTTGACTGTTTTGGAAAAATAGGGCTTTTCTTGAACAGTCTTCCTTGAGAGAGTCTAAAGAAAAATACTGCATTTCAGTTGAAGAAAAGGGTAGAACTAATTAATGCTACTTTTTGGGAAAAAATCATTATCACCCATAATTTACCTTTGATACCTTGGCTAAAGGAAAAATTCCATTTATAAAGTTGGCTTTTGCCTTTTACCTTAAAAACTTAACGATTACACTTTTTACAAAACTTTTTCTATTTGCAGATAAACTTACATATTAATTGTTCAATATATTTTTTTTCTAGATCTGCCAGGTCCATAAACCTTGTGAAATTGATCCTGTGAAATTAAAAGATGGTGAAAACCTGGAAAATAACAGGGTATGCATTAGATTTTGAAAACACAATCTCTGTTTACGCTATCAAGTTTAACTGAGGTCCTCGGACATCTGATGTTGCAAATAATCTCGTCATTCATCAAGATACAGTGCCAGCCTTCTTAACATCACCCTTATAATTATTTTACAACAGCTTTACATTATGGTATAAACCTGTCAAAAGTTAATCACTTCTGCTACTGGCCTTGAGGACAAGCATGGCTTAGCCTGTGGCTGGCCTGGAGGAAATGAGGCTCTGGGGGATCTTATCTCTCTCTACAAATACCTGAAAGGAAGTTGTAGCAAGGTGGAGTTCAGCCTCTTCTCCCAATAAGTGACAAAATAAGAGGAAATGACCTCAAGTTGCATCATGGGAGGTTAGAGTAGACACTGAGAAAAATGTCTTCACTCTAAGGGTGTTCAGATACTGGAACAGGCTGGCCAGGGAAGTGGTGGAATCACTGTCTCTGGAAATGTTCAAGAGGCATGTGGATGAGGCACTTGAGGTCATGGTTTACTGGTGGACTTGCTATTGCTGGATTAATGGTTGAACTCAATGACCTGAGAGGTCTTTCCTGGCTTTAATGATTCTGTGATTCTGGTGATGATGTATAAAATCATGCTATGAGAAGGAATGATATGCCATATAGCCTTATCATTTGATTTTTGGTTTTGATAGGAATGATATTGTTACTCTTGTACTTGAATATGTGCATTTCCCAAATAGAGTATAATTGTGAGTTTGTTTTCCAAGTGTATAATGTTGAAAGTGAGAATCCTTTAATGATGCCTTTATGAATAAAACCAGGAATAGTGCCACTTTCCACAGCAGAAAATTGTACTAATTTTGTCAATCTTTACATTTTTTCAGGAAAATCTGAGGCAATACGTTGATCGCATTTTTACTGTAATTACAAAATCTGGTGTGAGCTGCCCTACAGTGATGTGTGATATTTTCTTTTCACTGAGAGAATCAGCTGCCAAACGTTTTCAAGGTGAGTTTCTATGTGCTATTGTTTTATTTTATGTAACTGATAGCTTTTAAACACAGGTGTAGTCTAGCAGTCTGTATGATCCCTGATGGATTCAGTAACCGAACAGCATATCCAAAGTACAATTCAGAGTGTGTTAATGCTGTTTTTTCACTGATTATTCATTTCAAAAAGAACATGACTTTTAATGATGGTGCGAGTTTTTTCTTAAACATCTTTTAAAGGCAAACAGCATTTAAAAAGATCATTGCATTTGAGTTTAGTATTTGCCAAGTATGCTGAGTTTCCAAATGTTCAGGGTTTTGTAATGGCTCATTTTGCAGACTCCATGCAGTGGAATTACTTCCTGCTCATATGTCAATCTGTAATAAAGGCCAGTCTGTAAACTGGAGTTATTGCAAGCTCATTGCCCTAGGACCACATGTGCTGCAAAGGTTTTCTGACTGTCAAGAGAGAATTCTTTCCACTCCCTCCTAGATGTTTTGGCACTGTGAGAGGGAGTGGGCATTATAAAACTGGAACTGGGTAAAATAACCAACCCATGTATTTTCATGAAGGGAAGCAGATAACAGTAAGGAGGTTTTAGAAAGAGTAATATGAATTCAGCTTTTAAACAGTCACTTCAGAGTAGAAAAGCCCAAGTGAAAAAGCATTCACTGGGCTGTCATTCTCTTTATGTTAAAATAAATAAATAACGTGTATTTTCTGTAACTACCAACTGGAATAGATACATTAGGAGTCTGTAACTAGGTAACTGAGTTGGCCTCTATGCTGAACATTTCATAAACTATGTAAATTATTCACCATACTTCCATGCATAGATGGAATAGCAGATGTTTGTATGAAATTAAAAGTGAATGGTGTTCTCCTTGTAGCTTGTGTTGTGAACCCACTTCTTTTTTAAAGATTCTCATTAACATTTCTTTGGTTTAGGCTAGATGATCTCTGGTTCCAAATCCTCTATCATCAGTTAATCCTGTAACTCACAAATATATACATTTCTAGCACATGCTTGAGTTAGCTTTCTGAAGGCTTTCTGATAATTTCAGGAAATTTTTAAGGAAGGATTATTGAAATGCTGAGTGGAGGTCTTTTTTTAATAGGTGACCCAGATGTGAGGTATACAGCTGTCAGCAGCTTTATTTTCCTGAGATTCTTTGCACCTGCCATTCTTTCTCCAAACCTCTTTCAGCTTACACCACACCATCCAGTAAGTACTATGTCAATTTTTTTTCTAGTTATGTTTACAGTTCTGTCACCTTAGTCTGTATATTGAGATGCTTTCTTTAATTCTTTTAATAGCCTTTAGGAAATGTACATTTGTTCATTCAAAGATCTTCTATATCTGTCTTGAATATGAAGCATATGTTGAATGCCTGTGTATGTGTAGAACTTGGGAGGTACGGGAACAACAGTGAAATTTAAGGACAAAAAGGATAAGGGTCTTGGCTGCTGTGGAAAAGATCATCATTACTTCATTTTTGCTGCATTAGATTAATGCTGGATTGATTGTCAGCAATGTTGGAAATGTTTTGGAGACTTCAGTAACTGTTCTTGTTGGGGGTGGGGAGGACCTGGGCAGCCTTCAGGAAATCTCTGGTTTTGTTCTGCAAGTGATTGCCTTTGTTTCTCAGATCAATAGGGATAGCTGTGGAGTATGATGGCTTAAGAGTCAAAAACCTTTTTAAGAAAAGGCAACTTTTTTCCTGCATTGTTTTATTGGGTCTTTTCTAATTTTATGTTACTTTTCCACAAGTGAAATAAGAAAGAAGAAATATAATTTACTTTCCTCTCTTCCATATTTTAAATAGTCTATATAATATTGTTCTCCTTCCTAGGATCCTCAGACTTCTCGAACTTTGACACTTATCTCTAAAACCATTCAAACACTAGGCAGCTTATCAAAATCTAAATCTGTAAGTATGCCATTTTCATTTAAAGGCTTAATTTGGGAAAGTGATTTTTTTTATAGGTTATCACTAATTGTAATTAAGCCTTTAAAATGCTTGAGTTGCAGTAGGCTTATGCAAAACTGGTTATGTTTGCTTTGATTATAAGCCTCTCATGCTCAGAGGAAAACTAAATCTGTCTTAATCTGAACTAGATTTCAGTAAATCAAAACTGTGTGACCAACCTAGAAGTCTGTTTCAGAGCTTTTCATTCCTTCCTTCTGGAAGAAAGAAAGTGATCAGGAGAACCTATGAAGTTCTCTACTTGTCTGAAGTACATGGTTAGCAGATCTATAGGGCTTTATGGATTGCTTCAGCATTTTAACACTCAACTGAGAAAAATCACTCAGTAAGAGGAAGGGCTATACTTTTTATTCTGGTTCAGTTTTCTGTCTGTCAGTTGAGATGAGATCCAGATGCCCACACTCAATAGATGTTTGATTGAAGTAAGTGTCCCTAAAGCATCACACTGCTATAGCCAGGGATAATTTGGGGTCATCTAATTAGGATTCACACAGGCCACCATAGGTGATTATGTACCTCAATTATGAATCCTTCGAGACAATAGAATTCCTTTTTTCACACTTTTTGTCAGCTTCTTTTAGGAGGAAGATTAAGAGCCAAAGCAGAATTTTGAAACTTTTGGAGAATGCGTTACTAACTGTAGCAACTGAACATTTGAAATGCATTCTGCTACTTTTTTGAAATAAAAACTTAGTACTACTGAATGTGTGCTATACAGTGTGAAAGTTGCTTATTTTACCTCTGACCAGAAAAAATCTCTGTCTTATCTGCAGTGGCTTTTCTCCTGACCTACTGCTGTTAACAATAATATTTTCTGTATAAACTGTATTATGATCCTCATGGTTTTGGCTTTGTATTTCAGGCCAATTTCAAGGAATCTTACATGGCTACATTTTATGACTATTTCAATGAGCAGAAATATGCAGATGCAGTAAAAAATGTAAGTTATGCATGTGAATGTTCTGAAAAATCCTGCTATGTTGTTGAAGCTAAAGCTTGGAGTCCTAGAATGTAATACATACTGTTAGTAAACCAGGAAACCTCCTTAAAAAAGCAGACTTCTGATAACTGTAATATGGAAGAAACTTTTATGAAGTTACATGCATGTGAATAGTAGAATCTCTTTGTATGTATTTCTCCTTAATAATTAATAAGTTTGGATTAATAAGCAGCTACTGAGAGCTTGAGATGCATGTGCTTTTGTAACATGCTGTAGATCTGCGATGAAAAGTCCAAAAGGAAGTGAAAGATAGGTTTGACAAAGGAGAAGCACAAGAAGTGTTGATCATCTGCAGTTTTTCTGCTTAAGAGCATTTCTGCTATTTTTAGTTTACAGTTCAGGAAACCTCCCAGATTCCTCAAGCTTCCACCATTACCTTCTGTTTAACTACTTTTATAATACTTTCCTATATCTCTGTGCTGTACAAATGTTAAAGATTTTTATTTGGGTGATGTGCTACTGTCATTTTTATATCTGCTTTTCATTCATGTTTTAGTTTCTAGATCTAATTTCATCTTCAGGAAGAAGAGATCACAAGAGCATAGAGCAACCTATATTGCTTAAAGAAGGGTAAGTATGCATGTGCAACAAACCCCTCTACTTGTGTGCTTGCCACCATTCTAAGGCAGCTATCTTTATTTCTGCCACCTCTATTCCATCCATGCATTCAGAGAAGAATGTAGGAAAATTCTTTTTTGGTTGCTGTTTCTGCTCTCTGTGGGTGATGTAGCTGATTTTAACACATTTTCATTTGATTTAAACGTCTTAATTTAAGTGTGTTTTGAAATAAGTGGAGAAAAGAGAAGCCTGTAGTACTTAATTAGCTCAGCTACGACAAAATAAACTTAAATCAGCATTATATTAAAATCAAGTTGTGTTTTTTCCCTAAGCTCCAGTGAACAAAAACTGTAAAATTCCACTGTGAAGGCAGACACTGAATATCTTAATGAGGGCAAAGCCTGCAAATGGAATTTGCTTTGCTGCCCTGTAAGATCCATATGCTAACCATTATCATGGCCATTTCAAGGAAAATTTGAGATGCACTTGGAACAGTTTCTAGTTTTAGTACCTTTCCATTTTTGGGAAACATGTTCCATATGCTATATTAATTTTAGATACCAATTGTTGACATTTTTTCTGTTACAAAACTGAGTTGTTAAGATCATCTAAGTGCACTGTGGAAACAGTTTCTTTTTGCTGGGAAGAGGAAAGTGAAAAAATCCAAATTCTTGTCAACGCTCAGTAAGCTGAAATACTGCTTGAAAGTAAGCTTTCATGGTCCCTCTAAGTAATGGAAAAACTACATTTTTGGTGAACTATGACTGCCTCATCCAGTTAACCTTGACAGTTCACTTCACTTTTTACTTCTCTGATAAGCATCTGTCCATAGAAGCAATTTTGTCTATTTGAATTCTGTACGTACATTTATCATTCTTTTGTTTTTCAAAATAAATTTATAGTTTGTAACGTTTTCCCTCTAACTCTAAAACATTTTTTCTGCCTCTGTCTTTCTTTTGCTCCTGTCTGATTTTTTTCTGTCTTTTCTTGCTCGGCCTGTGGCTGCTGTTGTAAGGACTCTTAAACTAACAGTAAAGAAAGTTGATGGTAATAGTTCGTGCAGGTAAGATGGTAGAGGCAGTTGCTGCTTTGCTGTAGCTACTGGCTGACAGCATGTCCTGTGCAGCAGTAGACTTGTCTGACTTAAGTTTGGGCAGGAAGTGCTCTGTTTAACAATCCTGAAATGCCAAGATTGTTAACCAGCAGAGTACATTTTGTTACCTGTTTCTTGATGTTGACCTTTTTTTTTTTTCCTCCTTAAAACAAAAACCTGCTGTAAATAGAGAATAAAGGAGTTTTATCTGTAAGCAGAGGCTCCAAGAAGCACTGTATGGATCCCCATGAACTCACTGGAAGTGATTAAGAAGAGACCATACATTTTCTAGGCATTTCTTAAGCAGTATTCATGCAATTTGTTCTCAAGGTTAAGGGTGGCCTTCAGCAGCCTTTTTTTCCTGATGCTTTGCATTATTGTCATGTTACATCATGGGAATTGGGTGGGAATTTTCACAAGCCTTTGATTTGATTCTTCTCAAGATTGAATGGCTGTTTAGTGAGATTTCTATTTGCCTTTGCAATGTTTTTGCTTGTGTTTGGTTTTTTTAATCTATTTTTGCTTCTGTTAAGAGTATGGAGATGGAAAGCATATGTACTTTTGAATGAACATGCACTACCAAAGATTAGTCATTGGCACTTGGTTTTGCTGGCATCAGTCTTACCATCACTGCTTAACAGCTGCCTGCCTGGTTCTTTCCAAAAGGAAGACAATTAAAAGAAGAATTAGTTGGTTTTGTAGGTGAAAAGGGCACAATGATGCTTCCAAGCAAGGCTAAGGCAGATCGAGACTCAGGTCTACTGTAAGCATGAGAAGAAACACTCTCCAAGCAACCCGTACTTGAAAAGCATTTCATCTTGGGCCTTTTCTCCCTTTGTGCTTCTATTTGCTCTGACTTCTCACACATTCTGCAATTGTTAGAAACAAAGAAATCAGACTTACAACTTCTGTGACTTTGACTGCTTTTCACCTGTTTCTGAAAAATAAGAGCACATTCTACTTGTGGCTGTGTCAATTATGCAAAATTTAATTAGACTTGTGCTCTTAGCTCTGCCGTATGGAGTTTGCATTTTTCAAACAGGGGAGGCTCTGTAAGAATTCCCAATTTTAAGTCACCTTTTAAATGTTGGCATGAGAAGGACAAAAAACTAACTTGAAGGGCGTGTTGTCCTGCCCAAGGATATTGGCTCTTCCTTTGAGATTTGCTTTAACCTTGAAATACGAGGACTGTGGCCAGTGGGCCTGGTGATGACCTGAATCACATGGTTTTATTAAATATTTCCCAAGTATTCCAAGAATAATGGCCAAGACAGCAACTGTCTGACCATTTTAAGAATGAGAGGTGTGTAACTATAACCAGTTTAAAAAAAAATCTTGTTGTTTGGTCCTTGTCAGCTTTTGCCCACTCAATTCGGCATGAGCAGCAGGCACCAGCCCAGCTGGTTACAAAACAGTCAGAGTCTGAAGGAACTTGGGTTTCTGTTTGAGCTTTCAACAGACCTGCAGTTTGGGTGGATGTATTGTAGTTGTTTCTGAGTGAAGATACCAGAAGCAGGAAGCAGTATTAGCTGTTCTAAGCATTTTAGATTTGTTATTGAAAATCTTCAACCAAGTAATTGACTGTTGTCTCTGTGTGCTCCTTGTGCTGTATAGTGCCTTCCTACTTGGTAAAAACTACTCTGTAATAAGTAGTTTTTACTTGCTCCATCATACAGTTCTGCATTTGGCAGAATAATTAATGTAATGTGTAGAGTAGCTGTTACCAACTCTCTACTGCATATGTATGCACATTTTTAACCAAAAGTGGTGCTTAGCTGTATGAAGTCACTGCGCTTTCCAAAGTCACCTTGAAGCTTTTGGATTGATTTAGTGGATTTGAGGAAGGTGGTGGATGCATCACAGTTTCTTGTAAACTCATTTAAGTTTGAAATAAATTAAAACTGACAGCTCACTAAATAAACACCCCTCATCTGCCAAAAAAAGGGAGGGAGGTATCTAGCTTTCAGCCATCAGATTACTTTGTATGCTACTGAAAACGTGTTTCCAACTGCAGCATCAATGTGCAATTGCAAGTGAAGCTGTGGAACATCCCGATTGTTTCTAGAGCTTGAGAGTGATTAAAGCATGTAAGGGTGCAGTCCCCTGTGCTCCAGAGAGCTTACACCTGCCTTTTAATTACTAAACATACTCTAAACCTTTTGACCTTTCTGACAGGTTTAAAAAGAACAAAACAATAAAGCTTATAGAGTCAACAGGTCAAGCTTAGCAGAGCAGTACTAACCACATTCTACCCTTTTTCTACTGTACTAGTAAACCCTTTAGTTGTATTTATAACCAGAAAGAGCACAAACTGCAGTTCATCCAACTGACTAGAGCCCCTGTGTAGACGACAAGTTAAGTTTTATGTCTTGCCCCTTATCAAAATCCGAGAAAAGGATAGACTTAACTAATAGATGCACTAAACCTACCTAAATGTGACTCCTTTCCTTGCCAAGGCAAGACCTCAATAATTAGAAAACACTCCCCTCCTTAAGCTTTGCAAGTGCCATAACATATGTCTATGGATATACATATTTGTATGTATACATCTGTATACATAAATATGTATGCATATATTTATTGGCATGTATGTATAAAATCTGGTGTATTGTAACACTTGGTGTCCTGTTTACCAGGTTCATGATCAAGAGAGCACAAGGAAGAAAACGATTTGGTATGAAAAACTTCAAGAAGAGATGGTTTCGCCTGACAAACCATGAGTTTACATATCAGAAAAGCAAAGGTAACAAAGGTTTGCCAGTCTTATTTTGGCACATTATAGCAAAGAATAAACATTGTGTAGGAACAGAAGACTGAGGTCTAGATCTGTAACTGGAGAAGGCACAGTCTATCAGCCTGTATGTTCTTGTGCCTTTTTTGGGGATGTCTTTATTGACTACTAGAGAAGGTTTTTGGATAGCAAAGTACCCTGTAAGTTAGCAAAGCATTGGATAACATTTGTCTGATATCTGTTAACATCATTTGTAGGTTTCACAGTTACCTAATAAATTGTCCTAGGAAACAAAACTTGCAAACCTTATGCTGGGATTTGAGTTTGTGCTGAACATTCTCAGGTACATCTCAGCTTGTTCTCATAAATTCTGTAACATTGGCACAGCTGGATGCAGCAGACAGGGATTTGCCTGCAACTTTTGAACTTTCAAGATGTGTGCATTTAATGTTGTCTAATAGCAAGGATTTTGGCTTTTGTAAATTGTTCCCGTCTGTTCAGCAGTACCCAACAAACACCACTTCCTTCCATCACAGGGAGTGAGAAGGATAAGAAAAGGTGTTCATATCATGCCATTCATCATTTCACACTCAATTTTGAGATCTTGCATCACTGCCATCAACATAGTTCAGTTCAGCTGACAGGAATGATTTCTTTCATTGCCACCTTTGCAGTAAATACATTACATCCTGCTACAATAGTCAGTTTCTAAGAGATTTGCTAGTGTAAAGTAGTGCAGCTGAAAACAGAAATGAACTTAATACTTAAGGACCATGCTAGCAAATCCCAGCTGAGAGTAAGATTTTCCTCTTTTCTTGTGCAGTCAAAATAATTTTCAAAGGAACTGAATCAGCCCTTAGAATAAGGGCAGAAGGTGAAGCTGAGCTATGAATAAGTTGCTCATTACCTGTGTATGTGTGTTCTGCAGGTGATCACCCTCTGTGCAGCATTCCAATTGAAAACATTCTGGCAGTGGAAAGACTGGAGGAGGAATCCTTTAAAATGAAAAATGTAAGTAGGTCATCTTCATTAATGTATTTGTTAGGCTGCTCTAGATCCACCAGCTTAATCGCCTTTTTCCCTTTTGTAACCTGGATTGGATTTCTATTGAAAGATGTACAACCACAGCTGCTTGTTCTGAATATAGTAGCAGGAGTTTCCAAAAGTACAGCCCATTCAAATTCTTAACAGCCCAGTCAGCAGTCTTTGGATTTTGTGATCTGCAGCACCCTCAGCGCTGACTGCTGCTGATCAGCTGTCTGGGCTCCGTAATGTCAGACACAGGTAAGATGATCGAGTCCCTGCCCTTTCTGTCAGACCTCTCTGTTGGGAAGGATCTGGCTGCTTATAATTGTGAGGAATCATAACTTCTTTATTAGCTGTCAGGTTTCTGTATTGGTTAATGCAAGTACATATGTATATGTATATATTTGATTTGGGTGAGGTCTTATGTCTGAAATGCATCTGTGCTGTGCCAGTATGGTTTACCATTTTGATTTCCACATTAGGGAATAAAGTATAGCTGTATTTCTCATGCATGGCACACTAGTGCCAGCTTCTGTATGCAAGACATGACAGCCATTGTGTACGAACAGACTTGATCAGTTGATACGGGGAGTCCTTTTCATACACCTCTGCCCGTAAAGCTGAGCACAGTCCTTCAAACATTGTATTTAAAAAATAAGCAAAAAAATAATGGTTTTTCCAGTTCTAAACATGCATCTGCTACAGACTTCTTTATACGCATAAGTAGTTGTGACTTCTAGCTTTTTCTGCCTTTTAGTCTTCCCTGCCATCTGTTGTGCCTGTGGGCTCTGTGCAGGGCAGTGCTCAAATGCACCCTGAATACCAGGATCCTCAAAAAACAGCTCTTCATTAAAGTGAAATACAATTCTAGGCTCCGCAGTGTTTTCCCAGTTTCAGGTATTATTTTGGTAGCATATCTCTCTCTGTTAAAACCTCTGTTAAAAAGTTTCAGTTCCACCTGCTTCTGGAACACGTCTCAGTTGTACTGTAGTTTGCTTTGGTGTTTGTAATTCAACTACAGAGGCAAAAACCAACCAAGCTGCAAAGTAATTCTCAAGCTATCAGAAGGCAGCTGTAACATGATGAACTGTTGCCAGCTGTGCTCTGCAAAGTAACTTAGATTGAACTGAAAGTAATCACACAATTGAGATAAAACTCACTGTCTGTGGAGAGGAGTTGAGCTATAATTCTCTAACTTACATTGAGTCTACTGAGATAGACTGAGCATCCAAAATATGCTTGTATTGTGAAGATTCATTATGGGAAAAATATACCTTTATTGTTAACATCGCAAACTGTGTGCTATTTTGGTTGCTTAAAATCAGTATTACTTAAGAAACAAAGGTGACTACATCTATTGTGGAAAGTAAGGTTCAGAGTTTTTGCATAACGAGTAATGTTACCACCTTCTTATGCCAATATATTCGTATTTTTTTCTTGCCATATGTAAATGGAATATTGCAGCAAGAACAGAATTCTCAAAACACCACAGCAGATGTATTTGCAGTGGATATTCCTTCATGGGTGCTAAATGTGATTGAAGATTCACGTTTTCCATAAATATTCTCAATGAATTTTTCCTCTGAATTGCACCAAGTGTGTATTTCTCACTCATGATAAATCTGCCTGCCTGACAGTAAGGGCCTTCATTGTTCTTAAGCACAGGTTGAGGAATGTGAGAGTGGCTTTAAGTACTGTTCAAGTCTTCTATGTAGTTCGAGAGGCACCTGGTGGTTTTGGTAGTGTAAAGGTCTTGCAGCCACTTGAAATTCTTGGCTTGGTTGTGGGCTTCTCAGTAACAGTTGCCATATGTTAGTTCACTTTTGTTGGTATCCTCTTACACAAAGTCATACTCCTTAAATCTGTTCCTTTTTTGCAATGCAGGAGGCTCCATTTACCCCAGCAGGACATTAAAAGTCTTTTCCCTGTAGTTTTTTGTTAATAGAGGGTTGAGCTGCATGCTCCCATCTTCCTTGTTCCTCCTTCCCTGCTTCCCAGACTCAAATTGATATTTATATCCTGAAAAGATATATTAAAAGGATTCCTTCTTTGGTGTGTAGTTTGGCAGTGCTCAACATTGCTGGGATTTTCTAATAGCAGGTAGGTGTAGAAGCATGGAAGTTATCAAAAGGCAAGCGTCACACTGAAATAGACTGGACTAGAGAAATGGCAGTGTTAAAGCAAAGCTGTTCACTAAGGCTGGATCCAAACTCTTGTTTTTCTGTTTTCTGCCTCCTGCTGACTAGCATTTCCTTTCAGGCCAGCACTGGGTTCCTCTGTCAGCCTTCCAAAACTTGGAGCTGCAGCATTACTAAAATTGCATCCCCAAGGCTGGCAACAAATCTTGTTGAGGCCCAACCAGCAAATTGATATTAGCTGTTTGTAAATCATCTCCTACAGGAATCGTATCTTACTCCTTGTACCAGGTGAAAGGTCTTGTTCTTTTAAGGGCACATTTACTGCTTGGTTTTGTGTTGAAATCTATTTATCAGTGTATTCTTTTAGTATGCTGTGTTTTTTCCTGTAGTAAATCTTCACTCTGAGTCCAGTCTTAGGTTCACCGATTCATTCTGGTGGTTTATTCTATGCTTTATTTGCAGATGTTCCAAGTGATCCAGCCTGAAAGAAGAGTTCTATATATTCAAGCAAATAATTGTGTGGAGGCCAAGGACTGGATTGATATCCTCACCAAAGTCAGCCAGTGCAACAAAAAGCGCCTCACAGTCTACCATCCCTCTGCCTATCTGAATGGCCACTGGCTGTGCTGTAAAGCTACTGCAGACAATACTCCTGGCTGCACACCCTGCACAGGGTAAGGATTGGTAACTTGCTGTCAGTCCAGATCCTGCCCTAAGGGTGTGATCTCTGCAGTGTGACTTGCAGCTGTGCAGTTACCAAGATGATCTGCTGGGTGTGCAGGTGTCATGGGGGTTTCATTTCAAAGGACATCTTCATTGGTGTTTCTGATACTGTCAGTAATCTGTATGTCTTGGTCAAAATGTTGACATTTTTAGAGTTAAAGACAGTGATAAGAATTGACTGTGGGATGAGATACTTTGGTTCTGATTCACCTCTCACTAGCAATATCCCTTCAATGTCCTGTTTGCAAATTCCAGGAATAATCATCTGCTGATAGATTTAATTCTAAACTGAGCTTTTTCTAAGGGGCAGACTCCTGCTCTCTGTTAAATGAAGATATATTTCTTGGTTTGTAGGAAATAGTTTTCATTTAAACTGGGAGAAGTCTGTAGTGGTAGTTAGTCTCAGAATACAAAATCTGGATGGTTGGAAGTTCAGTGCTTTAGCTCCTCCATCTGGTTATAGCAGACTAATTCACCAGAATGTCTGGAGATTGATGCAATCTTTCCTTTCAAGTCAGAGTGAAAGCATGCTGGATATTAGAGTCATGGAGAAATTTGAACTTGTCTGCTTCTTCTTTGGGGAAATATGTGAGCTCTGTTACACACAACCTGTTGGCTTTCATGAGTACTTACTTTTACTTTCATGTTAAGTGCTTTTGGTGCACTGTTTAGCATATAATTTCTACCTCTCTTCCTGATGCTGTACAGAGGCCTGCCGGCAAATATACAACTGGATATAGATGGAGATAGAGAAACTGAGCGCATCTACTCTCTTTTCAACTTGTATATGCCAAAACTGGAGAAAATGCAAGGTGAGGATGAAAGACAGTTGCATCTCCAATATATTTACAAAGGCAAAAATAGCTGTGAAATGTTGGGTTCTAGCTAGACCAGCCCTGCAATCACATCCTAGAACACAGAGGCCATTTGCCTTGTTTCCTCTTCAGTTGTCTTGAGGCAATTGTGTGAATTATTTTTGGTGCAGTGTGCGGTCTCATAGTCTGTAAAAAGTTCTTTGTGTAATAACAGTTGTTTGAAAGATGGTCTTAACCACATCATCCTAAAATAGCATAGGCACAGAGCATTGCTTGGATACTCTGAATTGACAAATCAGGGCCAGCACTGAACCAGATGATTACTGATCCTGACAAGAGGCAAAGTTGAGGTTTCAGTGGAATATGGTTTTGTGTTACCAGAAGTCATGTGCGCATTCCCCAATTTAGATCCCAAGAGCAGCTTGGATACAAGTGGTTTCTTTGGCAAGACTCTTATGGAATTACCTGTCAAGGATGACCTGTGGATGTCTGCAAAATGTTGCAAGGTGGAGTTTTGGCTGGGAAACCCTCAGGAACTGAGGGGAGCAGAGATGTGATGTAAAGGATAAAAGAAAGAAGAGACAGCAGAGGAAGTTGGTACTAGTAGGTGTGCCAAGAAAAGTATCCGGTGTACACAGTGCCAGACTTGAAATCCCAGTTTAGCACAGGGAGTGGTGGGGAAGCCTTGACTGTGGCACTGATCTTTAAATAGGACTTCATTTTATAATATGAGATAAGCCAGTGGTGTCAAACACACAGATTGGAAAGCGCTTTAATCTGTTCCTGGCTGCTGTGCAATTGCAAACTTAAGATCACCAACACTTCCGAGTGTCTGAACCAGTGCCCAGCTTTCCCCTTTTCCGAATCCTCACTGCCAGAGCCAGCATCAAGTTTCGGTGTTGGGGAAAAGGACACGGGTCTGGCGCAGACAGTGCAGCAAGGGGAGGGGAAGTTTAAAGCTGAAACTGAGACAGCAATAAAACTAGAAAGCTAAGGAAAAAGAGAGACAGAGCAAAATATTATCTTTCTCCTTCTAATACACTGGACTACAGTGCAAGGAGTAGATCACGTGAGGAATACGTTACAAATATTCATATGTAGTCAATGTCCGAATGCCTTAGCCAGCAAGGCTCCCTGGTAAGATTAGAAAGTAGTGTGACTTTCCCCTTGGGATATGTCACTAAGCAGGCAGTAACCATGGCATGTTCTGCTTATGCTTATTGTATGAATCTTGTAGAGGTAGTGTGGTAAAACATGACTACTTCAGCCTGTAATGGTTTTGAATTCAGGCTATACTTGCCGCTTAGGGATGGAACCCGTCACAACAGGTGAATACTTGACATTGGCACTGAGCTACAGGGTTGGCCTGCTCAGTCAGGCCTGTGTCAGTTCCCAAACTGTGTATGGGGTACTGCTAGTGGTAATGGAGATGAAAGCATCTCCTCTGCAGTAAAGCACAGCTTCCCACCAGGCCAGAAGCAGCTGCCAGACTTGCTGCCCTTTCCATATGAGACAAGGAAGAGGGACCAGGCATGGGAAAAGCCTCTGTGCCTACCAACAGCCAGGCAAAAAGACAGGGAACTTCTGTTGATACCAGCCACAGTTCTGTGGTGGTCATACAGAAGCAAACCAAAGAACTGTATGAACCCCAAAACTGAGTATTTTTAGTCTGTATGTCTTGTTTTTTTCCCCACTGCTTGATATCTATTCCTGTACTTAATTTTTTTTCTCCAGAGGCCTGTGGCAGCAAATCTGTGTATGATGGTCCTGAAGAAGAGGAATATTCTACGTTCATCATTGATGACCCTAAGGAGACTTATAAAACACTAAAGCTGATTATTGAAGGTGTTGGAACTTTAGAGCAGGAGCATGCTCAGTATAAGAGGGATAAATTTAAGAAGACAAAGTATGGAAGCCAGTAAGTATAACAGGTGGTCCAAACAGGGGAACAGTCCTGGGAAATGGTATTTCCCTTTCTTATATTCTGCCCTTCACCATATTTTGTCCCCAAAAGATCCTGCAAATACATGCAAAATAGGGCTGTAACTTAGGATATCACTGTCTTTTAAAGGACTGTAAGGAATTTTTAAATGTTTGGTTTCTCGTGCAGCTTTAATGTTTAAAAAAAAAGTGTGGGTATGTTACATTGTTAATTTTAAAATTTGATGATAGTTAAGCAGTTAATAACAGAAGATACATGTATTTACCAGCGTATCTTGGAGAGTTGGTTTAAAAATGGGAAGAGTGGCTGGTACCAACCACGTGACTCTATTTTGTGTACACGTAAATAAGGCATTCTGCACATAGCTAACAAAAAAGAGGATTAATTCAATCAGTCAGTTCCTCAAGGTGAAGTAAGATGCATTAGTATAATTGCAATTACAATTTTGAAAATCAAGCTTAGGGAGAAGGTTTTGTCTGTTCCACTTTCTGCACTGCGATATTCATGTCCTGTCAGAAAAGTCTGTAGTACCTTTTCTTTTCTTTTTTTTTAGGGAACATCCTATTGGTGACAAGAGCTTCCAGACGTACATCAGGCAACAATCAGAGATCTCAGCACATTCCATATGAAGTACAAAGGAAATCGCAGGACAGTGCTGAAGGGCTGATCAGTGAAGCTAAACAGCAAAACAAAAGGGAAGCCACACATGTAGCAAAATGTATGGATAAGTGTCAACTTTGAGACTTGGTAAACGTATTCTCTTTTCAAGAAACTGTTATAATACTTGCTATGCACTTTATTCATCTGGTTATTGACAGATGATAAAACTCTGCCTTCTAGGCAGTTGTTGTCATGTGTATTTTTGAATTTGCTTTGGTTTCTTGGAATCTAGTGATCAGTTCAATGATCAAGGTGTGTGGACTTCATCTTGACAACTCCCATGCAATTCCTTATGTTTTGGAAACCAAGCATGCTGCTAACATGCAGCATTTTCTAGAATGGTTGTTTGTTACTGTTTTTTGTTCCCGATTAATGTATATTATGCCACACCCCTGCGTGCTGTCTTAGGAAATGCGTAGTAACACTTTACTTTTAATGCCTGTATTTAGAAAAGAAGCAGAGAAAAACCCCTCTGGTGTAATCTCTTGCATTGTAGCTTGTATTCTGAGCTGGCCAAGGAGAAGGCCTTTTGATTCTACAGCAGCGTAATTTTTGCTAACTGTGCACAGTTTTTAATAGAAATTCAGGTCTGAATGGTACTCTTGATATTTTTGAGATACGAAGTCATTTCTCCAGGCACATTCATCAGACATTGGTTTTGAAGATGCAATCTCAGCAGTATGATAAAATTGACTGTCATAAATATAAGAAAGAAATGAACTTGTGTCAGAGCTACATGTGTCTCTTGTGCAGTCCAGCGAATGGTAATCTTTGAAAGTCTGCCAACTGAAAGGCAGAGTAAGCTGATTTTGATGACCTTGTACCACCACAGTGAGAAGGATGAATACAATATGAATCTGGCAGATGAGGCACGCTGGTTTCCAGGCACAAAAACTGTCAAGATGGGTTTTCTCTGAACGGATGTTTATGCACTGGAGTCTATGCTATCCTAGTACCACTTGCTTTTCTGGAAAATGGATTTTTACTTTTCCAAAAATGTTTTAAAATACTTTTTAAAAGAGACTTGTTAAAGGATATTTAGTATATTAACACACAATTATGGTAACTTGTTAATATTCTGAGTGTAGTGAAAACAGGATGAGCTGTGTATCTCACTAATACCAACAAAAGTCATTAAGGAGGGGAATAAAGATCTGCTAAATATAAAATGCATATTTATGTATACAGTTTAGTTGTACACCGTATTTTTTCTCTTTGTAAGGGTCTGATATACAAACATCTAGCACTGATGGCTTGGAAGCCTGCATGATGGACTTTAGGCCACTGTGGGGTAGAAGCTAGTACTGGTTTTAAACTGAATTGGAACAGAAAGCATTGAACTGTTAGTTTAATGTGAAGATGTCTGTGTCTTTGCTTCAGGTGTTACAGAGTAATTCTTAACTGTGTCCTCATTGCATCTGACATGATTTAAGATGGCTAAAGTACTTTGAATGCCTTGGTTTGTTAGTGATGCTCTTAGGGATGAGGTTTTCTTTTTGTTTGCTTATATAGTAGACCACCTCCTAGTAGATGATAAATGATCTTTTATTCATTTTCACCCAGCAGACTGAGGAAAGGGAAGTAATGACACATTGCAAAGATGCATTTTGGACTCCAAGCTTTTAGCTGCCATGAACTGCAATTTTTAACATGTATTTGTAACTTAATATTGTTTATAAAATACTAATGACCTGTAATGTGTGCTCTACTTGCCAATTAAAAGAAATGTTTTATTTCTGAAAACTGTGTCCACATTTGGAATCTGTTTAAATTCATAGTGGCCACCAGTGTGCCCACTGGCACAGCATCCACTGTTCGGTGGGACCATGGATGGAGATCCTTGTGACTGTGAACCAATCTGTTGGGTCTGCTGAGTCCCATCCCTGCTTCTCCTCCCATCCCCACCCAACCCTTTTCCTGTCAGTATTGCACCCATGGGACTCTGCAGTGAAGCAGACTGGGCAGCTGAGCCAGCCATAAAATGCTCTAGCAAAGAAAGCAGATACTGCTCAGCCAGATCAGCAAGTCCTTGTGTTACTGTGCAGCTGTTGCTGCAAGGGATAGGTGAGACCGTGTTAAAAGAACAGGAAGAAAGAACTGACAGCACAACACCCTGCATGCATATTGATTGGACCCAACACCCTTCTGGTTAGGACCTGTTCTGTGACAAAATAGTGGACATGCTGAGGTTTGTGCAAGTCAAGCTTCTGGAGCTTACCAGCCCTCTCTGAATACTCCAGTGCATTGAGTGTGGCTCCTGAGACATTGTGTGACAAGCTGCACACACTGGATCTCTCAGAGAGTGTTCGCAGAAAGGCTGAGAAACAGCCCCACCAGGATAGAAAGCTGTTGACTTGGCTCATTCAGGGTGTATTGTTTCAGCTCATATTCAGTGTAACTTCCACTGCTGTAGCAGGTGCTGTCACCAGAACACAGGCATGGGCTTCTGACAAAATTGGGGGAGGAAGAGCTGCTGCAGGCACATTCAAGCTGAGTGACAGTAGTGGTTTAACAGATAAACCACATCCAGGAACAAAAACCAAACTGATGGTGAAGACACATCACTAGCATCTTGGTGAAGGTGAGCTTGACCACAATTGTACGAGTGTGGGGTTTTGCTGAGGAACTGTAATCCTTGTTTTAATAACAAACTTTTACGTAAGATGAGGTTGTAAACTGACACAGGATGTGTAAGAAATGAGCAAAATTAAATGCAAAATTACTGTAACAGCATTCCCAGGTCTATCTCTTTTTTACTCAGTCTCATGCAGTATATACAATCATTTTGTTCTGCTAACATGTCTAAGCTTAAGTCAATAGGAAATCTTTGAAAGCTGCTTCTCCTATGGCATAACTTAACAGATTTGGTGAGGGGGTTGTGTTAAAACTGGGCTTCCAGTACTTGCTTAGCCTCTGTCTCCTGTCTGTCTGCAGCGTATGTTTCTAATGTTATCTTCAGAAAAACTCTGCAAATCCTGCCCACAAGAGAAATTACTTGATTGGTATGCTTGGGACAGCATTCCTTATATCTGAAATGAAGAGAATAGCATTAAAAAACCAAAAAACATAGACATAAGTAAGCATGTCAGGTCAGTTTTCTTTCCTTCTCCCCTGTGTCCCAGTCTGAAAGGTGATAAAATTATTTTAGACAGGAGAAACAACTAGAAGATGGACTGGTTTGCTCTGGGGACTCCTAATGCCGAAAAATTTCCCTGTGCCTGTTTTCTCCCTTGCTGGACCAAGGTTGATGTGGTAACAGGACCAAGGACCTAAGTCATCTGGCTGTGTGACACAGCTGTTGCAGGTGCTTGAACATTGGTGGGATTCCATCTCCATCACCTCTCTGCAATACTCCATGCAGTTTCAAGGAGGTGATTTCAGCTTTTATAAAGGATTGTGTGAGAAACTGGCCTGGATAGCAGGAACCTGCCATCCCTATTATTAGGTCCAGGAAATGGGTGCTGCAGGAGGGATATGGTGTGGGGAAGTCCCAGAGGCTGGGACTGATGCTGGGTGGTGCTTGGAGATAAAGAATATAATTTCACAAGCCACCTTTTGTGTGCATTACAGCCAGAGACAAAGGCTAGCTGGGCTTATTGAAGACATTTCTTTCTGGCTCTTGGGCTACTGTCATGAAAAGCAAATTGTTTCAAAGCTCAAGTGGATACCAAGGAACCGAGGAGGTTCTAAGACAGAAATGCTGTATTCCTGTATGGGCAAGATTCTGAATCTGGTCTGTGTAAGAAAAGGCTGGGAAGATCCATCATCATTCAAATAATTGAACCACTTTCCTAAAATAGGATCCTAGAAGATTCATCTTGAGGATAAAACCCAGCCCTCCTGATGTGTGAAAAAATAACACATGCTTCTTCTTTTCAATCCCTGTTCATCTGCTACTCCATTTGAGCCACACTGGTTAACCTGAACTTTTCAAATCACTGGGTTTACTGTGTTTACACAGAGTTGTTACTTCTAACCACAAAGTTGCCTCATGTTAGGAGGCTTGCCTGCAAAGGTAATGTGGATGTGTTGATTAAACAAAAGGCTCGCCAGGAGCCTGGCCTAAATGTAAGGAATGTTTAAATGGTAAAGGGAAATCGGCATTTTAACTATCTTGAAAGCATTGCCATACTGCATCTTACCAAAACCTACCCTAGATGTACATGGGTCTGGTTAGTGTTGAGGGTGAATTACAGAATCACAGAGTATGTTGAGTAGGAATGGACCCACCTTGTCCAAACACATCTTGAACTCTGTCAGGCTTGGTGCTGTGACCTCTTCCCTGGGGAACCTTTTCAGTGCCCAGCCATCCTCTGAGTGAAGAACTACTTTTGGACATCTAACCTAAACCTCCCCTGACACAACTTCATGTCATTCTCGTGGATTCTGTCACTGGACGCTGGTCTCCACAGAGGAGAAATCAATGCCTACCCCTCCTCTTCCTCTCACAAGAAAGTTGTAACTGCAGTGAGGTCTCACCTCAGTCTCCTCTTCTCCAGGCTGAACAGACCAAGTGACCTCAGCTGCTCTTCATACGGCTTCCCCTCAAGGCCCTTCACCATCTTCGTGTCCCTCCTTTGGACACTCTCTAATAGCTTAATATCCCTCTTGTTTTGTGGCACCCCAAACTGCACACAATATTCCAGGTGGGGCCGCCCCAGTGCAGAGCAGAGTGGGACAATCCCCTCCCTCGACCAGCTGATAATGCTGTGCCTGATGGCCCCCAGAACACGGTTGGCCCTCCTGGCTGCCAGGGCACTGCTGACTCGTGGTCAACTTGCCATTGACCAGGACCCCATTCATTATTACCCTCTGTGCTCAACCTATGATCCCATTGCTCTGCTCACTCACCACATGGTGCGTTTATCCAGCTGTGCTGGACAGTTTGTCCAGAAGGATCCTGTGAGAGACAGTATCGAAATCTTTACTAAAATCCAGAAAGATTACATCCACTGGCTTCCCTTGGTCAGCTAGGTGGGTTACTTTGCCATAAAAGGAAAGCAGGTTTGATAAGCAGGACTTTCCTCTCATAAAGCCATGCTGAATGTGACCAATGACTGTGTTGTCTTTCAGGTGTTTTTCAATACCTGCCAGAATAATCTTCTCGATAACTTTACCAGGCACTGAAGTGAGACTGACAGACCTGTAGTTTTCAGGGTCCTCCTTCTTGAAAATTGGGATAATGTTGGCCAGCTTCTAGTCAGTTGGGACCTTGCCGGATCCCCAAGACTGATCAAAAATTCTCTCAACAATTGTGAAGCCTGAGTGGTGTCAGACTTATTTTACTAAATTCACTCATCATTTTTAATTTCTGTCACAGTTGCACTGTTCTGTCCTAAAGCTGTCAAATGGAAACACCTTTTTTATTATTTCCTTGCGACCACAACAAAAAGGCTGCTTAGATATGGACTCTTCCATGCAAATAAGTTTTGATAGAGGTGGCAACAGTGCACAGGATTTTCATCATGTACCAAAGCTGTGAATTTGTAAATTTATTTTATTAAGAAAAGCACTTTGGATAAATGTGGCCATGTATTTCTCTGGGGGGTGGAAACCAAAACTGTAGTCATCATGTTTGTGTAGAGAAATCTAATGATGGAAATAAAAGAAGTGAATTTTATGAATTATAAGGGAAGAAAAAAGGAAATACTCGATGAAAACAGAAAGTATGCATACAAAAAAAGGGGGGCTACCTTGTGTTTTGCTTTCTTTAGCAAGTTTTTCTGCATTTCAGCTCAGCTATAATTTCTACTTCTCATCCTCTACAGAAGGTATCTTTTAGCAGCCATGACATCCTATGCATGTGATGGAAGTGACTGGAGAGGCTCACAGCTGAGAAAAGCAACTGTAAAAATAGACAGATTCATCTGTGATGTCTGGAGATGCAAATACTTCACCTCCTGCTGCGCCACAATGTTGTGAGAACAACTCTGTGGTATGTTTTCTCTCATGGTAAGGCCCCCTTAAAGAGATTCCTGCTCCCTGCTCTGGCTGTGGTTCAGCATCCCATTAATAGCACTGATGCAACTGAATCAGTGAAATAGCTGGGGGTTGTTAAAAAAGGAGATTTTGGAAAAACCTGGACCATCTACCTGACCACGTTTCCAGCAGTTTCACAAACAGTTGGATCAGCACAGCTGATGAGATGGGACCAAGCCACCCAGACAGCTTTGCCACCAGAAGGAATGTGTCTCCCAGCTGTGCTCCAAATCCATTTGCTTCCAGCACGGTCCCAGCTCATGCTCCCTATTGAAATCAGCAATATGCAGCACGTTTGTTATAGGGCCTTCTTCTGAAGCCAGTATTACCTGCATATATAACCCTTCCCCCCCAAATGCACTGTTGTTTGGGTGGCCACCATTCTCATCTTCATCTTTTGCATTGACTCTGTGTACGGGCTGGCAGCTGCCCAAGGGTCCTGCCGTTGTTCTAGTATGGAAAAAAAAAACAGATAAATTCAGCTCTGAGACCTGGTTCTTTCCTGCTGGCATAGTAACATGTTTCCTCAGGGTTTACCAGGGAGCTGGACCTGTGGTGGTTGCTCTGGCATCCTCCACACCAGCCCTTTGCTGCCTTGAATTTCCCTGGTGAAGATTGCCACAGGCTCAAAGGCAGGTTTCCCACTGTAGATCTGGGCCTGAACCTCCTTTGTCTGAAAATTGTCATTCTTTTGCTTTCTGGAGAAGTCACCTTGGTATAATTCCTGTCAAAGGTACCAGGAAGAGAGAATGGTAAACAAAAAGCCCTTGTAGGGAGTAGTTCAGAGAGCCCTTTGAGGGGATTTGGCACTGATTCTCACCAGAGAATCAGCTGATGCCCAAGTTATTTTGGTATCAGAAAGACATGGCTGATGCTTTTGCTTTATTTAGAAGTTGAGAGTGCAGAAGAGAGGGGATGAAGAAACTGAAGGGCCTGGGCAGATAGTGTCAGTCACATTAAGAAGAGGAAGGTATGGAAACCCTTAAGGGTACTGGAGGGAGGCAGGACCTGTCTTCCTGGGCTGGAAGGGGCCAAGTGCTCAGGTGTTTGAAAGCCTGCTAAGCTCTTAGAGTGGGACCCTGACACAGTCAACATAAAGCAAGAGCCAAGGGGCTTTGGGCAGGCTCAAGCAGAAGAACTGGAACTGGTTTTGCCCACAGGATTCCCAAAGCTGAATGATGCTCCCTTAATCAAGCTGTTCATCTTCCATGCTCCTTTCTCCTGCATAAGTAATTCCTGCTCTAAGGGGGAACTGTTGGTTTCTGTTGTGTTCCTCAGAACAATACCTGTCTGAAAACCTTATGAGCCACCATGCAGACTCATGTGCATGGGCCACGTGCAGCTGCCTGGGGCCAGCAAGGAGTAGAGTGGGATACTTTCCTGTGTCCCTGCAGGTGAGTGCTGCAGGGCAGGGCTGCTGAGAGTCCCTCCATTCTCTACAGGCAAGATTCCTCTCTCTGGCACAACTTCTTTTGCCTGCCTTCCTTGGCCCTTCTCCTGCAAAACTATTCCCATCTCTTTTCCTAACCTGGTGCCTGGGGAGAATAGGTGGAGACAGACCCTGCTTACCAACACATTCCTCTTGTCCAAAGTGCCAGGCCCAGCCAGCTGCCCCTCCCAGCTTCTCAGATTTCATGTACACTACTGCCCTAGTTCTGGTTGCCACCACTAATTAGAGAATCACTGAATGATTCAATGTGGAAGGGACCTCTGTGGTACCCCTCATCCTACCTGTCCCTCAGATCAGATCTTTTGACTGCTCCTGATAGTACCTCTGTCTATGACATAGCACAACTGCCTTCACAAGGTCAAGGAGGTCACTTGAGCAGTGATATAACACTGCAGTGGAGGAGGAAGGAAGTTGCTGAGCTCTCTGTGGAGTTATTTTTAATTCACCTTACAAATACAATATTTTCAGTGCTGATTGGAGGTAATGGGGTGCAAAAAGAAGTATTTTCATGCCATAGGCAACCATGCCAGCATCCTTGCCTAGCATCCTTGCCTGTAAAATTTCACTCAGCTGAGTATTTGTATGTGGCAGGAACTGAGTATTCGAAAATGGACATTAGGGACTTTGAAACTGCTTTAACAAGAAGTGGGTTTTCTTTGTAGAGGATGGGGAATGATGTTCTGAATATCAGCACTGTTAGAGTGTTACTGAGACAGACAATCTCTGATGTCTTATTGACATCCATGAGAAACAAGATTTGTATTCCAAATTAATTCAATAACAGCCATAAAATAAAATAGATGTCAGTTGTCTCTCCACATGTAGATGTCCACCATGTAGATGTTGGTATTTCAGTGAGTTACTCATCCTCTAATAGTCAGGGGAAAGAGAGAAACCCCTTTAAAGTGTGATTCACAACGCACTTTGGAATGTCTACTTTAGGATGAAATTTATCAAACGTAAAAATTTTTAGTTTCATTCTGTTGATCACAAACAATATGGCATGATCAGATACACAAGCCATCTGAAGCTGGTGAGGTGAACCTCACCCAGGGTAACAGGAGGGAAGCCCAGCTGCTGTGATGTGCATTGCTACTCTTTGCTCTTCTTTACTCACCCTCCCTGGGCAGCCAGTGATTTTCTTGCAAGCCTGGATCTCTTCACAGGGTTTTCTCCTCCTGCCTTTGGTTCACAGGGAGTGCCGAGGCCACTAGATGGGGGTGCAGGATCTCATGCAGGATCCTTCCTACAACCCCAAGTCCTTGTTCAGCTGCTGTTCAGCAGCCATCCCAAACAGAAGCTCATGAGCACTTTTCTGTCAAGCACCGACTTTGTGCATTGCCAGCTCAGCTGGTGCCACAGCATTGATCCAGGCAGGGATGAGCCCACCATGGGTTCCCACTGACTTGCCAGAACGTGCTCTGCAAGCTTCAACTGTGTTATTTTTATTCTGCCTGCTGTGGTGGGGCAGGACCACCCCTGGTCAGGTACAAAGATGGGGCTGCTCCAGCAGCACCTGATGCACTGAGAAGACTTCCAGGACAAAGTGTCCCCTCCCAGACAAGCTTGAACTGGCAGAGTGAGTCTGGGTAGAGAGGTTCAAGCCTTGCATGGTGCATTCACAGTGCTTTCAATTGCATACTTGATGCCAGGTAAAAGGATATTCCTGCTTGGCAGAGGGCAGCCAGACAAGAAAGGTAAATTCCTCACTGCCTCAGCACTGTCAAACAGATCAAAATGGGAAGGATGGTGATTCTCATGTAGTGTCACTTAGATCCAGAGCACCCTACCAGTAATGAATTTCCTGGTTATTGCTTTCAATTTACTTTGTGCTTATTGTTGTATTGCAAGGGTGGGATATTAATCTTATTTCAAGAATCTGCTTCCCTGATTTGCCTGTTTTGTCCTCTTTTTCAAAGTGGAAAGGGAAACGTGGGATTAGGTGAACTGCATATCCTTATTGTTAAATTCACACTGGGAAACAACTGTACATTTAAGTGTCCAGTGCCATAAGCAATTCCTGTGGTGTGGATCACAGCTTGGGAAACAGAGAGCTACAGCTGGCCCTGTGGTCATTTCTGAGAAGAAAATGGCTGGGAAGAAAACCCAAGCATTAGTACAGTAACCATCACATCCATGTTAGAGCTGGCCCAAAGGATTTATGTTCTGAAAAAGCGATTTCTAAAAAATGTGAAGGATGCTGGCATACCTAAATTTGGGAGTGGGGATATCCTCCTATTGTGTTTGAAAGCACTAGCAAAACAAGGATACTACTATATTTGATCCATCTTGTGAGTCCAGAGAAAACTTCTTTAGAGGCCCCGTCAGCCGTCTGACCAAGAACTTCCTTAACACACACTAAGCATCCTTTGCACCTCACTGTTTTGTTTGCAGGGATCAGATGGGGTTATCAGCAGTGTAAAACCCTTAGCAGAGAGTTGCCGGCAAACCATCTCTGCCTCTGTTCTGGAGTCCAGGCAACAGAGAAGCTGGGTTGCCTCCCAGGCTGGACAAGGCAGGAAAGAGAAGAAACAGTACTAAACAGACAACCATGACTTGGGAGCTGCTCAGACCAGGTCTGGGAAGGGATCTGGACAGGGGAGAAACATTCTCCACCAGCTTTATTTCATGTCCCCTTCCTGGCATTTTTCATTCAGACCTCTTCCCTGGCACACCTTAACCCAAACCTGAACTTCCCCAACCCCTTCTGCTGTCACCATCCTCCCGTGGCACTGGGAATGGGTGTTGGCAGCAATCCTAGAAGGAGCATATCCTGCTCCCCATAGGCTACCAGCCGGCACTTGCAGGACTGTATGAGCCCTAGGAGTTTGCCAGAGATGTGCCTGGCTGGCACTGGCAAGGCTGTAACATGTGGCCATAGAGCACCTCTCCAGGGCACATCTTGGAAGAGGAAGTATAAATCCTACTGGCTGTATGGCTTTCCCCCTCCCGCTCTGCGCAGATCAGCTGATATCTTTTTGTTTTGCACTGTGTGTTTTTTCCCCTGGAAGGCACGTGATGCTTGATCTGCATTTTTTCTTAAGAAATGTTTGCCTGAGTTTTGAGCCAAACCCTTGGACTTAGGAATAGAGCTCTTCTCAGCCAGCTCCTCCACCCCAACACCACTAAACAGCAGCAGTTTGTGCTTGTCTCCTGGGCAGTCACTGGGTCAGGGCTGGCCAGAGGTGGGCTGGCTGGAGCTGTGTGCTTGTGGCACAGGCTGCTTTCAGCTACATTGCCAGAGACTGGATGTTTTAGGCATTGGTTTGCTGAGATGTCTGTCTCCAGATGCTAGAGGATCTCGTTCTTGGCTGTGAGGGCTGACAAGGGCCAGCTGAGACACAGATGCTAATTAAAACAGGAAAACAGCTTCAGTGGTTGGTGCAGGGGGAGGCTGGAATCTCTAATGCTTATTTCTAAAGAGCTATGCTGAAGCCATGCTCCTTTTCCTTAAATGTGTAGCTTTGTGTTTAGGTATCTG
>JAWWEV010000001.1:92920101-92935885 GCA_035583235.1 Hafferia zeledoni
TCTTTCTCAGTGACAGTTTTAGATGTTTCTCTGCATACATTCCACAGAAGCTGCCTCCCTGGGTATGAGAGATAACACTCACAGATGTGCTACGTGACCTCAGCAGCCCATGGGGGAGCCGAGGCAAGGGAAGCGATGATAGAGCTGAGGAACAAACAGGAGGTTTGCCTTTTCTCAGGCCCAGTGCTGCTCACAGCTCTGCTAGGTTTGTCTTTGCAAGTTTTCATCATGCTTGCCTCCAAAATAAACCTTTTAGAATCCTTTCCATTTCTTTGGCATTTCTGGGGGGAATATCTGCATATATTTTTCTTTACAGTGTGAATTAGGAGCACCCAAGGCAAGCAGCAGGATGGAGACAGACAGGCTGGTTCTTCTGCTGTTAACTGACTCAAAACCAGTGTTGGGCTGGATGGACCTTGCTTTGATGTGTTTCTACCATTCTGACTGACCTTTCTGTGCCTAAGTACTGTTTGGATATCCAGCCCCTGCTTGTCTGCACACCAACTCCCATATGTCTTTCCTAGAGATTCTGTACAAGGTCTCCCCTGGTTCAATAATTCCTTTGGCTTCCCTCTTCCTGTGAAAGGAGCTGCCATTGATGGGGACTTTTGTCAGCTTTCACATGAGGAATCATACTGTAGGCTGCCTGTTCTTCAGCCTACTGATCTCTCTGAAGTTTCAAGCTACTTCTTTGGGTATTTTTCATTGGCATATTTTCAAGCTACTGCTCAGGTTGAAAGCCATTGCTATTGAAATTTAAGCCACTTGATCAAAGCTGAGACCATTTTCCCTCCTTTTCAAACTTTCTGTTCTACTGATGTGGAGAAGGAAAGCTTCCCAAGGCTTTCCATGAGATCATGTTGTTCCAAGCAGAGATAATACCTTGATAAAAAACACAGATTCAAGCAAGTTCAAATAGCCTAATACTTTCCACACAGAGGAACTTCCCTCTGGATTAGAAAGGTAGTGGTGACAAGAGCAAAGACACGTTGTCCCCATCCCATTGACTGGCTCAGATGATTTCCTTCAGGGTCAGTGCAGGAAGCTGCAGCTCTGCCAGGGCTCAGTGCTGAGCTTTGGTCTGTGCAAGGTCCTGAAGGTTGGTCAGGTCAGAGCCCTCAGTGTACCTGCATATCTTTATATGCACATCAGGTATGAAAGGAACACCGAAAATAAGAAGGCCATGTCTGACTGGAGCATGTAATGCATTTGTATCTTTGGCAGTTGTCTAGAGAGAGGTGATTAATCTTCAGCAGATTTTATCAGGAGTGAGCTGTCTTCTGTAAAAAATTTTGGTTTTCTTTCCCCAGGTCAATTTACCAGATGCAATACTGAGCCAAATTCCCTCCATACCTGTGGGTTGGCAGCTGCAGTGGGCTGTGTTTTCTGCTCCATTTGCATGGGTTTTGGGTCATTTGTCAGGCTTCAAGTGTGAACTCTTTAAAAAAACATGCAACACAGCTGATTTCCTCTAGGCTAGAATAAGAGAAGTGTCTAAAACCCCCTATACTTTCAAATCCATATTTTTGATGCTAACATGAGGTTTGTTTACCGTTTTGGCTTCATTTATACTCACTACAGCATCTTTTTTCCTTATCATGTCCAGCAGAAACAGGCAGCACTCCCGCTTACAATGTGATGCTCTTAGAAAGCAGCCACATTAACTATGCAGCATTTCCTCAGCATCAGATATTCATAACCATCCTGCCTTAAAATATGTAGTTAATTATCAGATAAAGCCCAAGGGATTAGCATGTGAGGGTCACCCATGGAAAGCACTTTTGTGATAATGTGTGTCATGTATGTGGCACCATCACTTGGTCCCTCTCAGTGACCAGGTGAATTGGTGCCACGTGGATGTAAAAAAAACAGGAAAAAGAAGTTTTATTCAATATAAGTGCTCTCCTCCTGACTGGACCTGGTGCATCTTCTGTTCTGGCCAGAAAAACCTCAAGGTAAAAGAAGCATCTCTGTCTCCCCAGTCCCATGCCACACATCATCATCTCTCTCCTTTTATCACCTCAGGGTTGGTTGGAGTTTAGACTTAGTTCAGCAAGAAAATTATCTTTTGTCAGGAAAAGCCTTTCTGTCTGTCATGCTGGTAATAAATCATCTCATCTCATTTATGTGCTTCTTGGGCAGAGAGGCAGCTGAAGGCTTTGTGCACTGTACCCCTGGAAGATGCTGTTTATAACTAGACAAAAAAAGTTCATAGCATGCTTTAAGCTGCATGTGTCAGCTGATTATTTTTGCAGAACACCCTATTGTTTCCTACTAAGGATTGAATCTGAATTTTTTGGTCTTTTTCACCTTGTGTTGTTTGCACTTTGTTGTGTTGCATCCTTGCTGTTTTACAGCCTGTCCTCTTACATTCATTGTGTCCTTCTTGACAAAGAACTAGGCTTGTGGCATGGAGTATTTATTTGCACCACCCTGATAACTATAGTTTTCTAATATCTGCACTGGTATTGGGAGGACAGGAAAAACTAATACCTATGGGGTGAAATCATAGTTCTGTGGAAGGCAATGGCAGCATTCCTGCCAGCTTTGCTAAGACCAGAATTTCACTCTGGGAGGGCCTGGGAAACTAAATATCTTCACTGTGCCCTCTAAATGCCTGTCTTCATGCTGAAACAGGAACCCACAGAGACACCTCTCAGCTGCTGCCTCCACACAGCCCCAAACAAAGGAAGAAGAGGGCCTGTGGCCACTCCAGAGACAGACAGCTCTGCTGTTTAAACCCTCAGCTACTGCTTTTGTTTCTCTTTGTCCCTAAATCATTATGCCACAAGTGATGCTGTCAAACCTTGGCTTGCTTCCCTCAGGCTGGGAGGAGGGTGCCTGTACCTATTTCACAGCACCATCCCTGGGCCCCACCAGCTGGCTGTGCCCTCATGGAGCTGCTGGACAAGATCATGTAGCCAAGCCTGCAAAAAAAACCTGCTCATGTTTTCCTTTGGCCTTGCTGAATGTATGGTCAGGAGGGTGCATCTACAGAGATTTGCACCCTAAATTGCTTTTTGCATCTCTGCACTGTCTTGCCATACTCCTGCCTGCCAAACCTTTTAGTCTTTCTCATGTCTGGGAGTCTGGTTTAACTAAGGCTTGTAAACCTGGGGACAGTGTTGAGCCTCCATCAGCAGTCCTGACCTGCTGTGCATCCCCAGGAGCCAGGCAATAAGTGAGTGCTTCAGACCAGCTCAGGTCTGCACAAGTCAGGTTTTGGTCAGAGCTGCTTGGGTACACTTCCAGCGTGATACCCAAGTCTTCAGCATCCTAGTTCTTCACCTAGGACAGTTTGTGTGAACATGAATCAGACAGTTTGGAAGAACTGATATCACCTCTACTCAGCTATTTTAATACTTTCGGTAGGGTTATAGCTGTTCACAAACTGTAGGATACAGTTTCATGACCAATGCAAGCAAGTTTGCACGGGTGCTGAAGGCATAAATTATTAAATTAATGTGGTACACTGGGATTGCATCTACCATATCCATAAAATGTATTATCCCAGCTTCAAATGATAGCCATGACATTTTTCTCTCCTGTTTAACCTAGTGTTGTGGGGCTCCAGACATCCTGTCTGTTGCTGCTTTTTTCCCCCCTCTACTACAAAAGCCAGGATTTCACCCTTATTTGTGACATTGATGAGTAGAAAGACTGCTCTAAAAGGCTGTATATTTGCAATGCCACTGCTAGGTTTTTCTCACCTAGATTATTTAGGAACAGAGGACTGCCCATGCCCATGCCCAGGTGATGCTTAGCCATCACTGCAGCTGGAGGTTAGGGCCACACACCCGTGTTCCTTGCTTGGCAGGTCCTGTGTGGCAGGTCCTTGGCAGGTGACTCATCTGCAAAGTCACCTTTTACTGTATGGGGCACTTTGGTACTTCCTGCTGGAGAAGGGCTTTAGTGGGCACCTGAAACTCATGCCTGAGCTTGGTACTGAAATCAGGCCTGCTTTGTCCCATCCTTTCCTCCCATGCTTTCTTCAGCAGATGTTTACTTACAGCAGCCTCAGAGCATTGAGGCACAGTGATGTAAGTGAGGGCTTATGTGGCTCACTCCACTGGAAAACGTGAGGTTAAATACTGTAAGCCTTTGGCCAAAGCAAGCTACAGTGTCCTCTGGGACTGATCCTGCCCTCGTTGAAGTCAATGGGAACTTCGTCTGATTTTGCTGGCTGTTGTTAATATTACTTTGTCAGTCTGAGATTGAACTTACCATGTCCATGAAGAGTTTATTACCCTGTGCTGGAATGACAGTAACCATATTTTCTATTATGTTTATTATTGCACTGGTAGGCTTTTCAAAGTTCAACTTGACATCTCTTACATACACAGACTTCTTGCCACCCATTACTGCAAAGTCAGGATTTCAGCCATGTTTTGACACTGAGGATGTGAAGACTGATCACAAATCTCCGTTCAAATCTTACTGTTTAAGACTTTACAGGACCTTGTTTACTCAGTTAACATAGAAAGTAGAGATTTGGGTAAAACCTTCTCAACCCACTGACTGATATCAAAGTGGGAACAACACAGGAAAGACACTCTTCATGGGGAAGATGCCTGATTGCCTTGTGATCTGACTTTGGAGTTCGGCATTTTTCTTATCTTTGCTATTTTCCAGAAATGAAGCATAATGACATGGGGTTTCCATGGCAGGGTTTCCATTTCCAATGCAGAAACATGTCATGGAAAATGGGATGCAGACATTTACTCCTCTCCTGTGCTGTTGTTGAAAATTATCTCATCCATGCTTGTTTAACTCTGACGCTGAAGGTCCCAATTCAAAAACCTCAGTGGGATGATTCAGGAGGATTTCACTTTGACAAAGGCTCCTTGCAAGCGTGTTAACTTCCTTGGAAAGGCTGTGTAGCAATCCATCATTTTATCTGAATGAGGTTATCCCACAGGGCACCCTGGGCTAGTGGCCCATGCTGGGCAGGATCCAAATGCAGAGCTGATCCTGAGACTGAACCTCCCATACAGTACTTCTGCTTGTGGATATTTAATTTATTTGCTCATGTTTTGGCATTGTTCCAAAAACCGTCCTGGCCTTTGAAACATGAAGGTGTGTAGCATGCAAACGATAAATCAATAATCTAAGTTGAGACTTGTCATGAGAGAGGCTTGTCTGCAATTGCCTCCTGGCAACCTTTAAAATTAATTTCTTTTAACACTTCTGTCATTGCTCTTTACAGAGTCCAGAAAAATGCATGTGAATAGAAGAAGGTGCCACCTTCAACAACTTTACACCCAGTGTTACCCCTTGTGTTGAGAAAGCTTGCCACAAAAAGGCAAGTGCCAGCAGCAGAGACCTTCTTCCCTTGTGTTTGACATCTCTTGGAAGCATTTTGTGGCTTCAAAGCTGAGGCCTGAAAGGCTGTCAAGAGAAAGATAACCCTCTGAGCAAGTTGTTTATAAGACTCCTATTATGGGAGAAGGCCATAGGGGAACATTGGTTGAAGTGACTATGCCATCAGGCTGTGTTTTCCTCAACTGATCCCCAGCTCTCCTGTCTCTGGCCCACAGCCTCCTGGATGAAGGTCCAGTGCCTTTCAGTGTGGTGTGGGCATTTGAAGATATGTGTGTGTTTGTATGTTGTTTGCACATGTCCTTCCAAGTTCAGCAAGACCTCCAGTTTGCACTCACTTTGTCTCCAAGTGCCCAGCCCTGTCTCCCATCGTGCAGTGGCACCAGGCCCATTTACCACCTTGATCCCTGGGCTCCTGGTAGCTGTTTCAGTTTCCTCCCCAGCAGCATACACACCCTGGAGGCATACCACCAACCCAGCACCTCCCACCCATTTCCAGCTGGCAGCAGCAATGGCACTCATGGGAAACATTGCTACTCACCCACACACCCAAGTGTACTTTAGGGGTGCCAGTAATTTGACTTGATTATTTGTAAACACTGCTGCTCACTGCTTGGGACCTCAGAAGTTGCTGCCCCCAATCCTGAGAAGTACCAGACATCAAGGGGAGTGGGTAACATAGGAATGAGGTGGCCTTGAATCACTAACTTATGTGGACAACACCAGGCACTTGCTGGGTACCTCTTTCCTGGTGGATCAGTGCTCGTGGCACCAACCATGGCACAGGTGGAGAAGAAGCAGGAATCCAGACATAGCAGAAGAGGATGTTTCCTGACAGAAACAGATCTCAGGCTGAGCATATGTATTCTGATTTTCAGTTTGTGTGGTTACAGACAAAGTTTCTTTGCATGATCACATCAGCTCAAGGATGCCAGTCTCTCCAGGAAGGGTTTCATGCTGAAACTTTTGGCTTCCGAAAGAAAGTTGTTGGGTTCAAGGTCCATCAGGATAGAAAGGTTTTTATATACGGGACTTCAAATCAAAATTTCTGCTTTTCACTCCATTTTGCAGTCCTGTATGACAGGGATCTGCCAGATCTTGGGCCTTTTGAGCCTTGTTCCTTTAAAAATCAAGCTCACCACAGTCAAGCAAATACTCACTCAAATCATAATTTGGTGAGTGACAAAAGAAGTGAAGCCATGGCAGGAAAACCTAGAGCACAAAGAGCATTTGAGTATAAAATAGTTTCCAAAATTCTCCTACAGGGGAATGAGCCAAACTGGAAAATTGTGATGTAGTCTTCTATTGACCCCCACCCAAGCTCAGCACTGTTTGCACCACAGCTTTTAATTTGTCCCATCTTACTTATTACTCTTGAAAAATAAAACAAAGTATTCTAAGACAGTTTTAAAATAGCTCAAGTGTGACTCAAATCCTGCAAAAGCATGTCATTTTAAGCTTAAGAAAATGTTTTATCCTTAATTTGCCCTGCAACAGTCAAATCCACAAAATGAGGTGCTATTCACACCACCAGCCCAGCATGACTCTTTTGGGTCAGGGCCAGAAGCAGATCCAGGTTTCCATGGGTGGAGTCAGGGACCAGCATATTGTGTCTTCAGTATCTGTGTGGAGACCAAAAGGAAGCGTGAAAGGAACAATCTGCAGTTTCATCTCTGCTTGAGGGACGCTGAGGGCAGTGAAGAGGCAAGCACCTTACTCAGAAGGGCAGGGGTGACAGCATGCCATGGAAAAGGCTTATTCCCCAGCGTTGTGTTGTTCACTGACTTCTTTTCAGCAATACTGGGCAGCCCTGCAAGACTCTCTAAGGCTGTTGAGACATGATTGCTTTCTCCCAATTAGCTTTGTGTATCACCTCTCCTTTTCTCAGTTCCTTAGAAGGAATTGCACTAATGTCTTTATCCACTTCTCTTTCCTTTTTTGAATTTTCTTTCCTCTCCTCTTGAGCACAAATAAACCCTCTCTTTGCTGCAGCAGTGCTCAGTGCTGGCTGTTTGCTACACTTCAGTGTGATGTCACACAGACTCTGAGGGACAGGTAACAGCACCTATTCAGCAAATGTACGTCCAGGCATGTGGCTAAAGGACACCCTGGTGCAACTTCTTTATGCACTTCAACTGTAACCTCCCTCCCTTTTTCCCTCTTTCTCTCTCTCTCTCTCTTTCTCTGTCTCTCATCTATACAATGTCAAAAGGAGGTTACCTGGATGCCTCCTCTAGCCCCTAGCCATTTGAACACCCTTCTTTCACTCATCTCCTGCCACGTGCCAGCTGTGGAGTTAGAAACGTTGTTGCTGGCACTAAAGAAAGGTGAAAATCCCAGACGGTCAGAGGTAAAGGAGTAGGGGGAAAGCTGTCTTTTGGCTGCATGTGGACTTAGGCAGGCCTGAGGCAGTTCTGGCAGGGCAGCACAGGTCAGGACAGAGCACCCCCAGCACCCTGCTCACATGGATGTCATGGTGACACAGTGGAGAAGACACAGGAGTAAATCTGGCTGTGGCTTCAATGCTGCATGGACAAGCCCCTCCCCACGGCACCTCACCAAAACCCCTGGCTGCCTTAGACAAAGCCAGTGCAGTGAGGGTGTAGTTACCTTGAGTCAGGACATCTTCAGTCCACTGAAGTCCACTGGTGGGAGGTTGGATGAAGCACTAATTTCAGAAACAGAAAGATGTGTAATGAATTATGGCTCTTTTCCCTCCCACGTGAGTATCACTTCAGAACAGCTGTGAGAAGGGGAGCTGTAAAAATCCCCAAGCAGCATGGCACCAGCCAGGCACAAGGACACAGAGGCAAGCACTGTGATGCTCTGGTTAGCAAACATGGCTAATCATTCACATATTTTTCCTCTAGGCATGCACAGCTCAGAGATTGCCATAAAGACTCTGTTTTACAGACTCCCCGAAGGGTAATTAGCATCAATAAAAATATTTTTGAAATTGCTGGCTGGTTAATAGTGTGTACAACATATGAGAGGTTTGAGTCTCAACATTGGCTTATGATGAGGCATGAAATGCCTCCAAACCAGTAAGCAATCTGAAACAAAAGCCTGTGTTTTGCCTCTCCATCATATAGCAGCAGCAGTCTGGGACATGCAGGGGAGGTGTTGCTTCAGGCAGGAAGCAACATAAAACCCAAATATTGTGTTTAACCGCTATCCAAGTAAAAGAAAAAGAAATCTCTCTTGTAGAAATTGAATTCAGAGCTGTGGTCCTAGGCAGGGATAGCTGGTGTCATCAGGAGACGTCATTTTGCATCTTCACTTACTTAAGGAGATTTGCAAAGGGAAGCAGCTCAGTGTGATGGTGTTTTACTGATCAAGCTCGTATCCTCTCCTGAACCCCTTAATTGCCTCTTTGTGTGAAATTGGGTACAACAGGTTTTAATCTTTGACTGCGAGGCTGATAACTTTCTTTGGCTCCTTATTAGCAAGATTTACTTCTACAGAGGCATTTATGACAGCAGATCAAATCCTGCTTTACTGAGCTGACTCTCAAGCTATAACAACCATATTTGGGGTTTGAAATGTTTGTAGCTCCACCCTTTCCTGGTACTGGAAGATACTGGACATAACACTGGAGGGAAAGCTTTTGTTGAGATCACCAAAAGCATGTCCACGACCACTCTTTGCACAGTACATAACCACAGAATATGCAATGTTATGGGGTATGTGGCAAGGATATTGGGAATTTAAGGTCTCTGAGGAGCCCTGAGGAGCCAGGCAGCTTCGGACACTCATAGAGGAACATGCTCTGAGCTCTCGCCTCGGTCCATCCTTTTGCTCTCCAGCCAAGAGAACTAATGTATGGAATTAATGTAGTGTGCAAGAGCATTTGGGAAAATGACACACCTCTTTGATGACAGATCAAAACATAATAAATGGAGGTGGGTTAAGCAGTGTTGCCAGAAGGATCATTGTTATCAACTACAAACCATCACCACAACTCTACAATGGCTAGTATGCTCATATGACAAGAAAATAGTTTCTACTTGCAATATCAGGGCTTGGAAGCTATCAGATGCCAGCCTGTTCATCCAAAGACTTTTCTCATCAAGGGATGCAAGCCATTCTCATAGAGCTAGTAGCTGCAGGCCAGCTCAGAGTCCTGTGAGCCAGATCCAACTCTAATTCCTTGCGACTGTAACATAAAAAAACAAAGAGCTATATCCTGCAATTGACACATTTTCAGGGCTATTAATGGACATAGCTTGGTGAGCCAGATATAGATCAATGGCAGGATATAGTCATAATGACCCAAACTGAGCTAAAAGAATGGTGTCTTCCTATTTCAGCTTAATATGACATAGTATTTACACATAATGGAGACCAGATTTTTCTTTTGAACAAGTTGTCAAAGTATCTGGTGTGCCCCATTGAAGGAATGTTTGAATAGCAAATCCCAAACCTAACACTTCAATAAATCTAGCAAATTTGTTATACTATGCCACATTGAGATGCCTCTGCAGATCCTTTCAATTCAGCTTTTGCAGATAGTCTCTCGACTGAGACCACAGCTGGAGTTGTTATCAATAAAATGAGCCACACTTAAAGGTGATGGATGATGATGCTTCTCCATAACACTCAGTACCAACTTTGCCATGTCTGTCAGTTTATGTAGGGCAACATCTGTGTGATGAAACTGTATTTTAGAGCTAAATAGTGTCTATCAAGTCACTGAATATTTAGCCTTCATTTACAATGTGTGCATTACTGGAAAAAAAACCAAACCAGCCACAGAGGTTTTGACTAAACAATATTTTTAGAAGATAACTTATTCTTCTCTTGGTGGTTATTAGTCCAAACAACTCATGACAGCTTAATTTCTCTTTAAACTTTTTCTCTTTACAGTCAGAGGTAGCATTTCAAAATATCTGGAAGGGTGCTATTTGTTTTTCTTCCCAAAATCTCCACAAAGATGTGGTGGATAACCGCAAAAGTACCGTCCACATTCCTTTATGGTAGTATATGGGGATATGATTTATTCAAAACCACTCTGTACTTTAAACATGTGCCAAGCCAAAGTGCGCTGAGTCCCAGAATGGAGCCCTGGAGAATCCACCTAGACTGTTGACAAACCTGGCTCAAAAAAAGCAACCTCTGCACTATCCAAGAGTAACAGTGCATATGACAGTGCTGCTAAATCCTACAAGGCTAATGTGAACCAACCAGGCCATCTGGGGTTGTTTAGCTGTTCTTGCTGTGTGATAACATAACTTGGCGTGAAGGGCTGGAGCCTCCAGCAAAATCAGACATGACAAAATATTCTGAGCTGAGTCAGAAACAATAATAATTCTTTTTGCTGCTAAGAAGCAGAAATCACTGACTTTTGCATATCAGAGAGCAGTTTGATGGGTAGGACTGGCTGGCCAGCGATGCGTTTTGCCTACTGATCACCTTGAAAATACTGAGAAATAGAGGGCTTGTTAGGCCTTATTGCACAGTAAACATTTACAGTGTTGACTTTTGTTCTGGTAAACGAGGCCACATCTGCATATAGAATGAGAACCAGCTACAGAAGCAACCATAGGTCAGGATAGACTCCCAGGAGAAAGTGGCAACCATGAAGTCATCCTGTGATGAAATATATAATTATTCAATCTTTTCCATTTATTGAGGCTTACTGTGATGTCTTGGACAGAAATAACTGTTCTACTGCTTGCTGAGATGAGACAAACTTGATCCTGGTGTGACACAGAGGAATGAGGAGTGAGAGCCCAGCTGCCATAGCTACAGATCAAGGGGTGCACATCTGGGGTTTCCCCCCACCAGCGGTATTGCATAAACAGGAATATCAGCAGCATTAGCAGTGGTGGAACTGTGTGGACCAGGCACCCAGCATCACGCAGCTCCAGTGCATGAGATGATAGTTCCTCTAACTGGGTCTGCTGCAATGAGCTGTGCCTGAGGGAATAAAATCATCTGAGATTCCACAATGAGGTAGCCTAAGGTAAAGCTGAACATGCTTTTTACTGGGTGGCAAAAAGATAAGGGTTGGGAACACCAGGAAAGTGCAGGCTGGAGATGAACCCTTGCACATTCAGCTGTGCATAGTTGTCAGCTGCCAAGTGGGAGGAAAAGCAAACCTAAATTTTCATTTAGGTATTGCTGCTCTAAGATTTTGTGAATGCTCCCTGTAAACACTGACCCATAAACACTGTTATTAAAAGATAATTTTTAGAGTAGATTTAAAAGTAGATGAATTCAGGACAGTTTGTGATTAGAGAACTGCTACTCAGAAGAGATCCTGCCCCAGGCTCTCTGTGTGCTGCTTCTCACATCAGATGAGGCTACCAACCTACCTGTCACCTGGGGCATAGGAGTAACGTTCTGGTTTGGTGACATTTTTACTCTTGATCTGTGGGACACACATGCCTTCCTGAAGTGCATGACAATGACACCTCAAGCCATTTTGGTTTTGGTGGGTTTTTGCAGCTGACACTCTCATGTTGCGAAGCCCCAGGCATGCATAGGCTGAACTGCGCAAAACGTCAAGCAACGACCTAAATTTTGTGACTTAGGACTGCTTGGTGGTGCTGGAAAGGAAAACAAGAATGTGCAATTCTGTGACTGCTGAGACAGATGTGCTCCTGTTACCACAGTTTGCTTTTGAATTTGAGGAGTTACTGAGAAATTTAGCCAGTCTGGAAAATAATGAGAGGGAAAGAAGTCCCAGAAAGAACTCAAGCTGGTTCTGGGAGCAGAAGAGTCTACAAAGTCTGTTTTCATGGGGGTTTATTTTTGTTTGGTGACCTTCTGCATCATAGTGCAATAATCCCAGGTACTGGTCCAGCTTCTACACTTACTTTTCTTTCACTTTGTTTTAGTTTTGTGGCTATGCTTATTGCCTATCCCATGTACAGATGAATTCATCTGTCATTATTAAAAACAAACAAACAAATCAAACCAGCAAACTAACCAAAAACCCCTCCCTAAAACAAACAAAAACCCCCCAAACCCCAACCTCCTCCCACAAAAAGCCCCCAAACCAAACAAATAAAAAAACACAACAAACCAAAAAAACACAAACACCAGAAAGCCCAAGGAGAGGGAGAAGAACTAGAACTCTGAAATAGCCAAAGGAATATCACTGTGTCTTTCCTAAGTCTCCCAATCCCCTCTCAGTTCCTTCCCGCGTCACCTGTTCCTGCTCATGTAACCCTGTGCCTGACACCATGCACACCTTGGCTGCTGCAACACAGATTGGTAAGGATGGAGCTCTCTGGTTTCCCTGTCACAAAAGCAGGAGTTGGAGGATGGTTCTTCACAGCTGAACTAACAAGGACCATGCACCACAGCCAAGGATCACTGAAGAACTCAGGTCACATTTGTGCTGCTTAAGGCTCTCTAGGTCAGGCTTATGCCACAGAAAGCTGTGCAGAGCAGTCCAGGACACAGCTAAACATAAAGTGTGCAGGCAGTCAGATGTCCTGGGCTCTAGCTGATCCCCCAACCCCTTTCTCCTGAGCAGAATAGATGTTAGGCTGAAGACTCCACAAGTGAGAAGCTAAAACCATGAGATCCTGTTGGAGGTGAGGTAGGGCATGAGAGGGAGGAAGAGCTGTTGGTGCTTATAGTGTTTTTAAGAGCACAGGAGTCTTCCTATCTAAAAGCAGAGGTTCAAGCTAAACAGGATTTGCCATTGACGTCTGAAAGACACTTCTTGTGTTTCATTTGTGTATATGTCTTTTCTTTCAAATGGAATTTGGACAGTGCTTTGCACTGAGTTTCCAGAAAATCTTGTTCTTCATCGTGATGGAATTTTTAACAAGATATTTGCCCAGGCTGTCCACATGAGTGTCTCTTGTAATGTTTGATCCCTCAGGGAACAATCAAGGATGAAATCGCAAAAATGTTGTGCAATACTGTTTTTTTTCAATTAGAAGCTTGGAAATAACAAATATACTGGAATGTGGTTTCAATCCATTCCTTTATTTGACCTCCTATCAAGAAATAATAATATATTCTCCTTCTGGAATAGGAGCTGTGTCAGCCAGTATATTGGCACAGCTGTGAAATGCACAGCCTTACTTCAAAACGACATCTTCTTTTGGAAGGAAAATTGCACTGATTTTTTCTTAGGTCATTAGCCAACCATGCAATGACAGAACAGGAGTTTGTCCTGCTTTTTGACAGATTTCTGTAGTCCTCAGTCCACTGAAGCTCTTTCAGCACTCTGCCCTTTGATAGCTCTGTGGGTTACAGCATCCCTATCCCTCTGCTCCTGCAAAGTCAGAGCTCCGTTCCAGCTCCCAGCAAAATTCTTTCCACATCCCCCTTGTCCACTGAGAGCCCTGTATGTTCAGCAGCCCCTTGCCCTTGCAGTGTCCATGCAAGTCTATGCTGTCCACCAGCCCTGTGACTCTTCAGGAAACCAACCCTCATCCCATCCATCCCTTTCCTACAGCTGGGATCTGCTGGTGTCTCTATGAACTCCAAAGCCCATGTGGCCCACAGCCACAGACAGGCACTCCTGCGGGCAGGAGGAGCCACCTCACCTGCTTCTATCTCAGCCACATCATTTGGCTGCTATTTCTGCAGTCTTCTCCTCACCTCCAGGTTTGCTGAGAACAGAAGGGGAATGCCAGAAAAAAGCAGTACAGCCAAAAAGTCCTCCCATGACTGTTGCACCTTCTCCTAGCAGGAATTTTATGGCTCCCACACCCACAAAAGCCCCCATTTTTGCATCTGGTAGCACTGGTGAAAGCAACAATGATTTTCATCTTAGAAGCTTAACGACTTCACCATCTTCACAGGTACCCTCTGCCAGAGCCACACACACACACCAGTCCCCTCAGATCTGCTTAAAACACCTCCAGCACTGCATTCACCTTTTCCTACCATCAGCCCATCATTTTGGAACTACACTTCCTCCTCACTTTCCTCTTCCCTCAGAGGAAACTTTCTCCCTTAGCCAAATGGCTGGATGAAAGAGATGGCTGGGATGTTCAAAACACCACAGGGGGATCCCTTGCTTTGCTGCAAGGATGTGCAGGTAGTCATTGCCAAGGTTTGTTAGGAATATGGTTTGTTAGGATATGGAGACAAAGGAGGGCTGGAAAGGAGCTCAGAGGATTATGTCTACCCAAGCAATGGATCGTGGTATTTGGCTTGCTGATTTTACAACTGTAGTCCTAAAGGCCTGCAGGACTCTATACTGGGGTTTTTAAGAGCTCACAGAGGCCATATTTATCTTATAGATGCTTTTTTACAATGCTCAGTTTGCTTTTAAAATGTCACCAAATTAGATATAATTTACTGTTTCGTGAAGTCTCTCCCTCTTCCCATTTAAAACATACTTTCCAAACACCACAGTCTGTTTCTTAGTGATTAAAATGGGGAAATGTTGATGTCGCTAATATTTGTTGTTGTTGTTGAATAGTGGAATAGAAATTGTGGCTGTGTAAGGTAAGAATTTAACATAATTCAGAACAGAAAGCCTAAATATACAGCCAACATGATCACAGACTCCTGGGTTCTCAGGGAAGGTAATTTCATCAGCAGCCTGATCTCTGAACAGGCAAAATCCTTCCTACAGTTCATTACAGGGCTATTTTGAAAACATTGACTTCTTGAGAAATCTGTGTGTTCACAGAAGAAAATGGAGGTGAAATAACAGAGAAGAACCACAACCTGCCTATTTGCATAATAATGCTCCATGCTGATCAGCCTTGTGGTTTACCCAGCGTGTAAGGACTGCCCTGAAGTCCACTATGGATGTAATTGAAACTTGCTGCAAGACTGGGCTTTTCTTATGGAGTTCTTACTCACTGTAACTGTGAAGTTTCAAAATTTTACCACTATTTTATCACTATTGCTTGTCCTGAACAGTAAGTAAAGTGCTGAAAAACTGACTTTCTCCTCAGGTTTGTTGGTTTTGTAATGATTCCAGTAACTAGCACAACACACAATAGCTCTTAATATGCTTGCACAGGCATGAAAATTTATGATAAACAGATGGATTTTGAGAAAAAGTACAACAGCAGTAACTCACAGACATGTCTTTCCATGTTCAGCTGCATGCTTTTTTGTTATTATAATCTATATACTTTTTCCAAGCTATATTTTCCTAGAGAAACACACTTTCTTTTCAACTTGGAACCATGCAAGTGTAGCAAGTCATCTAACAGGAATATATAGGTCATGGTATTATATGACTTAGCCCTGATTCAGTGATTTATGCTCTTTTCAATTACTTCATCAGCAATAGCTGCTGTTGAAGGAGCCAAAATGAATACAAATTGAAAGAGCATAAGGAAAGGTATTTTTCATTACTTAAATATCCATTTTAAGTTAATTTTTAAGACATTATTTCCATTTATTTCCAGAAGGAAAATATTATATTTACTTTACTTTTGTTAACTCAGATGAATGGGCCATACTCATTTGCTATGAAAGGGAGTATTTAACACCGCCATCAGTCCCATTAAAATCAGAACTACGCTTGAAG
>JAWWEV010000001.1:92945143-93005060 GCA_035583235.1 Hafferia zeledoni
ATTATTATTATTATTATTATTATTATTATTATTATTATTATTATTATTATTATTATTATCATCATCATCATCATCATTATCAATCATCATCATCATCATCATCATTATCATCATCATCACCATCATCATCAACAACAACAGATAAATACACACATTTACATTTGGATGGAGAAATCAGAACAACAGATATTATATTTTCCATTCAATTATTAAATGTTGGTATTTTAATACATATATTTGCATACACAACCCCTCCCCCCAAAAAGACTTTTTGTTTTCTTGGTTACGTCTGTTTCTTGCCCTGCTCTCATACAATCCCTTTTGATATTAGCTTTTCTCTACCCTTCACACACCCCAGAGGGTACAGCATCCCACTGACAAACCTTGCTGGAACAAGGAGCTGATCAAGAAAAGTTTGCAGAAAGCCCTATTTTCGTTTTGCAACATGGACCTGCTAGAGCTCTGCTGCAAAGACTCATCTCCCAAGCAATTTAGAGATGCCATTAAATGACTCCTATTTTGTTATATTAAAACTGACAAATTATAAGCTAGGTTTCTATTCTGGTATTATTCAGGTTCTTCCAATGCAGTTTAACAGCTGGAAATGAGAAGGTTGCAGCTCGTTGTTACCAGGCAACTCTCCCCAGCCACCAGCAGCCACCCCAGGGACCAGGGTTGGGAAGCTGCTAAGCAGTGACAGATCTTCTTCCAAACCCAGATTGATGCATGGAGGCTGCTTAAGTGTAGAGTCCCCTTCTAAGAGCTCAAAGCATTGGCAAGAGCTACATCTCATGAAAACTATTGTTTTGTCTCTCATCATTTCATTACATCATGTTATAAAGATGGGAGTTTAGCTGCTGATTTCCAATAAGCCAAGTTTTTTCTATGTGCAAGCAATTTTTAAGTTATGGGTTTTATTGATGAGAGTTAATGAATACAATTTAAAAAATATGCTCTTCTGCTAAGAAGCCCCTTTCAAATGGGTATCAGTATCCTCTCTCCTGCCTTTGAGAGACAGCTCCAACTCACATAATGTCTCAGCAAGTCCAGTTGCCAACTTAGTATTTCTATTAGCCCTGGTATGGTTTTGTAAGGTTTAACACACTGTATGGGCTTACTTTTGTTCTTACTGTTTTGCTGCAAAGTTCTTCTCCTCATGTCACCCTTGAGTTTATTTATATTTATTTGAGGCTTTATTCAAGCAACTAAAAATGCCATAGGAAACAAGCCCATGTGGAATGCATAGGAATAGAAACCATGATGACCTCATAGTACAATGAGATACCACTAGCCTAATAAAACACAAATCAAATCACATCCACTGGCAACATTTATGAAATACCCTACATCACTCAAGTTCATTCATATTCAGAGAGTCTGTTTTGGGATTCAGGCTTGTTGAACTCTTGTCTTCAGTATAAGTCAGAGCTGGGCTCTATCCGCTAACACTGACTTGACTATTTCCTGACAATTGCACAGGTCACCTTAATTTCCTCATCACTGGGCCGTCCCTTGTATTAACTCAGCACACTTCCACTGGGATGAGGACACCAGAGAAGACAGAACAAGAAACAGATCCTTCCATTTGGTGCAATGCTTCAATGCAAGATTCAGTTGTCTCAGCTGTGGAGTACCATTCAGCAGCAAAGGTTACGGACCTGGGGAGAAATTGGTCCCTTGTGAAGGTTTTTCCTGTGGCCATCAAGTTCAGCATAGGGCCATGGGCATGACTAGCACCTGTAAGAAGAGAAGCTTTTCTCCTTCACCCTCCAGTGTAATGCATCACTGTCAGAAAATGGAGTTTGTATTCCTTACTGAGGAGAGATACAAATTAGGGAGTCTATTATGAAATTTCTTTTTGAGTAAATGACATGTGAACAATGAATAATCTTTATACTACAGCTCCCTCCAAGCATTCAGCTCCATTTTTTATCCAAGTTTTTTTTCTCTCTCTAATCTAAATTTACTTATTCCTCTCATTCCTTTCATCCTCATTAAAATCAAGCAAATCTTGAAAGTGAACCCTTTTTTTCTTGAGTCAATATATGCTGATCACTCAAAAGAGCTAAGCAGTATAACAGAACCTTTCCTGTGTTTGTTTTTATTAGAAAACGTTTAATTTGAACATACTAGGTAAGAGGAATTTGGTGCCATTAGCATTATCAGAGATCTCTTGATGAAATTTCACATTTTCCCACAAAAATATTGGCCTGGTCAAAACCAAGACACATGTTGGTGTGGCTCCATGAAGGGTTTATATTTGGAAGAGGGGAGAGTAATTTGTCACATTTATCCAGAAATCTGAAAATAGCCTGAACAAAAGCATGGTTTCTAACTGGTTTTAGTTGCAGTTCTTCATCCTTCTGACATCTTTTTACACCACCACTTTCATTCTAAATCAATCTGTATCTTTGAATAAGGTTTCACACATGCAGTGGAAACATCTTTCAGTGGAGCTGGGTGACTATCCAACATTACACTGAGTGCTTTGAAATCTTAGAAGACTCACATCTTGATTTTGTTACCTTTCAACTCTCACTTCATGTTAGTACAAACACTTTACAATTTTAATTTATTTTGATTCCCTTTACAACCAGATGTTACATGAACTTGATGTGTTTTGAGCTCTTATGTTTTTAAAAAGGACACTGCAGGCTGTGCAAAAAGCCCCAGCGCATCTGTGTCTGTGGCACTTCAGGAGAAGATCCAGATGGATCTACCACATGGGCTTCCCAAGCAACAGGAATTTCTTTGGTACCATGAAAAGTTCCTCTGTTGCACTCTGGGTTCAATTTCTGCTGATGACAAGAAGAAATCTTAAATTTTTAGTGTGGGAACCCATACTTTTTCTCATTAATTTAGGTCCGTGTGGGGCAGTTTCACACACTACTACAGGAGCTCTTTGATCTTTGGGTAAAGCAGCATTACTAATCCTCAGCTTTAAAACTGACACTGTTTCTGTAATTTCTGTGTGATTCTTCCATACACTCAAGATTTGTGCATGTGTGAAGACAGTAGGATATTTATGGTGCTGCTTTTTTGATGTAAATTATCTGTCGGGAACATCCTAAAGCTATTTATAATCTGTCTGCCCACAGCAGTTCCAGTGTGTGAGCTCCTTTCTTTGCTTTCTCACATGTGTGTGAAAATCAAGGTATCTTTCAGACTCCACAGAATTTTAATGCCAAATGGCAACATAAGGAGATACTACAGGAGCATTTAGTGATGGCACAATTGGGCGCTTTATCCTCAAGCAAGAAATCTATTACAACTCAACGTAATATCCTTAACTGGATAACAGATATGCAAAGGCAGGTGTGTGGGAAAGAAAATGGGCTTCCTCCACAATGCAGCTAATTCCTCAATATATTGCTTGGATCCCAGGGATCCAGACGTCTTTCCCAAAATGGAAGAAAGCAAATTGATTTTTTTTTCAGAGGGAGTAAGAAGTAAAAACCGAAGTCAGTAATGGAAAGACCTCTTCCAGTTTCTCCTTCTCCACAACATCTTCTTGTCATGACAAATACAACAGCCCTGCTGGGCTCCTCGACTCCCAGGTGCTCAGCGCTAACTGCATTGTGATGACTCAGACTGCACAGAAAACAGACCCTCTGGTACTGCATCCCCACCCTTCTATGGCCTGCAGAGGTACTTAAAGAACAGGGAGCTGAGATGTCTTGTAGGCTCTGACAGGAGGTCTGATGGTTTAGGTAGTGCCATTTAGTCTAAGAATTCACACCTAGATGACAGTGGCATGTTCTGCCCAGGGGTTTGCTCATTGTCTTGCTTGCTGAAGAGGGAGTGCCACTGCCCAGATAAGAAATTTGCTTTTGCTGGTGGCTAAAGCCATTTTCATTCACCATTTTGACCTCTAATGAAAGGAAATTCAATTCACCTGGAACCAAGACAAGCACAGAGGGGTAAGACAACGGTTCAGAGCTTCCTGACCTTGAAACTTCCAGTTTATTTCCTGGCATCAGGCTGTGAATTATAGTTCACTCAACTAAGCAGCAAGTTCCAGATCTTAATGTGCTGAACATATTTGGCATATACCCAGCCTGTAGTGCATTCAGGTCAAGGATCACAGAATCAGCTCACTTACTTGCACAGGGATTTTCTGGTTAAGCTGCCTTCCACAATCATTTCATTTTTTAAATATTATGATGTAATCTCACATCCTTTTACTCCTCCCTATTCATAGAATAGAAGAAAAAATAGGAATGGCCCCTTTGGACCACTTTTGAAGGAAAAATAACAGGAAATGAACGTGGAATGAGCATGTGAAACTTGTCTCTACAATCTGAGATGCTTTGACAGTGTGGAACAAGTCATAGAACATGTCTAATCAATTTCTCTTTGAGGTCAAAAATGTACTTTACACGGAAAAGATAGTCCTTCAGAAGTCCAGAAGCATGCATTCCACAGTATCCCTGGCTGGAGGATTGATGGAAGGAAGGATGGACATGCTTGGGAATCCCCTCCCCTTCTCCACAAAGCAATATCATATCATAGAATTGTTTAGGTTGGGAAAAACCTCTAAGATCATAGAGCCCAACTGTTAGCCCAGCACTACCAGGTCCACCACTAAACCACATCCCCAAGTGCCACATCTTGAACACTTCTAAGAATGGTGATTATACCACTTCCCTGGGCAGCCAGTTCCAATGACTGAGCACACTTACAATGAAGGAATTTTTCTCACTATCCAATCTAAACCTCCTCTGGCTCAACTTGAGGGCATTGCCTCTCATTCTGTCGCTTGTTCCCTGGGAGAAGAGACTATCTCCACTTCTCTACAACCTCCGTTTAGGTAGTTGTAGAGAGTGATAATGTCCCTGTCTGAACCTGCTTTTCTCCAGGTTAAACAAGCTCAGCTCACTCAGCCACTCCTCATAAGATTTGTGTTCCAGACCCTTCACTGGCTTCATTGCCCATCTTCTTCAGCTCTAAAATTGTGAGGCATATATACTCTTTTCAGGATATTATAGTTTCATTCTATCATTTGGTGCCTACAAATGTAATTAGTTGCAGGAACCTAAAGGAACTTCACTCAGTTAAAACTTCTTCCACTACAGCTCTGCAGCTTGGCTGCATACTACACACTAGTTTGCTCTGAAAGGCAAAAGCTACCTTGGATTTGATTTGGGATTAAGTAAGGAAGAAAAACCAATCAACATTCATCAGAATTTGGAATAAGTGACTCCAGTTCTGTTAACTTACAAATCATATGAAGTTCAACAAGGGAGAATGCCACATTCTGCATATGGGCTGGGGCAACCCTGGATGTATGTACAGACTAGGGAATGAGAAGCTGGAAAGCAGTGCCATGGAAAGGGACCTGGGGGTCTTGGTTGATGGCAAGTTGACTATGAGTCAGCAGTGTCCTGGTAGCCAGGAGGGCCAACTGTGTCCTGGGGGGCATCAGGCAAAGCATCACCAGCCAGTCAAGGGAGGGGATTGTCCTGCTCTGCTCTGCACTGGAGTGACCTCACCTTGAATATTGTGTGCTGTTTTGGGTGCCACAATATAAGAAAGATATTCAGCTATTAGAGAGTGTCCAAAGAAGGGCAACAAAGATGGTGAAGGGCCTTGAGGGGAAGCTGCATGACGAGCTGCTGAGGTCACTTGGTCTGTCCAGCCTGGAAACCGTTGTGAGGGGGAAGAGGAGAGGCAAACACTTGATATCTTCTCTGTGGTGACCACAAACAGGACCTGAGGGAATGGCATCAAGTTGTGTCAGAGGAGGTATAGCTTGGATACTAGAATAAGGTTCTTCATCCAGAGGGTGGTTGGGCACTGGAACAGGCTCCCCAGGGCAGTGGTCACAGCAGCAAACCTGCCAGAGTTCAATAAGTGTTTGGACACATGGTGTGACTCCCATGCAGGACTGAGTATTGAACTCAATGATCCCTGTGAGTCCCTTCCAACTCAGCATATTCTGTGGTCCTATGTGATTCAGCGATTCTTTGATTTTTGGTCTTTAACAAACACCTTCTAGTGGTACTTTTGATCACTTCTTTCAAAATTTGTTAAAATTAGTGTCTATTTCTGGTTAGTGTCTAAAATTAACAGAAACTAATAGTACAGGTTCAGATTTACATCTGGAAACCTCTGTGCCTAGATTATTCTAAAATCAAAAGAGAACCAAAAATGGGACATGCTGAGAGTACAAGCATTTCCTATAACCTTGTGCTAATATTTTCTGCATTATTTTTCTATCCTGTTTTTCATGTTCCCTAAGACCTCAAAGGGGAAAGCTGAGATCAGATGGTATAAACCCATGAATTCTGGAGAAAATTAAACTGTTGCTTTATGCAACTCATTGCTTAAATCTGCCTTAAATACTACCATGCCAGAAGGATGGAAGGTGGAAAATATGGCTATTGAAAGGACTTCTGAGCTCACTGAAATCAGTGTTTGATGTCTGTGCCAAAAAAACTTACTGGAAAATATAATAAAGAACAAAATCGGTAAACTGAGTGATATGTTGGAGAAGAATCAGCATTGCATACCATGAAGGCTGTTATGTGTTGCAAACTCATCTGAAGTTCAAGAAGTGATATTTATTTAGATAAGGATGGTTCTGGTAAGATTATATACCTGGATTTTAAAAAACTTTTGAGCTGGTCTTTTACCATGTGCTCTCAAAGTGTGATCATATGGGATAAACAGATACAAAAATCTTCTAAAAGAAAGAAAACTCAACATTAGATTACACAATATAATGTAGTTTCCAGAACCCACAAAAATCTCTGCTGTTCAACATCTTCAGAAATTTTATGGAGAAGTTTAATGCTATGAGGTCAGTTGGCAAATAATACAAAATTCATCTGAATAGACAAATCATAAACTGTTCATTGAGAGTTTCAGAAGACATTTAGGAAAAAAAATATTTTCATCTCGTCAGTGAGTTGAATTGACTTGCTGAGAGGTCACATCAAGTCATGAAAGCATACAGAGATTGTGCATTCAAAGAAAAGAAGGAAACATGGAGGGAAAGAAAAGCGGAACAACCTGTTTTGGTAGCACAAAGCTGTTCGATTATCTTGGCTATATTGCTTGATAGCACTTCTAATTTGACAGGATAATCAATGACAAATGAAATTAAATTTGCAGACATACAAACTGATGCACCCATGAAAGATAACCCTTACCTTCCGTGTTCACTGATAAAACAGCAACTCCACTCAAGAGAAAGGTCTCAGACCTCTTGCTCATGAGTCTTTGAAAAGAATAGGTCAGGAATTAAAATGGAACCCTGGCAATGTTTGGAAATAGTAAGAAGAAAACAGGAATAAGAAAGAAGCAGGACAATACTGCTGTAAAACCACGTTTTGAATATTGCATGTAGTTTTGTCCACTTTATCTGAAAAGAAGCATAAACAGGAAAGATACAGAGCAGGCTGAAAACAAGTATCAGGAATGGTTTCTGTTCGAGGGGCCCAGGCAGCAATCCCAGAGCAGACTATGGATTTATTGCTGCAATGCCACCTTCATATTGTTATTGAGCTGGTTCAGCACAGTAACCTGGTAGAAAAACACACACACCCACACCCATTAAAAAAATGGGAGAAGTTTCCTGCCAGGTGACTGAGCGGAAACAGCAAAGCCACATCTCTGGTTGTGGGCAGCAGGACACATGATGGAGAGAAGAAAGTGGCAGCGAGTCTTAGGAAACCTCTGCCTGCAGCTGGAGCTTCACAAGCCATTTCAGTGAACTCTACTGCTGAAATTGGGTTCCTCTGCCTACAGTTACTCACTGTCACTTCTGAAAGTCTCTCCCTTTTGGTGTTTGTGCAGCAACTCAGTAGAGGAACTGATCTGAAATAAAATTAATAATTTTTGTTGGGTTACTCTGATTGGGTTTGCTGAATTCTAACACAAGGAGATGATGTGGCCAAAGGACAGGAAAAAAACAATGGGGACTGGTGGAACAGCTTCTTTGAGCAATGCCAGCTCAGAGGGGTTTGGAAACAGGTAACAGAACAAAGCTCTGTAGTTGAAGAAAAGGGATGGTCCTGAAATCATATGAGAGAGGTCTATAAAATGGTATGGTGAAAACAAATAGGGCACAATCATTCATTCACTATTAGTTAGATGATAAAAATTCAAGTACCCTGTAGAATTATTAAGCACTGGACTTAAAAGTGGTGAGAAAAAAGTCCTATCTAGCATTTGTGCACATTTGGAACCTTCCTGCCACTCCTGGAGACCAGGAGTGCCAACAGATCGAAAAGCTCTTTGACAATAGGTAGACAAGAGGTACATTTGTGGCTGTTAGTGTAGCAGTGGGCATGCTGAGAGCTCTTTCTCTGTATTTCTGGAGCTGAAACACAAAGAAAAGACCACTCCATGGTGGTTTATATGCTTTTACACCTCTTACCTATATGTCTACTATTGGCCATTATCAGACAGAAGATACCAGCCTAGGGATGGTTGCTTTGAACGAGTAGGCTGGGTCTTATGTTTTCACGTATGTTACTTCAACTACATATGATATAAATACATTGTTTACATTTATTATATATGCAGTAACTTGTGGAGACACAAAGTCTGTATTAGATTTATCTAAATAATAAAATTAAACTAGACAAGTTCTTCTTTGCAAACAGCTTATGCCACTAAAGTTTTCTTGAAGAATGGTATAGATTTGGTGTTACTCGAGTCATCTGCCACATTGACCCTTCTGCAGGGCAGTACAGATAAAAGGGATGAGTTGAAAACGGTGACAGCAGGCAGCCCAAGTGCAGCTCCAAGCTGAGTTACAGCTAACAGGGTTTCCACATTGGACATGTCCTGTGTAAGTACAGATGGACAAGGGACAGAAAAGGATGGCTTGCAATATATTGGTATAAACCACATTCATGTCTTTCCTGAGAAGGTTATCCTAAAATACTGAAATAAACTGCAAAAGGCTTTCCGGAGAAAACCTGCGTTGGTGTGGGGAGAACCCAAGTTTCCAATTTACAGCAGGACTGGGTTGGGTTTGGTGCCAGCTTCTCCCTGCCCAATGATAAGCCCCGGAGCTATTAAAGAGATGCGCCTGGAGGTGAGGGCGCAACCTCCGCCCGCCCCCCGGGTCGTGCTGGCCGCCCCTCGGCCCGACTGCCCGTGAGTGTCGTGCCGGGGCGGCCGGGCAGGTACGCGGGGCCGGCCGGGCGGCTGCTCCGCCGCGAGGTGTGTCCCTGTGCGGCGGCTGGCGGTGCCTTGGCGAGCGATTGGGCAGGGCGGGCGGGCGGGCGGGCGAGCGGCTCCCCCGCTGGGCTCCCGCCGCGCTCCCGCAGTAGCAGCCGCTCCCCGCCCGCGCCGCCGCCCGCCCCGCGCCGCTCCGCTCCGCTCCGCCAGCGCCCGGCCCGGCCCTGCCCCAGCTGCCGCATCATGCCGCATCCCGCGGCGCCCCTCGGGGCCGCCCTGCTGCTCGTCCTGCTGGCGGCGGACACCTCGCAGAGTAAGTACCGCGGGGGGCCCGTCCCTGCTGCAGACGCAGCCGAGCATCCCCCGCCGCCTTTGTGCGTGCGAGTGCGGGGTGCGCCGCTGGGACAGGGGCAGGATGCGGAGGGGATGCGCAGCTTCGCGGGTGCGGTAGGGAGGGCGGCGGGGGCAGCGGGGGATGTGGGTGAGGGGCCGCGCCGAGGCCGCGGCGACCCGCGGGCGGAGCGCCGGGCAGGGAGAGCGCTCGGTGCCCACCGGAGGGAGGGTCGTGTGCGGGGCGGGGGAGCGGCGGGTTCGAGGCGGCCAGGCGGGCTCGGTTATTCACCGCTGCTCCTTCCTCCTGCTCCTCTGCTCCTCCGCGTCCTCCTGCTCGCCTCCCCCGCGCCGCCCCGGCTGGGCTGCCCAGCCGTGCTGCTGCGCGCCCCGGAGGCTGCCCAGTTCCTGCGGCACAGACAGCGGCGAGCCAACCATATCTTCGAGGAGACCAAGCAAGGGCACCTGGAGAGGGAGTGCGTGGAGGAGCACTGCAACAAGGAGGAGGCCCGGGAGGTCTTTGAGAACGACCCGGAGACGGTAAGGGCGCAGAGCCGCCGCGGAGAATTTGGGTTGGTTGTCCGCGCTCCCGCCCACCCTCTGTCCATCCGCGGCTGGGTGCCAGCTGCCGGCACAGCCTGGGAAGCCGTCGGGAGGAGGACCCAGGACCATTAGGATGGAAGGCAATTAGGAAGACACAGTAGTGCTCAGCCTGCGCAAGGGCGGTGTTAGGGCTGTCCCCTTCGGAGCGCCGCAGGTGAGCGTGATCTGGGTGGGCAGCCCGGCCTGGCATACCTGGCAGGACTGACTCTGGAGAGTAGAAGGGCCCTGTCCACCACTGTGACGTAATGATGTAGCTTCTCTGGACACGCTGCCATCCCTCCTCTTTACTTCAGGTTCCCATCCCAGCTGTATTTAAAATCCCCTTAATGTTGCGGCATATGTCACAACAGGGCTTCCTCAGAACAAGTATGTCCTAACCACTCTTAAATCCCTTGGGGCCGTATTCAGCTTGGTCAGCATCTTGGGATCAGTAGGTTCGGGACCTGTCACTACAACAGCAGGACAGCACGTGTATGGGAATGTGGTACTGAGGCACTTCTAACACTGAGCGTGGATTCACGTAGTTACAGAATGCACACTGCACACACAGCTGTCTTTTCCAGCCTTACCACATCAGTCTTCTCACTTTGAGCAGCACGTGGATGCTTTACCAAGCTTGGCTTACTCTTCCAGTCATTACACCTCCTCTCAACACTGTTTTGGATAGGCTGTTCTCATTGCAAAGAATATCTGGAATTCATTTAGCAGTGGGAAGTGAATTTTCTTGCTGTTCAGACCGAAGTGTAATACTGCACAGCGTGTTCCTGTTAATGGTATGATGCTCTGGGGAGAAGATAGGACACAAGGAGAGAGAACACATGTGTGTGTGTGTGTGTGTGTGTGTGTGTACACAGAGACACACAAACCACAGGCAAGGGAGGGACTCAAGTGCAGAGATGTTTTATGCTTCAGTCAGACAAGTCTTGACATGTGTGTGTGCTTCATTAGCTGTCTCAGCTCTAGATACACAGTGCAGTAGCTTGTTGTCACAGGGCTGTAGTAAGTACAGCAAAAACATTGTGATGGATTTTTGACAATCTAAATATTAATATGGAGCATTTGCCCAGGCAGTGTTTAATGTTACACCTTTTATGTGTATGTACAGTCACATCTGCATGCAGCAGTGTTTGCTTTATTGTGCAAAAACTGAGCTACTGGAGCATATGGCTAAGTGTAATGTGTTGAGTGTGGCTGGCACAACTATTTCCATATTCATGTTGAGTAATACAACTTTAAGCTCAGTAGAAATATTCACCACATAGCAGCAGAAGCAGGAAAACTATGGTAAGTGTGATTTTGTAGCATTCTGGAACAAAGGTGATCTGAGGTCACTAGTTTTATTAACTGGCTTCTGGCCAAGAAACTGGCTGAAGGTGATGCATTGATAGATCAGTTTGGAGGGTGGTATACTGTGTAAATACGTATTTAACAATATTTGGTAATTTTGTAAATTGGAAAAAATACACAGTTCTACTATAATTGCAATAGCAAAATCATTTTGGTTTAAAATCTTTTCATGTATAATATAAATTCTTTAAGATACGGTCATGCCATTTAAGCATGTTTTGTAGGACAATGCCAACTTTCTGTCATTGCAAATGATTTTGATTTTTTTGGTGCATTTCCCTCATTATTGCTGCTTGGTTTCACTCAATTCTTAAAACCACTGAAGAAAGGCTAGATGGGCTTCTAGGGTCTGTGCCCCATTGGTTATTTTACATGCCCTTCTACACTAGGACTCTTAAGTCTTTGGTGACATAAGATCCTACCTTTTCTGAGACACAAACCTCCCAAGAGGTGTGAAGCTGCTTGTTACATGCAGTATGTTCTACTCCTTGCCATTACTTTGCTTCAATTGGATTGACAAGCAAGTGTGCCACCATGTATCAGGAGGATTTATGGCTATTCCTATCCATTTGGCAATCGGTATGTGACATGAAGGCAGCAGCTGCTATTCAGTAGCAGTTTTCTTATGCCTGGTGGCAGAGGTCATGTATATGGGCTGTTACTACTCGACATGGGAAGCCTTCAGTGCTTTGTAAGACATGGGTGACTACTCCTGTGGCAGTATCTGTGGATTTGATGGACAGGGCATTAATACACAACGGAAGTGTTTCTTAAACAGTAGGGAGTTACTGTGCTATCATTTCACTGGTGCTGTGTTGTACATCCAGTCCTGGTGACTGACAGAAGAAGGAAGCTAGCTGAGACAGACTTGACTCAGGAAAGACAAAAAGTGTTGCAGACAACAACAAGTAGTTTGAAGAATTACAGAATTTGTGGTTATGCTTCAGCGTTTTGTCAGGCTGCAGCTGATCCATGCTGGTCAAGTGAGTTTTTATTGACCAGGGAAGTGTACAGATTGCTGTTGACAAAATACAACTCCTTGTAGTTTAGGAAGGCTGAAATTTTTGCATCTGCCTGCTGAATCTGGTCACAGGGATTAACTGTGAAAGCAGAAAGAAATAGCTACAGCCTTTTTTGCCCTGTGCAGACAAGGCATGGGGGACACATTTCTCGTCTGTGCTGTTGCATCTTCCAGGGTTTATGCTTTAAAGCATTGATGAGCATCAGTGTAGGCATTTGACTGTTTACTGTCCCACAGGAGGAATGGTCTTGCAACCTTGACAACTAAAGGTTAGTTTGAGGTTAGTTAATAGCTTCTCTGTTCAACCTAAAGACAGACTTGTGTTGTGAGACCAAAAATGTTGTCCCTCTTCGCTTTTCCTCTACATTAGATGCTAATGAAATGTGTGAGTCTTCCTTACAAACCTTGCCATTCCTGACTATCCTGTGGTTATGTGAAGAGAATTTCAAGGTCTAAAGACCTATGACCTAAAGATGTGATAGGAAATTTCATTAACCAATTCAGTCAGCCAGCTCCAGAAGTTGAGGTAAGATGCACCAAGGCTGTATCATAGCTTGCCTGAGCTTCCCAGGTAAAACCATTGCAGATAATTACAACATCTAGCCAAGAATAACATTCTACAGAAAAATACCTATTTCCTGGACAGACCAGTAAATAGGAATGAAATGTCACATATCTGTATCAGAGCACCCTTTTTCTGTGCCTTCCATTGTTTCAGTGATCAGTTTTCCAAAGCAACATCTGCAGGCAGTCAGCAGAAGATGCACATTCACTGAAACCTGACTGCGGGTGTTGCCACATGTGCAGTTACTTACATCAACTCCTAAGAATAGTGTATTAGGCGGGTCTAAATAGCCATTCATTTGCAGGCCAGTGCAGCCTTTGTCTTTTATGTTACGGAAAATATAAATATCAGCTCGCTCAGACTGGAGGAAGGAAGATCAATTGAAACATTTTTAGATTGCATTTTTTTTCAGGAGGCAGAACAAAACCCAGTCTGTGCCATTTGTATGACTATACATGGTAAAAACAAGTGTGTGCTGGGGTTAATGAGTCTTGCAGCCTACTTTTTTCATGAAGCTGATTATAACATCCTTAAATATTACTGCAGAATTCTGGGATGGTTCCTGTTTTATAATTTCATTTATACTAGAGGTGCCAAACAGAAAAATTAAAAGATAATATGGGAGGAAAAAAAAGAAGGATGAAAAACATATTCATGGGAGGTATGAGGACTCTTTCTAAATGTGATCTATTAAAAAGATATGCTAGGTGTGATAGATGGGACGAAGTTGCAAAATGTCTTGGATGCAGAGATAAGAATGTTATCTTACTTAAGATGTTGATGAGGCCTTATACAAAGCAGTACTGCAGAAATATTTGACGTTGGTATGCAGTCAAGATATTACAGCTTGTTAAGTGACTGATAAACTACTCTGGAATTTGCTTGACCTGTTCTAAAAATCTGGTCATCTAAGCATGTAAAACAAAGGGCAGATGGGAGTGTATCTCCTGGCATTCTTGGAAACTACAGAAAAAAATATAGCTAAAAGGTGTCCTTGTGCAAGGATTTTTCCTGTTTTGAAAGGCTGAGCATACGGAAGGTGTTTGAATGCAGTGTCTTAGCATTTGGTACCATAGTTTATCAGTACAGCATCTCTCCCTGCGCATCTTGCTAGCTGTTGTTACTGCTCAAGAATTACTGCAGCTCACCATAGAAATTGCCATGCTGAATGCACTGAAAGGTGTTAGTCACACCAGAAACGCTGATGTAGGTCAGTCAGCCCGGCCACCTGTGTTTACTGTTTATGGATTTGGTTCTCAGTAGATTACCGTGGAAAGCCAGCTGGTTTTCATGTGCGTGCAGAATGGACATCTGATTCATAGGCAGTGACATGAAAAGTTCTCCTGTTTTTTCAGGGTCTTGGATCCAAAGTGCTATTAAAACCTACGGCTCTCAGATACACAAAACGCTGGCAGAATATGACAGGGTAACTTGGGACTAAAGAGGTATCTGGTCCACTCTGTCACTCACAACAAGTGCAGCAGTGACACCAGACCAGGCTTTTTGGGACTTTTGGCAATCCTGTCTTGAAAATTACTGATCCTAACAAAACATCCAGTAATCTCAGCATTCCTTCTGCTAGGCTGGGTTTATTGAGAAGCTGAAATGCAGATGAAGAAATGTACAGGGTGTGATAATTGGCAGTTTGATTGATTTTCACAGTGTTGGTGGCTCACTTGGTTTTACTTCTTTATGTATTCTGTGACATGACAGGGTCATGATAACCCAGATAAGCTGTATGTGTGGGCTGCGGTCATCCAAACTTTACTCTGATTTTAGGAAAAGTATTTGTCAGACAATATTTAATTCTTATTTCTAAGAATAACAAGGCAGATAAATATTTGTAAATACTAATCAGAAAAGTATGAAGGCATGTAGGAGGAGGAGAGGAGAGGAGTTACTGGGAGAGTTGAGCAGTGTAATGTTTCTTTGAGTAATTTAGTGAATGTTGTGTAGTCTAGACATGAAAAATACTGATATCATCTTTAGATACAGATGTCATCATCCCTGTATAGAATATTCCTTTCTAGATCCAGGCAAAAATCTGGTTTTATTTGCTGTGACAGTTCTTCTCAATATTCTGATTTGTTTTGACATTTTGGCAGAGCACAGAGAAAGGACTAGATTTGTAGCTAGTATAAATTTCTTTATCTCTTCTTGTTGGTGCAGAGTTTCTGGAAAACTCAAGTGCTGATGTTTTAACCTGCTTGGACTCAGTACACAGAAGAATGTAGTACCAGGCACAGTGGTACCTGCTTAGTAGATTTTGAGAGGGAAAATATGGGGAGATTTCAACATTTTTCCAGCAATGACTTAAAGGAGAGAAGAAGGAAGTGGAAAAATTTGAGTGCCAGGTGTATGCCACTGTGGCATCCCAGTTTGGCTGAGATGAGATCTGGGTGTTTACCAGGTATTCTTTCTTCCCTTTCTTCCTTCTCCCTGTAGTTTCTTATAAAGGACAAGAGGAGCTTTGTACCAAAATTCAGTGGGTCTAACTGATCTGGAAGGCAAAAGGATTGGGAACATGGACCAGGATGCATCTGTCTGCTTTGTGGTACAGACACACAGTTTGTTTGTGGTGGTGCTGTGCAGTAGCAGAAGGGTGACAAAAATACTCCTGCCTGCCTGAGAAGGCAGGTTATACATTTATTGGCTAAATGCTGGTTTATCAAAAGTTACCGAGAAGAGTGAGCAAAGTTTGCTGTTGGTGGAAGTAGACACAGCTCCATCAGCTGTGCTGGACTCATGCTTACCTGATCTTTATCTGCTGCCATTCATGTGAGTGTAGCTCAGAAATTCAGAATAGACCTGAAAACAGTGATACGCTACATCACAAAGTGCTACACACTAAACCTTTTGTGCAGCAGGAGGGAAGGAACAAGAGAAGACAAAAATGGTTGATGTTACACTGAGGGGCTATTTTGAGATAGGACAGAAAAAGAATGCTGCTAAGAATGACAGATGAAAGCAGGGGGAATTATATGTGTTTGGGTCAAGGACAATAATGGAAAAAAGCAGATTAAGTTAGGGTAAGTCAATTTTTTTTAGAAGAATACAATAGGTTTTAATAAATACATGAGAGGGGAAAGAAGCCAATTAAAAATGAAGAAAACAGTTCTGTGGTCATAAGCTCATTTAATTTGCTTTTTAAAATAAAAAAAAAAAGGAGCAGCTGACTGGGAATTAATAGAGTTTGTTAGTGCAGCTGCATAAGAATCAGGTAAGAGAAACATTGTATAAACTTGCAGTTGTTGTTCATGTGTGCTTCAAACTCTGAGTGAGCCTAATGAAGTACAAGCAGTCACTTTGCAGTAAGTATGAAGAACAAGGATGGAATCACCATCACAGATTTAGAAGAAACTGAGAAGGAACGTAACAGCAAGGTTTACTTTTCCCCTCACATTACTTTTCAGGCTTTGGTTTCACATTGGGAAGCTCAGCTGATCTAGTTGAGGTAAGCAAATGTCTGTCCTCTTCACCCTTCCTTGCACAACAATTTGGTCAACTGCATGGCCAATTTAGGTAACTGACCTAAAGAAAAGTAGTCTGCAGAGAAAAACAGTGATTTTGCAGCTGGATCAGTTCCCCAGCCCAGTTCACCACGCAGCTTCACCTGACACAGTGGAAAGGACAGCCCGGGGTTAGGATGGGAAGGCCAGATGCTGGGGAAGAACCGGAAATGGCTGTCACAGCTCAGGCTGCCAAAGAAATGAATGAACAACCAAGCCTTGGAGAATCTGATTGAAGTTTTTCAGCAGGTCTCCCTTTTGTATGTCTGCTTTCATCACAGTTTTTTTATGACCTGCTGTCCTATAAGCTCTCTGCACGTGCACATCTGTGGGGAAATTTCCTGGTTGATGGTTTTGTCCCTCTTCCTCTGAGCATCAGCAGTGGAACCTAGAGGAAGAGCAAAGATGGAAAATAAGGAGGATACCCAGGGAGGGGAGCAAGTGTTGGTGTTGCCTTCACACTGCACACCTGCAAGGACAAAAGGGTACATAAATGAAGAGGTAAAAGGAGAATGGGTCATTCTTGCACTGTACAGAATCATATGCATCTTGAGAGCTACCATATCTGGCTCATTCCTTGAACAGGGAGTTCTAGTTCAATGCCATAAAATATTTAGGACAGGAACAGAAAAGCCAAAGTTACTTAGTTATTAAAATAGTGAACAGGGAAGTATGAGATGAGATTGTATCACAAGGACCTGCTGTCATCTCAGATGTCAGTTCCCTCTTCCTTGCTCACCTGTCCCCTCTGAGACCAAATCCAGCAATGCCTTAAAGTGGCTAAGTGCTGTTAGTATGAGTTGCAACCTCAGCAGATAAGCAAAATCCTAAAAACCAGTATCATTGATTATAAGAAGGGAAAAAACTTCAGTGGATAAAATGTCACAGAACCTATGAGAGAGATCAGTCCTAAAGCAGTGGAGGAAACCTCAAGGTATTTGTGATTGGATTGCAGTCAGAATAATTTAAAAGCACCTGCAACCAACTTACTGGGATCAGTCTACAAATGATTTTTTGTTAGAGTATTTGGCACCAGTTACATCCATTCCACACCGTAACTGTCTAATCAAACCCTGCCTCAGGCCATGTATAGAAATTATCTCTCTGTGCCCCCGGCATCTTCACAAAATCTAAAGCATCTATGACATACTGTAACTTTTTTTCTTCTTTCCTTTCATTACTATTTTCTCCCTGTAATTGTGCATTCTAATGATCTCTGAGTTTTTCCTTATTGTAGAGCAACACCTTTGCTGAAGTGGCACCTCAGTAGGCTATTGGGAAGTAGTCTTGCTCCTCAGAAAAGGGCAAGGGAAGCTATGGCAGTAGATGGGTTTTATTTCCAGGCCTGAGGATTCTGCAGACATACCTAGTCTTTATGGAAGGGGTGATACTAGAGAGTATGGTCTTGAATGCTTCTTGTTCAGAAAGTTCACCAAATTGGTGCAAGGGCCAGTCATGGTCTTTGTACACCAGAATAGCTGAACAGGATGAAGGAAATGGACACAAAATCTAAAAGCTACTCCAAGCAGCTTAACTTGGGTGGTAGGAGGTGAGGCTTGGAGTCTGCTTTTGCACTGTAGCATGACCTGCTTGCTACTCTAAAGCCTCACATGTGAAATTATGGAGAGAAGTTCTCTTTGCTCTTTGCGTGTAGAATACAGATCGCCACAAAGTGAAACTGGAAGCAAACTAACCTGACTGAGTGATGGGTTCCTCACAACGAGAAGGAAGGCTTGTGCAAGCAACATTTGAGCATAACTTCTATAACTATACATTCTACATATTTAAAATTCCAAATTGCAGAACTCCTTAATTTCATTGTATGGGAGGAAGGGCCCAATCACACAGCATGAGATTTGCTATGCAACAAAAGTCTAGAGTTGAGTTTTATAAAATGGAGAGAGCTCTGGAGCATTAGTGAGATTTGCATTCTCAAGTTGAAACAGTTGAACAACTGCCAAACACTAAGTTATAGCCCATTATGGTTGGTAGCAGTCATTTCTTTGCAACGATAATGCAGGTCTACATTTTGGAAACATGAAGTACATTTATAAATGAGGTCTGGCTATGCCCAGGACAAACATTGAGTGCTGAAGGAAAGAGGAAAAGAGAGAGTCAGTGTATGGAAATGAGAAAAGGGCATAACGTGGGAGTTGTTGCTACTCTCTAAGACGTAACTAGGTAACTAAGAAAGCGCTTTTTAGAAATCACTGTTGATAACACAAGTCGGTGAGATGCTCCAGTGTTAGTGGTGCTGCAGTCACAGAATCACAGGATCACAAGGTGGTTGACATCGGCAGGCACATCTGGAGCCTTTGGGTCCACCCTCCTTGCCCAAGCAGGGCCACCAAGAGCCAGAAGTCCAGGGACATGAGCAGTCATCCTGTAAACTACATATTCTATCTGCTACCTCCAGAGCTTAAACATGATTTTGGTTAGATTCTGTGATGAGCAGTCTTGCCTGACCTAGTACTCAAAACAAACAGGAGCAGTAGGCAGGCCTCTTTGTCTGAGGTCTCCAGTGTTGCCAATTACTTTAAAGCAACAGTGAGAACATTTTCCTGGTGTCGACAGGGTCATTGTTATGTTTTCAGAAGGGCTATTTTTACACAGTGACTCATGTTAGCGCCTGTTCTGATTTGGTGTTTTTCCATCTTCTATTAAAATGCAGCAGGGCTAATGTGTACCCCGTATAATTTTACTCTAACTTCTGGATTTTACCACCAGGGGTTTGGTCATAGAGTTGAAAATAGATGGTGACCCCAGTCACAATGCAGGTTTCCTTTGACAAGGAAGCTGATGTAGGTAATTCTGCCCCTTCAACTCCACAGCCATGCTATGAATTCTTGCCTTCATATTTGTTCTCTTCAGTTGTTTCAATGAAGGGTGTTGTGGGGATGGCCCAAGAGAAACTGTTCTCAACATTTGGAAGGAAAAAACAAATACAAAAATGAATGACCTGGGGGTTCGAAGGGTTGTTTGTTTGGGTTAGGGTTTTTTTGAGGACACTTTTAAAATTATGCTCTCTTTCAATCTTAGATATCCAGGCTAAATGTTGTAGTGGCTGTTTTATCAGGATAGTAGTGAGCTCTGGCTGTAGGTGGGAGAGGAACATCTTAGCCCCCTGAAAGATATTTGGTGTTATTCTATACTTGGTAAAGGTATGCATTCTTAGGTCTTGCAATACTGCTGTGGAAGCTGATAATTTAATGCATCAGACAGTTTGCTTCTGGCATCTACATGTGTTCGTGTGTAAAGGGTGAAGATTGCAGAGCTTAAATCTTTTCTGTTAAAACTGTCTCCTGGACAGCAAGGGAAAGGCCTCTTGAACTGAGCTGAAATAAGCAAGCCAGGACTGCCTGGGGAGACTGGCCTCATGCTGTGCTTTCCACCTCAGTGAAAGGGTGGAGACTTGCAGGTGTTAGGCACTTCACCGTCTCTCCTATTTCTCCCTCTATACCTGAGATCTCTGCTGAGCTGCACTTGGGATGGCACTTGATATGGAATTCATGGTTGGGTGACAGCTCTGGTGTGTGGCTCATGCTACATGTTTGAGCTGTAGTGGCATCAGATAAAAGATGGAGTTTACAAAAGGACCACTCGTGTTCCTGGGACACCACAGGCTGTTGGTGTCCTGCTGCCAGGCCCTTGACTATCATAGCTTCTGGTGTCCCAGCCATACTGTTTGATACGTGAGAACCAGTAAGACAGAAGGTGTGTTGGGTCACAAGAGGAGTGGAAATACATGAAGGTTTTCTCGGTAGAAGTGGTCCTAGAGGTTGGAATTGTTGAAACTACATTTGTGTTGGTTGGTCTCTCATGGAGGTTGATGCTTCTGCAAAGTATTGTCTTTCTCTTGCTTGCTCTGGGGTGTTACTGCTGGACAGATGGGTTAGAGAGGTTGGTGAGGTCAGTGTCTGTAGAGGAGCCTATCCAGAGGATGTTTATGTCCAATATGTATTTGGTTTAGCTTTTTATTTTAAAAGCCCATTGCTCCAGCTTTTTATTTTCAGCACTAATTAGGAAAGCAAATCCAAAGGGGAAGGGCTGACAACATTTAAACATTGACTTTTTTTTACCAGAGTCCAATATGAAAATTTAACACTTATGTAATTCTCTGGTTATTTTTGCTACCCCTGGTGGTAGCAGTTAAATAACTTCTTGCATTTTGAGTCTGTGAATAGTGTGTGATTTCTGGATGGGGAAATATTTGGTGAGCCTGAAATTGAAGGTGGCTAGTTGAGAAATCAGCAAAACAGTAACAGCAAATCTTTGCCAAGTCTTCCTTAGAAAGCCTCAAAGCATTTCTCATGGCATTTTTGTTAGATCCTGAAAATACAATTAACACTTCTGGTGGAGAGAATGAGTCTCTCACTTTTAACAGGGACTTGCCTCTGTGTAGGATCTTCATCTTCCCTGACATCCCTGGGTCGTTAAGGTTTAGTACACCACACAAGGCTGAAGAGATATTTTGGAGTTGAGGTTCACACAAGAAATAATGCATATCTGTGCAGGTTAGGCAAAGCTTGAATTTTTGACTGAGAGAACTTCTCCTTGGTGTTTTTTGGAAAAGAACTGCTACTTTCAGTTTGAGCAAGTTCCTTTTCCAAAGGTGTGAGATCATTCATTCTTGATTAATGCTTTGACTGAATGGAAATATATTGTTACTTTATTTCCAAAAGCCTGTTGTGGAAAAAACTGATTACAGAGAAATATGAAAAGTTAATCATACAGGAATGAGTAGTGTTAGAACCTGTCACATCACTTTCTTTTAGAATGGTAGTATCAGCAGGTCCTGCAAACCTGGAGAAGTGCTACTGATCAGCAAGTACTTTTGTATAACATAAGCTAATGAGGAAGACAGGGAAAGAAGGGTTAAATTTCTACTAATAGCCTCCCGTTTAAATCACTTACCTTGGTTATGTACCTTGTGAAATGAAGCTTGTCCTGGTGCAGTGTCTTGAAGTTTCACTCATCCGCTGTTCAACTGACATTGAATCAATACACAGTCAGTTTGCATTTAGAAGGTTATTTGTACAAAAGTAAACTCTGTACCACTTCTCTAGCACTCAACTCATTCATCAGAGGTCAAGGAGAAAATGCCTTTGACTTGGAGCAATTAGGCTGATGGCCATGAATATGAAAGCTCCCATTTATTGTTCTGTGAGTGCCAAAAAAGTTGTTCTTGCCAGAGTCTGGATTATCCTGTTGGTGGTTAAACACATCTGCACATTCTTGTGAAGTATATTGAAAAAGGGGAAATAATGAAAGAATTGTTTGGAATATTTGATTACATGCCATTATCTTTTTCTTCTCGAGTGCTGGCTGAAGTTCAGCTTGTGATTAATAGCACAACTGGGCACTCAGCTGAATACTTAGACTGCTTGGATTTATTTTTATTTTGACTGCATTTTTTTGACTTTTCCAAAACTAAACATTAAAACAAAAACAAAAAACAGGGAATGGGGACTCACCAGGCTGAAGAATTTTCTAACATGCAAGGTTAGATCCACATCACATCAGCAAACAGCTGCTCTTGCTGTATGGATGCACTTTGTTGATGCAAAGCAGGAAACAATAACACATGACCCATGAACCATGAGAGGAGTGGGAATGCCCTTTGCAGTCTGGTTTTAGATTAGTGAATGTCAATTTTCCCCTCAGCTGCAAATTGTCATTATTCCCATCCATTATTCCCAGACCATCTCCACAATGGAGTGGGTGATACAACAGTGGGTGGCATTAGAGTTGTAGGGTGCTTACTGTAAGAGCAAAAGGTACCCTTTCATTTTAGTGGCTGTGGTGTTACTGTGCTGGCCATGTTCTCCATCAGTAGAGTGCTTGGAGGAGGCACTGGCTGACTAAATGATCCTGTTTTGCCCCTGGATTCCCTGTCCTTCCCCTGTCTCATGCCATCATCAGCACCTTTACCTCCCTTGGTGGGTAAGTGGCTTCATGCTCAGTCACTGCTACTGACTAGGGCAGCTGCCATCAAAAAATACCTTGAGACTGGAGCTAATGTTTCTTTCCCTCTCAAATGACAGAGTGTATGTATGATACTGTGCTGCTTCGGGTTCTGAATATAAAGAAATTAGTATGTTTGTTTAGAACTTGTTAAACAACTGCTGTGCAAGACCACTAATATAATAGCAGCTTTTAAATAGTATGACAATGGAAGCCAATGTTATTCAATAAATCTTTGCTTTTTTCCCCCTTCTACAGGAGTATTTTTACCCAAAATACTTGGGTGAGTTGCAGCTTTTACTTCTACTTTGTGGCAGTGCTGGCATGCGTTGCCTAACAGTGGAGCTTGTCACAGCTGAAGTCCCTGCTAAGGAAAGTGATGGAACTCTGATTGCAATAAACATACATTGCTACCTTTTAAGATAAAACATGCATTTCTTATGATACTTTGAGGTGTGGTTTTTTTACTTACGTGGACATTTGCATACAGAGATGCTTTATGTGTTTTCTGCATGTTAAAGTGCTGATGTTGCATATATATCTGTGGCTTGCAGTGTTATTAAGTAATGTGTAGTTTTCTACCTTTTCCCCCTTTTTAATTAACTTAGTTATTAACTAATATCCTTACTTTAAAAAAGTGCCTTTGCTGATTGAACCTCTGGCTTAGTCTATTGACTGTATCAGAGTCATGGCATCATACTCTTTTTTTCTATCTGTGTTTAATATGCAACACTTTGGATCACAAATGCCATGATGCAAGAAAAATCCATGGATTTTTAAAATATTTTAAGATATTTCATTGATGAAATTTGAGTAACCACTACCATAGTTTTAGAATCATAGTAGCATCAGGCTAAGTGATCATCCTCTTTAAATGGTTTATAACTGCTGTGCATCAAAACTAAAAAATGTTAACAAACTTAAAAATTTTAAGGCATCTGGGAGGTTATACTGTTGCATAGATTTTACATCCGCCTTCCAAATCCTTGCAGTCTGGGTATCATTTTACATGCTTTGAACAGCTGTCCTGTCATCATTATTGAAATAACAATTTCATTTTCTATTCTTCAGCTTGTATTGAGAAATATGGGCCGCCGCGTACAAGAAGTCCAGATTTCCTTACATGCGTTCATAGTAAGCATTTTTGATTTGTATATTGTAGTTAAATGTTCTCTCATTCTATCTGAAGGTCTGGGACTAGCTCAGCCATCTCCGTTTTTAATAATATTTCTGTACTGGTCTTCTTATTCCCTAGGCTTGAGACTCCATACCACCAACAAAATCTTTTCCATTTATAAACTAATGCTATCTTGCTGTCATGTTTTAGTGCTTTGGAATTTTATGATTCAAGTTTCTCTCCCACCAGTTTCCCAAGGTCTGAAAAATCTGAGAAGCAAGAGGGACAAGAAATAGGATGTACGTAAGGTTGTACACTATGCTTGGCCTTTCATTCTCTATTCTCTTGAATGTTAACTTGGCTCACTTGGTTAAGGAACCTTAAGAAAAGTTTAAAGTCAAGTTCAGGCTCATGTCAGCCTTCTTTACATTAAGGAGATGAGTTTCATGTGCTACATGACTGAGCTTTAAATGTTGCAACCTCTAAAAACTCAAATTAATTTGGAAATCAAAGTGATAGCTTTGTAGAGGGTGAAGGGAATTCTTCTAATACCTTTCTAGTTGCCTCTTGAAGCTTAGCAGTGCTAAAGGTATAAGACTACATAACTATTCTAGATATGTCCTGGGAGCAGATCAAATTGGGAGAAAAATCACATGTATGATTAATTATTTTCTTTTTACCCCTATGTTTCAGTCTTTTATTGTGATCAAGTTTGATTTGTCATATGTTCATACCAGTGCTACCAAAGCAGTATCAGGATTTAGTCGACCTTTCACAATTACAAACTGTATTACAACCTTTTAAAGAGTGAATTCCGAGGTTAACAAGATATATGTGAAGAATTGCCTTCATATAATGCAGTGGTATCACTTATGGATGTTAAGAGTCCTCTGAACTGGGAATTCTTGGACCTCTGGTACCTGTGTCAACTACAGTATTCCAGCTAGTTTGGTGTGAGGTATGAGGCTGAATGCTTACTTTTACCTGTGTGTGTGGCGTGACAGAGGCAGAAGTTTCTGCTGAAAATGGTGGTATCAACTGGGAACGCTTGCTGCAAACTAATCAGTGTCTCAAAACTGCAAGTCTAAAAGGTTAGTGATGAAAAAATCTGAAAAAATGAAAGCAGAATAATTGTTTTTAGGGCTTTCTGCCCATTGCAAATGCAGTGGTTTGGAAAGAAAATGATAATATTTTCCCTCATTAAAATATTAGAAGATTTTTAAACGACTGAGTTTTGGCTGGTCGTTGCCAATTCACAGGAGAAGTAACAGAGAAGGAGCCTGAAACGTGCTTGGAAGAATGACAGGCTTTATGCTTGGCCAGTTCCAGTGTGCCTCTTAATTTTTCACAGATACTGCTGAAAGGCTGTAGCTCTATAGGTTTTTGCCTTCAAGATGCTTTTAAAATTTGTTTCTTAACAGCATTCTCCTCTCTAAACAAGGTAGTGTAAGGCTCTTTTAACCTGGTGTACAAAGACATTGCATAACCTAAGGGCTGGAGAGTGACTAACTACACTAGCTTATACTAGAAATAAGGTAGAAATCTTAACTGTGACAGTGATTAGACAGTTAAGCAGAATATGAGGCTTCCTAGTTTCATAAGCTCTTTAGACCAGGTTTATGGGTAAGATGGAGCTCTGGAATCAGAGTGTTAGGTGCAGGTGTTTCCAGCATAGGTGCCTTTCTCTAAAACAGATCCTGTGGGTCAGCTAAGAATCAAGGATTTGGTTCTGCAAGACTTCAGAAAACTCTACAGGACTTTTTGGAAATAAGGCTTCATGTGGCCTTGAAAAACAGAATGAGGTTTTTCTTATATCACATGTGCCTGCATGTCAAAAGTGACTCTCACAGTCTTTGCAACGTAGCATTTTCCTTATGAAGTTTTAATATGCATCATTTTGTGAATATCAAAAAACTAATAGCGTGGAGTAATTAACTGGAAGTGGCAGTCAGCAGACATAAGTAAAGTGTTTTTTCCATGCAAGACTTCAAAAATGGAACTGGTAGTTCTATTCCCTGTCTGCTCTTAGGAGCTACCTATGTGCTATTAGATGTAGCTCAAAGCACACAAGAAGGTCATGCTTGTCATTACTTTTAACAACTTTACTACATCTGTTGTGTAAATGAATAGAAACAAAAGCTCCATTTTCTTTTGCAATTGTTTAAATCAGGAACACCTTCTATGAGGCTGGCACAGTTACACAACTGTGGAGCCAGCAGAAGAGTGTAAGACTGTCTTATGTTCTCAAACTCTCCTGATAAGATGGCACAAACTATCAGCACAGTGTTGATGTGATAGAAATGTCCGTGGTTGGTGCTGCCATATACCATGGGTTGCAATAGGTTGGTGTTCTGCTGAGCAAGTGTTATTACTGTCTGGCTCTGCAAAGCACATCAGAATCCAGTTTGAAGGAAACAATCAGAAACTTGTAGATATACCAAGATAAGTCACGCATAACCCTCTTGACTTGTTTTGCTTATCAAGTGACTTTGAAAACACTGCCATGTCTGGGAGGCTTGGTTTGTGTTGCTTCAAAAGGAAAAGGAAAAAAAAGACTTGGCTTACTATACCTAAACCATTCTGTTTGCTGTACACACATTCTAGTCTGTCTAGGAAAAGAAACATCCTGGTCAGACCTGCTCTGTCATGCCTCATTGCTGCCTAAACATGGTCTCTCCCTCTCCTTGCCTGATTCCTCCACCTCCAGCGTCATGTCAGCTGGGCAGTGATTCATCAGGAGATGTTCTGGCAGGTTGATGTTTAGACAGCCCATGTAGCTGTGTTTTCTTTTGTATGGCCTGCCCTCTACTTTGGCTGTGATTTTGCCCCAACTTTGCACATCTGGAGTGGGGAGGAAGAAAGATAATTTAGGCTTTCTTTATAGTGAGAGGATGGTTATTTCTGTGAGGCTTTTGGGCTTGTGTACCCATGCTTCTCCAGTAGTTTCCCCAGGCACTAGCTTCTGAGCATCAAGATGAAGTACTGAAAATGGGCATTTCTTTGACCAAATCACACTCCTTTCTCTATCAGCCCTCTGGCTGTCTCCTCCCTTGCCCGCAAGGGACACCTTACTGAGGCTCAAGATAAATGCCTAACTTCTCCATGGCATAGCCCTAGCTAGAGATTGAAGCTGTGCTGGTTACAGAGGAGAACCTGAAGTGAGGGAGTGGGTGGAACCACTGTGTTTTGGCTGCATTTTGATAGAGGTAGATGAAATCATAACTAAGAATGCAAATTCTTTCAGTTATGGAGATTTGTGATCATTTATGGCCTTCTACAGAGCTCCTTTCTTTGTTTCATCTATTTTGTTCTGCTTGATTCAGCCCACTGTGTTTAATGACAGACATTGCCACTCATCTCCTGTTTTCTGCCATCTGTCAGTCCTCTTCAGAACAGGGGATTCTTTATAAATATATGCATAGTGGGCAAATAATGTTTGTCATAGTTTTTGAACTTGCTTTAGACAGTTCTTATGACCAAAGCTCAATTAAATACCCTACAGAGAAAGGAGTGATGAAAACTTTTATATTATTGTATCAGCTCTGGTAAGATCCTCAGCTGAACTACCAAAAGTACTTGAAAAGAGTACCCATGAGATAAATGGAAAGAAATAGGAAATTAGTACTCTGTGGTAATCTGAATAAACTGCAGCACTGTGTGCATTTAACTTCATTCTTGTGATTCAGCATGCAATGCAGCCCATGAAGCAGACCTTTTTTTTGTTGGTAACTATAAAACAAATGCTATACAATATTTGAGCATATGCTCTTGCCTTATTTTCATGCCTCACATGGCATAAATCTTAATGGCTGTCCAAAAAGGCAAACCAAAAGTGCAAAAGACTGAAACACAGGAGGTTTTGCCTGAATAGCAGGAAATACTTTTTCACTGTAAGAGTGACCCAGAACTGGCAGAGGTTGCCTGGAGAGATTGTTGTCTTCATCCTTGGAAATAATCAAAAGCCTTCTGGACATGGTGCTGGGTAACTGGCTGTAGGTGGCCCTCCTTGAGCAGGGAGATTGGACAAGTGGCTTCCAGAGATGCCTGCCAACCTTAACCACCCTGTGATTACTAAGATTCAAATCTGAAGCAGTCAGTGCAAACCAAAATGTTGTTCAGTGCTTTATGAAGGAGCTGCTTCTGCCTGCCCTCACAAAATGTTAAAGTTCTTCCAAAGCAGCCTGTCATGAAAATTACTTACAGGCACACAGAGGAAGTTAAGAAGAAACATGTAGAAGCACTAAAGTCCTGACAAAAGTAGGAGTTAATTCAAGTCTTAAATTCTCTCAATGTGAGAGCTCTGATGGGGCTGCTAATCTACAACTAGTTCCTCTCCTAAAAGCCCCCCTGGCATCCTGTACACCCATCAGTTCCCAGGTCATGTTTCAGAATATCATCAAAAGTCCGAAGTGGATGTTGGTTTCAGCAGTGTATGGAAATGGGTCTTTCCTGCTGCTTGCTTAATGTGTACCCACTGAGTACTCCCCACTGCTCAGAGGAGATAGGTGAAAAGAAAGGCCTTTGAACTAAGTGACTTTGCACTCTGCGGGATGAGCTTCTGCACTGTTCCTTCTGTTTAAAGTTGTGGAAACAATTAACACATTTAAGTTTTTTGAAGATGACTGATCTAGAACACTGGTGTTAGCAGGTTGCTACTATGTGATAGTTACCAACTCATTTTTTTGTGGGAACAAGGATATTCTTTCATCCTTCCTTTAGCTACCTCTGCAAAGCACTATCCATGTGTGTTTTGCAAATAGGTGGGCAGGTGAATTTGGACAAGTGACTTCCATTTGTTGAGTAGTTCCATGATAGTTTGAGATTTGTTCCTCCAATCCTCCCCAGAGAGTGGTGACTGACTACTCTGTTGCTGCTTTCTAATGAAAAAACCCATTGCCCAGTACTGGAACATAGCTTAAAAATCACCATAGGATCATTGTGCTGTCTGTAAACTGGATTAGTGGTTTGCTGTTCCTTTACTGTTAATGCACAGGTATTCATTTTTTTTCTGATTCTACATGATAGAAAAGCTCTGCTGAAAAAGGTCATGTATATCTTTGCTAGCTGCAAATCTGTCAGCTCTGGTAAGATCCTCAGTTGAACTACTACTTGAAAAGAGTACCCATCCTTTCTTGAGTAATTTAGTTGATACTACTTTTTATTTTCTCCAAAACTCGTGAGAGTAGAATTAGCTTTCTTAAAAATTAGCTACTTTGAGTTGTTTCTTTCAGGATGTGCCCTTCACATAAGGGGGTGGTAGCTCACTCCCTTTTGCAATGAAATAAATTGCACTGCATGTGCTCTGCAAAATTTCTGGCACAGCTTGTTTGGCATGTGAGCACTAAGAATTACCTTCTGGTTTTGCTAGGTGTGAGTATTTCTGAGTGATTCCCCATTACTGTTTAAGCTTCCCAGCTTCTAATGAGAGCAAAACACCTGCTTGTCAGTGACTTCACTGTATTGTTCTGTTTTGTTTTATTCCTTATGTAAATCAGATTTGCCAAACCAATGTTCTCCTGATCCTTGTCACAAAGAGAGGACTGTCAAATGTGAGGATCTCAAGGGGGACTTCTATTGTGAATGCAAGAGTGGCTGGCAGGGAAAAACATGTGAAAAAGGTAATCGGGTTTCATTATCTTTTATACTTGTGACAAAGATGTTTTGGGTTTTTCTGTTTTCTCCAATGTTCGTTGATATTGTGCTGCACGATTCAAAAGTCACAGAACTGAACCTGGATTACATACTGCTTGTGTTTTTACCCTTCTTTGAATCAGGTAATTTTTCCACATTCACATTTTTATATGACTGCCATGGAGCTCACCTTGGTCTTGGCAAGGTAATCTAAGAAGTTCTGCTCTGACTTTCTGTCCTACCCCCTGAAAGAGAAAGCAGAAATAGCGTTGTAGTGGCTTTTCAAGAACTGCAGCAGCTGCTGCTGTGAACCCTGGTATAACAGAGGACTGACTGCAGAGCCAGAGAAGCTGGCTCACCTCCCCTGTAGCATCCCTGCAGTGGGAACAGCAACTTTCAGCTGGCCGGTTGGGATCTGAGTCTGATGATACACAAACTGACAAAATTAGTGTGTTAAAGCCTCCATACTAGTAGGACCTTATTCCACATCCACTTAATCCCACATATCCCAGGATATATTTCCATCACTTTCAAAGAGAATATTCAGACAGAATCTATTTGTGCAAGATGTGCCAGACAGCCACAAAACTTTTCTAGAAGTTATCTTCCCTCATCTTGTTTTCTGGTGTCTTTTTTTTTTTTTTTCCTTCTGCATGCAAGGCTTCCTGTCAGGTAATAGCCAGAAATCCCATGCAACCAGTCCAGAATTGTGGCAACCAAGATAGCAGGAGATCAAAAGCCTCTCCTTCTCATGTAAATATTGTGGTGAGATTATAGGATTACTCACAAGGAACATATTTAAGCAATTCAGAAAGCAGACCAGTCGGTATCCAGTCAGTGGACAATGATCAGTCTGAACCATATTCCCTTTTCTTCTTATAAAATTCCATGACACATCATGGTCTGCCCATCAGCTAACTCTGGAGTCCCCTAGATAAGTAGGACATAATAAGCCGGTAGGGCAGGTCGAGGGTGAAATCCAGGCTGCTCTGGATTTTACCAGCTTTTTCTGTCAAATTCAATGGAGCATGCTTTAGCACATAACTGTGAACTTAAAACTTTTTCTGTTCCCATGAGTTCTGTAGTAGTGAGGATATAGTGTTCTTGTTTTCTTTAAAGCTTTCATCCTGAACATAATGGTTATAGTATAATTTTAAAAGTTAGTTATGATATAAAGTACATTATTTCTAATTAGTTTGCTTCTGCAAACAAACTTTCACAGTGACTAAAGATACTCCTATGCATTCTGAGAGCTGTGAAGGAGATACTTGGCTATGGTTTCTTTTCTCTTTGTTTTTTTTTTGTTGTTTCATTAAAACAAACTTGAGCTAATGTGTTTGAAGTGTTTGAATGAAATCTTTGTGCTTTTTGTAGTCACTGTATTGCAGCTGTAATGCTGTTTCTTGTTCGGTCTTTCTCCTTCCTAATGCCTATCCCACTCTCACCCCCCAGATTATTTATAGAGGTGTAAGGCTGACTGTAACACTTTATTTTGCTGTAGATATCGATGAATGCAGAATGCAGAATGGCGGCTGTAACCAGCTCTGTCTCAACAAGCTAGGCAGCTACCGTTGCTCGTGCAACAGTGGTTACACTCTTAAAGACGGCAAAACATGTGAAGGTAAGCTTTGCTTGGACTCTGTTTGCTTCAGGGGATGCTTAGTGACTTGTGTCTGCATTTCAGAGAGCTGGGTTGCCCTGAGTGGTCCTGCTCTGCTCCCTAGCCCAGCACAAATTTGCTGGTGGCTCCTGTTAGCTGTAGTCCACTGGGATTGTGCTGGGTGCTCCAGCCAGCCTACATGCCTGGGCTTGTCAGCAGTTGGACCATGATGCTCTCAGTATCATAACACAGGCATGATTCACAGAGGATTTGTGGCTTGAATTGTGCTAAATTGGTTAAGCTGCTCAGTCCTCATATCCTGACGCTGAGAGGAGGAAGTGCTGGCCAGATGCATTGTTATGATTCTTCCCAGTCTCACAGTGCTGTAGTATATGAGCCATTTGTTTTTCTTTTGTGTGTTTCTTATTTTTCTAAATTTGGATGTGTGCAGCAGCTAATAAGTTCAAATAGATACAGATGGCCAAATTCACTGCAACTGAATATTAATAGCTGTAGAAAGGCCCTAGCAAAAGTTGGCAGATATTTTACATAGCAGCTGAGAACAGAAAGCGAGGATCTGAAGTATCTGATGGAAACTGCAGAATGAATTTACATAACCAAAACTTAAGCAACTGAGATTTTAGAAGTGTTAAGAAACTGCATGCTGAGGCAAAGACTTATTAATGATCACAAGTGCCTGTTAAAGTTATGTGTATCTCATGAAAAAACAGGTAAGTCTGTGTGTCTACCTCTTAGAGATGGATATTACAACATAATTCTAAACAGCTTCCCTACCTGATCTGAACAACAATGCTACCAGCAAAAGACAATGAGCAAGACTTTATTTCCATGTCACTTCCACTGTAAAGATGACTGTATAGACTACATGGTATCCCTTTCTAATGGGAGCAGCCACTTAGAAGGGCCAACTTCACTTTTGAATTGTCCTCTGGTGCCAGTTGGCAGGGATAGGTGAGTGGTGAGGCTGCTCACATACACGTTTGTTTTCATATGTATATATATTTGTTTCATACCCTGGTACTGTCTCTTAGAGCACTGTGAGCACTAGTATATAAGCATTCAGTGTGTGACCCTGCAGTTGCTGAGGTTGCTGTCAGGTGTGGTTATTGCTAGTTCACATTTGTCATTGCATTTTGACTTTCTTTCGTGTTCGTTCTTGTCATCATATGCACACACACAAAAGTTACCTTTTGTCTTGATTTGTAGACTGGACTACATAGGATACCAGATAGGCCCTTGGCCAGTTCACTCATATGTGGGAAAGTCAACAAGTGTAAGGTGTAATTGTACTTTTAACACATACTAGAAAGCAAAAGTAAATATTAAACTTTCAGTATACTGCAAAGGTTTTGTCAACACCAGGATTTTGCTGGATATTATTTAACATGTTAGGAAAACACTTGTTTGTTTTTATGGACCTCCAGTTCCAGTTCATTGCCTGCCTTCACAGTAAAACTCCACAACATCTCTCAGACATGACTTGCTCTCTGTGACAAATTGGGCTGCTTCAGTTCCCCTTTCCCACTGCAGATCAGCAGATCCAGATCTTAATTTAGTAAAAGTATGAAAAATTACTGTTTCCTCGTCTGAGGACAGAGAACAGAAATCTGCGATGCACCACAGGCTGTTTTGGTAATATTCATGCAGCTATTCCTCAGTTCCTGCCTGTTGTTTTTTTTAACGTGCAGTTTCAGCTCCCCTCTGTGAAGGGAGTGGGGCTTTTTGGTTGTTTTTAGAGTTTTTCTCTGGCTCACTTTGTCTTGTTTTTTTCTGATAGTGGTTAATGGCTTAAGGAAAGAAAGACCAACTGGTTTTGAAAGCCTGAAATCACTTCTTATAGCTAGCTATCCCTAAGGGTAGATTCTTAAAGGTACTGGTTTTTTAGTTTCCAAAATAATATCGTGACTCTAAGCCCACTCCAATAAGTGAACAGTGAAGTGGTTATACTTCTCTGAAGTCATGTTGTTTAATTGTTTGTTTTCCAGACATAGATGAATGCACAACATCACCAGACATCTGTGGAGAAGCTCATTGTAAAAATTTAATAAGCTCATACGAATGCCTTTGTGATTCAGGCTACAAGTACGATGACGTGAAAAAAACCTGTCAGGGTAAGCTCATGAAATAACATCACATTAGCATTTATTACATAATTTAAAGCTGTAAACCACCAGAAATTTAGTTGCAGGCTTCAGTAAAAGCATTTTCCTTTTTTTTTAATCGTGCTTACACACTGGACTTGGGTTCCCTTTTCCTAGTTGGGAGTGAGTTTGCAGATTGTAGTCACCTTTTGAGTTCATCAAGCTTGCAATTATCTTTGAGTTCATCGAGTTTGCAGTCAACTTTGATGACTTGGATCAAGCTGTACAAGCTAGAGTACTGACATTTTTTTGAATTTATGGCAAGTTCAAGATCTTGTGAAAACTCAGAAGCAGCTGTGCATGTTGCTGTCTCTTTTCATAGGACAAGAAAAGTTACAGAGCAGTAGCTGTTGTTCTTTCAAAACCTGTCTTGTGGTATTACTATGAACTAGGAGCTTAATATGTGTTGGAACCATGCACAGTTCTGCTGGCTACACTGCCTGCAAGCTTTCTCAATGGAGTAAGCTTTGAAAGTATTCCAAAATCGTTCCCTGCCTTTTGTTTAAGTTAATGTACTGACTCGAATCACATGCCAACCAGTACTACCAGGCTCTAAGTGTTTATCTCTGCCTGAAGAGATCCATGGGGACTGTCAAAATTTGTTTTCCTGCATTTGTTTGTGAAGCAGCTGAAAAGAAGCCAAAGGAAAAAAAAAAGAAAACAATGAATGAGAAATTCAGCTTTTACTTGCAGTCTGTAAGTTGAAGGAGCCGGTCAGCACAGGCATAGCATAAGGGGTCTGAAGAGAGGAAGTCTTGTCTAGAAGTTAAAGCCCAGGGCTCTGCTCCAGCTGCTTCCAGCCTTTCCACTGACTTCCTATGTATCTTTGGGCAGCTGCAATCTGTCTGTGAAAATACATTTGTGCAGATGCTAATTCTAACTCTTCTCTCCTGTAAAGATGTGCCATAGGGTAAGTACTGGCCACAGAGCACTTGCTTATGCTCAAGTGGAAGGTGCTACAAAACAGCACTAGTAATGCTTTTTTCCCCCCCAGGATGATTCATGTTTAAACAAACGCACTGTTTTCTCCTCTCTTCTTTGCTGGTTTTGTGTAGATATAGATGAATGTGAAGAAAAGCTCTGTGAACAGACTTGTGTCAACTCGCCAGGGAGTTATACATGTCACTGTGATGGCAGAGGAGGAGTGAAACTTTCCCAGGACATGAATACGTGTGAGGTATGTTGATGTTCATTGCTGTAACTGCAGAGCAGACCTTTATATTACGCTGCGGTTAAGAATAACTGATGGTCCAGAAGCTCTGGACCAAAGTCATTTGAGGCAAGTGAACAGCAGGAGAGAATCCTGTTGGGAAAGTTACGTGAGCTGGGGACAGTAGCTCTCCTGAAAAGAAACTTTATCCTGAAAGTCTATCTTCTCTGGCTCCTGCTGTCCCAGTTCCAGTGATAGCACTGCCAGCCCCTCTGACTATGAGTTACCTTGGCTGCGCAAGCTTTTCTGAGCTAGGCCCACTAGGATGGTGCAAAGGTCTAAGGACCTGTGGTCTAAGTTGTGGACCAGCATTTGCACTTGACTCTTTCATCCTCCAGGCATTTGAGGTGGATGGGCTTCAGTGGCACAGGCTGCCTCTGTGGAAACCAACCAACAGCAAGTTCTCAGCACAGCTTTTGTTGCAGACACAATGCAGTAGAATACCTTATGTTGTACCTTATCAATATCATTTAATTATGCAACAGGAAAACATTACACCAGGGCAGATAGGAAGGAGGAGGAAAGGAAAGAGGAAATGTTCTCTGTACAACTGTATTTTGAAAGAACAAGCATTACAGTGCACTAACCTGCTATATGTATTGTATCAATTAATGATAAGCAACCTGCCCTCATTACAAGTTTGTTCACTTCTTTGTGTGGGAAAAAAACCCCAAACAAATTCTATTTCTGAGAAATAGCAACATAAAATGGTTTCAGAATTTCAGTTGGCATATTTGTAAAAGGCAACAAGAAGTTCAAATATCCAACAAATCTCTGAATACATTTACAATCATACTGAATCCCTGGTTTTATTGTCCAGATGATTTGCATCTTCATCCACTCATCAATACAGATTTCAATAGCTCTGTCTTTATATGTATAGCAACTACATGAGAAAAGAAGTGGAGACATACTCTTTGATACTCTTTCTTCTCTGTGAGGAGAATAAGCACTCGAAAAATGTGTTTTGATTATAGAACATCATACCATGTGTGCCTTTTGCTGTTGGAAGAAGTATTAAATCCTTGTACCTGGGGAGGATGTTCAGTGGCACTCCTGTAATCAGGCTGCGCTTCAAAAGGAAACAACTGACAAGGTGAGGACAATTTAGAATGACAGTCAAATGCTCTGACTGGCTTTCGTGCATGCAAGGGAGTTAAGTTGTTACAATTACAATTAGTCCTATGTTCACCATTATTTGCTTGGATTATGGCATCCTGCAAGGCAAAACATTATCCAAACCAGTAATTGAGAAAGGCAGCCTTGACCACAGAGCTGTTAGGATAATTACTGAAGTATGGTATTGTATTCTTTATTCTTGATGCTATTTTAAAACCTGTCTTCCCAGCTTAAGTCTTTCAGAAGTGCATTAAAACTAGTATGCTTTAACAGAGCTTTATAGCTGCTAAAATTGATGCTATCTGTATGGAAAGTACTCGGTGGTTTTTGAACTCTGCATAACTAATTTATTTCTTGGCACTTGTGCGGTCAGACTTGTGGCTGAGTTCGACTTTAGAACCTTTGATCCTGAAGGTATCCTTTTCTTTGCTGGAGGCCATCAAGACAGCACATGGATAGTGTTGGCATTGCGCAAAGGACGGCTAGAGCTGCAGCTGAAATACAATGGAATAGGGCGTGTGACGAGCACTGGACCACTTATCAACCATGGCATGTGGCAAACGGTGAGTCCGGACCACTGCTGAGGTCCAGCCCCTTCTTGACTAGTTTGGGATGGGCTCAGTCAAGTTGAGATAGACTTTGCTTACTCTTGAGAAGATGCTTTTCCAACCTGTCTATCCATTCAATGCAGAACAGTATGTTACATATTGTAAGATGAGAATGGGATGTTTTTCCTAACAAATTGAATTATACTTAATATCCATTGGGATACAGACTGCATCACTAATTGGCACAACCAGAGCAACCATTTGCACAAAGAGTGCCTTTGAGATGCAGCAGTGCTAAGCTGACTTCGTGTCAGTTTTGAGAAGATGCCATCTGGGTGATAGTTGGAAGGGAGTAAGATCGAAGGAACTCTGTTCTTTTAAGGAAGTTTCCAAATGTGTTTAGTGTATGGGGGTGGGGGTGGTTGCTTTTATGTCTTTGTTCCTTCATTTAGTCACAGGGCTCAGTTTGTCTGAAGCCTTGACTAATCTCTTATGCTACAATATCCTTTTTATAAAGTCTTCAGGCTTGTTTGTATACAAAATAGACCATCTCACTTGTAAAGATACCGAGGTGTATTGTAGAATCATAGAACCATCGAGGAAGAGACCTTTAAGTTCATCAAGTCCAACCGTCAACCCAGCACTATCACTGTAACCACTAATAATACTGTTTAGTAATAACATAATTCCAGCAATCTGATGAGATTGTAAGGATTGTAAGGATTCACGTTCTTCCTGACATTCTCACAGAACATCGCCTGATGATTTTGGAAGCATTATGGTTGTTACATTTGTGACATGATCATGAAAAACATCCTGTAGTGTGATCCACAGTAGATGAGCAATTTATATATGCTCTCTTACTTCTGCCTTTTCCTCCTTTTTCATTTTTTCTTACTTAATTAGTTCTTTTAAGTTAGTGTGCCTCTTAGGGAGTGGGTGGGAAGTTCTTAGCTAAATGGTGTATGAGACAAATGTAGATACTGGTAACTGTGAATCATTTTCTGGTTTACATTTTTTAGTATATAAAAAAATCAAAATTATAAAGAAATAAGCAAGGTGGGAAAAATTGTGTTTCTGATGAATAAATAAAGAAGACCTTCCGTGCCATTACTGTCAATTACTGACATTTGCTAATGTTTCCAGCCGATGAGGTGATGTGTTGTTCAGTTTCTTTACCAACAGTGAAACAATTTTAGATTCCAGACTGAGAGCTGCAGAGGTTCAGTGAAGCTGTAGATAAAATATGTGACACACTTTACATGTAGGAATAGCCTCAAGCTAGTTCTTACTGAATTTTATAGTAAAATTTCTGCTGATAATTTGAAATATGACAATTGTAATTGCCTGCAAAGAGAGGATGGTGGTGGAAGATATGAAGAGCAGAGAGGATGCCAGTGGGCTGATGTGGGAGTAACAAAAATCAGCAGTTACCAAGCTAATCATTTAACATGGGAGCATAATATACTTGCTAAGTGCCAGACATCACTATCAAATGATTACAAGCTGTCCCATGTTAGTTTGAGAGGACACAGCTGAAATGTATTTGATTTTTTCAGGGAGAGAAGGCAGTATGATAGAAGTATCATGTTTAGGCCAGAATTATTTGTCTCCTGCCAGCCACCAGTGTCAGGACTCTTAACCCAAGGTACCATCGTAACCAAGAAACTGCCTGGCTGAGTTGCTAAAAATAACACACTCTGTAGTATGTTTTCTGAGAGACTGTATAAATCCCCTGGAAATCCTTCCCCAAGGCTTTTTGGGACAGTACAGACTGAGCTGTGGGTGCCATGTGGTCCAGGTGGACAGGATCCACACCGATGGTGGGGTCAGAGGTGCCCTTGCAGCCAGCAGTGCTGTCCTGCACGTGGGCTGAGCAGGGCCAGGCTGCTGCCAGAGGCATCGCATGGCATGGGTGGAGGAGAGAGCATCATGCAGTGCTGACACAGGAATGCCTGCTGGAGCAAGTCAATGGCCATGGTTGATTCAAAGTGAAACTATTAATGCAGTGCCTGATACTGGCTAAAGGTAGAAGGGTTTACCCACAGATGAAGAGCAGCAGGAGGAAGGAACCATTTAGTCTCTTGACTTCATGGTTGACTCGCCTCTGAGACTTGGGACCCTGCTGGCATTGCTGGGGTGCTGTTGATTTCTCCTTTTTCTGCCCTGTTATTCCTTGCCTACACCCTAGAGCTTCTTGGTTTTCTTCTGCTTGACATCCGGTGTCATCCATCTCTACATGCCATTTAATCTATATGGCTGAATGATACAACTAAATACGTTCCTCCGTGTTATCCTCTCCCTCTTTTCTCCTTGGCATGGTTTTTAATTTAGGAAATCCTGTTGAGGAAGGATTATTCCTTTTTGTCTGTCTCTTTTTATAAAACATGTAGCCACATTTTTCATTTTAAGCATGGACTTATGTGTATTTTCAGCCTCAACTTCTGTAAAGCACAACCCCAACAACCTTCAGAGGTCCCAGTCCGGACTCAAATGCAGTTTGGGAGCTTTAGTCTGGACTTCAGTATGCACAGGATCAAGCCCTTGGTTTTGGTTAGACCTTAAACAGAGGAGTTTGGATACTTAGGAGAACTTTATAGGTGTTAGAGGAAAATAATAATTTTACTATGTAACTTTCAGCAGATGGAAAAACAATAGGTATTTAAAAGCAAAACATATGAAGAAGCATGAGAAGCGTATGACTTTTGGTCTCTTGAGCAAATGTGGTGTACTTTTATGAAAATATGGTGGCATTTCAAAACTTCAGGCCAATATTTCTACCTAGGGATTTTCTCTGATGTTGATCCCTCCTAAGCTATTTTTAAATGAGCGTTGAAAACACAAGCAAGCAAGCCTCAGGAAAGACTTCTAATGTAGTTATTTGTGCATAAGCTAGCTGGATGGAGGCACATATGAACAGATGATACTACAGGACACACCAGCCTTCTGTTTGTTTTGCATTTCCAAAAACAGTCATCATTTTGTCTTCCTTTCAATCTTCAGTTTAGTACCACTCTGAGGGCACAATATGGTTAGCAAAAATAATAACATACCTGCACTGTTAAATGTCAAGTTGAGCAATCGCAAGCAGATTCATATTTGGCTTTAACCCTGTGGCTGATGTAGTTCTGTCCCTTTGCAGTGCTGTCCACTTGCTTTTCAGCAAAGAGCAGGCAGGCTGGCTTGTGCTGTGAACTATCTAGGGCATGAGTCCAAAACACAAAGTTGACTACTGCCCTTATGGCTGACTGTATGGGAACCCTTACTATGAGAACTGCCCCCCTGAATGTCCCCGAGCATGCTGTGGCAGGCAGCACCTACCTTCTCTTTGGCACAAGAGGAGGGAATTGAAGCAGGATAGTAACTACTGGAATGCTTCCCCTTTGGTTTGTAAGTGATGGTGGTGCATCAGCAATTAGGCTTTTAATATAAGGAACAGGAGCTTAAATAGCCAGAGGCATCATGAAGTAGGCAGAATGTAATTTCCTAAACTGGAATTTTTTAACTGTTTTCACAGAGATTAACCCCTTCTATGGAAGTTTTCATTGATTTGGGTTTGCTTGTATTAATGATCAGAAGCAGCAAAGAACTCAGAATAATTTTTTTAAAATTTCTGTGTTATTACTTGCTATACAATCTAATAAAATTTTAGAAGGCCCTGAATTTTGGTGGCCCTGCAAGTAGCAGGATTTCTTCATAGAGGAAGAACAGTGTGGGCACTGTTGCAGATGGTTTTTTCTCATTCCCATTTGCTCTGTGGCTGCCCAGTGTCTGTGCCAGGAGCAGGGAGATGGTCTGTGCCAGCTCCTGTGGCACTCCATACCCTGGTGCATTAGGGCAGCAGTGACCATGACACTGAGCAGAGGCATTCAAGTGAGTTTTTAGCTAGATGGCATGTCTAGCTCATCCAGTTGGGTGGCTGCCAGGACCTGTGGGCTTATGTTCCCACCCACTCAGTAGACTTTATGGCCTGCCAATGCCCAAAAAAGCCTGTTTGAGACTGGCTTGTGTCTCTGTGGATTTCAGTCAGGAGGTGTCGGTGTCACTTTAAACAAGCAAGCTTCAGACAAATAAATTCATGTCATGTAGGATACAGCACAGAGCAACACATCAGGTGTAAACAGGGCTCTAGCCATATAAACCAGACTACTGGAATTCACAAGAGAAGAAGAAAGGTTGATGAGAATAGAAAAGTCTGTGAATAATCTTTTCAATCATCAAATTCACTTAATCTTCATTGTGGAAGACTGCAGTTCAAAAGGAGTGTCCAGGTACAAATCTACTCAACCCTGTCCTCCTTTGTGTTACAACCACAGAGCAAGAGCTCAGCATGGCTGATAAGAGCAATTGTGGGACAGCTACTCAAAATGCAAAGAGAAAGATTCTCAGGACTTGCCCTGCTAGCAGGGAGAGGGAAAATCAATTCTAAACAGCCTCAAAAATAGGTAATTGGTTCCATGCTGTGGCTTATGGTTGGAGGGAGCATCTGGTAGTCCCAGGAAACAAAGCTGTATGAAGAGTGGGTAGGTGAAGTAGCTGTCATAGAGTGGGAAGAAGGTTATGAAATAGCAGAGGTTCACTCCTTTCTTCTCTGCGGGAAGAGTGGGTTGTCTTGTGCTACAGCCACAGAACACTCTGTTGGTAGCAGTACCCCAGTCCGCAAGGCTGCAGAATCTATGCTGTTGTTCATGCTTGTGCTTTGCCTCCTTCTCTCCCTCTGTAGAGATGGATGCTTTATAGTGCTTCTCTGTGCAGCCTGGTTGTAATTAAAATTACGATTTTTAAAAAAAATTTGAGTGGTAATATAATCTTCCTAGAAGTAGCTCTTCGGAGATATGGAGGGAAAACTTGCAGAGGCTTTTCTGAGAGAAAAGTTATTGCCTATTACATGTTTTTATTACCCTCTCAAAAATTATGTCATCTGTTGTTCTTTTTGCAGAGGTCAGTGTTCAAAGACTGTGTCTGGAAGGCTTCTGCATTATCTTTCACTATTCTAACAAACTCCATCTTGTCTGTCTTTCCAGCTTTTCCTCTCACATGCTGTTGCAATAAGAAGTTTCTCATTAATAACTCATTGCATTTACATTTTGCATAGAGCAACCTAAGGCATCAATGCCACTTGTATTTTGCTGTAGCTGTTTCAAAGTAGCTGGACTATGTTCACTGTTAGGGTAATCACAGGTTGCTTTCTAGAATAAAGATTTGCATACCAAGGTGAAAGGTAATTTAAAAGGTAGACAAAGAGGCTTGGGGACAGAAAATATTTCTCTGTCTTGGGGATTTCTCTGGTGGGGTCTGTCCTGTAGTTGAGGCAGCAGATACTAAGTTCTTCTCATACTGAATTATTCAATTTGAAATTTTACTTTTTCAGATCTCTGTTGAAGAACTTGAAAGAAATTTGATATTAAAGATCAACAGGGATGCAGTGATGAAAATAGCTGTCTCAGGGGACCTGTTTACTCTACACAAAGGAGTGTATCAGCTGAATTTGACAGTAGGAGGCATTCCTTTTAAAACAAAAGACCTTATTCTACCTGTAAGTATAGCACAATCACTGGTGATGGTTTGCATGCCCAAAGCGCTTGATTTCCTCTTCTCTTGGGGTAATGTAGGTCCTTCCTGAGAGCTGTTGAGCCTGCCCTGAAACAGGTGGAATTGTCACCTTCTGGATACAGCTTTCTCTCCATTAACTGTAGTGGGAGCCTAAGCCAGTAGCAAAGGCGAGACACCTGATTTTTTGATTGGTAAGTTTGGTTGAGATGTATCCCACCTGCAGAGTTAGGGCACAGCAGAACTGGAGCACATGACAAAGTTTACGGTGGTGATGCTGGCTTGGAGAGCATGAATGGCCCTGGGCAGGGTCAGTGGGCACATTGCTGTGTGAGGGTGCCACTGTACCTGTTAATTCTACACAAACAACAGCAGGGACACTTCTTGTGTTGCAACCAAAGTTTGTGCTTCACCTCTGTTTTATCACAATTTTGCTGCTTGTGTTTGCTGTTTCAGTTTGGTGAGACGCGAGGAAAACAGAAGCTTATTTTTATTTATTCGAGTAGATAGGGCATGAATAAAAAATAGTTAAGGCACTCCTTTGGATGAGATTAGATGGCTGCTGCATTTCTGAAGTAGCTGCTGCTCAGGCTGTTTGAATGTCTACCACACACAGAGTTGGCACCTTGAAACCCTAATTTGCATCTCTTTATTTGTAAATGAGATGACAAGCTTGTGGCTTGTGACTGGAAGTGTAGCAGCTGGGGAAGGTTCCTGTGCTTCACAGAGAGTAATTCAGGGCCACTGCTTGTCTGAAACAGTAAGCTCGGGGTGTGGTCTGATTCTGGGACTGTGAGCCAAAAACTCCCTAGGTTTTTATCCTGGCTCAGACACTTAATTCTCTCTTTCCTTCAGTTAATGGGGGTAATGGTGCTGATTTAGAGGCTTGGTGAGGAGCCTTCTCTTCTCTGACATTTCCTACAGTACAGGCTAACTAGAAGCTGGAAGGAACAAGGTGTGTACAGAGTGGTGTGTACAGAGTGTGTGGTGGTTCGGGCACCCCTCCTTAAGCCAGAACCCAAAAATTTATACCATGATCAGGTCCAATGTCTGTCTTGTGTGTCATGCAGGGACACAAACGATTGGGCTTTTTAACTTCCAGTTACCCTTCAGCATTTGCATGCAGCATTATTGGAGTTACAGAGCCTTGGCTACAGAGCTTTAGAAATAAGTTGCACTAATGATGTGCAACATACAGAGGAGCTTACAGAATCAGTAAAACCAAATCAGCACCTGCACTAGCTAGTGCCCTTCTGTCCTGTGGAGACAAGCTGAGCTGGGGGAGTTTCCTGGGGAATACTGACCACTCACTTGCTTGGGGTTGCAGGATTGGTGTTGCTGCCAATTGGCTTCCATGTACATAACACATCAAAATTATTTCTCCTGTATCATAATATAACAGTATTCCCCTGCACCCAATTCCTCTTCATTGAACAGTAGTTTGAGGCATGAGATACTGCTTTATGTTCCTAGATAAACCCTCGGCTGGATGGTTGCATGCGGGCATGGAACTGGCTGAATGGGGAGGACACCTCTATCCAAGAGACCATAAAGATGAATGAAAAGATGCAGTGCTTTGCCGTAGCAGGACGAGGGTCTTTCTATCCTGGACGGGGTTTTGCTGTGTTTAATCTTACTTACGGTAAGTAGTTAATTACTTTGATCTGTTGTCCTGCCATTAACCATACTTAGTTAATAAACAGTGTATGCCAGACTCCCTGTTGTTTGATGCACACAAAAGACTGGCAGCTGTGGATGAAGAGGAATAACTAAACTTGTGGTTCATAGTGAAGGAAGGCCTAGGTACGATGGTTAAAGCCAGTGTAAATATGCCCAACATGGATTAGGTTTTTTCTGGGTTAGTTCTAGTAATATATTTCACATTCAGACTGATTCAAGGTCATCCTCAGTCTTAGAGGCTTCACATATCTGCCACTAGCTTAGGTACTTCCAGTCCTTACCAGTGTTTTCTGCCCAACAGGGAGAGCTGCAAGCCATAGTGCTGTATCTTGAGTTTATGATGGACAAAAAAAAAATCAAATTGTCTGTAACAAAATGTCCAAGGTTGGGTCCACTTTTAATCAGGAGGTGGCATTAGTTACGTATGGATCAAATGCATATCCCTGCATATAATCATATCCCTGATACAAGCTGAATGAGATTGGCATAGATACAGGAATAACAAGTTTCAAACCAAACTTGTCCACATAACATAGCACTCAGAAAGGCGCCTTTTTCTTGTTCTAGATTATTATGTTTGTTTATGTATATGATCAGCTGTCAGTGTTTTTGATCCCACACAAATGCCGACCATCTATTTCAGCTTGGTGTGTAAGTTCTCTGCAGGACCCATCTGTTCATCGGTGTGTGGATTTTTCTGCTGTGCCATTGTAAATTAGGGAGTATCAGCTGTCTATCATATTATTTAGCACATGGATTCAAAACCTGCAATGTAAAGACAAGGAAGTACCTGAAGTGCAGATGACAGCGCTCATCAGAGATAAGGCCTCAGTATCTGCATTTTTTTTTTCTTCAAACAATAATTCTCTATTTTCTTTTTTTTTTTCTTTCTTCATAGTGGTAAGCTTTATGAAGAGTAGATTATTGTATTTCAAGATGTGGTGAACCACCAAAGCTAATACCCCTATGAAGGAAGGTTACAGGAGCAGCACTGAGATCTTTCTTTGTAGCCAGCATTACTTTTTAAAATACAAAGGCACTGAGGCAGTAGAAAGATACCAGAAAGTTTAATTCAGCATTCAACAGGTGAAATAAAAACATCCCACACTTACAAGACGAGTGTTTGGGTAGGTGATGAGTGTAGTATGCTTACATGATTTTTCAATTTAATACAGGATTTTATAGAAATGTTTCTTGTATGTCAGATTTGGACTGAGATTCCTCAGTGATCTTTGGACAGTCAAGAACGATTCAAAAATCGGGTGCCCTATCTTGTTTGAATGTGTTGCATTGTCAGCCATGGGAATTTGAGTATGTCTTTGTGATAGAAAAAGCTTAGGGTTATCTTTTGACATTCTGAAAGGCAGCAGAATGCATAAGGTAACAAGATGAAACTGATGCTATTTTCGTCTCTCATTTTATGTTCAAGTGCTTTGGAATTATATTTTTTTTAATAAAAAAAATATGGCAATCCCTTCATAGGCTCATCTGCTTCTGCTCTTCTCCAGGGAGAAATTGCACAGCCTACAAATTTGACCTCTTAGTCCTATGTGTGTCCTATGCATTTTTTTTCTGCAGTGCAACCTTCTTCTGGAAATGAAACCAAGACGAACTGGGAAATAGAAGTAAATGCTGTAATTCAACCAGCAACAGATACTGGTGTGCTGTTTGCTCTAGTTACAGAAGAAGCATCTGTCCCTTTATCTCTCTCTCTGATTGACTATCACTCCACAAAGAAACTGAAACAACAGGTACAGACAAAAGCATTTTTATAGAGAAGGTTCCTTGCTGTTTCCGAGGAAGTGAAAGTAATTTTCAAAACCAGTTGTCTGGTTTGCTGCCAGCCTGTTTATTTGCCCCACCAGTTCAGAACATGGTTGGAGACAGCAGTGCTTGTCTGACATCGAAGTTCTGCCTCTTACGGGTATGTGCCAAGTGCTATTAGGGGGCTCTTTGCAAATGGGCTCTAAGTAAAAAATGGAACTGCTCTCTTGATTGTAGGCATATTTCACTATTTTTTTTCTGGCACAGAAGCTGTTTAATTCCATAAACCAGGAATTTCCTTTCCCTGGAGCTCATCAGTAACAGTCCCAAAGTATCTAAGAGACAGGCTTTAGAGGCTTTAGGTATCACCCAGGTGCTGTGAAAGGCCAGTTATGATGGAGTACTGAAGATTCTATTTAATGATACTCATACTAAAGGGCTGGATTCTGGCATTACACAAGGGTAAAACCAGGAATCATTTCACTAAAACCCATGAAGCAACTTTTGATTTATAGTGCAGCAGCTCCAGTCGGTTTGGTTCCAGTGCAATGTAACAACCTCTGAAAGACCCACTAAGAATTCTGTCTGGGAAAACACTGGTTTCAGCCACTCATTAGTCCCACTGGTTCATTGTTTTTTGATCTGTGCAAAGTAGCTCAGAATACAATCAGCAGTAGTAATAAGCCTAATTTTCTGGTGGCTCTGCAAAGTCTTCCTGGTACTGGGTAAGTGTGGCTAGTGTATTTCTGCTCACTCCTTTTTCTTTCATTCCTCTGCTGTTCAGTTTATCATTGTGGCCTTGGAGAACACAGTTGTGTCCAGATTGGCAATAAATCTCTGTGATAAGAAGGAACACTCTGTGGACGTCCTCCTCAAGAAAGATCACTTATCCCTGATGGTAGATGGGATAGGAGGAGAAAGTGAACTAAGCATCCCTGAGTTAGAGGACAGTCTGTCCATCTTGGAGAGCTCTTTGCAGTCAGCAGTGAAGACTTATGTGGGAGGATTGCCAGGTAAGTCTCCAGTTCTGTACCATGGGCTATAGGCTCCCAACTCACCTTGCTGAGTTGGAAATCAGGAAAATTGTTTCTGTTTGTTCAAGTTGTGAGCCTCCTTCTCTGATCCTGCTTGAGCAGGCTCTGTCTGCAGTGCAGACATGTGAGCATAACAGATGAGGGACTGCACTTTTCTTGAATGACTGTGTCCTTCTCAGGAGAGCTGGAGGCAAAAATACGGAGTCTTTGCTTGTTCAGCAGTAGCAATGATTTATCTGAAGGCTACCTGTAAGCAGGATCATTATCCTAAACCTGGTAAAATCCGCAGGAGCTGGACCACAGGCTCCTGCAGTGCTTCATTAATACAGTGAACCCGTGAGAGCACTCCTTGAAGGGAGTACTGTGGCCTCACAGTATTTTGACTGAAGCTCGAGAAGCCCAGTGTGGTGATTCTCCCTGGATGATGCTCTCTTTGAACTGATCACAGCATTACACAGGTAACAGATTGCCTCCCAACAGAGGCTATGTAGGGCACAATTAAAGGCTTACCACCATTTATAGTTTCTGTGGCTTTCCAGCAACAACAGGGCTTCTTCTGGGAGGTCACCAGTTTGCTCCTCTGTTCTGAACCTGGAAGGTCAAACTTTGATCTGAATTGTGAATTTTGGCCAAGTTTGGGAGTTTGTTTCTTGTTCTGGCTGAACTGGTTTATCAATCCCTTCTGCTGAGGAATGCAATTAAGCAAACACTTATGCCTCTGATGCACATGATGCCAGCAGCTAAGCAAAATCTTGCCCTTACTTGCCCAAGCAAGGGAAAGGCAGCAACACTGGCCTCTTGGTAGGTGCTGAAGCAGTCAGGGTGGAACAGGGTGGCTGAGATGCCACGTGTAGTGGGACACATAGCGTGGCTTTTCCAGCCATGAACAGGAGTTTATTGAGTATTAATGCCAATGATGTAAATGGCTCCTAGTCACACCCAAAGGGGGAGGCCACATACTCTGGGAGTTTCATGCACTGGTAGGAGCAAGGCTGAAGCCCCAAACATTTCATTTGCCAGTGTCAGATTGAATTGTCCAAGCTGGCCGTGGCACTGGCCAGAGAAAATGCCTTCTTTCTTTTAAGCAGCTCTCAGATGCACAGCAGAGAGTTTCACAACTCAGAAAAAATCCCATTCTGTCACTGTCCCAAGTTCTCTATGGTTTGCTTAGACTAACTGTGCTGGGTGAAGCACAGTTTTTAATCATTCAGAACTAAGTGTGAGATACCATGGCTATGGCTGTTTAGACCCAGCTGGTTTCTGTAGTTTTAGCTACTTTCCCCTCTTCAGTCTGTTCTGCTCAGTAATGGGAATTTATGCCAGGGCTCTGCTTTTGCCATTGAGCAGAACTCAGCACTTGCATCACAAAACCTTGTCATTTGCCAAACGAATAAACATTTCAGCACTTCAGCTGGATTAATCACTGTGGGTTAAATAACTATTCTGAACGGTGAGATCTAAGAGTTTGGCTTACTCAGATTTTGAAAATACTATGTAGTTTTTTGTTTTCCTGGCTTCCATACCTAATGGAAAAGAACAAAGTGTAGTGATCACACTTGATGTCTTTATTCCTTTTGCCACAAAAAGAAAGAATTCTGGGTCCAAATACGTAATATGTCCCATCCTCAGTACAGCTAATATTGCAGATATGGAAGAAATGCTACTTAAGAGTCTCAAGAGATAAGAGGGAACATGTAGGTATTTATTACATATTCTAAGGTCTTTTCAGTTCTGGTAAATCCTGAATGATGTAATTTATGTGATGCCTAGGTGTTTTTTCAGGAAATGTGCATTTCACCAGGTGAAGGAGCCTTTAAACCAGATTTCAGAATCTTTACAGGACCATATTTCAGACACATCAGTTTCTAATCATAACAGAAAATTAAGTATTTCACCTGATGTACAACTATAACACAAAGAAAAAAAAATATTTGTTTTTGGTAGGATCTTACATATTCATCTGAAAGCCCACACTGTCTTTCAGTCTACGCTGTGGCACATGTAACAGCAATCTGCAAGATCCCTTATATGAGGCTTCAAGCTGTTTGGGCACAACTTCTACTTCTGTGTGTCTGCAAACTTGAGTTTACATTCATGTGACGTATTACAACAGATGCCCCCTTCTTTTAAGCAGACTTCACAGATAAAATTTGGTAAATGGGGAGGAATATGAAATAGGTAACAATATTAGTTTAAGCAACTATTAAGCAATGTACTTCTCACCCAGGAAGCTGAATAATTTCTAGCATCTCTTTGTAGCTTAGAGATTCCCCACAAATGTTCTTTCTCTCAGTCAGTCCTAGACTCTGTCTGAGCTGTGTTTGATCACATCAGCTTCAAATTTGGCCCTGCATGTCTCCAGGCAGAACCTTTTAAATTTCATACAATCTTGGGTCAACAGGACAACCTATTGTTCAGTTTGTCCTTGCTTCAGTGTAAATGTACGGGGTTTGTTTAGCTACCTGCATCACTGTGAAGTTAAATAATCTTTGAGACGTTCGTTATTTTCCATTGCACAACCAGTTTGATTGGGTCAACTTTGGGTTGTAATAAAATAATGACCTTTGGGGAAGGGTAGAGGACACAGCACACATAAATTTTCATGTTGTTATGTTACTGTGAGGAGTTTTTTGTTTATTTAAGGTCAGTGTGTATGTGTTGTTAGAGAGGTTAGTAGTATGATTGACTCATTTTCTCTAGTCTGTTGGATTGTACTTAGTGTCTTCTCCCTTGCTATGTGTTTTCTGCCTTGGATAAACTGATTCAAAGAATGTCACTGGTGGATTTCAATGGAAATTAGTCTCATTAGTCTGACCAAATCAAGTGATGTATTCCAGCATCTTTCTGATGAAGGCTACCAAGCACCTTGTGGTGATACGTACCATAATCATAGTAAAGATGAGTCCAGGAAGTGATAGAGACTGCATATAGGAGGTGCTTTCCTGTTCTAAAGTCCTTCCTATAATCTTATAGCAGCTATTTTAAAGAGACAGAGCATTAGAGGAAGCTCCACTAATGACAAAGAGGTTCAGAGATGGAGAGGGGAGAAAACACTGAGACGGAAAGCAGTGTGAACACAGTGTGCAAATGGAGTGAAGCCTTGCTGCTGTGCAGCACATGGTTTCATCAGGACTGGAGGCCTTGCAGAGACACAGAGCAGCTGAGGAAGAGTTCATCCTGGGAGAAGGGTTTTTGTGCACCAGAGCAGATGGTATTTTCCCCACGTCTGTGATTGTGCTCTTGCCTTCTGGCAAGAGGGGCAGGGGGGAGGTAGAAATCCTGGAGGGGAGAAGAGGTTAACTTGAATTCATTGAAGTGATAGTCATGTGAGCCTAGGTAGGGCAGGTATTTATTTAAAACCAGACATGAGAGATGTTTGTCTCCCCTTTCCCACAGACGTTCCTGTCACTTCTACTCCGGTCACCGCATCCTACCACGGCTGCATGACTGTCAAGCTGAGCAACAAGGCACTGGACTTAGACGAGGCTCTCTACAAGCACAGTGACATCACCTCACATTCCTGTCCTCCAGTCGAGGCAGGTCAGTAGGTACCACTGCAATGCGAAAGTTTTATACTCAGAAACTTTGAATGCTTTTCTTTTTTTTTTTTAAAGATATAAATTATTCAGATCTACTGCACTGCGTGTATAGTTTCTCTTAAACACTGAAGTTATGTAGGAGCTACTGATCCTTATGTCAGATTGATTATTGAAATACTCTTTGCTTTGAGGTTTAAAGGTTGTAATATATTTGTAAATAGTTCAGAAGACTAATATTAAATAAGTCAGAAGTACAGAATATAGCAAAAGTGAATGTTACCTTTAGACTGTAAGAGACAGTTTTATCTGTAATTTGCAAAACGTGGTAATATATGAATGTGGACTGGAAGAAAAATAATAATTCTGTATTATATTTTATTACCAAACACTGCTTTCTCATTTGCAAAATATGAGAGAATAAAATATTTACATACAAGTTTTTAATTTACCTGTACTGAGATTATTCTGTATTCTGGTATTTGGAGATAATGACTCACACTATGCCTGATGTGGAGATTACACTAATGAGGGGGGTGCTGTTTGGTTGGTTTGTTTTTTTGTTTGGAGGTGGGGAGGTTTATGTGCTTACATCTGTAGTGTATTATCTTCTCAGCTGAAGAGCAAAAGGTTGCTGCAATTCTTATTGCCAATTTCTGGTGCCATAGAAAGAAGACTAAGTTTTGATGTTTAGAAAAACTCTTGGTCAATAGAAAATGGAAAACAAAGTTGGGTCAACAGGAAACATTTAGACAAAAATATTTAATAAGTTGAAAGCCATATGCCTTTTTTGTCAATAGCCCCTGGAGCAAATGATGAGGTGTTGAGAATTGGGGAATATTATCTGGTGATGACATATTTCTGCTGCTGAATTTTTAGTTTGGCTCACTCACTGTGACCCTAGTGGGAGCAGAGAAGCTTGAGCTGTGAGAGTTAGCTGGGCTGAACTGCAGTGACGTGAGAATATGCATGAGGATTTACTCAGGAGAGGTTGTAGAACCATGAAGTGCATTCAGCTTTTAAGCTATCCTTGTGAAGTTGGGCTGGGCTTTGCCTAGCCTGCTCTGAGTCACTTAAATCTTGCTTTATTTGGTTCTTGTCTGGCATCAAATTAACAAACTGAGTAATACAAGTATATGCTGTGGTGCAAAATCCAAATACTGGATGGTTAAGGTTACACCATGCTTCTGAGGGCTAACATGGAAAAGGTCCATTTCTGCAAGGTCTTTTATAAATTATTCCTGGTCATTCTTGTTATGTTTTTCCTAAGGAAATACAGAGATGACACATTAGTCTAATAATCTACATGTGTGGCAACATCTGTGACCAAGCTGTGAAGATGTAACTTCCCCGAGGAAAAGATGAAAGAGGGGGAAGACTATCCCAAGCATATTTTCTGGCAAGGATCCCTGCTTTATTTAGCAGACAAGAGGAAGGTACTCTATTAGCCATTAGGATGCATGGCATCATAGCTCCACATCACCTGTAATCAGTCAGCAGTAATGCAGTAGGGCAGAAAAGAACAGAACTTTGTATCACTTTCACCAAACCTACTCTTTTATATTTACAGAAGGAGCTGTCAGAAGACTCTTTACACTCAAGTCTGACCAGACACAAGTTTGAAAGGGAAGTTTCTCACTAGACAGTAATGACTTACTGGTGGAGTGCACGTGGATAGGAAAACCCAGAAGTAGTTCTATTTTTTGCTTTCTCTGATTGAGCAACAGAAATGATGTTATTCCTTTATGTTAGAGCTGATGACTCTGCATAAATTTGTGACTTCATGGAGTACCCAAGAAAGATTAGATTAGTACCTTCAGTAAGAGCTGGAAATCCTGAAGATACTCTGGTTAATAGCATGTCCACACTGCAGTGTTTTATTTTCTGTCTGTTTTTCATGGTTGTTTTAGTCCTTTACCAAAATAGAGCTCTGTGCTGGTTTTGGTTAATGTTCTTCGTAGAAGCCAGTATGGGGCAATGTTTTGGATTTGTACTGGAAACAGTGTTCATAACTCAGGGATGGTTTAGCTGTGGTTAAGCAGGACTTGCACAGCATCAAGGTCTTTTCTGCCTCTCACCCCACCCCACCAGTGAGAGGGCAGGGGCTGCACCAGGAGCTGTGACGGGGCACAGGAGGACAGCTGATCCCAACTGAGCAGGGGCATATCCCACACCATATGGCCTCATGCTCAGCATATAAAACTGGGGGAAAAAAGAGGAAGGGGGGGCGGCATTTGGCATTGTGGTGTTTGTCTTCCTACATCACTGTTACACGTGACATTGCCCGACTTTCCTGGAGATTGCTGAACATCTGCCTGCTCGTAGGAAGTGGTGGATGAATTCCTTGTTCTGCTTTGCTGGCATGCATGGCTTTTGCTCCTGCCTTTATCTCATGAGGGTTTTTTTACTTTTATCCTCCCAATTCCCTCCGCCCACCCCAGTGCAGGAGAGTGGGCAAGAGGCTGTGTGAGGCTGAACTCCTGGCTGGGGTTAACCACAACAATTTCCCATCTCTTTAACTTGGATTATCTCTATTGAAAAAAAGTACAGACTTGGAAGGCACCTATTTTTAAACCTAGATGAAACAAACCCTGTTGTACTTTGTTCTTTTGAAAGGAAACATGTTTGGAAAATAGTCTTATGTCTGGCATTTTTGTATAATTTCTGTGGTAGTTCCCCAAAAACTACCATGTGGCATAAATGAATCACAAACATGTCTTGTTTTTGTGTCAATGTAAGTGACACTATTTATGAGGCCAGAATTATTTTGGGTCCTAGAAATGAGTCCTGTGGTACACAACAGTACTCTGCAGTTTCATACTAAATGTTGTATGAACAAAATTATTTCATTTTCTAATGCAGAGCAAAAATTGCTACAGGACTTTGCATATGTGCATGTATGTGAAGATATTTTGCACTGACCACAATGCACCCTGACCCAAAAAGTGGTTTAGAAGAGAAACCCAGAATTTCTATCTGGAGAATGACAGAAGAGGGTGGGTTCATTTGTGTAAAGGTGAATTTTTTTAATACCCTACAGCAGTACTACATTGAAGGAAGAGGCAGCTGCAATAAGAGTTCCTTCATTACCTCTCAGTCACTTGTTCAACCCAAGAGAAACATTGATTTCATTTTTTTTCACTTAGCAGTCTAGGTGTTCAATTCAAAGGGAGCAAGTTTGTTCTGGGATTTGAGTCCTTAAAATGAACCAGGTGATTCCCCTGGTGGTATTCATACCAAGCTAAAAACAGTAAATGTGTAGTTGCACTTATTTCATGAGCAGGGTGACTGTGCTCTTCACAGCATGTATTTGCACAAGAACTAAGCATTTTGGAGGCATTAAATTAATGTTTTAAAAAAATGGTCTGTGACTTCTGTTTCTCTCAATTAGGTTCATATAACTCACCTTGTCAACAATACATGTAAGGCACCTTGTCACTGGCCTAAAACTTTGCACCTCAGAAAAACCTTAACTGAACAAAAGGTGGCTTTGATGGTCCATATAAATTAATCTGATCTTACATAGATTAGTACTGAATCTGCATTTTATACATGGAGGTACATGAATTAACAGAAATTTCTTAGAACTTGGAAAGTATTATGTAAAAGGATCATTATTCTTTGTTCTGAGTTGGTCTGATGGTGTCACTTCCTTTCAAAGAAAACTGTCAAGTAACCTGGTTTTGTTTATATAGTTTTTTTCAGTATCTTAGTAATTCAGAGCAGCTGGTTATAATGTTAATGAGAAATACCTTCCTTCCCCTGCTTTGCTCTTTGGCCTTTCAGGAAATTTCTATAGCTTCATAGATGTCTAGACTGTTAGAGCTGTGGAGCAAGCAGCACCAACACCCTTCCTGCAGGAGCAAAATGCAGTGAATGGATGCAACAGTCAGATGGGTTTTCATGCTGGTGTAACCACTCCTGTCCCGAAATATGGAAGCTCAGTGCCAAGAGGAATCCCAGCTAATGTGATGCACAGTGAGGCTGCAGGGTGCACACAACAGGGACATGACTTTTTCTCCTGTCAATGGCACTGTCACAGGTATTGTTGCTTGGCCTATCTCTATACAATAGGAGAAAATAATAACAAAAAAAAACAAAAAAAGACCCTTCATTCATTCTGTTTCAGCCATTGTAAAATGCCTGCATCAAGTCCTGATCAGTTTAAAAATAAATAACTGGCATTTAACATAGAATGGTTTTGGTTGTGGTCCAATTTTGACTAGAATGAATTAATTTGAACACTGAAGTGCAGCATAAAATACATGTCTGGAAATTTCATCTTTAGCACACTGACATGACATTTTACTATGCAGACTAGACTGGCACAAAGTACAGATATAACAGTCCAATAAAATTAGCCTTTCTGTCTGAAACTTGAAAGAGGAAACTATTTGGTAGGGTAGTTCTTCCTCTGTTATTTTGTTTTCCTGTTCTTACAAAAACAGACAGCCTTTGGTACTGTATAAATATACACTGTGAATTTTATTGTAAAATAATTGCCACACTTCATTGGTACAACACTTTCACCAAAAAGGGTTATTAAATAAATACTACAAGCAAACAAACCTGGTCTCTTACTACTGAAAACGATTGACTCAGAGAGCTCCTGACTACCCACTCAGACAACACAGGCTAAAACCCCACTATACTGGTTTATGAAAGCAGGCCACATATCCAGAGTGTTGTCTTCATTTCTCCTCTTAAAGGAAGTCTATTCTGCAGTGCACGAAGAAGCAAACATCTCATGCTTATGGCAGCCAGAAAGCACTGCTACATTTGACTGCAGCAAACGGGGTGGTGACCGATTGCCCCAGTGGTGATGTGCTTGCCCTTACATTTCCAGGCTTCTGCCCTGCTCACAGTGAGATGTGGGTAAAAGCAGAGTGGCTGTTACACACTCTGCACTGGGTTCCTTTGGGAAGTCTAGTGCCTGCATGGCAGTTTCCAGAGATTTCTTAGAAACAAAATAAAGCCTACCAGCTACCTAAAATAAATCCTTTGTTCTATGGTGCATATGGTGGAGGCTTTTCTCCAGGCAAGCAGTAAGTTGGTGTATATAGGGCTGGAGCATTCGGGGGAAGACCATAGCTGGAGCTGGACTGAGATGGAGGCTGAGTTTCTTCTGATAAAGAAATGTCAGTAGATGATGTTCCTGGAAAATTGCTGGCAGGCTGCATATAAACAAAGAAAATACCTTCTTCAGTAAAGGATTACAACCTCATTGCAGTTCTGAGGTTTTTTACCACAGGTTATATAATAAGCACCATGATTAATTTCTCATGCATTGCAGCTCAACATTAACTTTAGTTCTAAAGCACCTGCTTAAGTTTAGCAATGATGGTGTCTAGTGAAACAAGACAGATTCCATATGTAACCTAAGTCATTTTTAATAGATACTGTGCAGACAGCTGGGCAATAGCAGAACAGGAATTTCTGCAGGAAAAGATGCTCTGACTTCCTGGGTGAGGCACAGCACCTGACCGGCTCATTAGGTTACGTGTAGCTGCTCATTTCCAGGCATCACTGTGAAATTTAAATTACCTCAGATGTAATTAATCTCATTTATAATACTTGCATAAATGCAAGGTCTTATTCCTTTGCCAAATGTAGATTCCTCTTAAGAAAATTTCGCAGGTAGACACGTGTCTCCCTGTAGGTCTTTCACTTTGGCTGTCTCATCTATGATAGGGCTTTGGCAGAAAGAGGCACAAAAAATAAAGAGAGCTTAGGAAGTAGTCCATGTTCAGGAACAAGCAGTTTGTTAAAAGAATGTACGTAGGGAATAATGTTCTGGATAAAATCCTACCACTCCTTTAAACCAAGTTTTTCAAGAGGTTCAGGATTTCACTCCTCCCCTCATATGCCAGCACATGCCAGTCCATGGGCTTCAGCTGAAGAGTTGGACTCAGCTCCCCTCAGGTTCAGGCTTTAAGTGAACTTTAAGTGCCTGGAATTTAAAAACTAAAAGTAATCATGGACCTTTTTCTAGGGGAATGAAAAATATGGTCAAGTAAACGCTGCTCCCTGCTGCTGAAAAAACTAATAGCCATAATCTAAAAGGCCAGTACCAGGGCTGGGCCTTAGACAGTGGCATCTCAGAGCTGCCCAGGGCTGGCAGACCCCATGCTGAAGTGTATGGCTTTTCCATAGGGCTCTGGATGAATGGTCAAACCCAAGGAGAATGTTGTCCTGCCTTTGTACCACAGGGTGACTTGGTGCGAGTAGGGACATCTCACAGGAAGGCTGATTATGCCCTTTAACACTGTGAGGCATTGCAGGTGTGCTGACAGCTAGTTGTGGGTTTGGGTTGCTTGGGGTTTTGTTATTTTGGAGTCGTTGCTTCCCTCCCCTCTCAAACTACAACCACTACTTCCATCTGCTTGCCTGGACTTGCTTCTGCAGTGAGTTCTCCTTTAGCAGGAATGACTGGCACAACCCGTAACTGCTGTCATCACCACCAGTCCCTGCACAGCTAATCACAACCATTACCTGACCAGTTGGAAGGCCTGTTACCAAGACTAGTTGTGGCTGAATTGTACCAGTAAGTGATGAATGATTTTGTGGCACATGCCACAGTAAACAAAAGAAATACTGTTTACAACCTTGTCAAAATGCATTCCTGTTAGCACCCTTTCTTTTTTGCATTTGGCTGCTTTCAGCTTGTGGATAAGGAAGGGAAGCCATGAGGTGAACTGAGGAGCATTTACCACCAGCTCAGGTTGTGATTCTTTTAAAGACTTTGTTTGCTGCTCTGCTAAGCACCAGGAGAGCACCAGGAATCAATGTCACATGCCTGTAGCCTGAGATAGTCCATGTGTTACTCTGAGGGACAGACCAGCTCAGGCAGGGTCTCCTACTCTGTGGACAGCTAGAGCTTAATTCAGTTGCCCACATGGAAGTGTCCAGCCCTTTTGGGATGCCATGGGATATTCCACATGTCCATGCAGATGTGACACAGGGAGGACAACAGGACCTGGACTCTGTCTCAGAGTGGCAGCAGGGAACAGGTGGCTACTTGATCTCCTTACCAGGCAGTACTAGATCCCTACAGGCCCATAGCCCCTGCATTTAGCCAGATGAATCCTAGCCCCAGACTGGGATTAAGGACTAGGACCAGCTGAGTGGGGTGTGCAAAGGCCTGAATCCAGCAGCCTGGAGCACTTAGATGGATCTTGAAGACCTCCAGCCCCATGGACTCAGCCCACAACTATCAAGTTATGACAGTAAAGCTTCTGGCTGTTCCTAATTGTGCCTGTTTCCAACATTCATCATTTGTAGCCTTGAGTAAGTTTATTATGCTTTTTTTAAGTCATATACTGATGCAGAAATTACTTCTCTCCAAACTGCAGTGAGGTCATACATACAAGGAGGTGGCTAGCTTGCCTTTTTTTTTTTTTTTCCCCTAGGAATAAGATTAAATTTTCCCATTTGGAGCCCAGTGCTTCTCACTAACCTCTCCTGGCTTGGGGACAGCTGATGGTGTCTGCCTCTGAATGTTATGAAGAGGAAAGAAGACAAATACATTTCTTTGGAAAAGTAGAAATTAGGGAAATAACTGTTTATTTTGGAATGCAGATAGGAATTTGGGGTAAATGCAATGTATTTTTGTTTCTCAGTGGATGCAGGACTGAACAGTTACAATGGATCCTCATGACTACTTACATGTAGTTTTTCAGCTTAGTTGCTTTTTTCCCATCAGTTTTTATCCCCTTCTCTCTCTACTCTCGGCTATGTGCTAACTGAACTCCACAGAACAGCACAGCTTTGCAGCTAAAAGCAAACAAAAAGATGTTCTTTTTTGCCTCTCAACCCTTGGTCTCCAAAAATGCCTGGCCCCATTTATGTTAAATAAGACATGCCAAGGACTGTTCTCTGGCTGTGAAGCCAAGTGGCACAGCACATATGACAACTCTTGGCATGAAACCAGTGGGACTATTTGTGTGCCTGTTTTCTTATAGGAACAGTCCATTGTCCCTGCCATCTTCTGACCCCTTCCCAAGCATTGCTGGGAGACTGGTAGGTGGTCTGGGGAACATGCTAACTGTTCACTTGTGTGGATGATCATCATGTCCCAGTACTGGTGCCTGGTAGCTTATTGCCCCTGAACAAATGGAGCCCAGGAGGCTTTGGGGAACTGGTCTGCTGTTAGTTCATGTGAAATTAACTACTTCATTTAGCTAAATGAACTTCTTCAATTAAGAAGTATTGCAAAACTTGAGGTACCCACTGGTCTAGCACTACACAGACAAGGTACAACAAGCTGTCAGATGGAACAGAACAGTCTTATTTTGCTTTAATAGATCTAAAAGCTCCTATGATTGCTACAAGGTCTCAGTACATTCAGTTATTTACCAGGTCACCGTACATTCTTTCTGTAGCTCTCAGTTTCACAGGCTTCTTATTTCCTCCCCTTGTCTCCTTTCCATCTGATGAGTGCTAATATACTTATCTCTGTATTAAGAGTAAGGTGGGCTAAGGTGAGTAAATTTTTCCCCCAAATTCTGTGTGTGTCAGATGCTTCCTTGGGCTTCTCCAATGCCTCTGTTGCTGCTTTATCTTGCCCAATATGGGGGCTGGGTTCACCTTCATAACTACTTGTGGTAGTTATGTACAGCCTAAATCCCACACTGAGATTCCTGATCAGCATAGGATAACCAGAGAAAGCCTGAGGTCTAAGAACAAACCTGAAACTAAGCACAGACTAAGTCATCCCTTGAGATAAACCTGTGAATTGGGATCCAACTTCCTTGCCTTGGTTGAAACCTCCAGGAGTTAAGACCTACCTCGGCAAAGTTTGTACTGAGTAGCATCTTACGCTTTTCTCATGGAGTAACAAGGGTGCCATTTTGTACTGTACCTGAAGAGGTAATGGGTAGGATGGATATGCAGAAATAGTTGCTGCAGAAGGACAGAACCCAGCATATGTCAGGATCTGCTGGGCAGGATTGTACAGGATCTGAGGAGGAGGTGCAGCACTGAAAGCCATTTGGGACAGAGGTACCTGTTGAGCACAGAAGACAGCAATGTATCAGCACAACACAGAGGAGCATGGAGCAGGAACTGCTCCTAACACAAGCAACCAGACAATTTAACAACTTTCTATTTTCCAACACAATACCAACAGTACAAAAACCCAAGGAACAGACAGAATGAGAAGGGTGTATCCGGAGTGAATTTTCTGAGTAAAAGTACAGAGCTATTTTAAACTTCTTCCCTTGGAAAAAGACTGCTGGTGCTTCCCTAGCAACAGTTCCAGAAGCACTGGCAGGACTCCAGATCTGAGACACCCTGAAGAGCACAGCATAGAGCTTTGCCTGCCTCTTCTCGCTCATTCCAGCACCAAATACCCAGTCCTTTGTCATTGCTGTAGACGCTTTCCATTAGCAACTATCTGAAGCCCTCATGTCTTTTTTCCCTGCTTTCCTACACAGATCTACAAAGATTCTCCCTTTCCAGACCAGTTGCTCTACGTTCACAGCTCCCTCTCAGTTGTGAACTGGAGTTTGCTGCTGGCACTCCGGTATCTCAACATGCATACCTCATTCCTGCAACAATAAAATCCTTCTCCCGTGGCTTTATTGGCATGTCCCTTAATTACAGTGTGAAATGAGGTTTGCAGCAAGAAGTAATAGTTCATATTAAACCAGCTAATAAAACTTGGTGAGGAAAAGGAAAAAAAGAGCAAAAGCTAAATGTGAAAGGGGGTTTGTGTTAAACCCTAAATCCATGTGCTATATAACCATTTGCGAAGGACAAGAGAGCAACAGAGCTCTCAGAAAGATTTTTTTGAGATAAATCCAGTGGGTTTTTTTCTTTTCTTTGTTTTTGTTAGTGGATCCCTCCACATGAGAACATGGAATTTTCTTTTCACTGAAATAATAAAATATGGTGGTTGCCAGAAAAATGTTGAAAGTGGCAGCCAGGATTTTTCTTTTTACTTTTTTTTAGCATTTCCTTTCAGATTTCTCAGTGAGAGACATAAACTGCTGTGTGAGATCTCTCTGAGATTGAGAAAGAGTCATATTAATTGTGTTTGCACATGGAAAATGTCATCTAAACCATTGATGCACCACATGAGGTTACCTGACAATCTAGGCCTTAGCTCTGCGGAGAAACTAGGTATTTCAGGAGCTGGCACAGAAAAAGGCTGGGGTTGAAAGCAGAGAGCTTATTTTACAGGAGAAGGCAAGTCACTCATCTTCAAGGCATCTTCCTCAAAACTCTCATCTGCAAGGTATCCTCTTTCTACCCACCCTGCTGGGTGGATATGGTGGAAAGAACGGAGTAGTGAGAAGCAGTTAATATGCTTGCCTCAGACCAAAGTTTGCAGCCAGTGACATGGCCCCAGAGTGTGCCCTTCCGTCCTCGGAGGAGGGATGAAATCAGATCCCTCTGGCAAGGGACATAAATAAATAATGGCCCAGTCTTCGCGAACGAAGATTTGGGAAGAGCTCTCCCCACGTGGGTGTGCCCTTCAAGCCTGCGCAGT
>JAWWEV010000001.1:93005160-93045728 GCA_035583235.1 Hafferia zeledoni
CCCCTACTGAGACTCGAACTCGTGACCTTGGGAGTCAGAGACCGGAGTGCTCACCATTACGCCACGGGACCGCCCTGGCAAGGGACATAAATGCATCAAGAAACGCTTATTTTGCCCAGTGTGAAGCACAGATGTCTGTTTTGCATCTGTCACCAACTTTCTGGTGTGAGACTCTGGGTGCTGCTGTTTGACCCATGTTGGGTTCTTCTCCTGGGAACCTCTCGCAGTCCTCTCACATTCCCTCTATCCACAGCAGCAGCGCTCTCTAATTGCTAAGGATGAACGGCCCTAAAAGTCAGTTTTGGGGAGTCATCTGCTCCAAATCCACTGATCAAAGCAGCTTATTATCAGGCTATCTGGTCTCAGCCCAAAGCCATCAACAATTTGCAGGTATTGAAGCTGGTTGGGTGTTTTTATCAAGTATTCCAGTATGTTATTTTAGTCACCTAAAATACATGGGTAGGTGTAGACATTCTAAACTGAACCACCGCCCGAGTCAGAGATAAGGAGCTCCAAACTGGCCAGGGCGGGCTGCCAGTGTCAGCTCACTGGCCTGACACAGACCTGCCCAGAGCATTTATTTCTGAGCCACAGCTACTTTTCACATCAGGCCGCACCTTTAGTTGCACGAGTGCTAAGACATAAACGCGTGGCAAGTAGCTCAGTAATGAGGGATTCATTTTGTTTTCCTTTCTAAAGAAGAGTGAAGGAAGAGGAGAGAGGATAAGGGAATGCTATTTAATCTGTTCGGATTCCCTTAGGGACTGCAAAAAGGAGACTAATTGAAAAAAAAAATTTAAAAAAGGCAGCAACACCCCTCCCCCTCTGGACCATCAGTAGTTCGGATTAATGCAACCCTAAACTCCGGGCAGGCAGATTCCTTGGCAAGGTGTGTCAGGAAAACATCCAGAAGTCATCAGCTGAATACCGGGAGAGAGAAGGGAGTTTCTAGATTAACTCTTAGCACCAGCAAGTGAAATCTTCCATGCAATTCTTTACCTCCATCTTCTGTAAGAAATAATCACAGTTTGTTACCATTTTGGATACTCCACGTCCATCTATTTAAGTTACACATCAATCTGCTTTTTGTTTAAGGTGACTTCAGTGTAACTGCCTAGCCAGCATCCTACATCCAAGCACACTGAAAAGGAAGGTACCTGTCGCAACCCCTGCAGCTCCCCCAGCACCCTGCAGATCCCAGGGCACGGCCCCCCGGGTTACACAGGGGCCGCTGGGCTGCCCCCTTGGCGAGGATGAAATATTCCCCACCGAGCCAGCACGGCCCTCTGGCAGGAAGCAAAACCACAGGGAGCGTGCCAAGGTCTGCAGGGAATTTGTCACGAGAAAGAAAGCCCGCAACAACCAAAACAACACTTTTTTTTTTTTTCTGTCCAGGAAATACGACGGTTTTAAAGGCAACAGCACTGTTTCGCAAACTCTCCCCTTGTTAACATGTTTTGGCTGCCAGCATTCCCCAGAGATAAACACGATGTTTTTTGTTTGACTAGTCAGCCCGGCCCCCTGTGATTGCTGGAAGTCAATCCCAGAGCAATGTCCTGAGGCGTTTCCGCGGGGCTTTGAGCTCTCCCTGCGAAATGCCAGTGAGCACTTCTGTGGGAGGGTGATGTCCTGAAACAAAGAAGTTCTACCACATATTTTACAGCTTTGGTTTTTTTCTTATTTCAGTCTCACGTCCCCTTCTGTCCCTCTTCTGCTTGAGGTCTTCTTGGCCCCTCTTTCCGCAAGAGTTACTCCTTTTCTAAGGAAAGGGAGTAGCAGATTAGCAAACCAGTTCTAGTACAAAACTCAAAAGAACCCTGAAAAAGCACAGGCAGGAGCAAGGAGTGGTCATTGCATTTTGAATTGCTGTTTCACAAGCACAGCATGGCTCCTGTGCTGAGGTGACTGACACAAACCTATCTTTTCCTTAAACTAGGGACATCTTTTTTTCTGCTCACACTGAGAGGAGACACTGAACAACTTATTCAGATCAGGATTTTAACTTGAGCCTTGACAGACTCACTCCATCTGAGCTTGTGGGGAAGCTGCATATCCACTACTACTACTACAATTTCCTTGCACAGCTTTATGCCTTCCAGTCAAAAGGGCCAAGACTGTTACCCAGGCTCAGCCTCCTAGCCAGGCAATGTGCCAGGTCATGAAGACCCCAGTTCTCCCAGGAACACCTCCTTGGCTTGGTATCCCTCACGAGTGCAGTGATGGGCCTGTGAAGCACAGAGCTGTATCTGGGCTGGAGCTCACCCTGCCACAAAGCATCAGCCCATAGCCCATGTAAGCCTTGGTTTGAGCAAGACAAATAAGGTACACTCACGCTGGCTCTCTATACCCTTTCCCATCCTGAGAGTGCACTAATTCCCAGAGCTGCACTTGCATCCATCTGCTAGGCTGGGGAAAACACACAGCAGCACTGAAAAACTGCAGTACTCTCCCAAGGATTTCTTGTAGATGCTTCCTGCCTTCACCTTCTCATGCAGTTGCTTTTCCTCTCATTTCCCACTGTAGTTGTTTCTCCTCCCCTTCTGCCATTGTTTCTCTTACAGGGAGGGGATGAATTAAGGTAGGAAAACTGCTTCCAGTCCCTCCCATTGGGCAGCTGCAACTCTTTACTGGCTGGCTGAAATCTGTTATCAGCTCCTTGCAAGAGTCCCCTCACTTAAAGGACCACTCAGCCACTGCACATTTTTTCCATGGGAAAGCTGTGTTCTCATTTGCCTTAAGCTGGAGAGGGGAATGTTTCTAGGAAATTTTGCAACTCTTAACAAAGGTGAATTTCAAATAATTCATATTCTGCACTGTCATGTGGTTTTAATCACCCAACACATGCTGTAGATAGCCTGAGCATGCTTGCTAAGGAACACTGGGTGGTCAGAGCGAGGCCTGGATGGCCTCCAGTCTGACTGGGTTCTTGGCTCACTGGCTGCCAGCTCTGAGCAGCACCTTCCCTCTAGTCTGCCCTTCCTCCTGCCCAGATGTACATCAGAGCTCTCTCTCTTGCTTTCTCTTCCCTGCTCCATCCCTCTCTTGTTTTACCTGTTTTTTAATTTAGTTTTTACCTCTGGAATAGTAACAGAAACATCATGGATCTAAGATTACCTGTGCTGCTATCACACCTCCCTTTGGCTCCGGCATTTTGCCTCCATTCCCACACCTCTGCCCTTTTACTTTGGAAGCTCTTTGGACTGAGACCATCTGCTCTTCTGAGAGCCCAGTAAATCATGAGCCCCTTTGTAGGTCTTTAGGCACTGCTTTAGCAAACATGACCAGTGACAGTGATAATCGCAGGAACAGCAATTTCACCCCTTTAATGTGTAAGAAAATCTAGACAGTTGAGGCATTGTACTGGAGAATCCCTCCCAGTAAACAGCCCCTTCTGAACGCAATGCTGCACATCAGCACAACGTGGTGGTGTGGCACAGGGAGCAATTACAGTGTGGCATTCCTTAGTGAAGGAAAAGAGGATGCTAATGTGACCTGGGTACACAACTGTTTAAATAAAACTTGATTGGTACTGCAGAATTCATCCCCATTCTTGGGCAAAAGAACTGCTTAATAAAGTTAAGCAGTCACACCTGCTTAGTCACACCTAAGACTTGAGTTTTACATGTTAGCTACAAACTAGCATCATCAGACTCTCTGCTGGCCCACATAGTCAGTAATGAATTAGAAGGAAAAAACCCCCTACCACTAAGTGAATTGCCACCATTTTTTCACACAGGCACCTGTTTTTCCCTTCTATTCATGTATTGGACCAGTCTTGACCTACTTAGCTGTAAGCAGCTGGCAACAGCTTAGCTTAAAGAGATGACTCCAGACTTCCAGAATACACAGTAAACCTGTTTAAAGTGTCTCCCTTGTATGCTTATGCTTCCTTGGTTTTAACCCATTTGATAATGTCAACCAGCACAGAGGTCCAGACATAAGGCAAAAGACTGTGAACCTTACCATATCTTTAAAAGCCCCAAGAATGGCTGCTGTGATAATCCCCAGAAACAAGCCGATGATGTTGAGGACTGTGGAGGACCACAGCAGTCTGTACAGATGAACCACGTCCTGACAGCTGCTCACGCCAAGAAATTCATAGTAGCTGGAGGACTGGTCTGAGCTGAAAGGGAATGCAAACAATGTCACTGCAGGGAGAATGGTTTTGCACACAATACAGAGCACTAGAGTATCTTAATCCCTCCTTTGGCAAAGTGCTTCATCCATGCTCCCACCAAACACTGCTCAGAAGAATTGGAGAAAGCCCTGCTGTAAAACTCATTTTGCTAAGGCTAGCATCAAATATAGTCCAACTAATACCAACTCCAGCTCAGCTGATTGGTCATGTGTAACAGCATGGACTCTTTTTCATTTTTTGCTCAGGGTCTCTGAACACAGGTATAATCTTGGTATATGAATGCTGCTCTTGGCATCTAGCTAGCAGCTAAAGCATGCTTACTTTGCTTTTTTCCACAGTTCACCTGCTGGCATCTCTGAAACGGAGACAGGCAAGTTACTTAAGCATTAATTCAATCACAGGAAGGGAGATTTTGCCAGCTGGCTACATCTGTTTATCGTGTCTGTGGCTATAAATTAAGAAATGCAACACAGCACAGTATAAAGATGAGTCTTTACACTATGGATTGTACTATCCAGAAATCTTTGTTCATATATCTACAACACATTGGCATGTTGTCAAGTTAATCCTCAATGTTTTGCCCAAAGCCAGAAATATCCTACTGCAAAATTTGAAACCACAGGTTCCTGCAGTTCTTTCCAGTACCTGCCTTAATTCTAGCCCACTAATGAGCTCCTGGAGCAGCTATTTGAGTTGGAAAGATTTTTTAAATGCCAAGCCTGTTTTCCCACTGTTAGGCAAATGCCATCAGATTACGGTGGAAACCAGAAGTGAGCAGTTTGTGCTCGCTCTTCTGTTCTTCCATCCCCAGTGCATGGGGCAGCAGTGATGGTGGGTAGGGAAAGCTTTGCAGAGGAAGGTAGCAGTGTGGAGAAACACTCAGTATTTCTGGGAAGAACCAAGCCAGGCACAGGAACTTCTGGAATTGTCCAATTGATGGCTTTGGGGCATGGTTCAGGCACTGAAGAACCACTACTGTTGAGTTCACTTGGGCCTCTATCAGGAGCCCATCTTAACTAAAAAATTCTATACCTTCAGATGCCACAAGGTTGAGGAAATATGGTTTGTGATCCTGCCTATATACCAGTCTATTCCACGCCTGACAACAAGCCTCTCAGCGTGACTGTGTCTATTACTTCTCTCTAGCCATCTTGTGAACAGGAATTGCAAGTCTCTAGAGCAGCATGACTGCTTATTTACTCTAGATTTGTCCATGCCAGTGCCATAAGGTCTTGCATTCCACTGTGGAATGTTGACAACAGAAGAACACACATGTTTAATGATATCATTGGATACTCTCACAGCAGTGATCAGTCACAAGCATTTCAGACAAACCAAATGTTTTAGAAAAATGGGACTGAGGATCTCCATCTGGAGGGGGAATATGCCTGAGCCTTCCTTGTTGTTACCTAATGCTTTAAGCAACAGTTTTAGTCCCTTTTCTTTGATAACTCTGCATACTTTCACCCCTTTAGCACCCCTGTTCTTTTCTGTATTGAATTCTGCCCTTTGATTCAGTGTTAACACACAGCAGTTAGCTGTATACCATGGAAGGAAGCATTCTCAGAACATACATTGCACTGCAAATATGGTGCTCCATCATTTGTCTGTCATAGAAATGCCTGATCCCTGTTTGGCTAATGTAAGGACTTCTGTGTTGTCTGTCATAGGAAAGGTACCACAGTTGTGCATTCCCATTTCCCATTTCACTTGCTTTGTATACCTCCATCATATCCAGATTAAACATTTCTTACATAAGCACAAGATTGTAATGTTCATAGGAGATTTTAATCCATTCCACAGATCTGCACTCACTTTTTGTCTCCTATCTTCATGAGAAATATGCATGCATAAATTACTTTCCCCTAGTCCCACATTTCATTTTCCACTTCTCTAGCTGAGTCAGGATCTGGGCAAGAGTAACTTTTTTAGGCAGAAGCCAGATTGTGCCACCCTTCTTTTCCTATACCTTAAATGTTCAAGTCTGGCAGTAGGCTATCCAAGGCTTACAGAGGACTGGTGTTATAAAGGGCTACTAGCATGTGAAAAGGGGAAAAACCAAAATAAAACAGGAGATATAGGAAGGAAGAAAGACGAGAAATACACAAGAGGAAAAGAGGAAAAGTGACTGTGGGTGAACTGTTTGTAGAGGTTGCATAAGAGTAAAATGATACAAAGGCATGTAGTGACAGGACAAGGGGGAATGGCTTTAAACTGAAAGAGGGAAGATTTAGGTTAGGTATTAGGAAGAAATTCCTCACTGTGACAATGGTGAGACACTGGAACAGGTTGCCCAGAGAAGCCGTGGATGCCCCATTTATGGAAGTGTTCAAGGCCTGGTTGGATATGGCTCTGAGCAACCTACTGGATGTCCCTGGTTATGGCAAGGGGGTTGGAACCAGATGATCTTGAGGTCCCTTTCAACCCAAATCATTCTGTGATTTCTGTGATACTCAGGTGTGCAAAGGCTGAGTCAGGCAGAAGATTCATTAATGGGGAAATTGTATTGCCAGACAAACAGTATATCAGAACAGGGCTATGACTGCGTGATCAATTTTGATCGCACAGCAAAGAACTTATGGATGTATTTAAAGAAAAAGAAACTGAAATAATACCAACTAATAAACAACTCCTGACCTTTTCTCTGCTGGCATCAGGACTTCAGTTGCAGAGAAACTGGACTTCTCAATATACAATTGTGCTCCTTGTGTTGCTTCTCCAGGCCTTATCATTTACAAGCAAGGACAAACACCTAAGGATTTCTCAGAGGCCATGAACTGCACACAGGTACTTACTTCTCACAGTTGTACAGATCACAGCAATAGCATGTGTTACTCTTTACTTTCAGCTGGCACTTGCTGTTTAAGGTATGACATGTCACCTGCCAAAAAAAGAAGAGATTGACCTTTATTCTCAGTGTTACCATGTTATGTGAATCATCCTACTGACCCCCCAAAAAAGCAGCTTCTGCAGTGTCAGGTTTTATTACCTGTTATGCAGAAGGATCCTGAGATTCCAAAATCCACAACCACAGGCCAAAGAGACATCCCTGAGCTCCTGGGAGTTTCAACCAGGATGTCGGCCCCTAAGTTTGAGGGCATTTGCACTGCGAAGCCCAGAGCACACAGCAGCCAGGGCTGCCAGAGTTTTGAACCACTTTGCTGCAATGCCTGGTGCTACGCTGCTGTGACCCAGAGTCTGCCACCATGAGACTGGGATCTCTACAGCTGTGATGCAGAGACCATGCCTCCATGTCCTGAGAGATACACTGCAGCAAGCCACTGAAGTGGATAAGAATACCAGTCAATTTATATGGAGCCAATTTACATCAACAGTTGCCAATAAATGTGAGCTCTCTCCTTTCAGTAAAACCCTCCTGAAGAAGGAAATAATTAGGAATACTAGCAAGAACAATCTCCAAACTCAGAAACAAAACCACTCAGAAAAGATCCAAGCACTCCAGTAAATAGGTACCATTTACTGCAGGCTCTTGAATAGAAAACTGAAAAGGCTTATGTGTGTGAGCAGGAATTGCAGGGATGGACAGATGTTAGAACAATAAAGGCAGGCACATGTACACCACTCTCCATCCAGACAAGAAATCATTTTAATGACTCCTTAAGTGGGGTTAGCATTAATCACTTCTATTTGGCGCTACAGACCAAATGCGATATTTTATATGTAAGGCTTTTTTTCCCCTAAGATTTTTAGCTTAATGACTTTGAAGTCCTGGAGAGCTGTCAGGTTTTAAAAGCTAGCAAGCCAGAAAATATATTCTTTCTATAGCTTTTATTTTGATGGAAAAAATGTACTGTAACCACTGAGAAATATTTTGTTTGCAAAATGCAAATAAAACATATTGTTGGCTGGAAAATTCCTCATAATGAAAAAGCACAAGGAGCATGCTTAGGAATACATGACTGCTTTTGACAAGTTTCTGTCAGACAATTCTGCTTAGCCATGAATGTGCTACTCAGTGGGATGGTGTCCATAAGAGATATTAAACAAGATGTTTCTCAGCTCCTGAGTTCTGGATCTGTGCATCCTTTTTAGTGTGAAAACTGCCACTGTTGATGAGTCTGTACTTCTCACATGTTTGTTCTTGGCAAAAAGGAAAGTCTTAAACACACACACTCAGCACCAGAGAATCTTGCAGATGGTCTCAACTTGCCACACTTGTCCTTAGCAGGAATTGCTTCAGCAGTGGAAGATGGGTGACAAAACTAATGTTAAAAGGAGATCAAATTGATGCCTTGGGATTGCTTTGCTGCCCAGGACAAGGCTGTACCTATGGTTAGTGTCTCATAGAAACCAGCTCTTCTATCCCAAAATGGAAGTTAGGTTTTAAAAGGATAGACTCAGTCTAGGCTGCAATCTGGAAATGGAGCTCAAAGCTTGATACAGACACGTCCCGCTTGTTATAAGAACATCTCAACCTGTGATGGGACCTTGTTTCATCAGCCTTGCTCTATTGTGTCTGAACTTACTGAGATTTGACTTAAGGGCTTTGTTGGCCTGAAGTCACATTCAGCTGCAGCTGTCCTCAACCTGAGCTGCAATTTACTGCAGAAGAGGAGCATGCTACCATCAGTGATTGCATCCGCTGAGTCAAGGAAGTGACTGGAACATCACACCTGGCTGTTTCTCAAAGCAGTTTGAAAAGTGATCCCAGAGCACCGTGTAAATGCGTCCACCAACGCAGCCATTTTGTGGGAGGCTTTTGCACTTAAGACTTCGGTTTTGACCTCCTGATTGCAGTGAAAATGGCCTAGGACCTGCATAGTTAAAACACCCTTTTCTTAATACACATGCATGACTGGGATAGTAGGGCTTTTTGAGACAAAATGGGCTGCTAAAAAGTGTTTTGTTCTGATGCATGGTTTGAGGACCACTTCTGATAGGGAAAAAATGAGTTTTCCCTTTCTGAGCAAGAATAAGGCCAGCCTGCCCCTTTTAATGTGGAAAGCTAGAAGTACAAAAGGGGGAGATCAGCAAGATCTTAAACTTACTTTTTTAGCTGCTTCTAGACTACAAGATACGTAGTATTGGCCATGGAAGTTACAGTAGTTGTCTATTTTCATCATAGCATTTTTACATGCAAAGAACAAGGCACTCCTTTATAGGAGAACTGTGAATAAACCAAAATAAACAAATTAGTGTGTGGTGTGAGCAAGGGTGAGTATTCTGCGTGTCAAGACCTATTGTTTAATTTCTGTGACCAGACATTTAGGTTTTTCATGTCATGGATGTTTGTGACAGTCTGTCTTCTCGGCACCAATTTAAGAGATGTTCTTATCTCACAGTAATTTCAAGACAATCAAATTATTTCTCTTTTGAGCAAAGAGAACTGAAACAGACAAACCAAGTGAGTTGTAGACCGCTTATAGGTGAGAGATGGCAATTAAAAGGAAACTTGTGCTCAGTAAACAATCTGCCTTCCTATTTAAGTGTTTGCCTGGCATGCAGAGCATGTCTCCTGCTCACTAGCTGGCTAACTTTGGAAAAGTAACAGCTAAGTACAAATGCCATGGATTCTTAACTCTGAATTAGCACATGCTAACTGTAGATCAGTGGACAGCCAGACAAGAGTGTTATTACAAACTACCTACACTTTCAAAAGATAGGTTTGTTTTTGTTTTTGTTTTTTTTCCCAGAATGGAGGAAGGAGTTCTGGGTGGCCCAACTTTAGACATTCCCAGAAGCAGCAGAGCTGTGGAAAACTGTCTGGCTAGAAGCTCAAGCCTGGGGTCACCTGCAAGGGGTTGTGGTCAGTGTGAGGCCAACCACATGCTTATTACAGGAATCAGACGCATTTCTCAGGCATGCACACTTTAGAAGAGGATGGAGTAAAACTTATAGGAAGGAGTGTTGTCACACTTCATAAGTTTGTCTACGCAGGTCTTCAGTCAAGGAGATTATTGAAATGTTTTTGTCATACATTTTCTAGAATCAGCAACGGGGTGGCCTAGCATCAGGATTTAAGGAGCTGCTTAACCTGGTAATATACTTTGCTAAACTTTCTAGAATTATTGGTGGTAACCATTCCTTCCATTTCTTAGCCATGGAAGGAATGGTGACGAAGGACATCTGGCTTCTTGAAAGTTATACCACTGTTTAGCTGTTCTCAATCCAACTCTGCCTTTCTTTTCACTCCCACAAAGTTACCACAACAGTAAAATAGGAAAAGAAACTAAATCTGGACTTCTCAGGAGGCTAGACATTTGGGTATGGGCACTTTTCCAACCATGTTGATGTCATTGAGATAATAAAAAAGCTGCATTCAAACCATTGATGTTTTTGGCCTGTGCTGGATAAATATAGAGATTTGAAGTCTTCTGGACAATACAAATGGATTAATTTAGGTATTTCCTATTCCAATTGGAGTCTACAAAAACCTCCTTAGAGAAAGATGCCAATGTGACAAACACATTCCAGACAGCTATTATACAGCATAGATGGACTAGGAATCATTCCAGTCCCAGAGTAATGTACTGGACAGCAACACCAATGATGACTCAAAACCTCACTGATTGTAGTGATTTGCAATCATCAGAGGCTTGGACAAGAAGGGACTCACTTGTGGGAGAAAGAACAGTGGGGTTTCTCTCTACCCATGACTTACATGTACAGACATGCTCTCAAACATCTACCTCCCTCCTCCCCAGCCCCTCAAAACACAGCAGAGTTGAACACAAAACAAGGTGAGTTTGTTTACCTCTGTCTGGTAGGCATCATATAGGAATCCTATTCCACTTGAATAAAATTGGCACCTTTTGTTATACAAGGGTCTGGGTTCCTGTAAAGACAAGAGCAGCCAAGATAGTAATTGGTTTGGAGGAAATGTGAAGGCACCATGTCCCATGCCCCCAAGCCAGATTCTTACAGCTCTGTGAAACCAAAGCCAGTGCAGTCACTTGGGTAAGCAGCTCACAGACTCATTTTGGCTTTCTTTCCAGAATGGCTCTCCTCAGGGTTACATTTTCCTTCCTCACTCCATCACTAAGCTATATGAGTATCATTTAATTTTCTCTGTGCTGTCCTCTATATTATGAAGACATCACCCCTGGCATTTAACCACTTCCTTGCTTGATGTCAAGTAGTACTGCCCTATGAGAATGGTCCAGTCACTCTTTTTTTCTGATACACTGTCTTACCTGGCTCCAAGATTTACTTTGCTGTTTGTTTTCAAGATATGGGTCTTCCTTTTTTAAAGGATTTTACCACTGTCCATAAAGAAAACAAAGTAAAATAGGTAATACTTGGAGCATTCCATTTATAACACTTCAGACCCCCAAAGCAACACAAAGAATAATAAAGAAATTAGGGCGTAAGGAGAAAGCAATTTGCAGTTTGTTTTTGCCTTATTTTCCAGTTATGCTTATTGCAAAATATGCATTTGCTGCTCGTATTTCATATTTTGCTTGTAACAGTTCCCACAAACTGATATAAAGGAAGAACACAATGAAATATCCTTGGCCAGATGAACAGTGTGTGTTTCCAGCCTTGGCGAATGGCCACTTTGAAGGCTGGAGGGTGCATATCTCAGCCAGTTTCAGGACTAGACCATATTTGCCTTGGGAGGATTTGATGACTTGAGTCCTCTATGATCCAATGTCTACCCCAAAGCAATGTGGGAATGACTTATGCTTGCAAAAAAAAAAAAAAAAAAAAGAAAAAGAAAAATACTTTTTCAACTTTCTGTCACTTATCTAGTCCTGATCTGTGCTGCCAAAAGCATTCAAGTGCTCCCCAGTATGCACAATCAGACCACTTCCAAGAGGAAAGATGGAAACCCACTATCTGCCGTCCCCTTTTTCCATGCTAACTTAAAAGCAAAGGACTAGGTTGTTGGCAGAAACCTGCACCAATTACCTTTGACTACATTTTAAGCATTAAAATCCATCCAGGAATAACCCAGAAACTGCAGAAAGATCTGCACTTCTTCAGATCACCTTTGAGTATTCTATGCTTGTTGGATTATGAAGTGTGAACTGTATAAATCTGCTGACCCCAAACACATAATTAGTTAAAATGCAGAGCTAGGCAGGAATGCAGACAGATCAATGAATAAAGCTCCTCTATCAGCTTGTTTGCCTTTTTGATTACTCTGGCAAACCCAAGGAAGTTTGTACACCAATTCCCAAGGGTTAGGGAAAGGTTAGCTTCCTACATCTACAAATATTTATTTATATTATACAAGTGTAAGAAAAAAGTGCTTCAGTAATTTTTTCTCTAGAGGAAAAGCAAATACCACACCAACAGCATTCTGTGTTTTGAACTTGGTCAACATTCTTCCACAGTCCTGGGAAAGCATTAGCCTTCAGCCATGACTTCCAGAGACAGATCTGGTTGGGAGGTCTAACAGGGATGCAGTTTCTCTGCCACAACAAGGAGCTGATAAGGAGAGGAGCTCTGCTGCATGTCACACTTGCAAAAAAGGAAAGATTGGTCAGGGATGTGAGGGTCAGAGGTAGCCTTGCCCCTAACAATGAAGTGGTGGGGTTCAGAATCCGGAGAGGAGGGAGAAGGAAAAAGAAGGATCCCAATCCTGGACTTCAGGAAAGGAGACTTTGGCCTATTCAGTAACCTGCTTGAAAGAATCCCATGGGATACAGTCCTGGAAAGCAGTGAGGGAGATTCAACATTCACCTACTCCAAACTTAGGAATAGTTAATCCTAAATAGCAGGAAATCAAGCAAAGGCAGCATGAGGCCTGCATGGATGAACAAGGTGTTCCAGAAGTGCAATCCGGGGAAAGTCACCTGGGAGGGAAATAAAAAAATTACATGAGCATGCAGAGATGAGGTTAGAAAAGCCCAAGCCCACCTGGAATTCAATCCAGTAAAGGCTGCAAAGGACAAAAAGGGCTTCTATGGGTGTATTGGCAGCAAAAGAGAGATCAAAAAGAATATGCACACATTACTGAATAAGGCTGGAAACCTGGTGACAAAAGGCATGGTAAAGGACAAGGTATGCGATGCCTTCTTTGTCTTGGTCTTCACTTGAGACTAGCGGAAAAACATGCAGCAAGAAAGAATTACCCTTGTTGGAAGAGGATTGGGTTAGGGAGCATTTAAGCAGCCTGAAGATATATCCCATCTTCAAAAATGACAAGAAAGAGAATCAAGGGTGGGAAGATGATGGAGCAAATAATCTTGGAAACCATTTCCAAATATCTCAAGGATAGGAAGGCACTTGGAGTGTTCAACATGGATTTACAAAGGGGGAATCATGTCTGGCCAATGTGTTAACCTTCTGCAATGACGTGACTGGCTTGGTGGATGAGTGGAGCTTCTCATTCATCTGCTTCTGGATGTTGTTTACCTTCACTCCAGTAATGCTTCCAGCAAATGGACAGTGAGGGGGACTGAATGTTGGCAGAAATGTTGGGGTCATGGTGCTGTAATCAGTGACATGAAGTCCAGCTGGAAGGACTCATTAATTGTCTACTCCAGGAATCAGTACTAGGGACAATAGTGTGTAACATCTTCATTACCAAACTGGATGATGGGTACAGTGCACCCTCCACTAGCTAGTGGATGATACAAAACTGTGATGAGTGGCTGAAACACCATGTTACTGTTCAGAAGGACCTGGGCTGGAGAAATGGCCCAGAAGAATCTGTAGAAGTTAAGCACAGGGAAATGTCAAATCCTGCACCATGAACCAGAAAAGGCTGGGGCCTGACTAGATGGAAAACAGCTTTACAGAGAAGGACCTGGGAGGCCTGGTGAGCAGCAGGTCAAACATGAGCCAGCAATGTGTCCTTGTGACAAGAAAAGCCAGCAGTAAAAGTGACTGCATTGCAAAAGACATCACCAGCAGGTCCAGAAAACTGATCCTTCCTCCCTACTCAGCACTGGTGAGACCTATCTGGAATGCTGGGTAAAGTGCTGGGCTCCTCAGTACAAGAGAGACCATGAACATGGTCTGTTAATAAACACACTGGAGCATCTGTCATAAGAGAGGGAGCTGAGAGCTGGGACTGTTCAGCCTAGACAAGAGAAGGCTCCCACATACCTTATCAGTATGTATCAATACTGATGCAGAAAGTAAAGAAGATGGAGCCAGATTTTTCTCAGCAATGCCCAGAAAAAGGACAAGAGGCAATGGGCACAAACTGAAACACATCAAATTCCATTTAAACATAAGAATAAACTTTTCCTAATTAATTTAGGTAATTAAACACTGGAACTGATTTCCCAGAGTGGTTGTGGAGTCTCAATCCTTGGAGATACTCAAACTGGACACAGTTCGGAGCAACCTGTGCTAGCTGACACTGCTCTTAGCAGAGGTGGTTGGATTAGAAATCTCAAGAGGTTCTTCCCAGTCTCAGCAACTCTGTGATTCTATGAAGATTGTCAGAGTCTACCTCAGGGTATGAGCACACTAACAAGCTCTCTTAAACTATCACAGGTTGTGAATTTACCAGGTATAGTTTAGCACCTGGAGACAGATTCTCCCCAACCTTACCTTCTTGGCACTCATGCCCTTATTACAGGTTGCTGGTGAGTGACACCACCCCATCACACTACGATGCTTCGTCTGACCCTGAATGCTAAGATACTCTCCACAGACACCTCTATATCTCATTACAGGCAGCGAGAGCGCTGCCTAATCTACCTCCATCAAGTACAGAAAGACCCTCACTTGGCTTGCACAGTTTTTCTACCCTTTACATCTCCTTCCTCTTAAAAAAGAAATGGGTCCTTTATTGGTTTGGTCTTTGTGAGAAAAGACAAACATGCTTTTCATCCCAGTGTGCTCATGACTGGAAGCAACGCCCTTTCCTGGGGAGAGAGGTATTGATTAATCCATACCAGCTATTACTGTTTCATACTGCTGTGCAGCACAAAGGTCAGAGCAGTGACATGAGAGCGACCACTGTGAATACTGTTAATACATTTGCATGCACAACCATGGCAAACAAGTACCTTTCTTCATGCACCTAATTTTGAACAGCAAGCCTGCTCCACTAGTACAAGCCAACCTTTTGCATTCAGTCTGTTCTTCTAAACACATCCGTATGTGCAATCAGAATAAATGAGTGATGAGTGTACAAAAATACCACAGATTAGACAACACTGACTTTGTCCAGACACCCATAGAATTTAACACCTAAACCACAAAGCTTTTAAGTAGAGGTACACTGGGGATACCTAAAGGTTGCAAGGGCAAAAGCTTCCAAATTCATTTCACAGGGGTGCTGTGATCTGTCCCTCTACTAAGGTGTTTATATGAAAAAGGCACCACATAGATACTAAATAGTGTTTAAAAATTATCCAACAGTATGTCACAGCACATTAGCACCTGCTTGAGCCTCTGTTCTCTCTCATAATACCAAAGGCAAATAAGACTAAGACATACTTTAAAGCTATAAAAGTAGTCCCTGACAGATTGCTCTTAAAGTATACTTCAGATTGCTTAAAATAGAGTGTGTATGAAAATAGGATACCTACCAGTCCTTGATTCTTCTTGATTCTACTGCTTATAGCAACACTGGTAGAGACAGTGTATAAAAGCTCTGGTCTCTACCAGTGTGTGTGTGTGTGTATGTATATATATATATAAAATCTAATAACTAGTTTAATATCCTTTGGTACCAGGAACTGCCTCAACTACTATTATTGAAACATACCTCCATCTAATGTCTAATATTAATATATAATAAATAATGCATTCCCTTTCTCTGCTTCTTTGAGTAACTTTCTTTTACTGGAAATGGGCAGGTGGGAAAGTTCTGTTGGTTAGAGCTCTGCTGATACATGCAGAGGGCAAAATATGTAGGCTGGCAAAGAGAGGAAGAATTCTGTATAAAAATGCAGTTGTATGCTTGGTTTTATTTATTGATGTAAAGGAAAACCACACAGGTTTTATTCAATCCTTCTGAGCACTGGAAAAAGATGATTTCTTGGCTAATTATGTATGAGTGTGTTTGTGCATACTGGGCAGATACAGTAAAATTGCCATCAGTGTAAGCTTAGAACATTTTCAGACATGTCGAAAATAAGGACACACAGTAACTCCCCTTAATTTCAGACAAACCCAAACTGCGCAGCCTTGAACCTTACATGGCAAAATGCAGCTGTCTCCTTGCAGTTTTTATTTCAATAGTTTTCTGGTATGTGTATTAAAACCAGAGAGTGATAAACAGATGGACAAGAGGGAAGGCTTTATGCCAAGGAAGAGAAGACTTGGTTCAAATATATACAGTTTTGATTTGGTGGATTTCTTCATTTTAAGAGCATTACAGTAGAAAACTCACATTCTGCTTGATGGAGGGAGTATTGCAATACATTTTTTTTGTGTAAGAAAAGTATTCTTTGAACAGTATCTTTGGTGGATTTGATACAGTGTCTGTGGGGTGGTTGAGGGATTATTAACTAAGGTATGGAAAGTAGATTTTTCTATGCCAGTTTTTGTTTCCTTGGAGAACAGATATATTTTGGATAACATAGGGAAAATTCCATCTCGCTTATGTGTAAGATGACTTTCAGAAAACTGAGATATAGCTTAAACTGCATTGATTGAAATGTGTGCTATATTTTACAAAACATGGCTACTAATTTTTAAAAATAACTACATAGTGAGGGCTATCTTTTCCAATTACAACATTTATTTAGTCTTAACTTCCATGGCTTCTAGAGGTGTAGATTAATCAGTGCCAGGGAATGTTCCTAGGCCTGAAATTCGACCATCTAGCCCATTAAATTGTTAGAACTGTGCCAGTGATGGCTTTGGCCTGGGCAAACTATCACTAGTCCAGAATAATTTCTGGGCATGGTTTGTAAATTAGCATGGGCCAAGAACCATTCCCAGTAAGTAAGTTGGACATTGCCATTTACACTCCAAGAGACTTTGAGAGTAAGGACGTGGGCTTCACCATGCCAATTGGCCTGGGGAGCACAGAACTGTCCTGGGCACATGTAAAAGACATATAAATAAAACTGAGGAGTCCAAAACCAGACTACTCATTAACGTGAAATTTTTAATTTTCTGTTTTCTTCCTACAACATTTTTGTATGTCCTTTTCATCTACACCATAGCTAGCAATGAATAGGAGAGGTATATCTGCCAAGATTTTTCAAGTTTAATCCTAAAAGCAAACCGAAACATCACCTTTCAGTGCCAACTCAGCCTTGTGCCAACAGTTGGGTGTTCTGGAGATTATAATTCCCTTCAAGATCAGGCTCTCTGCTAACTTTCTAAAAGCAGGCATGCAAATATCAACAAATAGAAGTTATTAGCAATTAGATTTTATGCTTTTCTGGAGGGCAAGATGGAGCATAGTGTGTCTGGCCCACACTGACTCTCTGAGAGCACACGGCATATGGGAGCACACAAACCTGGCAGCTTTCAAACCAGAGGTAAAAGAATCTCATAAAAGAAGGTGCCAACACATTAGGAGCCTGGGAAAGCAGGCAGAATGGATCACTGTCTGGGGACAGCTGGTTGGATCCTACCCTGTACAAATAATGAGAGGAAATGCTACAAATCTTTTGTAATTCCTGTCTCTCTCTGACCAAAGGCTCTTTCGCATTCTTTTTTAACAACCCTCTCAGTGAGATGGATGTCTCCTGAGGAAGACTGCTAGGAGATCCCAGAGATTTATGGGAATGAATAATTCAAACATCTCAGTGCTTTCACTCATAAACAAACAAATAATGTCCATTTTTAAAAAATGTTATGAACAGTTTCCATATTGGCTGTGACAAGATTGGTATTAAAGCAACTTCTGAGTCTAAGGCCATCAATACTGCAGAGAGGGGGGATCAGCTTTAAAGAAAAAAGCATTTTATATTTCTGTTTGCTCCCCAGGCTTGCAACTTCCACATAAAGCACATGATCATACCTTCTGGAATCAGAAACATGGGTGGATTTTTTGACAACTGTTTTGGGCTTTTATTCATTGGCAGCTAAAACCTGCAATTCAGTTTTCAGTTTGCAATTTCTGGAGCAGAAGTGGCTTTCAGAAAACAATTTGTCTTGCAGAATTTCATGATTATAAGACACGAGCAGAAATAATAATCTCTGAACTCTCCAAGTCCACATTTCCAAATACTGAACCCACATCAACTGCTGGAAAACAAACTAATTAAAATAACCATTTGAAACTGGCTAGCTTTCTACAGACCTGTATCTTCCCTTGTGTTATTAAAGAATTTTTAACCTCCTGGCAGACCAACAGAATGCCTTAACCATAGTTCTTATGATGTTCAATTTTTGTACACAGTTTACACATAATTATTAAAATACTACTCCTCCTGTGCCCCATTGACATTTATTTCAGTAAGTAAAGGCATTATTTTCATAAGCTCTGTATTTCAGACAGCAGCTGGGAAGAGATGGGACATTGCTTAGGATTCTCTGGGCAGGACAGGGCATGTGCTCCTACAGGAAAGCGTGCCTCCTTGGACAGGCCAGCACCATGGGGCTCCCTTCAATGTCTGGGACTGCTCTTAAGGGAGCAAGATGATAACTTGATCATCTTAGAGGTCTTTTCCAACCTAAATGGTTCTTACCGTTCCATGATAATTCCTACCTGCTTCACATTTTCGCCATGCACCAAAACAGTCTTTTCTAGAATATTAACAACTTTTATCTCCTAGTCACCAAACTCATAATGAGCTTTTGAATCCAAATGTGTCAGTTCAGTTTTACCTCATAGAGTGGGCCTCGAAGTCTTTCTATTTCTGCATTTCAGCAGTTTTCCTCCAATGTGATACTAGTGCTTGTTTCCTACTTTTTTTCTGTGTTTTGTCCTCTTGATAGCATCACCTTGACTAACAACATAGAAAGTCCTGTACTGTCAGAGTGTGCATAGTGCATGCTAGCTGGGATTTGGAAGGGTGCTAAACAATCCATTTCTGGAATCCCACAGTTCTATGTCTGTGCAGCAGAGGTTATGCTACTGCCAAAGGCTGCAATGGACTGGAACAAATGTTTTCAGTTTTATTTGCTGTTTTTTTCAAAATTCAGCCAATAATTAGCAAACTATATTAAGAAACTATAAGCCCTCAAATTAGGTTTTTATATGTCCCTTTGACATAAGCTGCAAACATGACTAGTGTGTGTTGATTCAATTTCTACATGTACTGCCCCTGCCTTGAGTCAAGGGTTCCCAAATGTAAAGTTGAACAAACTCTTGAAAGCCATGAGGAGTGAGACAGAGAGACAGGACAACTCTGTCCATGCCATACTTCTGCTGTAACTACTACACATGAGTGATCCCCTGGTGCAAACAATACATTCTCAGTGTTGTTTATACACTTAAGAGGTAGTTGTGACAATATCTTGTTACGTGCTTTGAGTGAGGTCATGCCATGAGAGCAATGCTGAGAGTTTTACTCCAGACTGCAGTCAGCACTTGCCCTTTCTCGTGCTTCTACATCTGCCTTGCATGAATTCAAGAGCTAATATTCTTCCAGAAATGCTGTGCTCCAGCCTAGAGAGCCTGTCTGTCTTGTCTGCTATTCTGAAATAGCCCAACTTCAGTGCCAAAAATAAGAAAAGCAGCTGGTGGGGCTTAGAAACTTCACTCTCACAAACTAAATTTATTTCACATTGTGCTTTCTGGGAGCTCTTTTTAGGATTTCTATGTGATTTGAAAGACTAAATCCTACAGAATCCTCTTGATGCTTGTGAGTATTAAGCGTTCATTTCAGTTCTTTCAAACCAGTGAATACTCAGGATACCTGTATACTGTCATGGCTGAAAAACACGCATACAAGGATGTGTCTCACTTTGTATTTCCTCACTGATTTTTTTTTTTTTTAATGTAAATATCTTGAAGTGATAGCCTCAGTCTCCCTCTTCTCTATTTTGGTGATGTCTGTGGTCTGGTAGCACTGCTACAGTCAAATGAAAAGCCTTCAGGTGCTGGAGCTGCCTTATTGGTAGATAATGTGCACAAACAAGTCACTTTTTCATGTCGACTGACAGGTCTATTCTCAGATGGATACAGATCTATTTGGAGAGGTTAAGTCCTTTTCTTTCAATGACTTTTGGCCACACTTTCCATGGCATGAAGGTGGGAGGCAAGGCCCATCAGCCTTCACAAGCAGATGGAGTGCAGTGAAACAGGCAGAAGAATCGGGAGCTGACTCCCTTGCACATGCCCAAGGAGGTTCAGCATCTCCAGTGCCTTTAACTGATACAGCCACAGGTGTTGTCCTGAAGAAAAGATGTGCATGCAGAGCTGCTGAGTGACACTGTGCCTGGTGTGCTGCAAACTTGTACTGCATCAGAGACAGCTGCTCTGGCTGTACTGGGGGTGAGGGGCCACACAAGGCTCCAGTGAGGAGCCTACTCCTGCCTTAACAGCCCAGACCTCTGGTAAATCCAAGCCCGGCACTGCAATAAGTCTGCTTTTCTTTAGTCATGTCTCTCAGGATGAGGCTGTAAGACCTTCCCAGGATACCTGCAACAGCTATTTTGCATAGTTAAAAACTTAGATTTACCACTGATTTTACACAAGTTTCTAATGATGCAATTAGCTGATATTATTCAAGGCTGTAATTTTAGTTATTGCTTGATGCAGTTAGTTATTTAATTGCTTATTATAGTTGATTACTTACATTGATTACATTACTTTGATTATAGGGTTTGTTATATGAACTGATTGCTGTGTCTTGATTATAATGATGTTGTGCCATGTGAGTAATTAACGTTTCCACAAGAATGCAAGAAATGTTTATTCTGTTTCTGGTAATGTAACTCAAATACATGAAAAACTCCTCCATCTCCTCCCTTTTTCCTTAATGCTATCATAATATATAAGAAATATATAAATCTCTAAGTGTATTACTGCAACAGAAATCATTTTGCAAGACACCAGCCTTTAGACATCTGAAATACTGAATATCTTGCTGACTGAAATACAGAAGGGTTTCCTTTATAATGTTCTTCTGGATTTGTTTTACGTTAAAGAGAAGGAAAAGAGGTTGCACTAAATGCACCTAGTTGAGCAATATCTATATATTGAATATCTACATCTACAAATAAAATGCTGGATGCTTAATTAATATTGCAGTGTTGATTTATATTTTCAGGGAATGGCACAAAATATACCTATTATGATTTAAGTAATGTAATAACACCTTTATGTATGAAATTTTGATGTCAGGTATTGAGCAGAAAACAGACAGAAATCAGGTGTTTATGCCCAGAAATTTGCCATCAAAGCTCCCTATCATCTCTGTAAAGGAAGATTCCCACCAACACACATAACATCACACCAGAGGTCAGGCTGACAGGGCTCATCCAAATGAAAAGGACTGTAGGACTAGGACCCAAAATGTCAGAGAGTGAAAAAGTCCATGAGAAAGGCCTCAGGAGGAATGGAAAGAGATGAGTTATAAAACTAAGATAATAATTAGTGAACTGGTTCATGCATCCCCTGACTGCTCTGGCACAACCAGCTTTTCCTCATCTCCACTGGCTTGTCATTTTGAAGCTCACATGCATTTCAGAAGATTACAGATGTTCAAACACATGGTGTTCAGTGCTCCAGAGGCAAAAATGCCACTGGGTATACTGGTGGCTGGGAATGTGGAGAGAACTACACTGAGGCATATATGGAAGAAAATTCTAGGCAGATTTGGTTAAAAAATCTCCTAACTATGTTACCTTCTTGGAATTTATCATAGAAGACTAAAATATATTACAAATGTGAACCTCCATAATCTATCAATGCTGTTGCAACACATTTTAATAAGTTCTTAATAGAGCCATAAATAATGATCAATTGAAACTTTGTTGAATCCTGGGACTATACTTTCCATGGACATTATATGCAACTGAATAATCATACACACACAGAGACAAATTCCTGCTACATGATATTATTATTCATACTAATCATGGTTTCTTCTTAAAGATGAAGCAAATAAAGATTTTGCTAGCATACTTAAACACTTGATTTTTACTCTAATAGAATTTAAGGACTTTCATGTGCTTTCCTAATTTAGAACATGTGAAAGAACAACAGCTTTTCCTATTTCTCTTATTACTCCACTAGTTTCTGCACTGAGCAACTCAAAACACTGTTTTTCCTTTGACAAATGATGAAAAAAATTGCCAAGTATTTTTGCTGTAGTCTTGAGTCTGCAGGTGGTTACCTCCTCTCCCTCTGTGTATCTGTGTGGAAGCTTTGATTTTTTTTCATTGAACAGGAACATCTGTGGTTAGTCTAGAAACATTTCTGAGAATAGGAAACAATAAAGGAAATCATCTGCTGGCAGCACATCAGAAGAAAGTAGATTATGCTTTTCAAAGCAGACTGCAAGCCCCTTGCCCCAGTCACCCACCTTACTTAGGATTAGAGAGTAATTAACTTGCTTTGTATGCTTTGCATAAATTGCATCACGTTTTGTAAAATAACAAAATAAAGACAGAAGTAAAGATGGAAGTGGACAGTAAATCTCCCCTGATCCAAGCTGTTATTCCACATTGCTAAGTAAATTCTAGCATACCTGCCCCCCACCTGATTTTTGGATGTATAAAAGCCACACAGATGCAGAAGACTATAATCTATGTAATGTACAAATGCAGAAGACTATAATCTAGTGAAACTAGAATACCAGTGTGATTTTAAATTTGGATCAAATCTTTCTCACTTTCTCACATCTTGTATTATTTCTTGCAATAATAATGTGATTGTTAATATCAGTGAAATGTGTAGAATTTCCCTCCATATCTCTGGAGTTGATTTACAGTATAGTCAGTGAGTACATACCTATCTAGGTACTCTGGGAGCAAAGCTAAAAGACAATAATATAATGTCCAGAGACAAAGAAATTGGAAGTGCTAGATTTGCTATTACCCCAGTGCACTAAAAATTCTGCCCTGTTGTACATTGACATTGTGCTCTCTGTGCAACAGGATCATGCAATTAAATAGCAGTGGCATTTAACCATTCGCTTTTCTATACTCAGATGTGTGGGTCATTCTCTTAACATTTTCTCACAGCGGCAAACTCCCAATTTAAAACAAAAGAGTACTTTTCCTCCCTCCCTATTGCATGTAATTGTACTAAGATATCTCTTACTGCATCTTCACATAATTCTTCCCTCAAAGCTGCATTGCTGAAGTTTGAAAGACCAAAGTAATGACATTAATGAGGGTCCTCATTGTGGGCCATTCCATCTCAAAGAGGGAAGCCAATGGACCAATGTTTATGTCAGGGGACTAGGGGATGCTGGACCAATCCTTGTTTATGCCAGCAGTGAAGATATTTGTCCCACACAGTGGTGCAGATATGAAAGGAACTGGGAATCTCTCTTTTTCCTTCTCATTGACAAGTGGATTGTTCTTCAGCATCCAAACACAGTGTTTGTGCTGCCTAATGGTTTAGACATTTCTGTTTGGTTGGCACAATACCAGACCTTTTCCTTCATAAGAGCAAGTCACAGCAGGGAAGAAAAAAGGGATTTTAAAGAATTTGCAAGTTGGCTAAACCTGAAAGGAATTTCAGAGGGAAAATAAGAGCTGTACAACCACGGGGCTTTGTCCCTGCCAGTGTGAGAGGCTCTGCAAACTACAGGGGGAATCTTAAGAGCTTCTCAAAAAAACCCAGTTAACCAAACTAATGCATACTACCAGCTCCTCTGTTATGTAAATATATTCAGGCTGTATGCATCATACCTACCTGTGTATCAGATTGCAGATTTGTAGGTACAAAAACTCTGAAGCCCTTCCCTCTCTCTGTATTCTAGACCAGAAAACATTAACGAGATGACAGTTTTGCTGACTAGTCCTTGTATGCATCCAATACACTCATCACTGGGTTGTCTTGTATGTCATCCAGTATGTGAGGAATAATGGTTTTAGTAAAGGTACTGCTTCAGATTTGGTTTCAAAATAGCTTGTGGTGGTGGTCTGAAACTGTTCTGTAATGTCAGTACATTCTTTTCTACCAGATTTCCTTGTGACTTCCTTTTGTGATGTTTTTGACTTAGGCACCTCTGACTAATTCACCTTTCACAAGACTGGGCACTCCCAAGATGTAATGTGCTTCACAGGGAAAATATATGTGAGTAACACAAACAAAAATGATAGTACAACAGGCTTCAAGTTTTTCAGGCCCTCCAGGAAAATTCGTTTTTCAAAGAAAAGTATTCACTCTTTGATTTAAGGTATACCCAACTGCATTTGGATGCATGACCATAACTGCTATGTGAATGTGGTTATCTTGCAGTACAAAAGAGAAATCTTGGCAGATTGGCTTAAGCTGGTTGCAAGAGTCCTCCTTTGCTCTAACCTTTAAATTAGGTTCATAAAGAATTAATGTCCCCTTCTAAATAATTGGTACTCTAAGAATGCAGCCTGTGCTTCCCACCTCAGTGTCAGATGCAAGCTCTAACACTGCCATTAATGCTGCAGGATAGTTGGCCACTGGAATGTCAGAATGCACTGCTCCCAAAATTGAGCACTTTATATTTAGGAAGAATAAAACATTTTCACCTCACTGGACCATCAATATAAAAATCACTACTGAACTAGTGCTAGTTTTCAGTTACAAATATTTAGTGGTCACTCTGCTAAAAGAAAAATATAACGGCAAAACCTCTCATAGAATCACAGAATAGTTTGGGTTGGAAGAGCTCATCTAATAGCAATGAACAGGGACATCTTCAACTACACCAGGTTCCCCAGAGCCCCATCCAACCTGACCTTGAATGTTTCCAGGCATGGGGCATCCACCACCTCTCTGGGCAACCTGTTTCAGTGTTTCACCACCCTCATAGTAAAAAACTTCCTTGTATCTAACCTGAATTGACCTTCTTTCAATTTAAAACCATTTCCCCTTTCCTGGCTAAAAGGTTTGTCTCCATCTTTCATATATGCCCCCTTTAGGCACTGACAGGCCACAGTCAGGCTTCTCTGAAGCATTCTCTTCTCCAGGCTGAACAACCCCAACTCTCGCAGCCTTTCTTCATAGGAAAGGTGCTCCAGCCCTCTGATCATCTTTGTGGCCCTGCTCTGGACTTGCTCCAACAGGTCCATGTCCTTCCTGTGCTGAGGACTTCAAAGCTGGATGCAGTACTCCAGGCTGGGTCTCAAAAGGGCAGAGGAGAGGGGCACAATCACCCTCCCTGATCTGCAGGCCACACTTCTTTTGATGTTTTTTAAGGTATACTCTATGCCATGCTATTATATTAATGAGTCATACAGGATGGAAATGGAATTAAAAGTAACTAGCTGTAATTTTTGTCTTATGTGGCAGCACGGAGAAAGTCAAATGCATTTAGTGTTGTTCTCCAGAGAATCTACCCAACTCTGTTCCAATGAGCAATTACTTATTCCCTGAGTTGTGTTTTCTACCACCAGTTGTCAAGGTAACAACTTTGTTAGACATGGAATATAACTATTTGTTTTTTTCTTCAACGGGAAGGCCAATAGGCTTGCTCAGAGCATCTTCAAATGGCTTTTTAGGACATCTGGCCTGTAGTGTGCATGACTGTGGTCTGTGTTACATGCCATGGCTTGGTGAAGTCACCCTGTAGTAAAATGCAGCTCTGGTCAGCAAAGCTGCAGGTCACTCCTGTTGCAGTTCTTGCCCAAGTGTCTGTAATCTGTGTGAGAAGCTCCAAAGATGGGAAGAAGACTGACATCCTTGGTCACTGCACGTGCAACCACCACTGGTGCCACCAGTTCTGGATGGCACACAAGTTCTGCCCCAGACCTCAGGAAGCAGCTGGGAACCTGCAGTTCACTGCTGGGTGGGTGTCTCTGTCTGGGCTCCTGTTCTACACAGAAATCATCAGATCTTTGTCACATAGAATGTATTGATAATGTAATTATTTTTTCACTAGACAGGGGCTGCCAACTTGATGTTACTTAAAACAGAAGCTTTGGAGCTCTACTGACCAGAGCTCAAATTCCATCATCATCCTCCAGATCAAAGACTCCATTTTTCCATTGCTTTGTCTTTATGCTTCCCAGAAAGTGAGTTTACATAATGCCTGTCTTATTAAACAGTATTTTGAGATAACATAGATAAAGAGAAGGCAAATATCTCAAGTTTACTTTCTAAACTCACAAATCAGTAGGTAATTACCCAGAATATATACTTCAGCAGTCTACAAGCTGCTCTTAAACCATGTGGATGAAGGTCTCAGGTTAGTAGTATTTCAGTGTTCTCCAGTTAAGCTACAGGTTCATTTCAGGGCTTAGAACCTGATGAGCCCTTGGTTTCTCCTAGAGCTTTCAGGCACATCTGAGTCCCTTTATAGTCCATACTTCAGGAAAATGTGACTGGCCATGTGTCAGTACCAATGTTCCATTATTCCTAGCTGAGCATTTGAAAAGATGATACAAAGCATTTGTCTCCACAGCTTAAAATATCTGCCCATGCTTGTGCTACCTCTCATTTTTCTAATGTTCTCAGGAAGTGCTTGCAGGCAAATTCCTCACTTCATAACTGGATTTCTTGATGCTGGCCAGCTATTTTAGGTTTTTCCTGAAGGATAACTGCAAAGTTAAGGATCGTGTGGCCATGGCCAAGGCTTGCAGTCATAGAGCAGGAGGGTAGTAAGGTAGTGCAGAGAATCTGTGTGGGAGGTGGGACAGGGGATCTCCCTGTGTGGTGAGAGGAGGCTATTGAGTGATCTCCATCAGCACAACTGGGCTATTCTCATCTGCTAAATAACAGAATGTCTCAAGCAAACACAAATGCACATAGTGGATTCCTGTGATCACCACATTTTTCTGAAAGAACATCACTGCACATTGATTTCAGCTTTGATTTGTTTCACTTGATTCTGGTCTTTTTTTTTAAGGTGAATTACATCTGCATTATTTTTTAAATAAGCTACTGCTATTTTAAATTAAGGTCCTTTTACTTCACTGCTCTTAATTTTTGCAGTGGTGTGCTCCAGGGCTTTTTTTAAAGCAGAGTGAGTCTTAAATCATTTAAGTATCTTTTCTCTGAAATATATCCCTTTCCTGAAAGAATTTTTGTCAATTTTATGCCTTCTTTGGAAGAAAATAAAACAGAGAAAGTATTTTATTATTCTATTCACTGTTTTACAAGTGCAGGAGAAAATGTGTAACAATAATAGTCTCCACTCTACAGCAGACACACACTAAGAAATATTTATAATTATGTGATTTGTCCTCTTCACATCCTTCCCAGCTCAAATGAAGACAAAAATAAAATTAAAACCAGGATACATTTCTTACCAAATTGATGTGAAGGATGTTTTATTTGTTGTTGGTCTGAGAACTGCTTGGCTTCAGCCTGGGGAGAAAAGGGACCTGGAGCCTTGGTATCAGCAGCCTGATTCTGGAAACAGAACAGTCCATGCTGCCCTATTTCTCCTCACAAAAAGTTTATGGCTTTAGGCACCTTCTCTGACATGCAAAGAGTTTATCATTGACTTAACTGGAGGACAGTTTAGTCCAGTAGTTATCCCCCAAGGCAGTGGCCAAAGTGGCAACAGCACAACACAGGTCTGAAAATGGCTGATACCACCCTGCATGAAACAGATTGAATGTTGGAATTTCCTGTAGGAAATGAGCTGTCGTACAAAGAGGTTGTAACCCAGTGGCAATAACACCATAGTCTCACCTTCTTTTCATAAGGTAAGGCCTCACCATTACTGTATGTTAATTTGGGAGTGTACTTATACTACCACTTCTACAGATTTTCCCAGATGTGTTAGAGAAACTAGATGATGTACACCTTTATTTCACCTGATCCTATAAAGTTCCTTATTAAACAGAGGAAGAGACTGAGGTTGGCTGTGATTATGTTGAGATGCATATTAGTTTTTCAACAAAAGGTACTGCTAAGTATTTCTTAGTTCTGTAATATGTGAAGAAAACCAGAAGAGACAGATGTGACAAACATACACCACAAGAAAATGCTTTTCTGCTAGAAATTACATAAGTAATCAAAACCAAAAGCTGACAAAATCACTGTACTTACTATGTGCCGTGCTGCAAACACTCCATCAACTATTGCACAACAGAATGCTGCTACCACACCAAAGCTGATAAACACAATGGAGGCTACCAGCTGAGAAGAGAAAAACAGATTGAATGTAATTCTCAAAGTAAAACAATTACACCAGCTTTTCTAGTATTGTTAAGTGACAGTTACCCCTTTTGTAATTCACTTTAGGTCAGTGTGTCAAGATGACAGTCATGCACTAGTGAAAAGGCAGAAATTCTCGATGCTGGTTTGACAAACTATCAAGTCTACTAGAAAAGCACAAATCTTTCAGGAGAAAATTAGGTCAGCTGTAGGAGTTATTAAATTCAATGGTGATTTCCAAATCAGCTTATTTAATGAAATAGCTGTGGTTCCATAGGAAGCAGGGCAAGAAGTCTTGTTCCTGTTGGCTCATATAAATCTTTAGAGCTTTACTACTGTGGTAGTGCTTCCCACCAACAGATACAGAAATTGTAGCAATAAAATAAAATAAAATACAATAAAAAAAATAAAATAAGCCTGTAAACTATCAGAAATCTTTTATAATCTCAAATAGTTTACGACAGCTTATGCCACAACTAAATCAGAGACTTATAGGACTGATACCTCTGGAAAGGCTGGGGTGCACTGCTTTGGCTCTTGCCCTTCTCAGGACTCACAGCCTGCTCTGCTGTGGGCAAAGCAGAACACAGGGCATGACCCAGATAGCAGACCATCTTTATTAGCCCACCAGACTTAGCTTCAAACATCATTCTGTCTCCCAAGCTGCTTCATTCATTAAGCGTTATCAATTCTTTATCAACAGGACAGCGAACAGTGCAATGCTAGAGCACAGCTCCAGCACAAGCAGTGGTGGTACAGAGGGCTTGGTGGGAAAGGTTGTGCATGTTGGGCATGCTAAGCCCCCTGCTAGCCATGCTGCAGCTTAACAGCAACTGCAGGGTTGGCACAACCCCAGACATGGGAAGCTTACTGCCCAATTCACTCTGAAGAGAGCAGTAGGACTTGAAAAGAACATGGTATACATCTCCATTAGAGACCAGTCAGTGTGCTGTTAAGCACGTCCTTCTGAGATGATATTGGCTTGTTTTGAGGTCATGTCTGAAGGGTGCAGTGCTGGGAGGAAGGTGAGATGGAATTCTGAGAGACAAACTGTAGACTTGGCAAGGTGCTCCCCTTTGGCTTTGTTAGCCCCAATGCCATCAAGTGAAGAAGAGATGCTGTCACTCCTTCCTCTCTCAGATTAGAGTGGTTTGTGACTTTGAGGACTCTCCACCCTGAGTTTGGATGAGTGGGTACCTGCAGGGTACAAGGTGAACTTAACGTGCACTCTCTGGCTGTTTTTAATGTAAGGTAATGTACTTCTCTCACACCTCTGGCATTTCTCATGCAAAGTCACAAGAGGAACCCTTTGAAACATCCTGTATGATAAGTTAATTTTAATTTACAACAGTATTAAGTTATAGTTAATAATTGCAGCAGGTTAAAAAATTTCCTTGAAAACTGACAAAACGGCATCCTTAATTGATAGATCACATGGACAGGGGATTCAGTCAAGAATGTGGACCTTTTTTGTTATTTACTAGTCACTAATTACTCCTTCACAACATGTATTCCTGAAATGCCCACGTATAGATTACCAAAATTACATCCACACAGTTCATATATCCCTTTTGCCTATACAAAATGCATATCTGTATTACCTAAATACTGTTTTCACAAGTGTAAAACTTGTAAGGCACCACAAAGCTCCTTGAAAATAGAGCCTTTAGCTTATGTTAGGTTAAGAATAGTACCATATCAGTAGTGTTAACAAGGGACACAGCATTGGTGACTTCCTCAAAAAAATTACTTAGGGTAAGGAAGAAATTACAGCCATATAAGCCCACAGCACTGGACACACGGGTCAAAGCAATATCACCCACTTGGAGATAAGAGCTCTTGGTGAACTGGAAAACAGTACAACTTAAAAGCAGAAGAATCCCAATTCTTTCTGATACACTATTTTGATCTCTCATTAGCTCCTGTGTTATGCAGTCAGAGGTGAGTCGGCACTGCCACAGGGATTGCTGTGAAACTGGAATCCTCAGCATGGAGAGAAAAAGGGCACACAAAAGTGGCTGAGGCAGATGGTACTGGCTTATCTAGGGAACCTGCTGCATTTCCCCTGCTCTGCCATACTGCAACCCTAGGAAAGCACTGTTGGATGCATCACCCTTAAACCTTCACTCTCCCTTGCTCTCTGGTGTGGCAGGTCAGGTCTCATGAATTTGGTTGTCTAAAGATCTTGGCATGCAATTCATCAAACCAAGAAGGCTGTGGGCTCCTATCACTGCAGACCAGTGGGCTGTGCTGCCCTGTGGCAGCTGCATTTGCTACAGATCCTGATCTCTTTATTTGAAAAAGCAGTAATGTTTAAAAGTTCTGATTAAGTCATTATTGTCTGATACCTCTATCTTGGTTTTCAAGTCAGAGCAGTCAATCGAACAATTAGTGGGCTTAGCCAGGTGTTTCCAAATTGTCTGAGCTCAAGATGAATTTACTGGAAGCTGACCTCAAGGTGGCTTTTCATTTCACACATGAGCAACTTATTGATGATCTACAACCCCCAAACCAATGTTTTCCACTCTTGGAGATAGCTTGAATCACCTAATGCGTATGCTGGCCTTTGGTTTCACTATACAGCTATAGAAGACCACATATAGAGGTGCACAGGAAATCACAGCATAGACAGGAGCTATGGAACTGGCTTTGCACCCCTCAGTCATGTTGGGGTTCATCTACCCATTCAAGGGGTTGTGTGCAAGTCAAAGGTTGTTAGCCAGAGTCTGCTGTTCTTATCTATGCCTACTGTGAGCAGTCCCTTTGAAATCAAGAACATTTCTTGACTGAAGTAATATTTATTACAATGCCAAAGTTGCACAATGTGACACTGAAAGGTTCTTATGACTTAATTTGCTTTACATATGTATTTGCATGATAAAACAAGTAATAATACAAGAATATCATAATAAAAATTCTTAAAATGAAATTACAGATTTATAGTCTCAAATCTCTCACTGCTTATTGAGACTGTGGTAACCACATAAACAAATTACAAAATTAATTACTTCTAAAAATTGCAGTCAAGACAGCCAAATGAAGAGCTGTTGCAAATTTAGAAGATAATTTTCCTGAGTAGTGGGTGACTGCTGAAGTTTTGAGTTCACAAGCCTAGCACTGTCTAGAAAGAAAAGCAGTGCAGTTCATTTAAACATAGAGATGCTTGTTGACAGGTAAAAGAAAGAGCACTTTAAAGAAAATAAATACCGATCCATCACATCATCTCATCTGTATTTTTAATAGCAGTATGTTTTGTCAGGAAAACTATTCATTACTCATAGCAAAAACAGTTATTCAAGAACAGTTTGCTTTTGCTCTTCTATTGCAATGCCAGGCTTCTCTACAGCTGTTGCCATCAGAAAACATTTACTCCTGGTTCTGGTATAGAATACAATGGTTTGATTATTTACAGAGGAGCAATAAAACCAGTTATTAAACACTGAAAGCTGTACCGTGGGGGCCTAACAATCAAACCCAAAAGACAGCTGTTTAACAGAGGTGTTTAAGCAAAAGGAGGAGCAAAATAGGCACATGGACTGTTGTACACAGTATTAACTGAAGAGCTGTTATCTATCTTCAGACATTTCACAGAAATCTGAAAACACTCAAAAATGCAAATCTAGTGAAAGGCTGGACTGCTAAATTCTTGCCTGCTGCCTTCTTTCAGAAAAGGTATGTATTTTATTGCAGAATTCACCTTTCTTGAACAACCTCCTGTCCTTCAGCAGGCATAATAACCCCACTGCCTGCACTGTCACCCTCCTGTCCAAGTGAGACTAGTGAAAGCAACAGAGGACACACAGTGGCCATGGACACTGGTCACAGACTCTGTTCAGCTGCCAGAAATGCACCTGGCACAGGTAGTTGGCAATTAAGTCTCCCACAATGATACCCATGCATGGTTTTGGAGTTGAGCTGGCCACAGACCAGACCCAACAGGTAGTTTGATGAGGCCACCACAGCCGCAGCAAGTCTCACGTAAACACTGCATGTCAGGTCCCAGGCACTTCATGTGCTGAATCACACACTGCTGGTGCCATGTCCTCCTGTCCCTTCCTGTCCCTGCTGTGTGACATGCAGAGATGTGCCACCAGCATTTGCCAGCAATGGGGAAAATTCCATTGTTCCCCAGCATCAGCACATGCTGGCTACAGGCTGGTACCTCAATGGATGTTTACAACATTCCTGTGAAATACTTCTGAAAGGCAAGCTAGACTCCAATTCTCCACTCTGGCACATCCCTTTTTCCCTCATGGCTCTAATTTAGCCCTTACCTGGCGCCAGTCTAAAGGCACAACTCTTCAGATAATGACAGTCATTTCTAGCACCAGATGCTGTGTGAGATGCCTCATTCACTCAGTATAGACTAAGTAGATCTGGGACTTTGAAAAATGTATAGCTTTTTGGTTTGGGGATTATCGAAATAAAAACTAGGGTTTAGCCATAATTAATAAATCATATGGACTGGGGTTATTTTGTTGTTTGTGGTCGACAAGACTTGTTTTACTGCCTGTGAAGAAGTCTGCTGTTTTCCAGTATCATGTCAGGGATAACGAGGAAAAATAGCAACATGAAAAGGCCAGTTGGTGTAGCACAGGCAGGGGAGAGGTCCCATGAGAAATTTAAGGAACCTCACATGCATAAAAAGGTTGAATTAATCAGATAAACAAACAGACCACATGAGAGGTTTAAATTATTATGCCAAAGAGAAAAAACAAGATCAAAATCCACTTTCGAAATCAAGGTGGCATTTTCATTTGGAAAATTTATCCTTTTTTCTTGCCCCGCATTGTGAAGTGCAAAATTGTGAAAGGCAGAATTTGCAGTACCTTCTGTTACACCTTAGGTACTCACAGTGAATTTTTATCCTATATGCACACAGTTTTCTCTTTTTCACTTCCAGTAGTATTGATGCTCACCTTTTGCAGATAAATCATCAATTAGGCTACATACAAGGGCAAGGCACCACAGATGTTTCTGTGGATGGGAAATGTGCAACAGGGTAACTTGTGGGTCCCAGCTCTCATCCAGCCCAAGAGGGCTTATGCAGAACAGCCCAGTAAGACAAGAAAAGGAGCAAAAGTTCAGAGTCTGCTTAGTCTAGCTCTTCCAGGTCCACCCAAAGATCTTTAGCATAGGGACTACCTCTTTATTGGTCAGATAAAGAGAGTACCTGAGCTGCTGGGAACTTCACTTAGTTACGGAGATGGGGGAATTCAGCGTCTGACCACACTAACCCATACCCAGGGTTGTCCCACAACAGGCTCAGTCCCACAACAGGAGGTGGCTCACACAGCCATCTCTGCTTGACATTTCTCTTTAGGGCATGAAAGCCCATGGTTTAAAACTGTCCCTAAGTGCCCTTGTTAAGCTCCTCACAGGGCCTCCACAGCCATCCGCCACTGAGCATTGTTCCCTCCTCCTGGCAGCAGTAGTGTCATTCTCACGGGTGATGAGTACAACAGCAGCTTAAGTCTTCTGCAACTCCGCTTACCTCAAAAAGTAGCAGGAAAACATTTTGCCTTTACATTGTGTTTCCAAATAATACCTTGTATATTAACTCTGGCATTTCCCTAGTCTAGGTCTCTCTATTGATTTCACCCTTTAGAAATGTCTTCTTAATCCTTAATTTGTACCAATCTATTTACACTACTCTTCCTGTAATTCATCTTGTCTTTTCTTCTAACCTGATAAAGCATTCAAAGATACAGTTTCTGTGAAAAATGCTATATGAAATAAAGATAAATTTTCCTATATTATCTTCAGACAATGAAAGAATGGTGGGAATTAAATCAACAGCCATTATGAAACATGAAACAAAATTACTGAAAAGGATTACCTGATTAATACATTCTTTCTTCCCTCATAATCTAATATCAGCTACAAAAACAGACCGAGAATAGCTAGGAAATTATTTCAATTTGTTTTACATGAAAATCTTTACTAGAATGAGCAATCTACTGAATAAAATAACCTATATCAAGCAGTTTCTGTGCACTTAGACTTTGAAACTGGAGTCACCATTACACTGAAATCAGAGAATGAATTCAATATATGTGTAAATGAACCCATATTAAATTCAAGATAATCCATTCACTGATGAGTAAAATGCTTGTATTGACTCAGTTAAAAATGCCACCGTTGATGATGCATTATCAGGACTCCTGGGACTTTGGTAGAGTCTTAGAGTTTCAGCCACTGAAGTCCAGGAAGTATTACTAAAATGATTCAATAATAATAATAATAATAATAATAATAATAATAATAATAATAATAATAATAATAATAATAATAATAATAATAATAATAGACAGAATGGTACTTGCTTCACATTTTCCACGACACGAAACAGAAGGCAACCTAAAAAAATATTTTTTCACTGAGGCAGGGTTAGTTTTATTATCACTACTGTTTTAAGCCCCCACAGCATCTGAGGACTGCAGTTCCTATCCCACTAACCATTACTGCAGTTACTCCCTTCTAGCAGCAGCACACTCAGCTCATTCAAACAGCGCTGCTTTATTTGCTCCCTAGTCTGAGTTGATACAACCACCCTCCTAAAGACTGACCCTCTCCAGTTGAAGCAGGTGCAATACATATTCTCTGCTCCACCCATGTTTTCACTCCTTTTAGAAATAGTATTTTAATAGCTGCTCTACTTTGCTTCCTGCCCATTAGGATGCTGACTATGATCAAACCCTTTCTCTCTGTCTTGCATTCTTACAGGCATGTAGAGAACACTGAGGCTTCTCAGGGCAGATCAGTGTGCTGTGCTGTTAGAGGCATCTTCTCCTGGTCTTGCACGTCCTAGTGAATCAGAGTTGGCACCCCCAAACTATTACTTTATTTCAAGAGCTTTCTCTTGGAAATGTACTTTTTTATTTATTTTTATCTTTTTATATCTGGATTTTAGTTTTTTTTCACAGAGATCTGTTCCCATATTCTATGGCAAACCACACGTAGTGATTCCAGATTACTTTTGAGACAAAAATTATTGGTACTTCATACATTTGTGCAGTTATAAGTATAGGCTGAGGCACATCAAAAATGCACCCAGCAGGCCTTCACATAGCAGATGGGCCCGTACTGACAATCAGCTGGGCTCTGCTCAGTAGAAATACAGGGTGTGAAGCCTCACTACGTATTTCTGAAACAGGAATGTTGCAGTGCTCCATCCAAAGTGAAGCAGTAGTTCTTTTCCAGGCTGCTGAGTGGCACCAATTGCAGTGTTTTGTATGTGGCAAAGCTGCTAAAAAATCCTCTTCAGGGTTAGACTTCATCATATGCACCTTCAGTTACTTAAAATATAAGTATTTGTGTCAGGTGGTTATCTGTGCTCCTCCACAGTCAATGGGGAGCCAGACACTTCCAGGTACTTTCTACACTTACTGTGAAACGGCATGAATTACCTCCTGATGGTATCTGTCTTTTTGCCACTGGCTACAGAGGGAGCCTAGGTGAGGAAGTATCTGTGCAGCCAAAATTGACATCTTAACAATAATTCTTTCATTCCCATGATGATGGCAGCTCTGATTTGAGCTTTTTCTCCTCCACTTCAGAACTTCCCTTCAGTCATTTGCCTGGGACTTGAAAGGGAGGGAGGGGAGCAATGCGGAAGGAGAGAAAAATGCCTAGAAGAAGACAGAGTGGTGTTATACAGAAAAGAGAAATAAAATCATCTGGATTTCACAGCTGGAGAAATGCTAATGGTTTTAGAACCAGCCTAAGCAAGCCTCAGTCCAGTAGGCACTTCAAACTGATAAGAATTCTCCTTTGCAAACGTCAACAAAAGAATTTATCTAAAAATAGTTAAAAATGATTACACATTTTAAGGACACAAAACTCAGTCTAGAATAAAAAACTAAACTCAGCATTAAAAGGAAAGGGAACAAAAGTGAGAGAAATTTATATGCGCTGATCAGATTCATTATAGGAATTCATTACATACTTTCTTTCATGGATGCTCTTTTATTGATTACATTGGAACAAGCTCATTTCATCACTTAAACACAGGTAGCTGTTCAGAGCAGTAGAATAATAAACCAAAAATACACAGCATACCACATGTCATAAAAGTTAATGCTTCCTCATAGAAAATGGTGACACTGACATAGATTAAGACTGTTACAGCTGACTGTTTTACCAGCAAGAAGTGTTTTTACACCAAAGTCTGTGTTTTTATAAATCCTCTTTCACTATACAGTGACTGCATTGGTTTCTCCAGACATACACACTCTGTACCAGAAATACATTACGATTAAAAGCTTATACATAGTGAAGTTCTACCTGCAGAGTCTGGAAGATTTTATCTGGCCATCAGAGATGCTCAGCTATTTAATTTGAACTCTTTCTTCAACAAGAGGCTCAGAAACTGCCTGTCCTTCTCACAGGGCACACTTCAGCTCACCTTCTCCACGATGCACACATGAGCACTTATCACAGATTCCTTACCAAGACTTTCTATTCATCTTGTGCCCCTGCTTGCTAGGGAGAGTAAGCGACTTCTTTATTGTTCCACAAACACATTTCATGGGTCATAAAGTTTACTTTTGCTTTCAACTGTGTGACAGTAATGCCTTCATTACATATACAGCCTAAGAAAACAAACTGGCAGTTAAGAAGTGTCCTATTATGCACTTAATTCTGTGTTCTGTTTGCAAACACACATCTTAAAGGAATCATATCACAAAATGCTTCCACCTAATAAGACAGAGGATTTAAACTGAATTGGTTGCTTGAGTCTCTGACTCAAAAGAATGGTGCCAGCCTTGAAAGACTGGAGTGTCAAAAATAAGCTGTGCTGGTGCATATGCATTTTCATACATATATATGCATATTTCTGTATATATGTAACTCCCTTCTGTTTCTATAGAATTTAAGCTTCCAGAAGCAAACTGAAGTAACTCTGGTTGCCTCTGAACAGAAACTACAGTATCTCTTTCCAAAACTTCCCCCTTTGGAATCAATTTTCCATTTCTTTCTACCAACGATAACAGCAAAAACATGGTAGTTTCTTATCTGAGACTGAGCTAATGCTCTGTTGTGTCACAAGCTGAGGAATCTGGGAAGGGCACAACATGGGACTGGCACAACCAATAGACCAGCAAAGGGTTGTGTGAGAGGGAAAGAACTACAGGGAAAGCTGCAGGTGGATTTACTTGGTGGCATCTCTAGGTATGTCAGACAGACACAACCCTGATGATGGAACATAAAGATTACTACAGACCTGACTCCACGTCCCATTACAACTTTACAGCTGAAACACCCTGGCAGACACATCTGTGAAGGGTGCAAAAAGCATTTTGTACAATAAAGACATTGTTGGTGGCACAGTGGCATAGACGTTTTTGTTGTTATGACAGGCATTTGCCAGCACATGTCAGTTGTAAATACATTCTTTTACATATATTACAGGTTATATATTATATGGTTATAATATCATAGTAAATGTCTGTATTATAATTTTACATATAAATAAATATTTGCATGACAAGCTGATGAATCTGCACTGTTAAAATCTGAAAACACAGACCTGTAGATACATGACACGAAACACTGATCCATCAGGAACTAGACCAGAGAAGAGCTGAAACATCTCCCACACTTCCTTTGGTAATTCACACAGTGAGACCATCTATTTTTGTCTCTGAGTCCATGAACTTTAAAATTCTCAAAAACTGTGGGAAAATTTACACTAACTTCAGGCATTTAACTCACTGACAGCGCTTAGATTAGGTTTGACAGCATAGTGAGTTGATAGAACACTTTATTCCTAGCAAAAGGGACAAGTCTTGTTCATCCTTCCACATATTCTTCTCTACTCTGAGCCACACAGCCCCACCACTTACCTTTGCTCTGTCTGATGCTCCCTTGGCTACAAACCTTTTTCTCACTTAACCAGTGGAAACTATTTTTGGCTGGGATAAGGAAGATGAGAAGAAGGAATCAGCAAAATAGAGGAAGGAAGAAAGAGGAGAAAGGAAGATCTCTTTGTGCTGGGAGATATTTACATTTATTATGAATTGGAAATCCTCACTTTAAATGCACAAGGTCAAAGAATTGTATAAAAAAAATCCAAAATACTTTACTCAGTCCTTTATTCATAGAATATATAACACTAATAATAACAAAATGTCACTCCTAACAATATACTAACTAAAATAAATCAGAAACAACTTTTCAACTATTTACATTTTCATAGCCCATAAAATGTTCTTATTCTAATTTTACCTGTCTTCACCTTAGATGGTGTTTTCATACCCATAGACATATCACCTGTCCTCCTCCTCTTCATCTGATATAACTGAGCCTTCAAAACATCTCCAGTCTCATTTAACTTCTGACTTTGCTGAATATTCTCCTGCACTACAAGGAATAACACAGATTTCCCAGACCTACCATGGATAGACTACATTCCAAATCCTTCCCAAAAAGGATTAAAAAGGGGTTTCAAAGCTGATTCCTGAAAAATAAGGCAGCTAATACCCAGGAATGCACCATGTTTATAGCACTAAAGGAGACTGAACAACTCTATATATAGGAAGCTCTGCTCTAAACTCAAAACTGGGCAGAGTTAGAGTATGGCATCTTTTGTAATCTCCTCAATATTAGAGAAGAGAAATATAATTGTCACTTCATACAGGACTTTTCTTACCACACTTTAGCTACCTAAAACTAGAGTCTAGTCTAAATCACCCTTCCAGGTTCCTTCCAGAATGTCAGGAGAGAATGAGATGCCTCCAAAGGGCACCTAATTACAGAGGTTTGAAGAGTCAGGTAGGATACAGCAGCAAAATACTCTCAAAGAATAAGCTGCTTTAACTTCACAGGTAGTAAGATTCTTTCATATTTTGAAAAGAACAAAGATACCTAAAGAACAACTGCTCAAGCTTATGCAAGTGTCAGCATCAACCTATACTGATTATCATTATATAAATCTCCTTGTCTACTTCTGAAATACGCAAGTTAGGTCACACCACAAAACCTAGAACACATTTATGACTGAAAAGGGATTAGTACATCTTTTAATTTTCAATCATTTAAGAGGTGCTAAACAATACAAGGATGACTGATAATTTCTTCCATTATTATCATTTCTACATCAGCAAGAGTTGTTTTTTCCTGAACCATGTGAAATATGACCACAAAAAACATCAACAGAAAGAAGTACTGTTGAGTTTGTCAGAAGAGAGTTCATGACAGAAATCACACATTGGTAACGACAAAGGTTGCCTTTATAGTATCTGCATTTCCCCTGCACCACAGTAAAATTTTTTTCCATTTATTTACATAGGAACATCAAGGACAGTCTGAGAAGATCAGTGATCTTTCTTTATGTAAACAAACTGCTTTAATTAGCTGAATATGTGATACGAAATCAATCAGAAATTAACACCTTTGACCAAAATCTGCACTACAGCTAGTCTCTTCCAGAATGTTTGAGTTGCATGAAATAGTAGATGAAACAGAATAGGTTTGAACAGAGCAGATTAGATACTCCTAGCAGCATGTTGGGGGGTTTTTTTGTGTACATGTTAATAACCACCACCTTTACACAAAATGCCCAGTGGGCATTTTATGATGAACATAACCTATTTACAAGATATATTGGTTTTGAAAAGTGAAAGAAATTTCGTTCTTCTGAAAACTGGCTCACACATTGTCCTAGTTACAGTGGCAGGGACCAGTTTATCACTCTGTGGGTGTAACCTACACTGTCTATTCTACACCCTCTAAGTCATTTCTCATGAACTGTTAATAATGGATCAGTTGCAGCAGCTGCTCAGGGCACATCTGGCACCTCAGGCTACAAGCTGGGTGTTAGAGAACCCTGGGAGACAAGGAAGTGTTTTCTTGTTTTCACACCAATGTGTGATAACTTCCCTCTGAGGAGGCATAAGCACCTTCACACACAGCCTGAGGGGTCATGTCTGCTAATGGGCCATTAGGGACTGGCACAATAGGCAGTTGCAATTACCTAGATCATCAAAGATTCCAAAAACATCCCATGACTCACAGACTAAATCACTCACCGTGAAACTCCCCGCCCTGAGGGGAGGTATTGGGCATTCCCACCTGAACTTGTTTGGGGACTTCTGGTACCATTTGTTGGATCCAGAGGATGACCAGAACTTCCACAGGATTGTGACTGCCACTTTTGACCAGATTGTGACTATCATCCTCACCAACAGGTTTTCCTTTCCTTTTACTTTGTACTGTCTACTCTTTTATATGGGTCTGAATCATGGGTCATCTATTGCCACCACCTGCGGTTTCTTGAATGTTTCCATCAGCGCTGCCTCCATTCAATCCCAAACATCCACTGGTCTGATTACGTGACCAATGTGTCTGTTCTTGAACAGGCAGGTGTCACCAGTATCGAGGCCATGC
>JAWWEV010000001.1:93050759-93075167 GCA_035583235.1 Hafferia zeledoni
AATGACTAACACTTTGAGGCTGAAGCAGTTTTAAGCCAACTGGAAATCTCTGCTTTTCATATTTAATACAATCTGATAAAAAAGAAGAAAAAATTAAATTAAATTAAAATGTAATTAAACATTAAAATTAATGTTACTTACTATTTGTCTTCTGTTTTCTACCAGGTAGATGCCAACAATCCCTAGGAAAGATCCAAAGCCAAGCTAAGGCAAAGAACAAAACCAACAGAAATGTATGAGGTCAGCTTATTTGGTCAACATACCAACACATACAGTGATATCTGAGCTGATGCATCACAGAGATGGGCTAACTGAGGTGGGTCAGGGAAAAGGGTGGAAGTTACTGTTAGACATAAATCATATAATGTTATGGGGAATGGCCAGAACTGCAGCTCTTCAATATTTCAGTGCAAAATATGTCACATAGTAAACAGAAGCCTGTAGAGATATACTTCTATAACCTGACAACTATTACCACTTTCACATATGGTTTTACACACTGTAAAGCAAAAATTAAGTGAAGTGGGAGAAAAGAACATTTACATTTAGTCCATACATCATTATTTTGGAAAATTGCAAAGTTTTAGGCAACTGCAAACAGTTTTCCTCAAAAAAATTTGCCATGCAAATAACGCAAGTTATAGGTTTGTTTGAGTAAACACTATCACACATCTCAGAAAAACTCATTGCTACAATGCTAAAAGGACCAGTACAATCAGCTGCATCACCACCAGCCACAGGAGAGAGAGAGAGTAGGAAGGAATGCTGGAGTAGGTTGGCCCTTACGTTCCTACCAGTGTTGCTTTAACACTGGGATGGCATGAAAAGCCCCATCCTTGTGGTGGGTCCATGAAGGTTTGGAGCAGGAGAAACATCTTGTTTTCATGGTTAACATGAAGTAAAGTGGCAACAGGTGAGACCAGCCCTTCATCAAATCTTCCTGGAGTCAGGACTCCCACTGGGGCTCATGCTGACTTTGAGATTCAGGGTCTCCTTGGTGCCAGACACCTGCAACAAAGCTGGCCACAGACCCAGAAGAAGCCACAGCAGGACTGTGGGTGTCAACAGTCACTGTCCATAGGGCTCCCTCCTTGCCTGAAGGCCTGGCTGCATGTTGCCCTGTGGTCAGCTCAGACTCAATTCCACATCACTTCCATGCTCTTTGCTCTCCTTTTCACATGGGCTGACATTCCTCCCTGCCCAGACAAAGCCTCAAGTCACCCTCTCAACTTCCACCCTACTCATTCCATGGACAAGGCAAGACATTTCTGCTCAGGAGTCTAAGCCACACTCTGGAACAAGGTCTCTGAGCTGAGCTCAGAGCCTCTCCTGCAAGAGCAAATAAAGTTTTTAAGGACTCTATGTCCAGCCAAGGGCTTGAGCAATGCCTGTAAATTCCTTGCTGTTATGCACAACTGCTCACAGCAGAAAGCAAATCGCCCACAAGCACTTTACTTGTTCAGTACCACAAGAGGAATCCGTCACTCACTTTCGAGAAAGCAAATGTAGGGAAAGAAGATTAACTCTTGAGTGCTTTGGGAAGATTTATGTGAAAAAGAGGCACAAGGACTAAAAGCAGAGACTTTGAAGGCACGCCCAAGTGCACCCATGCTGACAGACTTGGAACCATGAGCAAGGACACCCTGTTCAGGAGACAGCAACTTTGTAAATTGAGATAACTACATCAAAATGACAACTGGTTCCAAGCCCCATTTTTCATTCCAACAGGAACAACTCATAAAACCCCATCTACGGCTGAGGAAGGGGACACAAAATGGAGTAATATTATCCATATGAAGAAAAAAATCATCAAATACAGAACATCAGCAATTAAATCAGAAGAAGCAGGACCATAGGGATCATGATGTAAGCCACAGGATTCCTGAGATTGATTTAGGGTCATATAAGTTGCTTTTTCTGTCTGTTTAGACAACAAGCTATTTGACTTGGGAACTCTGGTAGTCCAGGTCATTATGGTGACTGGGACAATTGCACCCTGTTGAAAGATTACAAATATAGCAAACAAAAATAATACAAGCAGTAGTCATAGAGAAGTGACATTAAATATTTAAGTATAAACAATATTAATAAAGGAAGTGAGGCTGAAGAAGTTCCAACTCTGTCTTCACAGACCATTCCAAGACAGCCCAAACTGATGATCAAGCAGTAATATACAAAATACAGACATCTTCCAAAGTATAACATTATATTAACTCATCTACACACATAAAGGTTTTATGTTCAATTACTTTGCATGCATAAAGGCACATAATACCTAACTCTACAAAGATGTATTTTAAAAAAAAAAAGATCTCAAAACAAATGACAAGTACAAATGACAAATGCAAGGAAATTAGGCCCTTAACTCTCCTTGAAGCCAGTGGGAACTAGGCAGAAATCAAATTATATCATGGATCTAACCTTGAAGCCCTGTTCTGCAAATGCTTCCAGGTGTAAGTAAATCTATGCCAATGGACAGTGTTACTCATCTTCATAGGTGTTTGCAAGGCAGGGTTAATTCTGCAGGATTTTTAAGACCAAAACCCCTTACCTAAGGTGAGCAGAGATTTTCATCTCATCTACCAGCTGTAAAATTAATATTTTACTACTGAATTCTATGAGAATTAGACTATTTTTAATTAACACTGTCCTCATATTCTTTCTTTCCTCTGAGCACAGCAGTTAAGTATGCAGTGTTGAATTCACTCCCCTGGCTTTAGGCATCTAGAAGTTTGGGATCAGTGCTGTGCTGGTTTTCCAAGCTCCCTCTACTGTCGGCAAAGAAGAGAAGCACCTTTTCAGGGCTATTCAGCTCATCCTGAAGTGATGGGGGAAGGTGGTTCTGCCCCTCTACTCACTTTGTTGAGACTCCTCCCGCAGTACTGCGTTCAGTGGGGCCCTCAGCATGGGAAAGACATGGACCTGCTGGAGGGAGTATAGAGAAGGGGCACGAAGAGGAGCACCTCTCCTATGAAGACAGGTTGAGATAGTTGTGGTTCTTCAGCCTGGAGAAGAAGAGGCTCCAGGGAGACCTTATTACTGCCTTTCAGTTTCTAGAGGTGCCATACAAGAAATCATGAGAGGACAAGGGCGAATGGTGTCAAAGGGAAACAAGGTAGGTTCAGATAAGATAATCAGGAAGAAATTCTTTACTGTGAGGGTGGTGAGGCATTGAAATAGGTTGCCCAGAGAGGCTGTGGATGCCCCATCCCTGGAAATGTTCAAGGCCAGTTTGGATGGGGCTTTGAGCAACCAAGGCCAGTTTGGATGGGGCTTTGAGCAACCTGGTCTAGTGGAAGGTGTCCCTGCCCATGGCAGGGGAGTTGAGATGATCTTTAAAGTCCCTTCCATCCCAAACCACTCTATGATTACATGATAGTCCATCTGCCAGTGCTGCACTGGAGTCAGTCACCTCTGGCAGTAAGGGAGGAACACAGCACTGTTGTCACACACCTCTGACTAGGCTTTTGGCAACATACCATGTAAGATTTGCCTAGCACCTTTAACTCTTACTAAATGTTTGTGATATTTGGTATCTTGATGACATTTCCACAAACAATTATGCATCACTCTTTCTCAGCTACTTCAATAATCCATCACAAAAAGAATAATGAATTTTATGAAAATTATATTGCTCAAATAATCTTTTGAGAGGGAAAAATATTAATAAAAGGTTTTATTTTCAAAGTGTTCTAATACATTCTTACTATTTTATCTGGTTAGTAATGACTCTGAGATTTAGAAAAAAATATTCAGTAGATGATGTTTTTTAGATGACTGAATAGACATTGTGTTATTTCTAAAGGAAACTAAATACTGAAATAACCTGTTTTGTGCATATGGGTTTATTACTTATTACACTTGTTAAAGACAACAGTTTAAAAATGAAACTTCTTTTTAGAGAATGAATGCAGGTAATGTGGTCTTTTAAAAGATTTTAATTAAAATTATGGAAGAAGTGACCTTTATTAGTAGCAATCTATCTATTTTAGGTTAATGAAAGGGAAATTCATTCTTTTAAGGTCTTATTCTTGGAACTGCTTTTTGTTCTATTTTTAAAACACCACTCCTTATAGATCATTATTCCAAAATTATCTTTCTGAAAGTCCTGTTCTTAGCATGACACTAAGATGTAAGAGGATCTGTTTAGGAGGAACAATTCTAACTCACAAATTATTAACGGCAATGCAAAATGTATGCACAGTATTAAAAGACACATATTCTTCTTCTCTGGTCATTTAATTCCACAAAGAAATAAGGGTACTTTACAACATATTTTGGCAGTGATGGAGCCACATACCTAAGCAGGTGTCTAAGTCTAAGCCCATGAGTTTCTTTCTTCACCTTGCAGCCTCGACCTCCACTTGGCTGACTCAGGGAGACCAAATGAGTAGATGGGCCCTTTCTATTTGCTACCTGTACTCCTCTTATTTAAAACTCAGCCCAGGCAGTCAACTTTTTTCTTTATTCCAGGGATTTCCATGCTTCTGGATATGACTGATCCCTTCTCCTGAGTTCAGAAAGGGCCATGGGGGTAGAACCAGCAAGGGGCTGTCAGGGCTACTCCACCCCAGAAGTCACAGAGGCACAACAAGGCAAAGCAGGTGGAGCTCAAACCTTGTGCCCGCTGCAGGAACGTGTTTAAGCATTCTGTTCCCAAGGCAAAAACAAGGGTAAGGATTTTGGAAATGGGATCGTGTACGAGAGGACTGGCAGCAAGACTGCACAACAGGATGTTAGGCAGGCTCCAGGGAGAAGCCTCCACATGCCCATTCATGGGGCCTTCCCTGCAACAGACCCAGTAGAATTCCTGGCACATGGACACAAGAGTTGGAATGGCTCTTTCTGCCACCAAAGTAGCAAACTTCTAAAGGGTTGCTTAAATCTATGCCATGCCTACTGTCCAGTTACTTAAACACCCACATTTAATGGAGACCAGCGGTAAGTCTAGCACAGGTTTTCTCATAGGTCTCTGAGCCCAGCACACTGCAGTGCAGTGCAACCTTGGCCTCCTTCTGCCCCTTAACAGCCCTTTGGGACACTTCAGAACAGTTTACACTGCTACCCTATCACACACTAGAGCTAGATCAAAACAAAGGAGCATCCCTCTCCCATGAAATGCAATGGAACCGATTTTCTTTTTTTTTTTTTTTCCAACCAATCTGAGCTTCCCATTTACAGCTGATAATAATTGATCTGGATGTCTCTAATAATCTAAAATTTTTTTTTTTACTTACAACGATGCCTGGGTAGTAGCCTCCCACGGTAACATTTTCTGTTCTTGTGGTAGCTGCCAGCCCTATGGTCAGTATGAAAACAGACACCACCAGCAGTGCAACTGTGAACCAAAGCGAAGTCTTCTTCCTTTTGGCAAATTGTTCTGTAGGGAGTGCGGAGGGAAAAAAGAAAAAAACCCAGCTTTTCATTATAATCACGGCAGAAAAAAATACAAAATAATGCAAGATTTTCTTTTGATAATCTTTCCTGTTGTTAACCCACTGTTGTTCATGAGAGAAATTGCTGGCAGACAACAGCAGGAATTAGAAGCCACAGACTCAGTTACAATTCAGCATAGCTTAATGCACATGCATTGGGTACAGGCATGAGATGAATTTTTATTAAACTGAACTATAAGTCAGTGACAATGATAATTATGCCTTGTCTTCAGTAATGTTTATAATTAAGTGTTGCTCACAGTGGTTAGTCAGATCCTGCAGGCCTTAAACGCTTACTATATAAAATGCCAATTTGACTTTACCTGGCCAGAACATAAAAAATTTATATTTAAACAAGATTATCAGAAGTTCTGCATGCTATCATGAAAATGAACGTGCTCTTCATATTTACTGGTGTAAGCAATCTGTATCCCTGTAGCAAAACTGTAACAGAGTTGATCAGGTAATGATATACGAGACTTTTCCAACAGTAGCTGCTCAGTGAAATACATTCAGTTGCACTGAGATTTGGACTCAGATGCCCCAAAGTGAAAAACAGAACACTCACCTACAGCTCTCAGCCTGCTTCAAGGCACTTAGTCTTGTTAGAGTGGTTACATATCTGAGCCACAGGTTACAAACGTCAGGGTCCCATCCCATAGTAAAGACTTATGTAAGGCTGATTTTTAAAAAGCCATTGATACATGACCCTAACTAACAAAAGACACCCAAGTGAAATCACACTGTGGCTTCCATTTCTGGTGTTCTTGATTTGAAAGGCAAGGCAAGAGTGTACAGGATCACCCCTGGAGCACTGGGCCATGGGATGCCATGCTACCATAGACTTCATGTGGGCAAGGCAGAGCTCCTGAGAGAGCACAACCTGAGCACAGCACAGGGCTCAAGTCCCTCCCTCCATGACACCATGAAGCTGCCTGCATGCCCAGTCTTGGGAGAAGGCAGAAGCTGTGATATTCACTGAATACAGGAGGCAGCAGGGAGGAGCAGGTGAGAGGGGAGGGCAAGCTTGCATGGATCAGGCTCTGGGGTGCTGTTGTAAGCAAAAGAAGAAAATGCAGGAAAGTCAAAAAGCAAGCAGAAGGCATTTGCAATGAGTCACGTGAGTTCTGTGGCCAATTTAAAATCAGGTAACTCGTCAGATGTTTAGAGTTTGAAAGCCAGACTAGATTAGTGATGTCTGCAAACCAGCTCAGTGAATTTTAATTAGTACAAAAATGCATCCATAACAAAAAGCTGTGTTTGCTGACGTTTCTCCAGTAGAGCAACCAGCCAAAATGAGTCCAGTCTTTCAGTATGAAATACAAGCAAATTTCTGAATACAAATATCATCTATTGAGCTTATGCAAGTCTCTTTCACCTGCATGTACAAAGTCTTCCTGTTGAAGATCAAGAAATAATTCATAAGACTCTCTAAACACCTCTTCTCCAGCCTGTGTCCCTGCTGTCTGCCTCTGGCAACCTCCGGTTAACCCATGGAGGTCACCGGGGACATGGAAGCGGAGAGGTTCTTCATTAGCAATCAGTTCTTCCTCAGGTGTGTGGGGTTGAAGACACTTCTTTCAATGAAGCCAGTCCACAGGGCCAAGAGGGAAAAGCAGGCTTCAGATGTGCAGCTCCAAAAATCAGCTGTCCTTCCCATCAACTGAATTATTCAATATATCTACCAGATCATAAATAGTATCTGAGTGCCCTTGCTATACTCTATCATATTTGAAAAGTCCTAGAGATTGAGGAATCCCCAATAACTGATGAAAGGCAAATACTCCACCTGTTTTTAAAAATACCAAAATGACAATTCAGGGAATTACAAACCAACCAACTTCACTTTGGTTCCTGGGATGCTGGGACCAAAAACATGAAGTAAATCCTCTTGTTGTGGCAGATATCTTGCCACTTAAGGAAAAGGCGACTGGCAGCAGTCAGCATGGATTTACCAGAGCCAAGTTACGTCTGCTACGGCAAAAAGAGTGGACTTGTGGAGCAGTGGATGTCTTTTACCTTAACTCTAGCAAGGTTTTTAACATAGTATCCCCCAACATCCACGTAACCCAGTTGGGATGTCATGGCTTGGATGGGTGCATAAGCAGATGGCTAAAAAAATTAGCTGTAGTGCTGCATTCAGAGTGAGTGGTTAAGGAATTGTACTCTACCTGGAGCCCAGTGACAAGCACAGTACCTTGGGGGTCTGTCTTGGGATCTGTCCTGTTTAATGTATTCATTGAATGTCCTACTCATCAAGCTGGCAGATGACACAAAACTGGGGGCCAGTCAACACCCCAGAAAGAAAGAATCCCATTCAAAGGGATCTAGGCAGAATGGAAAAATGGTCCAGCTTGCAGAAAATTTGTAAGCAGAAAACTTACAGATCCAACAGAAGATGCAAAGTCCTGAGCAAAGGAAGGAGCAGCACATTGCAGTGATACATGTACGGGACTGCCAGGCTAGGAGGCTGCTCTGCTGAAAAGGACCTGGAGGTATTGGCAGATTATGAGCTGAACATGAACCAGCAGTGTGCCCTACCAACAGAATCCTGGGCTGTATTAACAAGAGCATCATTAGTAGATCAGAGGATCAACTACACCTATCTATTCAGCACTTTTAAGACCACATAACATTACACCCATTTTTGGGCACTCAGTACAGGAAATACATAAATTAACTGCAGTGAATTCAACACATGACTGCAAAGAAGGACTGGTGCACTTGCTGTATGAGAAGAGGCTGAGGGAACAGGGCTTGCTCAGATGACTTTTGGCAGGGCTAGTAGCCATTTTCCAGTGCCTATGAGCTGTTGTCCAGAGAACAGACTCATGCTTTTCATAATGGTGCACAGCAGGAGGAGAAAAGACAGCAGACAAACTGAAATACAAAAAAGTGTTTTGGACTGGGTATAAGGAGAAAAAAGTTCAACATTAGGACAGTCAAACACTGGAACGGGAAGAGGTTGTGCTGTCTCCATCTTTGGAGGTTTTCAAATTCAATCAGAAAAAGCACTGAGCAACCCAGCCTGACCTCGTACTTAACTCTGCTCTGAGCAGGAGGTTGGAATAGAAACTTTCTGAGGTACCTTCCCATCTGTATTTTTCTATGATTCTGGTTTTATGATGGTCAAGACAGCTAGACTGAAAGAGGGTTGGGTATGTGTGCTCATAGCACTGTTATAAAACTGCAGCTGCAACGTGGACATACTCTAAAGGGACACAGGAGCACAAACCTTCTGAAAGTCAATGTGACAGATGCTCCTCAGCCAAGTGTTTTTGAAATGACTGAATCCTTCATGAGAAGTCCTGAGGAGCCAAACCTCCACATTTATCTCAAAGTAACACCAGTACTGGCAAAGGTTGATCAGACTGCAGGGAGATAAACTACACGTCCAACCTGCCCTCCTGAGTTCTGGTTATCAATAATGAAAGACATGAGTTTGATTGCCCAGGCTGAGTTTGCTGGAAAATATCTTAGAAAAAGCATGCTCTTATTTGTTATTGGAGTAAACTGAACGTGGAACTGGTGAGACAGAACAGAAAAGGATGTCATAATTTGCAGGGACATTTCTTGGATTGAACTACATTTCAACTTTGAAATTAATACATGCCAGAAGGCAGTTATGTACGTAATACCCTTCCATCCTCACAGTCACTGATCTTTTACCACCTGCACCTCGAAACAGAGGCAAATACCCAGTCAGATCTCTTTTTCATAGTCTGGTTTGGAAACTCTGGTGACTACATATTGTTAGTGATAAACTCCATCATTAGGAGAGATGATTTACAGGCAAGGAGCACAGAAAGGCTCCTTCTGGAGCAGAGGCAGCACATGCAAGAACTTGGTCTCAAAGACTTCCATATGCTCAGAGAAGATGCGTAGAACTCAGGTTTAAATTGGTTTCTATCCTAGCTTTCCTTAGTCAGCGTTTCTAGTTCAGCTTTCCTTAGTCACAACAATAAAAATCCTTGCTCTAGCTATCAAAAAGTGTATGATTACATGCATATAAACCACCAGCATACTAGAAGCCCTATGTAATATTTGCAAAGCAGTAAAATATCTCTGGATGAAAACTGCTGCAAAGGGTTCCTACTACTACCTCCCTTACACAATTTCAGTTATGTTGGCTTTCATGATTTTCTGAGCCTGTGTTTACTGCTGTTTGTAGCAGTTGCCATGCAATTTAGTTGGATCTGGTTTTAATGTACCTGCCAGTCAAAACCCAATGCCTGAGTCTTCTGTCAGAAACTGTGTCCACAGCTCAGTGTGCCTGGCCCAGCCTTCTTCCCTGACACCCTGTGGCAAGGCTTGAACCAAAGGCTGGCCATATACAAGAACTGCAGTTAAATTAAGAGCAGAGGAAGCATGGCTGTCAGTATTTGTAGGCTGAACTTTCTTCCGAAACCAGCGTTCCTGGAGTGCAGGAAACAGTTAATGTGGGCTATTCGCTTTCCAATTTTTTAATACTGAAGTGACTCTAAGAATAATATGGACATTTATTACCTTTAATTTCTTTAACAATGACTTAGTATGAATATTATAAACTCTTAGTCTGGAGCTTAATGCAATTTAGTTGTAACTTAGAATTCTTATATTTATTATACCAAAAATCAAGCTTGTAGAAAAAAATATTCTTGTCATATCTTTATTAGCATTAGCTTGAGGCTGGGGTCACTAGAGGGTGTGAACTTGCTACTACCATCTATTGGCAATATTCTTCAGCAATTTTGGCCAGAGAAGTATTAACAGAGTTTTGATACTGCAGCAATGGGCTGTGGATAAATTACAGAGGTAACGCTGCTTCCACATCACTGGCTTGTGCTCTGTCTGGCACAGACCTGGGCTGTGCACAAAAAGGAACAGTTCCAGAGGCACTCTCTGCTTTGCTAGCTAAATGTCTGTCAGGCAAAGTACCTGCTTGAGCCATTCAGCACTGCTACCACAATGAAAGGAGAGAGCACTGTCAGGACAAGGAGAAGAGACACCAGACTGCTGCTTCCTTGGGACAGAGAAAAGCCCATGAGCAGAGAAATTGAGATCACCTTCCAAACACCAAAAAGTGCCTGCTAAAGAACATGCTCTGCGGCACTCAGAAAAATACTTCAGTCCATTCATTGGCTGCAGAAAACAAAATTATATTTACAATGCTCTGTTTGCAATGGCTGGGGGCTAAATTCAATTTGTAGGAAGACTATGGGCAAATGAATGGGTTTGCGGGGAGGGTATACATCAGATTGCGAAGTGGTGGATCTAATGATGAATGGTAGGGTATGGATTTGAAGAAACAAAAGAGTGAATTTAAAAGTAGAATGAACTAATTAATGATGAAATATGTCCATTGTACAGAACGTGTCCAGTGCTGAAGGGAAAGAAAGAGTGAAACAGCGTCTTTCTACGTTGGATAACTTGCATACAATCTGCAACCGAACTAAAAAAAGACTTTGCCAACTTTACTACTCCTTTTAAATTTATCTTCAGACATTATAAAGTCTGTTAAAAAGTTTGGAATGATTTTTGGCAAGGAAAGAATTGCTGTAGGATGTAGCAATTTTCTGGGATCACAGTCACATTTGCTGAATATTAGCACTACGTTAATTTCATACCTTCTTCTTTGATCTAGTTAAGGTGACCTACATGGAAACACTTATTTCAAATAATGCCCAACCCAATGTATATTAGCATCTTACTATGAGAAAAAGGAAGGAACTTTTCTAACAGAAAAAAATGTGCATTTTTATTATGTAATGAATACTACTAAAAATTGTGACGTTTGAGAGAGTGGCATTAACCATACATAACAAGGTAATTTAAGTGGAACTTCACCATAGACAGACTATAATATTAAAGGCATCTGCTGCTTTGCTGCTATTGAGAAAATATTTAAGAGAAGATCTCTACAGCTAAATTAATAATTTTTAATTACTGCAGTGCCCACTTCAGTGCCATCTCTCTCTCAGTTACAGTTTTCAGTGTGTGTTTTCCAAACTGTTCCATGCCAATGAAACTGAATTAATCCTACACTGCCTCCCAAAATTAAATATGATGGATTGAGATGCTTAGAAGAGATACCCACACCTGCTGTTGGTGATTACTTTCCCTTTTCTGATTAAATGCTTGACTTGTCCAGTGCTGAACTAATTAAACAAGATGAAACAGCATTCGTTTCAAGCCACAAGACAGTAGCTTTTATCAGACTCATCTCTTACCTTTATTATTAGTTTCTTGAGTAAAGTTCCATGAGCGTGTTATATATTCAAGACCAGGGGTAACAGTTTACAATTCTATTACAAAACCAAACCAAACCAAACAAGAAAGCAATCCCACAAATCCTGCTATACTATACAGAATGGCAATAGTAAATGATACTGTGCAGTCTCACTATGACTTCACTGCTTTGGCAGCAATTGTTTCACCAATAAATAATTTAAAGAGCAGGTAATCACTAATTTAAAGCAAGCATACAGATACTCCTTTTTCTAATGACCACCTGAAAACATTTTTAAGTTACAGCACTTTTTCCACTGCCACCTTTTCAATGCCAATGTAATTTTTCTTCCACGTTTAAGACAAAAATTATTATCTGATACATTTCTTAATCCATCTCTTGAGATCCTTGAGTGCACAGCAAAGTCTCTGCTTACCCTTTCAAACACTATACAGAACAATTCCTAGCAATAAGTTCTGTATTTTCTCGACATCAGTGAATCCTGCTGGGATAATGAAATACTTGACCTTTCTTTTGCCTGCCTGTTTGTATTTCAGGATGCACACTGTAAACACAAGCAGCACACCACTCAATAAGGAAAAAGCGGAGGAAGGAAATTAGCTCAACACCTGTGCCCAGCCCTCCCCACACCTGCAGGCACCTCCACCTGCTCCAGCACGGCCACCGGCCGCGGCCATGGAGCACAGCAGGATGCCTCTTACATTAATTTCCTATCCGCGTCCCGCACCGAGCTACTCCTTCCAATGTTAAAGCTTCAGCTCAGGGATCCACCAAGAGCAGCGGAAAGCTGTGAAGAAGTACCGCTATTTTTGAACCTGTCAGCGGGCGAGAGGATGCGGGGCAGCGCGCACCACGCCGGCAGCCCCCGGCTGAAACCCCGGACCCGACCCTGCGGGGCACAGCCCGTGCCTAAAGCCCCGTCCAGCCCCACGCCGCACCCCGCGCTCCGCAACCGCACCACAGCGCTCCCGCACTCGGCGGGGCAGGTGCGGGGCTCACCTGAGGCGTCCAGCACGGCCAGCGGACCCGACACGGCGGCGGCGGGCGGCGGCACCATCATCGCCCTCGGGCTCCTCGCTCCGCGGCCGGCGCTGCCCGCTGTGCGGTGCGGAGCCCGGCGGGCCCGGGGCGGGGCGAGCGGCGCTGCCCCCGCCGAGGATGCCTGGCCAGGAACCCGCCCTCGCCCCCCGCCTCCCGGTGCCGCTCCCTGCCGCCCTAGGGCGCGGACCAGGTGTTTGAGTCTTTTTATGTTCGACCCGTGCCCCAGCCTTGGCGTCACTTCTGGATTTGTTCTTGGACAGTTTGTCACCTGGTGGAGATCAGAATTACCAAACTTTCCTTTCATCTTGCGTTTCCCTTTTTTAAAAAAAAAAAAAAAAAAACAAAACCCAAAACCAAACAATATAAATCAGGAATAAGATACCACAACAACCAGAAATCCTAATGAAATAACAAGAGCAGGAACCTCCAAGACACAGGTTAAAGCAGGCAAAGGCTGACAGAAAACATCAGTAGCTGAGAGATACTGCAGGGCTGTTTTTTTTCTTATGTGGTGTCCATCAGTTTCTCAATCTCGGATTTTATTCTCAGTGGAGATCTAGACTCTTGTCCTGCTGCTACCCAGAACTGCTAGAGGTTGCTTAGAGTGCTACCGAATGCAGGGCTGTGTGACTTTGTCTGAAAGAGTCTAGCAACAACTGAGAAGGACCAGCCAAAGGCACTGTGCTGTTTTGATGCCTGCTGCTCCTTTTGCGTGACTTCCCTATGGCAGAGAACTTAATAACAATTTTTTGCAGAAGATGTTTTTGATAGACTGCCAATTGCTTTGCTTACATTAAGCTGTGTTTTGCACTTGAAACAAATGAAACTCTACTTAATATTCTTGTTTTTCTTTTACTCCAACCAGCAAATGTATGTGTGTATGTATAGGTATTTAAGTTCTTCAGTCTTTGGCTGATTTCCCCAGGAAATGGTTAGATAGAAAGAGACACCTTTCTCAGATACTACCCCCATAGTCTATGAAGCCAAGTAAGCCAGCAGCTAAGGCCAACCACAGAGCCACCTTTTTTCTCTTTGCATCCTCTAATTTAGAGAGGTTGAAGAAAGGACAAAAAATAGGATAGAGGTAGTATTTGTACTATTAATTACTAATTTTAATAACATTTATGAAGTAGTAGATTGAGATGATGATGGTACAAATAGAACTTTTATTTCAAAGTGATAGTGGATAACAATGATAAAAATGCCCCAAAATCTGATAAACACCCTCACATTCAGGAAGAACTATGGATGGAGATTTTTATTAATATTAAATAACAGCAAGGGTTGAGGAATACTTTAATTTGGACAAGAAAGACCATATGCAGCATGTATTATTGGGTGTGATCTGCAATAAACATTATTTACCAGCAGCCCCTGAACAAACTATGCCTAAAGGGAAGCTGTTCTATAATTCTTTTCAGTAAAATAAAAGGATAATATAAACCCTTTTAAAAATAATTTGATTATAGAAAATAACCTTTGATGAATGATTCACATTTTTTACTGCAGATTTCAGGAGAACCAAGAATAGATCTGGTCCTCCAGACCTGGATATCTACAAACATATAGAAACTATAGAAAAATGATTGATGAGGCTGCATGGACCTAAAACCTCAAGCATTTGCGCATGGAAGAATCATGAACTTACTTTAAATCCAAAATAGAAAATCCTGTATTACACTTTCATCCCATAAAAGAGATTGGAATAGGTCAGGAACAACTGTAGATCTACTGGACAAGTAACTGCCTGAAAAAGGTCATTAGCAAGTGAAGCTACAGGAAAGGAAATAGGAGAAGTACAGTTTGAAGGGTTTGAAACGGCAGGATCAGAATGAAAGAATGGATAATAATCTAGTTAAGCCAGATGTTGCAAAGAAAAAAAACCCCAACACATAACAAAAGAATTCTTCAACTATATAAATAAAAGTTATTCAAAGAAGGAAGATATATGGTGGCTAAATGCCAGAGATGAGATGAAGGCTGCCCCAAATATTGAATGAATACATTGCCTTAATTTTCAATGAAAAAAATTTTTAAGGTGAAGGTATTGGCAGAGAACCTAAAAGAAATGAAGATAATGTAAAAGCTGACATCAGCAGATGTGAAGTTGAAGCATAAGTTAGGCTCTTCCTTGTATCAGGCCACAGAAAATTGCACCCCAAATGCTGAAAGAATTATTAGCTATCTTTTCAAGTCCTGAGTCCCCAAACTGGAGGTGAAGTACTGTTGTTGGAGAACAGGAAACCTGTTTTCTAAAAAGGCAGAGGGTGTGAGAGGAGGAGCAACTCCAAGCCCAGTTAATTTGACTGAGGAAAGTCTTAGAGCTAAGTGAAAATTAAGTTCAGCTACATCGTGGTTCATCAAAGTTAGATCATGTCAGACTACTGAGATATTTGATAAGGTAAGTGATTCTATAGGCAAAAGCAATGCAGTGAAGCCAATCTGTCTGGATGTCTAAACATTAATAGAGTCCTTCAGAGAAAAATACATAACATGAAGCAGACAGCTGCAAGTATGGGTTAGCCTCAGGTACAGGAATTGCAAACAGGAAGCCAAGATACTGAAAGAGGAAGGCTGTCTGTGGTGCACCTCAGGGATCAGTCTAGAGATGAGATCCCAGGTGCTGGAGTTAAGGAGTGTATGTGTGGTTATGAAGTGTGTGACCATCACAAAGCTGGTAGACACAATTCTATTATTGCTCTCACAATTGCTGTTATTGAGGACTGTGGGAGCAGAAGCATCCTAGCATGTTAAAAATGTGTTGAAGAGGAGCTTACATACTTAAAAACCAACAGTGAGGGCTTTTACTGTTATTTTGGAGTCTCTCCAGTTCAGTGATATTGCAGAGGGATTTATGTGTCACTGGCAGTGCTTGAACAATGTCAGTGAGAAGACAGGTGTGTTCTGGCATTATTTAATACTTGTTAATTAGTTCAATGCATTCAAAGTGTCATAGAACTTAATTTTATAATTATATTGCTGGTTGTCTCCAAAACCATAAGATTTTTTTTCACTATTTTGATGTGTAACTTGGACCTGAATTTTCTTAATCAGTATTTTTAAGGTCTTTGTTTTGCATATGCCTGGCTCATGTACCTTGTTCGAATGTTGAAATCAAGTAATTTGCTAGATTTATGCCCAGAAGGAAACCCCACACTTCAAGGTTAGTCTGGCAAGAGCTGTTAAGTGTGCTTCTAATGTGTGTGTTTATGGCATATTGTCAGGATAATCTTTACATTCTCACTTAAAATGTTCCCTGTCAGCACTGGGCCTGAAGGCCTCCATGATGCCCTTAGCTTCATCTCTTCCTTTCCTATGGCAGCTTTGAAGGATTTTGTCTTTTGTCCTCACAGGTCATAATTAGGTGGGTGAATGCTTTCAAGGTGAGGATGGTCACACATGAAATTTGTATCCTGTGTGCTCTGAAATATTTCCTTCTTCATTTTAAACAAGACCAATATGTTTGGTCTTTCTTTGTAGGTCCTGTTTTCTAAGCTAGTGGACACTCTCATTGCTTCCCTATTGCCTCTGTGTCATCCCACTCTGTATGGGCTGCATCTTTTTTAAGGGTCATGTGCAATGACTGGGCAATATTCACAGAATCACAGAATGGGTGAGGTTGGAAGGGGCCACAGTGGGTCATCGGATCCAACCTCCCTGCTCAGGCAGGGTCATCCTAGAATACATTGCACAGGATTGCATCCGAATTGTTTGAATATCTCCAGTGAGGGAGACTCCACAACAAAAAAAAAAAATTATTCAAAATAATTTTGAATTATAAGTTTGTCTGCCAGCATACCTCCTCCAAGATACTCAACAGTTTCTCCCAGCTTTATATCCTCTTCAAATTTGATATACCTTATATCCAAGACCATTGGTGACAATACTGAACAGTACCAGACACAGAAGCACCTTGGCACTTTCTGTCTTCTAGAACCATTGGTAAGTATGACCCTCCAGCTCCATTTTTTATCCCTTCTGTACTATTGTCATTTACCCTATTTTTCTGCAGGAGTGTCTAATACTTAGTTTTGTTTTATTGGGTTCATTCTCTTGCAAGAATTGTTTTCTCAGTAGCCCCTTTTGGAAATCTGCTGTGGGCTTTTGGGAGGTGTTGTCTTTGAGGGGAAGTTTGTTTGTCTTCAGTAAAATTCAAACAAAAGATCATTCCTTCTAGACCTCCTCTATCACTCCTGCTTTCAGCAGGAAATTGTTTCCCAGATTCAGAGATCCAGTCTCTGTGACTGCCAGTATGAAGCAGCTTGAATGACCCCAATGCCACGGCATTCAAACCACTATTGTATTCCTCAAAAGGTTTGAGCCCTGTCTCCTCCTCCTTCCACTATTTGAACCCCCAGCAGAAAGGTAAGGCAGCCATTGCTGAGGCCAAACTCAGAATACTTAATAAACCAGCTTGCCTAGTCACACAGGGTCGTGGCAATGAGGTAAGTAAATCTCCTTTGTTCATAATTTATAAATAGTATTTATTGGCATGGTTACTGCTGCAATCCCTTGAGGAATACATTGCCTTAGTTCAGCTGGGCAGTATAAGGGAATCATGTTGGAAGTGAAAGGAAAAAGAGGAGGAACCTTGAGGTTGAAATAAATGGCCACTGAATATTTCACTAAAATAATCGATGGCTATTAAGAGAAAATTGCTGGGCAATATGCCTCAGAAATTCTACTTCCTGGTGCCAGCCAGTTTCCAGAGTGTGGTGTAGTTTTATTAGCACAAGATTTTAAAGACTCTCTATGACATCTTTAAAAAGGATTTGAGTAGGTAAAGCTATTAATAACATTGTTCATAGTCATTGGAGATGAATAAACGAATAAACATTCATTCAGTGAAAGAAGAATCACGGAATCTTCTGAGTCGGAAGGGGCCCACAAGGATCATCAAGTCCTTCTCTTAAGTGCATGGCCCATACAGGGATTGAACCCACAACCTTGGCATTGTTAGCATTATGCTTTAAGCAACTGAGCTAATGGTACGTTTGTCAAAAGCAGGTTTGATGTTTTTACTTGCCTTCAGCAGATTTTTCCCCCATTAATTTGTGCAGTCATTTTTTGAACTCTATAAACTTTTAGCATTCACAATGTGCTGTGACAAGGAGCGCCATGGATATCCATGTGCTGTGTGAAAATGTGGGATATCCCAATGGGAGCAAGAAGCAAACTGAAAAGAGCAAGATAAAAGTCAAGTTAAATGTCAGATTTATTTAAAGTCATAGGAGAATGTACCTGAGGAAGAAAGGTACATTGCCCTTAAAAAAACCCCAAAAACAAAAAGACCCCAACAAAACAAACAATTGCTACATGATACCAAAATTCATTGTGTTACTTATTTCTTAATAAAGTTCTATAGTGAGAAGTCATATGGATAACATACTGGAAACCATTCATGTGGAGTAGCTCATAACCATATCAGGACAACAGTATTGTAAGAAATGGAGTTGACTTTGCTGAAGTCTGATAACTGCCTTTTGGGTGTGCTGGTGACAATGCTGCTTCCTTTGGGAAAATCTTATCACTCAGTGAAATAAAGGAATTGATCTCATTCAAAAGATTTGAGAAAGGAATACAAAACAAAATACAAGAAGTGACCAAAAGGCAAAGATGAAAATCTTTTGCAGCAGTTTGGAGACAGACATATCAAAATGCAAAGATATCTAATATAATGTGTTCAGAGTCCTAATAACTATATATCCCCATTAACACAGACTATGAAGACATAAAATATCAGAAGACATACCACTTATGATATGAAATGTGCTTCTACAGAAATGAAACATACCTAGGATTTGCATAAATCTGCAAAAACTAAGTGAAGTCACTGTAACCTCATCTTACTTCATGGAGCAGTCAACATGCTTTTGACAGAATATGAGAATATTTTCTATATCAAGTGCCTTCTGAAGAACTGACTCAATACAGAAATAAAATCCCTGAAAAATGAACTAGTTCTTTGATAGATAAAAGTGACCTTCTTTGGATAGTTGTAGGTTAACAACCTACAGGAGCTGAACTATCTAATTTGGAAGAGCATTAGACTGAAGATCTAAAGGTCTCTGGTTCATTCTTGGGTTTGGCAGAAGTGTTTTGGGGGAATGAGGAGGGCAAGAAGCAAGCTGTGGGATTACAGCCCTGGACGGAAGAGGGGCCCAAGAGATTACCTCAGTTGCTTAGAGCATGGTGCTAATAACACCAAGGTTGTGGGTTTGATCCCTGTGTGGGCTGTTCACTTAAGAGTTGGACTCAATGATCCTTGTGGGTCCCTTCCAACTCAGAATTTTATGTGATTCTGTGATATTCAAGGATTGTCTTCTCCAGCCTGAAGAGCAATGCTTCCCTACAAAGAAGAAATCAGGGAACAATGCCAGGAGGTGGGCTTGGGTGAACCAACACCTGCTGGATAGACTTAAACACAAACAGGTCGTTTGCAAATGTTGGAAGCAGGGAAAGGTTACATGGGAGTAATACAGAGAAATTGCCCAAACAGCCTGGGAGATGGTAAGGAAAGCAAAAGCGCTGGCAGAAGTAAATCTAACCAAGGACATCGAGGGTAACAAAAAAAGCTGCTTTAGTGACATTATCAATAAAAGACAGAGTAGGGAAATTGTGGGTCAAGGCCCACTTAAGGAACCTGAAGGTGCACAAGTCCATAGGACCTGATGAGACACATCCATAGGTCCTGGTAAGGAAGTGGCGATCCATCATATTTGAGAAGTCATAGCAGTGCGTTGAACTTCACACTGATAGGAAAAGAGGAAACATAACACTCATTTTTACCAAGCAAAATAAGGAAGAACCAGAGAACTAGAGGCCAATCAGTTGCACCTCAGTGCCTGTCCAGATCATAGAGCAAATCCTCCTGCAAACTATATTAAGTCACATGGACAATAATGAGATCATTGACAACAGTCCACATGGGCTTCACTAAAGGCGAATCATGCCTGACGAATTTGCTGGCCTTCTACAATGGGTTTACAGCAGAGGTGGATGAGGGAAGGGCAACAGACATCAACTACCTGGACTTGTGCAAACCAATTGACACTGCCTTGCACAACATCCTTGTGTCTACACCACAGAGACAGGGATTTGATGGATGGACTACTTGGTGGATAAAATATTGGCTATATGGTCACACTCCAGGAGTTCTAGTCAATGGCTCAATGTCCGAATGGAGACCGGTGACAAGTGGTGTTCCTCAGGGACCATCACTTCTTAACATCTTTGTCGGTGACATGTACAGTGGGATGGAGTGCACCCCCAGTAGGCTGCTGATGACACCGAGCTGTGTAGTGTGGTCAGTGTGCTGGAGGGAAGCAGGGCCATCCAGAGGGACCTGGAGAGGCTTCAGAGGAGGGACCAAGCAAACCTCACGAAGTTCATCAAGGCCAACTGCAAGGTCCTGTGCCTGGATTGGGGCAAGCCCAAGAACAAATACAAGCTACAACATGATTAATAAAGTTATGTTTGAAAGGCACCAACAATAACACATCAGAAGTAAGACTGAACAAAAAATAAACCAACTTAGTTTGTATTGTATTGTTACATTAAATTGTGTATAGGTAAAAATGCCTATATTTATATATATTTATACCAGTCCAAACAGGAACAGATCATTGATTTTTGGAATGCATGAAGAAACTCCTCTGGAAAATGTATCCTAAATTTCAAAACTATGCCATGACCAAAAGAATAAACCAATCTAGGATTCAGATTTAGTAATGAAATTTTTATAACAGGCATAATTTCAATTACACTTCTACATAGCTAACATAAAGTTTGATTAATTATTTTTACCATCTCAAAGCATCTTAAAAAGTTCCTTTAGTAGCACAGTCAATTATACTATCCATTGAAATTATTAAGTTTTTTAAAGCCCAGAAGTGAGACGTCCTGTTCCTTTCCTCATATCAGCTGGTACCTAATTTAGTCAGGTGCCCTTCACTGCTGTCTGCTGTAGTGACACAAAGTCAAGGACAATGTACAGTACAGTGTTAGTGAGGGAAAAGAACTCCTTGCACCTCTCTCATCCCATGCAACGTTGTTTCCTCCATATATTCTGAGCAGCTTTGCTTGGTTGAGTTTTAAAGTCCCAGTTGTGAAGTTCTCCTTTCTTTTGACAGGCAGTTTCACAGTTTAATGGAACTTGAGGAGAGTCAAGAGCCAAGTTCTGCCCTGCCAACCTCTCAAAAGTTGTACCACAACATTTGTCAAACTGATTTCCTAATTGTTTTACTGATGTATTCCTTTAACTTACAAAACTCGCCATATTCTTCATAAACTCTGGACAATGAAATATGGAATTATAGCAATATCCTGACAAGCACTGCAGTTTCCACTGTATCAAAAGTGCCTTGGTAAGAAGAACAGTGAAGTTTGGAGAATGCAATAGAGTGGCTCATTTGGGAAGGAGAGAGAATAGGGAGAGGGTGAGCAGAGATGGACATATCAGCCTTTGAAGCTCATTGTACAAGGAAAACCACAAGCTATGGAGAGGTATCCCAGTTATGCAGATTGAGCCTCATTCTCCCTTCCAAAGGGTTCTTAGGAGCAACCTGCCTTTTTAGAGCAGTATAAGATGGCAGGCTCTTACTGTAGTCCAGTGTTTCAGCATTTTCACAGCACTCACATTCATTGAAAAGATCACAGCATTTATTTCACACATGAGGGAAGCAGATTGCCCATTCTTAAAAGCTTGTATTTAGGATTTAATAAAGATGTGAATGTGTACCAGAAGGAAGGCCATAAAACCTGACTTGGAGGCTGGGTCCTCCTGCAAAGTGTAGTGTGATATTGGAGAGGTGAGGATTCCTGGCTGCTTGGCAGAGTAAGGCAGTGAACACGGTAAATCACATTTAGCTGGAGACAGTGCCGGATATGCAAACACCAAGTGGGTTCTGGGTGTTGGAGTCAAAGTGGCTCAGCTGGCACAGTGACTTTCAGTGGCCACTGCTTTAGCACAGCTGTCCCTCTCAGCCCCAGAAAGGGTCACCTTTCTGCCATTCCATTTGTGGCTGTAGCCATGATGGCTTAAAAAAGCTGAGGAACTTGGCCTTTAATTTTAAAAGGGAAGGTGGTGCCCCATTCACTGCCCCACCTCTGTGGGGAAGAAGTTCTTCAATTAAAAGTTAAAATGTCAGCACTCTGTCTTCCCAATGCCTAGCTTGGTTCATTGTGGCAGCATAAAGGAAGGGCTACAGACTACTTTATTTCTTCTGCTTGATTTGAAAGTACCAGAATTAATGGTGCATATGGTGACATGGGCTGCTTGTGGAGATAGAGGGGAGATGTAGGGTTTAAATTAAGAAAGATGACAGGTTTTAAAATGTGTTCTCTACCCTCAGGGGCAAGACACTTTCAGCAGCAGTTGAGAGTCTTCCAGACACTTTGCTTGGTAAAATACTTAGTTGTCAATAAAGAAAAAGGAGTTAAAAGTAGCTGGTGGACCATGACTTGCCGCCGGAGAGGTTTAGCTGTCCAGGAGATGGACTGTGGCTTGCTGCCATGGATGGTTAGGCATCCAAGTAGAGGACAAAAGATGCAGAGCCACTGAAGCCCAAAGTGTTTAACAAAGGAAAAAATTCCTAATAGAAAACTGCATTTGGAGATTTTTAATAGTGTTTCTCTCCCTTCCCTTTCCTCTTCTTCTTATCTCTAAGGTCCTCATATTCAGAGTGGCTAAGGGAAACATGTTATGTGTCTTGCTCTATTTTTCTTTCAACCTCATTGTCCAAACAAAGTGTTCTGTGAAATCATCATATTCTGATGCTAATAATAGCAAAAAAACTCAGTCTAGGAAAACATATCACTTCTATGTTTCTTCTGTCCATAGTTTTTGTTTCCTTCAGGTGTCAGTCATGGACATTTCTCCTGACCTCAGAGCTGTCACTTAAGCAGCAGAGTTCCTGTGCCTTATCTGGTTAGACCACAAGAACAGTATTTTCCACAGTGTAGGACAACATGCACAAGAACCCAAGAGAAATCTCTCTAGGCTGAAAGGATTTAAGCCACAAATAAGTATTGAGATGGCATTAAACCAACCTTGAGTCAGACTAGTATTTACAAGACCTTCATCGCCAGTAGTAATTCCCCTTTTGTGTCTGTGGGCTGCCACAAACGGAGCCCACAAGTCACCAGATGCATTTTGTGCAGAGGTGAAGAGGGTGCTACGGAAGGAAAGGAGTAGGACAAAATCAGAGCCCTTCAGTCTTGCTTGCTCTCCATGCAGAACTTCCTGCTACCCTGGAAGAAAGTCCTGCCATGTTGACAGTGGTGCAGGGTGGAGGGTGACAGGCCAACTGAAAATGTGGTTGCTCAGGAGGAGATGGGGACTCTGAGTGCAGCCACTGAAGGCAGCCCCCTTTTAACAAGCTGCTATTCCTCCTCAGCAAACAAACTACAGCACTGGGTAGCAAACCAGCAGACATATTCTTTGCTTATAGACAAAAGCAGATGGATAAGAGTACTAGAACAAGAGCAGGAAACCAGTGTCCCTATTTTACTTTTTCAGTGTGATTAAAAAAAATGGTGGCTGAAATACAGGTGGGGAGAAATAGAGAAAGATTAAATCCTTCAGCTTGTATGGCCTGGCTGCACTGGAACACCTGAGGAGGTAAACATGCAAATGGAGCTGAGCATCATGCTTGATTTCATAGACTTTTAAAGGAAAAAATAGATTGTATTTGAAAATGACCTGACTGTTCATTTCCTATGCCTCAGAGTATGTGTGATGGTTTACATCTGATATTACATTGACTTTGTCCTCTCACATGACTGTTCATTTGAACAAGTGTAAACTGAAGGTGGTAAGCAGCCATTATAGTTTGCCTCCAAGGCCCCTTACAGTTTCTTCCCAGATTCTGATCAAGACATAATTTTTCAGGTTGCTACCCTTAGCCACTGCATCTGCTTGGTTCCATCATAAATGCATCAGCAACAAATGATTCACAGATTTCTGGTCCTTTTCCCTGAAGATCTACAAGACTGTGATGATTTATATGCAAATTGAGCTTGTGTTTATGTTGATAAGGTAAACAAAGCTGCAATAAACCTATCTTTTTTTTTTTTAATCATCTTCAAACATTTTTTTTTCTTTTTTCCCCACAGTAGATCTGTTGTGCAAAAAATGCAAGGAATTTTTTAGAAAAAGATTCTGGCCACTTTCAACAAGAATACAACATTGAACAATTATTTATGCTAATATTCACACCTTTTTCTTCCCAAGAACAGCCTGAATATTTTCCAGATTTTATAAATAATTGTTATGCCATGCCAGCGGCATATCTTTATTATTATGTTTTCCTGTATCTTTCCATCTTCTGTGAAACTTTGAGTTGACTAAACAGAAAATATCTCTTATCACACAGTTCTGTAACACCTTGATTTCCTATATGTATTTTTCAGGTCACATCTGAAAGTGTTATTTTTTTAAATTATTGAAATAAATACTGAAACCCCTTGATTCAGCAACCTAGTAAGCATCTGCTTAACATCCTGCCCTCCAGTTCATCCCTTTGACTTCCATGGGCAACTCCCCCAGCAACTCTACCATGAAGACAGATCCTGCAAAACCAGTGTCAAATTCTTCTGACTTCTACCAATGGCCAACAGGCTTCAGAGGGTGTGTGCTGGTTTCAAGGTAAACCAGCAGGAGAAATGAACTCAACACGAGAGAGATTATAAATCAGAGCTACA